>OZ024689.1:31058404-31658404 GCA_964016905.1 Perithous albicinctus
ATATCATAATAAATAACGCAAAAAAGGGTTCATACAAATAATTAAACATAAGACAATTTTTCAAATTTCGAACCTCCCAACTCTCCTTAAATAAGAATTGAAATAAATTGAATTTACTACTGAAGCTTTAAAATGCCAATAACATAGATGTGTATGTTAAAGGAGCATTCTTTACTTCAAGCGTTTGTATAAAGAATATTTTATCACTAATTTCCCATAATTATATCAGCCAATCCTCTTTTAAAAATCAATGTCTCGCTTTATTATTAATATATCGGTAAATAGCGAATAAAAATCGTCTTACCAACGAATCATCATCACACTCACTAGATTAAGTATTTTGATTTTTACAATTTTAATAATAACTAATCCAATAACTTTGGTCTAATGTGCCTAAACTACCTTAAGCCCAATTCCTGACCGTTGAAATTAAAAATTACAAATGCAGAGCCGTTATGCTTAAGTTTCGGTAACATTTTTTTAAAAAGTTCGCCCTCCATTTAAAAAGAAATAAATACCAGTTTCGGATTTTTGTCAGTAACTGAAACACGGTCAGTAACTGGGACACGTACCTTATCTACATGTATTTTTTTCTTTTTTTTTAACAATTATATGTGTTATATGCGTACGTGTTTATGATATACATTCAGTGTTATACTTGTTATTACATTTTTCGGATATATATTTTCGTTAATGTATAATATATATTTTCAGATATATTTTGCGGCCGAGTAGTTCCAAAATTTTACGTAACAAACGTTTTTTTTTTTTCCGTGGGGGATCTGCAGGTCTTCGTCATCACTTGAAGACGCACCTATACCGTGAACAGTATTCGAGGAATAGTAATCCGTAGTATATAATATAGAGAGCCAAGACGATTAACCCTTTCATCATTGTTTGCAACAAAACCAATAACTAATTCCTAATGTTTTCTTCATATTTCTATTTCAAACATCTTGCGTTCTACGTGTTTTTTTGCTAATGCATTTGTTTCTTTTTTTTTTTTGCTTTTTTTTCTTAGTCTCCTAGAAATCATTAATATCCTCTTTCTGAGCTTTTGAAAAAGGGCGTTGTACTGAAAGGGTTAACCGGAAGGCAACAGATATCGGGAATTGTAGTCGCGTATAATTAAGTAATCGTTACTTATATATATATGTAACCAGACAAGGTATCATTCGGGATGAGCTGCTCGTTAACGAGCAGCTGAAAGTACGAGGTTTCGCGGTGAACGCAACGAGATTGTTCCAAACCAGTTCGAGTCGGTCCGCGTTATACGGTTCGCGTTTCCGTTGAAACTTTCGTCCATTAAGGTATTTTCGAGATTTTCTAAAAAAAAAAAAAAGGATTCATTGACTAAACGCGATTAGACTCTCTCTCTCTAACTCCATATCGTTATCGATGTGATCCCGTCGAAACTTTGAACTCACAAAAGATAATGCATAAGAGCCCCCGTGGGGATATATGAAATCGCGTGTAATCGCGATTGTTCGAGGCGTTTTAGAAATGGTTTTTATACAACAATTCACCGACGAGTCTATCGGCCGACGGATTAAATTCTATCGATCGGAAAAGCTAAAAGACTCAATTTGATTTCAACTACGTTTATGGTAATTCATATCCAGAGAACGTGAAATATAAATCAAAACTAAGAAAAGCACAAAAAAAAACAAAAAAAAAAACAAAAAAAGAAGGAGACCTACCATGGAAATATTTCAAGATACGCGAGCACTACTTTTTTACATTGATATAATTCGTTCGTTCACAGAATACGCGACAGTGGGGTACATGGCAAAGAGGATTCAGATGAGGAAGAACAGGTTCCAAAAAATAGCGGAAAGCATGAAAGCAGCGAGGGAAAATCCGGGACCACCTGGCGTACCCGGTTTAGGTGATCATGGGGACCACGCACCCAAGCAAACTGTGAGTATCGCCAGCCATAATCTGAGCCTGAGAACCCTTTTTTATCCGCATCATTGATGTCTTTCATTCGACATGTGTGTTTCCTCGTCGACCCTTTATGTGCCATTTTTCTTTTTCAATTATTCAAAATACGAACAAGAATATGATAGTAGATATTATTATTATTTGAATATTATGTTTAGGGTTCCGTGATCGGATGCTTGCAATTCATTAGCAAATAAAGTATCCTTAAGTCAACATACCTTTAAGCATTTAAACAAAAAAATGTATAGAAATGTACATTCACAGTGGTAAAAATTTCCAGTCAAGCTTCAATAATGTTCACCAGTCGCACTTGTAAAGAAAAGTATTCAGTGTATTCGTTCAACGAGTACTTTAAGTTCCTTAATTAACTGATTAAAAAAAAAAAACATTGCTAATGATGCAATCCTTGAAAATACCTGAAAAGAAAAGAAAGCAATTTCTCATCCGAGACAGTAGAGATATTTGTCCATGTTCCAGGTCATTATCGCTTTTAAACGTCAAGAAAAAACGGATATATGCAGTCTCAAAACGAGCTTCTGCCGGGAAACAGCGAGAAAAATTTATAGGCCGTAAACCACATGAGCCTTTGCATCGTGAAGTTTTTTTTTTTTTTTTCTTTTCAAGAGGGTGCGAGAGAAATTGTTTGTGCACAAAATGCCAGGCGTTTTATATACCCAACTCGTTCGGCATGCAAACCTAGTCCTAGGACCACTACCTCGCGGTCGTTTCCTCGCGGCGCCCTACAAAAAAAGAAAAACTAAATCAAGCTTAAGTAGGTAGCACTTAACGCGGACGAACCACGACTGTCTGTAATGCCGGTAATTAACGAGTGCAAAACATTCCCCCTTTGTGGACTGGAAGAACTAAGAGTATAGTGGTGGTTTCACTACTAAAAAGAGGTGCTACCTAACTACCATCTCTTTCACTATTTTATCTTAAATTTCTTAATTTGTGCTAAGATAATTGGCTACACCAATTATCAGGATAGTCGCTGAGACTGACGTCTCGTGTTCGCTAGTTTATTGGGCACACTTTTATTTTTCTATTTGCAGTAAAGTATTATATGGTACTAGCGTCAAGGTATATTAGTTTTTTAAAAGGACAGCTCTTAAGTGCTGAAATATTTCACTTTCGGAAAGCATCTACGGTGTTACGTTTAAGGTACTACCTGCACAAAATCATTTTTTTTTACTGATCTTTATGTAATATTTAGTGACAACTCAAAAAATCGTAAACGCACATTCAATATCAAATTTATAATATCAATAATGATGAAAGTGCATGTTTAAGTTCAAGCTCACGTTCCGAAATTCGAATTGAAATACATGGACGACGATAACCTGCTAGTTGTATTATAAAGTGTGTTTGAAATGGTTCAATTAAACTTATTGGGCTTCAGACAAGAAGATACTTTGCAGGAAATTGATTCTATTTTCCACAAACAAAATTGCAGTCATTTTAATTCCACAGTTCTTGACTTGATCATAAGATCTCGCATGGATAAATCACTGTATTATTGTCAATAATATGTTTTCGAATATTTTAATTTTTTCCCCCCTTATTCTACAATTTGCACATTTCTATCATCTATTCAACTATTAACATATTAAAATACGCACAAGGATAAATAATTAGAATATTTTTCTTTCCTCCAAATTATTGACTTGGGAAATATACTGAGCAAATGAGCACGACCAAGTAGCTCGCTGAAAGCGTTGCACACTATTACCGACGGGTTAATGAGGTGCTCTGTTTAAAACACATGTTTATTTTGTTTTTTAATTTTTTTTTTTTCAATCTTTGCTTCCTCCACTAATTGAAATAAAATAATTAACAGCCTTAAAGCTCAAGTTAAAAAAAAAAAACCCGAGTTAATGAATTGAAGTTTTGCGGAGATTGGAGGCAAGCTCGGTCTTTTTAAGTGTCTTTGCACTATATAGCTTGTTTGGTATAATTCAAAAACCTGGATCCAATGGAATTGAGTCCATCGGGATAAGTTAAGTACTTAGAAAAAAAGACTAATGAGTACCTTGAGAAAATTACATAATAATAAAGATCATGTACTTGAAAAAAAAGTATTAATGAGTAAATTTCGTGAACTTTCTATGTAATAATGTGAAAACATCTAGTAGAATAGTTTCATGATATCCGAAATTTTATAAAAACTTTTGTTGTCATTTTTCGATATTCTACTTGGTTTGAAATTTAAAAAAAACGTAATAATTTTAGAGAACATTTTTAACAATTTTACAACATTTTTTCGAACAATCCTTATTGTTGTTTGAGGACCCTTTTGAGCAGTAGTAAGTAAAAGAGTGCTCCACTTGTGCTCCAAAAAAAAAAGGAATATCGTCAGCCTCTAGCTGACGTATATGCTATTTGACGAACTAAAATAGCTGAAGTCAGATAATATTTTTAAAAATTCGGTATGTGCATTTAAACGAATCTGTACAACCTCTCGAATTTCATGGGATTGAGATTTTTTTTTTCTTATTTTTTATCGACTGCTTCTATCTGTCTGCCACTCTGCTTCTCTGCCTGAAGCCAGAGATCAATGTTGTTAGATTTATTTTTTAATTAAATTTAATGTTGGCCACTGATTTTTTTTTTTTTTTAAGAGGAAATACCACTGCCTACATTTCCAATCAGTCGGGCATATGCAGTATAGGTACTGCTTCAGCCATTCGTTTGGAAAATGTCCATATAAAGGACGTAACGCCGCATGAATTTTTAACGATGAGTAGTCCCTAGTGTGTATGTGTGTGTGTGTGTGTGTCTGTATTCAACGAGATAAGCCGCGTGATCTCGTTCTTTTTGTTTCTCTCCTCTGATCCGGGATATGTATACCGTGTATATGTGTTGTCCAAGCTTTATAGATTTGAAAGGTCAGGATAGATATAAAAGGTTCTGCAAAATGAATGTCCATTCGGTACCGAACGCGTACGATACAAGAGAGTCCACGTTTCTAGAGCTCGCGCGCTCTTGGTGCACTATACGTTTTCTTTTAATCTCGCGGATTGTATGGGGGAGGAAGAGAGAAACGAAAATATTAATGCTTTCTGCGGTAGAACTCCGGAGAACGAGGGTAAAACCATATGACGAACACGAGAAGGAGAAAGAGAAAGAGGGAGAGAGAGAGAGAGAGAGAGAGGTAGAGTTGTGAAGGCGAGAGGAAAACGCGTTTATTCCCTGGCTAGCGAAAAGCTCTCCACAACCGCGTAAAAGAGTGCATTAATTAGAGATTGCATTTTAATTATTCACGTCACACGGGGCTTCGACGAAATGAAATACGTCGTATGAAAAATCATACCATTGCCTCTCCAACACCTGTAAAAAAAAAAGGCTGCAAAGTGGAACTTTGCACATTGCTTTCTCATTATTTTTGGAATTTTTTACAAAGCGCTATGAGGAAGTATATTGATCAATTTTAGCTTCCCCGTATAGAGAAAATTTTGTAAAAAGAAAATTAAAAATTCTCTGAATTATGAACTATTTGTTGGGTGCTCTCCAAATTCGGTATCAAGAAACGACTCATTTTATTCAAGTTTTATGCAAAATTTTGGATTACTTAGCTGCTTTAATCGTTTTCAAATCACAACATAAATTAAAAAAAAAATTACAAATTTCTACAAAATTTTATGTACTTTATCGATTTTTCCCAAACTCAGTATCAAACATTGACTCTATTTAAGTTTTATGCAAAATTTTAAAGCAATCAATCATAGCAAACAACATTAAATTATCAAAGAATTTGAATTGTCTTTAAAAAAAAAAAAAAAACTATTTAAGATAAAAGTGATTTTGTTCATTCACTGATGGGCTTACCTTATAAATACATGAAAATCCGACATCACGTATACATTATAAATTATTTAATTCCGATGCCACGATAATAGTAATGCAAGGTCGATTTCGTTGACACAATTTTACGCGGCCATCAATCTCCGGAATAACTAACTATGCATTTAATTGTTTAATCGAATTTATGTGGATAGTGATGGATGAAGAGAGAGTTTTCGACAAGTAAATGCGAATATTCACAGATTATAAATAGTTTGTGAAAATTGAGTGGCATAATTCCACGTATCGTCGGGTAGACGATCTCTAATACACATTAATAAAGCGCGACATTATTAATCAAATCTCGTATGTGATCGTAGATCTTATTCGTAGCTTCGTAGCTTCACAATACAGATCGCTCACTCATTCTATAAATAATTGTTATAAAAAAAAAGGAAATTGATATTATGTAAAGTACCCACGACAGAAAAATTGTTAAACAGTTAAATATTGTTAGAAACCAGCGGATACTTTTTCCTACTTTGAAATTATTTTATTGTCGACCTTAGATTACTTCTCCCTACCTCCATACAATACAATCTATTTTTCACGTAACATTTAATTGTAATATTAGTACATAATATTTTAGGCATTTTTTTTTTTTACAAAATTTCCTCTATGAGGAAGCCAAAATTAATCAACATCCTCGTAGAGGTATCATGTATAAAAATTCAAAAATAATGAGGAAGCAATGTACAAAGTTCGACTTTGTTTTTTTCTTTTTTCATTAATTCCCCAAATTCGAAATAAACAAAAAAATGTATTCAATGCCAATTCCAAAAATGTATTCAATGTATTCAATCAATTATCACGGAATTTCAAAGGTCATTCGATTTACTTAATCAAACACCCCAAATAGACTATAAAAGCTCTTTGAGTTTCCAATTCAAGGAGGAACTAATGCAAGGAAAGACCGAGCTTTATAGCCAGTCAGCTCCGCAGAGAAACCTCGTAGGATTATTAATTCAATATCAAAGTCGACTCTCCGTCCCATTCAAGTGTTGGAGATGGGTCGAAACGCGCATTTCGTACTGTCGACAGGGGGATGTCCAAGGAAATAAATTAAAGCAGATCCTATGGTCGAGCGAATAGACCGCGAGAGAGCGCATGAATAAACACAAGATATCCCAATGAATATTGAAATACCCGTGTAGAAGGTCCGAGGGTTAACTTTCAACCAATGGTCTCTACGTCTCTGGTGTTAGTCACGTTGATGTCAACCATGTACATTGTATGTCTATATACTCCCTCTCGGCTCCTGTTAGTGGTCCCCGGGGCTTCCCTAGAAAGTTACTGTTCGACCTGACAAAAGTCCGAATCGCATGTATAAACGATCAACCCATTCCGAAGTCTCCGCGAAAGGTGTCCAACTACGTAATACAATGTCCGTTTCTGATAGCCAAAAGGACATTGTTGGTGTTTGCTCTTGCCTGTAGAAGTTTCTATATACTTCAGTAAATTCTCGATTTTTCTCCAGAGAACTTAAAATATTGACAAGCTCCGATCACTGAATGACAATTTTGTATTGTAATTATATTACACGATTTCTTTTTTCACTGAATATTACTAATATTATTTTACTGAAACTGTCAATTGATTTAATAACAATTTAATTCCATGGGAGAATAAAATATATTAATTACAAAATCTCCAAGACAAAATATCCTAAATTGAATTCCGGAAATTGGAAGTAGAGTTGAACATATAACATATGTTTATAGCAGTTTTAAAATTGAATGATTTTTCTATCACTGAACGACACTCTTTATTCTAATTATATCGATTTTTTAGAGAAAAAATTTGACAGTATTCTTGTGTAATTTCATGTTTCTGTAAAATTTGAATAAATAATTAAATTCAAATAAAATATATTTTATTTGATTAAAATAAAATATTTAATAAATTCACGTTATATTTTTCTCTCAGTGACAATCTATGTGGCACAACCCATTGTCCTCCGAATGTAGATAATAGCCATTATTCCCCCAAGTGTTTTGCATGCCAAGCCGACAAATAAAGGGGTATACCTTAATGAAAGGACACCCCACGGCGAATTGCCGTGTCTCTTGTAAGTGGTCCCGTGTTGTCCAGGAGGTGCGGTTCAAGGTGCACGACCCCAAGGCACACAGCAAAGGTGGCACGTTGGAAAACACCATAAACGGTCGTGCCGATGAGGAAGCACCGCCTGCACCGCAGCATCTAATTCATCCAGGCAAGGACATCAGCAAGCTCTACGGTACGCCATGTAGGTTCAAAATTCACACTTATCTAAAAATCCAAGGAACCATCCGAGCTGCCTACTTGTAATAATCAAAAATTATATTTGAGAAAAAAAAAAAAGAGTATTTATTCACCGGGCAAAGAATTCTCGAACAGAACTTTTCACTTATAACGCACATTTCACGTAGACTAGAGAATATGAACACTGCTTTTTGTGTATTTTTTTTCTTTTTTTTTTTTGTCTTATTCGATCATCCACGATTATCACCATGTTAATGGGAATGTGAAATTTGCGTTGCAAAAGATTTTGATTCGGCAAATCTTTCCGTCACGTTAAAACCAAAATATGACGAATGCTGTGCTAATATAATAACTGTGAACATTATGACATTCACGGTCTCACGCTCACACCGCTTATACTTAAGGGGATTTCATTAATGTACATGAACTGAAATCAATCTGATATTTTCACCGCCTGTATTTAAAGCTATTCGTTGTAAAAATGTATTTCCAATCATCCTGTCGATTTATTTTGGAATTTTATGTTTGGTTTAGAAGGAATTTGAATAACTTCAAAATGTTTTTAAAAAATAGTGTTAATATTAGTTTAAAATTCGGATAATTTGAATAGTCTTTTGACTTTGAAAAATATGTTTCATTTTCCGTGAACGTAATTAATTAAATTTTTGGACAAATTGGATTTCGCAAGAAAAAATGTTTAGCCAAAAAGAAAAAATTTTGTTTTGAAATAAATGAAAAGAAAATTGTCAACTAAGAAAATATAGGAAAATATAGGAGTTGCATTTTTTAAATAATTTATATTGTAGAAGGAAAAAATAGCACTAGAGAAATACAAAGCTGAGAATTAATATTTTTTTAAGAACTTTTGAATAAGAGTCAAATTTTAACTTCTAACTTTTCAAATAAATTGTTATCAACATTCGAACACAAATTTTTGACAATATTTCAAATAAAATGAAATATTGAAAAGATTTCAGCAATATTTCTGCCATATTATCTACTGTATGAACAATAGAGAGATCGACAAATGAATACAAGTCCAAAGATTGATTTCACAAAATGTGATTGATGCAAATCCCCCTAACGTATATATTTTTTTACCGTTACTATTATCATTGAAAGCACAAACAGCAATGAACGAAAACAAACAAACAAACAAAAAAGTTGTCTTGTGAAATTCGCACGCTTTTATTACAAGTATAAGCCCTCGTATAGTTCGTAGTCGTGAAATATTGACCAGATATAAACGCAAAGTAAAATTTCATTCCCAGGCATCACGCCATCGGATATCGACAAGTATTCACGCATCGTATTTCCGGTATGCTTCGTGTGCTTCAATCTCATGTACTGGATCATCTATCTTCACATCAGCGACGTTGTGGCGGACGATCTCGTGATGCTTGATCCCGATCATTAAAAATGTGGTTATTTATCTGTGTCGGAGTTTGGACTGAGAAAAACAAAACGAAAAGACAACAAAATAATAATAATAATAGTAATAATAATAATAATAATAATAATAATAATAACTACGATAACAACAACAAAATGAGAAAGTCCGTCGAAGAGGATCTGGACGAAGAACGAAGAAAACGAAAAAAAAAAAAAAAAAAAAAAAAAAAAATAGAAGGAAAATGAAGAAGACACGTCGAAGCTGAGGTGAACGCGAAGACGAAGAAGCGAAACTAAAACGTGCTGTGACTAAAAAAAATTCGACTTTCGGGCACTGCAGCGAACAGAGACAGTAAAAGCAAAAACAAAGAAACAATCAAACGAAAGGAAAAAAACACACGCACACACATTATGACACACAAACACATACACACACACTTGCCGTACGTATATATAATAATGTCGTGGTTGTGTACGAGCTGCGCTCGTTGTGATCCGCGAGTTTGACGAAAGTTTGATCGATGGAGAATGGAAGGAAAAAAAAAGAAGAGAATTTGCATTTTTCTTTTTCTCTCTCACACCTTCCTGTGAGGACTTTGCAGTTGCATCTCGAACGTGCGGGATTTATTATGCAGCGTGAAGAATGAATGCGTTATTATATTAGAGTTTAAAGAAATTAAAAAAAATAAATAAAAAATGAACACAAAAGCGGTTAATATATAGATAAACGAGGGGGAGGAAAAAATTGAAATAAATATGATTAAAATTACAAATAAAAAAAAATAGAACCAATTGGGCCAGGCGAACGGAGTTTCGTGAAATACTCCGGACGCAATTTTGGTCCACGCTCAATGACTCTTCCTTCATCATGGACAGAGAGCTAAATGCATGCACTCACGCACGCACTCGTGGAAACGACTTCTATCGATCGACATATATAGTATATATATATATATATATACTATTAAAAGTAGTATAATGAAATTAAAAAAAAGAAAGCAGAATAAATGCGCGGACTCGTTTCCATTGAGACCGCCCAACTCCCGTCGATGAAACTGTCGAAAAATAGTCGCGGACACGACGGGAGAGAGGATTGCAAAGGAATAAAGATGAAAACATTAAAAAAAAAAAAACAAACGAAGACTGAAGAAACGGACGCATTGAAGGTCGAAGCACGTATGAAATGAATACTATTTAGAAAAAAAAAAAAATGGAAACTGACGAAAAATAATAATTCACGACAGCGAGTGTGTCTCCAAATTATATACAACTATTATAACTACTGCGTGCAGTGCCGGAAAAGCCTCGAGAGACGAACATACCTTAAAGCATTGCCAGTATATCTCTAGTACGTAAAATCAAGAGAGAAAAGAAAAAAGAGAAACAGATTAAGATGAATTTAAAAAAAAAAAAAAATAAAAGTATAAAGAAAAACAAAATATATAATGGATGATGAATACAACCTTCGGTATAAACACGTCAATTTAGCAAACACTAGTAGTTAAATAAGCTCGTCGATTAGGTTTAAGGAATCGCATAACGGTTGATATTTACGCGAGAATCTTTCGTTTCAAGTGAAATTGCGAAGAAACATAAAAGCAAAGAAATGAAAAAAAAAAAAAAACAAAAACAAAAACAAAAACAACAACAAAAAAAATGAAAGTGAGAAATGAAATATTGACGACTTGTGAGTGTTATAGAGAGGAAAACATCTTTTTTCACGAAAACAAAAAAAAAGTAAAAAAAAAAGCAACCGTCGACAAAAAACAAAAAGTATGGACGGAAGAAGAATCGTGCGCGAAAAAAAAAGAAAGAAATTATGAGGACTCGGTGGGTTGATGTTATGTTAATGAAGAACAACAACAGAAAAAACTAACCATCATTATATTATTATTATACCACTTTTAGAATGGTGTAAAAGAGAGTGTAATTGAAAAAATGCGCCCGATTGAATGTTCGAGACTGAATATGCGAAATGTTATATTAATTAATATTATTAATTATGATAATAATTGTACGATTTTATTGATTTTTTTTTTTTTCGTTTTGTCATTTATTATCGTCGATATTAACTGCTTTGTCGTCGGTCGCGTCTCTAAATTGTCGGAATTTTGCGCGTGCAAAATGAAACGAACTAAAAATCGACGGAACAAAAAAGTAGCATTATTTATGGAATTTTGGCCAATAATCCTTTGTCAATATATATATATATATAAAATGCAGGAATCGACGCGTTAAATTTTCTTAAGAACATACATTTTTCACTACACTTGTAATACATCTTTTTAAATTATAATTACTTGCTCTTGTAATAAACATACAAAACAATGTAATTGTGTAAAATTAGGTTTTACAATTTTTTTCTTGTATTTTCTAAAACAATTGTCTTTTAAATTTAATACAAAGAATTATGATAAAAAAAACAAAATTATTTAATAACTTGCAAGAGTAATGAAATAATGATTTTTCAAAGTTAATTTATCTTTCGACGATTCATGTATATGCTCATAATAATTCCGTTGCAACGCAAATTATCTGCTTTAAAAATAATTAGAAATTAATTTATTTATGCAAATATCTTAAATTTTCCTTTAAATCCGCGTAATTTGAAATGTGACAAAATCAAGGATAAGATAAAGACTCTTAAATTATTCATGAATATGGGGGGGGGGGGGGGGGGGGGTTAATAACGAACTAGATAAATCGAAAAATAGCGCCAGAGAGAGAGAGAGAGAGGACGAGGGAAGACTGCAGGAAATTGCTCCAATCGCTCAATGTCACTCACAGCTAGCTCGAGGAAAAGCGCCAAAGTAGCAAGAATTCTCGTATATTTTTTTTTCTCTCTCTCTCTTTATCTCTCTTTGCTCACCACTCAGTAGCGTAATTCCTGGAGCTAATTAATCGCGGTTGATGACGAAAGACTATTGTCACCAAGCTTTCGCAGTTCTCAAGAGCTTTTTTTATTCTCTTCCCACCCCCACCCACCTCCCTATTCCCCTTCAACCTCGCCAAACTCGGGTGGCTTTTCTTCCTTTCGTGAAGACAAAATCGTTGTACTTGTTAGTTTCTACAGTCGAGTCGAATCGATAACTGAACATTCATTATTATTCATTACATAATTAACCAGTATTTGTATCGAGCTGAAAAAAAAAAAAAAATTCTTCTTTCATTCCTTTAATTCAGCTTCGCGTAACTTTTTTTTTTCCTTTCTTTCTTTCTGTTATTTTTTTCTTTTCCTGTCTCTTCCTCTCTCTCTCTCTCTCTCTCTCTCTCGCTGTCTTTCTGTTTAATCTCCTTTTTCTGCTCTCCTACAGCCAAACGCGTTTCAACTTAATCTCTCTGCCTCCCTCTCTCTCTCTCACACACACACACACACACACCCGTTATACTTCTTTTCTCTTCTCCTCGGTCCTCTCGTAAGTGTGCTCGAGGAGATGCTACGTGCAAGGGATGTGGGAGCTTGCCATTCACGATATCGACCAGACACGCCCAGTCAGCCCGACCCTCTTCCACCGTCAGCCCACCACCAGCCTATATTCCACCCCCGAATAGTCTCACTGATAGCCAGACTCGTGGGAAGCGAGATGACAGAAATACGAGAGAGGGAGGAGAGAAAAAAAAAGAGAAGATATTTCGACTTTTTTTCCCCCTAAAGAACACCCCTTAACTTTGAATGTAACGAGATGATGAAAACTCATTAATTTGAGGAGTGTAAAATTGGGCACGATTTTTCATGTTTCTCGTGAATTTACGTAATTTGATGGAAATTGAGCCTCGAACATTGAGCTGAAGACGTTTTTAGCAGCTATAAAACTCGTTTTCTCGATTCTCAGATATCGCTACTTTTCGTTCCAGAGTGCATTAGCAACGTCGTACTAAATGCATGTTTCTCATGTATAAACATGTGATTTTGATTTTTTTTCAATACTGTGCTAAAGACGACATTGATTTGCCGTTAAATTCTGCGCTTTTCACTTAAATTTATAATTGCAATTTTATACACTTGTACATTTGTTTCTTTATTTTGTATTTATTTTAGTTCACCAAATGAGGTTTTAAATTAAATTAAATATAATTAGTGCGTAAAATTAGAAGAAAAAAGAATTGTAAAAAAAATTTGCAAAAGGATTTTTGGCCAAAAATTTCGAAAAAAAAAGTCTTGCTTACTTTCTAGAAAAAAAGGGTTAATACCCGGTGATTAGGAAGGATCAAATGAACTTATTTCTATTTTGTTATCTCTCAACACACGTGTCAACGAATATATCCAGACCTCGCGATTTCCTGTAGGACGACATGAAAAACGTCCCAGTGATGCGCGTGCATTTTCTACTTTCTACAATATAAAAAAAGGGCGCGAGACAAACAAAAAAAAAAGGAGAAAAATAAACACGCAGACATTGAGTGACATTCCAAAACGTGTCAGTTTTCACTTCACCATCACTTCCAACTAATGCAGCAGCATCAGCACTGCACGCGTGTTAATTGTGTGTTTTTTTTTTTTAATATTTATCATAATTATTATTATTAATGTCATAAAATTGATTCATCAAATTTTATCATTATCATAATTTTAAGTTTTCTATTATTGCCGATATCATTACAACTTGTATATAGAAAAATGCCGTGATAACAGGAAAAACCCGCGAGTATTATTACGTTAAAATCCTTCGCAGATTATTATATTACAATGTTCTCATTGTTTCCATTATTCCGGATTATTTATTCTCGTTGCCATTGTCATTAAAGGGCAATTTATCATTATATTCATAATTATAATTATTACCGTTGCCGCGCTGGATCCGCTCCTCCATACAAGTAGTATGGGTATTATTATTATTATTATTATTATTATTGTTATTATATGATCCTTTATCTATTCTTGGAGTCTCTATACTATGACGATAGTGGAAACGAAAAAGAAAAAGTAAACATAGTGGATTTATCGTTGTGATATATGCATTATATAATATATTTTTTATTTGTAAGCCTATGTTTTACGTTTTGCGTCGGTGGCGTGTGCGAATGCCTGGGCCGTAGTGTAACTTTAAACGTTATTTATTATTTTATTAAACAAAATTTTCTTTTATTCACAATCTTATGGACGTTAATCGCGATATGTATGCTGTTTTTAATTAAACAGGAAAATTAATGTGAGGGGAGGTTTCACTAATATAATTAAACGTAACGTGAATTATTATTTTTATCGTTAAGAAAATGATGAAAAATTGTAAATGCTCATTAACGGTGTTTTTTTTTTCATGTAAAAAAAACTCCAAGTCCGTGTATGGAAAAATTGTAGGAAGCGTAAAACGTAAAAAAAAAATAGTAAATATTAAAAAAGACATTTTTTATATTCCGACTGCGGATTTTTTTACACGACAAAAGCACCATAATGAAGAATCATTTGCGTGGGACTTTTTTTTTTAATAAACTTTTGTCGCAGCGCACCTATAAATTTGTATTATGTTGCTAATAAAAAAGCAAAAAATAATTTTCGCGTAAATAACGGCCGTTGAAGTATCAACATAACGATAAATTTCCCGAAAAAGCTAAATTGTGTTTTTTTTTTGGTTATAAAATCATTATTTTGGTACATATAACGGAGATTACATAATCTGCCGGAGACAACACTACTAAAAGCTACATCACCAACATTGAGGATTCATTGACCCAAATTAACCGACTGCAGTTTCCGCGCTAATGAATTTTACGACTAATTAACGATTTCCGCAATTATTTGATTAAATATCAGATCATTATCACGGCTCATCCGCTGTTTGATCTGCATTATAATAATTAAATTCAAATATCCCTCACGAATATTACAAAAAAAAATTAGTACAATACAAGGCAATTGAATTTTGCTGGATTTGTTTATGTTTTTAAAAAATATTTTGATTTATTGACAAGTAAAACTATAAGCATTTTATATAAAAATATATTTTCACATTCGTTTAAAAACACTAGAAAAAAAAATAGAGGCATTTTAATTTCTGTACCCTTGTGATTTTTCCGAACTTTTGACATTAATTTTTGAGGAAAAACTGTTTTTTTTTTTAAATATCAAATTTACATCCATTTTCATGCCAATATACTATTCTAAAAAAAAAAAAAAGAATTAGTATCAAATCATTTATACAATTAGAAAATAGGAATTCCGATTGTTTTATAGATACAAAAGTGTTGATTACATAATATTGTTGCAGGCCCAGGTATTGTCACAACATACGTAAGACATACGTACTTGCTGTCCTCTGGTAGGATTTAAGTTCGGTCACTTGGTTACATAATTGAGTACCTAAATAAATTTTTAAAAATATAATAAAAATTAACAAAATCTT
Source organism: Perithous albicinctus (assembly GCA_964016905.1). NCBI lineage: Eukaryota > Metazoa > Arthropoda > Insecta > Hymenoptera > Ichneumonidae > Perithous > Perithous albicinctus. The sequence goes on from OZ024689.1 coordinate 31,074,163, forward strand.
ATCGTTGCTGAGCGCATAAAGAAATAGAGAGAGTGAGCACTGAAGGGATAAAGTTTATAATTAATAATGTCTAAGGTAAAAGTCAGCCCAGTAAAGTTGCTCGATTAAAAATATTATAAACTAACTAAACGATGAAAAAAAAAAAAAAAAAATGAAGAAGATACTGACGACGATTTGAAAAAAAAAAACCGTCACCCTGTAAATACAAGTTTTATACAGAGTATTATATTCATTAAAAGTACTGTGAAACTGAATATTATATATATATATATTATTATACATATATGCATATATATATATATATATATATATATATATATATATATATATATATATAAAATACACAAAAAAATATGTAGTGCACACGACACGTGATTGTTCGCACATATTTAGATAAAAATTATTATATATACATATACCTTTAAAGTATAGAAGAGAGCGAAAGAAGAAGAACAAAAAAACACCCAATATTATTTAAATAAATTGAAAAAAGAAAAAGAAAAAAGGGGCGAGAGATTACAATGAAACTCTAGATAAATGTTAGATGGGACAAACGTAAGATAACAAACCAAGAAACAACAGCAACAACAACAAAAAAATAACAACAACACACACACACATGCGAGTCCTGTGGGCCACACCGACCGGAAGTGAGCACCTTTCGTTCGTTCGTTTGGTTTTCGTGAATGTGTTTATTATTGACAATGCTAAAATAAATTTTGGGACGAGCCGGTATATCGAAACGATCGACCGAAATACAAGCAACTCCGTGTGAAAAATATTAAATACGAGAAAGAGAGAAAAAAAAGCAAAAAAAAGAAGGAAGAAAATCGAAGAAATTTTATAAAACGACACAATTTCGACTGTCCTCTCGTCGACTCGCGACCCCGGATCGTTTTTTCCACGAGTGCGATTAACGGAACGGTTCGTTTAGGGCAGAGATGAATTCAGTGTGTAAACAGCTCAAACGATTTAAAAAAAATAATAATAAACAACAACAACAACAACAACAACAAAAAAGAACAAAAATGAAGCTATATATACCACGAGTCATCCAGGACTAAGCGTACGACACCAGTTCAAATTACGTTAACGAAAACTGCCAACTTCATATTATTATACGTTTTAGTCAATCAGGAACGATGCGAAAGACGCTAAATAGAACGAGAAAAGCGAGTTAATGTCATCGGATTGAGAACCCAAAATTCGTCTTAGGATATAAACACATTTGCCCCCCAACCCCCATCTCCCCCCCGCCCTTTACCACCGGTTATCTAATGGTACTTATTACTGATGTCAGCGTGAGTGAACGCAGGCGTAAAATTAGTACACGGGCGTTACCATCGTCGATCCATTAATTAAAAAAATATATATATATTGAACTGTTTAAATGCATCCGGGAATGAGTTAGGCAACTCTTGTTGAGTCGTTTATCGTTTTTGAAAAAAAAAATAGAAGAAAAAAATCAAAGCAATTTCAATTTTTCTTACGTAAGGAATTTTTCTACCTTATCGGCTGCCATTTATGTGATTCATCATTTCTGTTTTAGATCCTTCAATATTTACAAATAAACGGTTATTGTAATCGATTAAGTTGCCGCGTTTATTACGTAAATATGTTCCTCGCTGTCCTCGGTATTATATATATAGCGAGGCTATCACTTTCGGGAGGGCATTCTCAAGAATGTATTATAATATTTAGGAGACTTTCAACCAACAATGCAATCTGAAATTCGAAGATGCAAAGCTGACTTTTTTTTTTTTTTCAATTATATAAGCTTCATTTTTTTTTGTGGGAGCGACTTTTGTTGTTGTTGGATTACGTATATAAAAATATTAATTCGATTTTTTTTATGTAAAAATTGAAAGTAAAATAAAGAATGCATAAGATGTAAAGATTCGTGTATTTGGTTGGTATTTTCTTTTTTTTAAACAATAGGAAACACATTGTTTGATATATGTCGAATCTACACTTGACTTTAATTGAGTTTGTCACTAAATTATTACAAAATTTTCAAGAGGATAGTTTTTTTATACTCATAAACATAGTTTTCTTTTTTCCTGAGCAAACTGAAATAAAATTCAGTATAGATTCGATTGAGAATGTCAAACATTATTTTCCACAAATTTAAGAAAAAAATGTTATCTTTAATTAACGTAAAAAAAAATCTTTTTAGTAAAAAATAAATTAAAGTTTCAATAATAAAAATGATTTTACAACTAGTTATTGCCAACGAATTACTAAAAAATAAAAGCCAAATGATTTTAAAAAATTCAACAATGCATCGACGATTTCAGAAAAGCTACTAAAAAGTCCCCTTTAACAGCGATTAAAACGGTTAAAATCTGCGCACTAACAGAATCTCATCACGGATATTAACGAAAAAAAAAAATTGATAATTGAATATAAATTAATAAATGAAAGCAGAAAAAAAAGATGTTATTAAAAAAAGAAAAATGGTGCGTTAATTAATAATATCTATATCCATGATTAGATTAAACGTTTAAGTGTATATACATAAAGTATATATATCTGTAATGACGAGAACAATGATGTAAAAGAAAAGAGAGAAAGAGAGAGCCGACACGCGCAGCATTATTCATTAAGAAAATCGCAATATAATGTAAATTTAAGTACTGTAAGTATGTTATACTCAAATGGAAGAAAAGAAGAAATGAAAAAAATATGAAAAAAAAAAATAATAATAACCTACACGATGATTACCATCTATATTCTACACTCACAAAATCCTCCGCAGTGTGACAATGAAAGCCGGTATGAAAAAGTGAAGCTTTATTATTATCGTTATTATTATTATTGTTATTATTATTATTATTATTATTATTATTATTATTATTATTATTATTATCATCATCATCATTAAACATTATCATTGACACGATGATTATCATAAAACTACTACGAGTTGCGAGGGGTCTGTGCGACAAAATGTTGGAGGTACAATCACAAACTCACATTAAAATACGTATATTGAACGATATATATAAAAAAACAAAGAAGATTATTCACGAGATTGATATTTAAAACCAATACACAGAGAGAGCCGGCGTTAAGATTTTCTATAGTATAACGGCGCCCGCACTTCCGGTATTGAAGCTATGTATAAATATTAAAAGAAAGAAATCTAATACTTGTATGAAAGCTAGTCCGTACAAGATGAGTTCCAGCCACTTCGATTTTGAATATCGAATATTATACATAATATATATATACATACATATATATATATATATATATACAGACACACAGACACATACATATAAATATAAATACAAAGAAAATCTTCACGAACGAAATATATACTTCCCTTTCTTCATTTTGCGACTCATTCTCCTCGGCAACCGCGCACACCCTCCCCCATCCCTCCCTCCCCCACTGACCTTTTCTCAAGAGTAAAAAAACGTGAACGAAGACACGGAGTTTCGAGATGATTAAGTCGATGAAAGAGAAAATCCCAGTTTATGCAAAAATGACGAAGAAATTAAAAGAAATGTAAGCATAAATAGGGGACTATGTTAATAAAAGTACAGTTACACGATAAACATTACAACTATTACCACGTAAAATGCTGCTGCAAAAAAAATAAAAGAAAGAAAGAAGAAATATATGCGATATATAAAAAGTGGAAGTGATGAGTTATAGAGAGAGGATGAAAGACGCGAACGTGAGAGAAAGTTGACTTGAGCGATTGTGAATTACACGTGTATGCGCGATCACGAGAGTCGTTTCGAGAGTACCAAATTCTAAAAAAAAAAAAAAACCATGTATTTAACATTAAAACTGCATATGTAGCGTAAAACGTATTTATTATAAACGGTAAATGAGATATGAGAGAAGAGAAAAAAAAGAAGAAGTAAACTCCCCTCCCGTAGGTCGGGCACTATCTTGAACAATTATTAGGTACCACTTGTAAAGTATAATTATTATGATTATTATTATTATTATGACGAAACGATATTGAACGATTATTATTAAATAAATAAATATAAAACAGAAGAAAAAAAAGAGAGAGATAATGAAGAACGTACGTGCTAAGCGTGACGCGCGAATTGCGTTTATTTGTACACGAAAAACGCGTTACTAAAAAACGTTCTCAAACATTAGTTTTTAGATGTGAGAACGACAAGAACATGAGAAGAAAAAAAAAAGGAGAGAGAGAGAAAGAAAGGAAGACGATTATTGACGACGATATGAGATTAAGATATTAAGAAATACCAGATACTAGTCGTGGACGAATGTTTAAACGCGAAACAATTATATAATGTAAGAATGTGTTGCGTGTATATTATGTGTATGAATCTGGGGTCCGTATTTTATGGAAGTTCCTCATCCTCAAGGAAAACTAACCGAGATTTTGTAGATTTATCTATGAGGGTCGTCTCGGATCTACTAGCACTTTTCTTCTATTTTTTTGTTTGTTTTTTTCACTGTCGAGTTATAATTATCTGCTCTTGTACTTCCAGCGTCGCACATTAACGGTTATTCGCTCGTATAAGAATTCACGAAATCACGTAATGCAATTAAAAGAAAAGATCGTAATTTAAAGAATAACTGAGATTTTTTTTTAATTGAAGAAAAATGAAGTATAGTCGTTGTCGAGTTTGCTTGATCGCACAAAATGTTCGAGTGGGAAAAAAAACACACACGCACGAAAGCTTCGCGACAATTGTATTCGAAAAGTGAGAACAACTTTACATAAGAGAAAAAAAAACAACTGAGAAGAAACGGCTAGCGGATCCGGGAAGAGTCTGGTAAAAATGCGCTATAAAGTCGTTTTTGTAATATCCGAATAAAATGCATAGTCGAAGATTTATACAGGCTTTTGTGACGTGTATATTTGATGACCGTGTGGACCCTTTGCGGAATTTTTTGCACATACTTAATCGGCGCACGAAGTCGACGGATCTTGTACATAAGGAGAGATAAATAACAAGATTCGTTTTGTTTCTTTTTTTTGTTTTTCATGTATAATTGCGTGAAAAGAATCTAGCTATAAAGTCTATAAAAGCAGGAAAAATGCGACGACAAAGATTGAGGAGAACAGAATACACACTTCCTTTCTTTGTAAACACGATATAGTAGAACCTCGTTTTCACCTACTCTCCGCGTAATCCGAGAATAACCAATCCACCCGAGCACACGTATATATACATTAAAACCGCGGTGTATGCTTGAATGATCCACAAAAACTCGACCAACACTAACGAAACTGCACAGCACTCAGTATACACACTAACAGTCCGCGATTGCTACTTTGTTTCTTATATACTGAGAACTACGCCGAGGACTCGAAGCCCGGCGACCTCTAACAGTCCTCTGGGCTAGAGACGAGCACACACGCGTTACGCTGAAAACATTTGAACATCGTAACGGTTTTTCCTACTAGAAAAAAAAGTGTAGCAGCGAATTTACTGAATTATTTTTCTCGAAATTAATTATCATTTATTTTACATTAAATAGGAAAAAAAAAACTCTTCAATTAACAATCAGTGCGCGATTGACCTGACAGTATCGAAAGCACTGTATCTTATTAAAGCCTTTTGTTTTTTTTTTAAATAAATAAAAGCAGTGAAAGGTTTTTTGCATTGAATATACGTTTATCCCAAGTTTTCTCTTATCCGAACTCCACATTAATTCGTATAAACGAGGTTCTACTGTAATTCTTATATAAAAATGATCCAGTAAATCTACAAAAAAAAGTTTTTTTTTTTAGTAACCGAAATTTTTTTCACACTAATTAAGAACGGTAACAATGCGGGCAAGTACGATACGGGATAAATTAAAACTTGTTTTTCGAGGAAATATGTGAATGGAGGAAGTGAATAGTGATATTTTTATGATGTAGATTTAGTAGTCTCTTGGCTGTTCATCAGGGGCTCTGGGAGTGCCTTACCCCGCTTTCTTTTCGACACGCCAAATCGAGCACGATATGCCCAACGATGTTTAACGAGAGATATTAATTAAAACGCGATGTGCAAACGAAAAATGAAGAAAAGCAAAAAAAAATTCCTTACAAAGACAAACGTTGCGAGGTCTCCGGATCGTAGTTTTAAATGTTCCATTACTTTAAAAACCAATTTATTTATTTAATTCATAAATAATTTTATATTATTTTTTTTTTTAACATACTGCTTTTTTTAAATTGATATACGATAAATTTCAGGAAAAATCGACAGAGTTCGCGTTTACATTTTTTTCTTTGACTATTAATGGCATAAAAAAAACCATTTTACAGAAATTTAAGTTTAAAAAAAATCCTTATTTAAGGAAATTTTTTTCTTCCTGTTTTCTTCATCAAATGCTTCTAAATTCTGCAATATGACGAATATTCTAAGAAAACGATTAATATCCAATTACTTACAGAACAAATAAATAAACAGGTGTCGGTAGAACAGTAATGGGACATTTACAACTCTGTTCCTTATAAAATACGTCATCGACGTTGCTCAAGTCACTCTTAAAAGAGGCTGTAAAACTGCCACCTCCATTGTTTCCATTCATTAACCGTGTATCAAATTCAAAGTACACAATATACATATATACATTGTCTCATATATTAAATAATATTATCGCAATAGGCTTTTTCGTTAATGTAGGACTGTTGATAAACGGATTCACACAACTATAACGATTACTATTACAAAAAAAGAAACCACGGAAGAATGCGGATATAAACAGAAAATAATAATAATGCAGAATCGAATGAGCAAAACGAAATATAATAAATGTACATAGTCACGAAGACTGGTAGATGGGGATGAACAAAGGCAAAAAAAGAAAAAGTGAAAGTGAGAAAAATCGAGAAAGCACACACACTAGTCACTTGCTCATTGAAATAATATTCTAAATGATACCTATTTAATCTTAAAGGGAATGGATAGATAAAAGTAATTTTAAAGACATCTAGAGGCACGTAAGATATAATAATAATAATAATAATAATAATAATAATAACAACAATATGAATTGATATATGAAAATATTAGTTACGAAAACACTTATATACTATTCATCCGCACACATCACTCTTCCTTTCGACACAACAAAAAAATCGAAAAACCTCGCAGGTAGGTACGATATGTACATAAATTTTCGCTGATGCGCGATTATGATTATATTATTCGGAAGACAACACAAGAAACCGAGAGCGAGAGCGAGCGAGAGAGAGCAGTTTGAATTTTCTTTTTTATGTAATTGTTACTCGTATATTTTTGCAGGTTTTCAGTGGAATACACATCAAAGTAAAATGGTATATTAGACGTGAAAAATCGTATACCGTTGATTTCTTTCATTGCCGCTACGGAAAATTGTAAAACAACGTTTACCGATTAAAACACACAATCGATATATATATGAAAAATCTGCGCATCGAGCCTACCTATATACAAGCGTTTACTGAATCATCTACTTTACAAAAAAAAAAACCTAATGGATCTATTTCCAATTTGGTTAAAAAATAAAAATTATCATGTGAATATATCTATAAATACGATTATCATCTAACGAACATTATTATGATACAAATATATTAAAAAGAAAGAAAAATAACAAAAACTATGTGAAGTTTTCATCGCCTGAGTAAAATTGTGTTCTTGATTGAAAAATGAATGAACAAAGTGGCAATCTCATTTTTTTTCTTCAACCTCTACTATATTTCCGATCCTCAGTGGAAAGAAAAGCTTCTCTGACTAAATAGATGAATGTATTTTAATGTACTGAACGTAGTTAGATCTCAGAAACTTATTAACTAAACATAATCAATAAGACGTCTTTAAACGCAGGAAGTTTGTTGATACAATTTTAGAACCGGTTATAAATTCAATTATTAGTTTGTACGAAAATTTAACGTATCCGTAAATGGGGTCGTCAGCGTTAAAAAAAGGCCCACTTTTTGTCAAGTTTAAATCATTGCAAAAAATTTGGAAGTATAAGCAAGTTTTATCAATTATTATGGAAAAATAAAAAATGTCAGTTTTTTGCAATATTTTTTAATAAAACTGAGAACAATTTACAAAAAATAATATTAATGAGATAATAAAATGCCTAAATATTTTTAAATACAATATTTTTCATTTAAATATATTTTTTTAAATTAATTACAAAAGTTTACGCAAGTTTTATGAATTATTATGGAGGAATAAAAATTGTCAGGTTTTTGCAATATTTTTTAATAAAACGCAAATTGCATGTACATGAATAAGTGGGGTTCATGTGAAACTGGCAACACGTCTCTAAGCATTTGGCGGGCGTTCCAATATTACTATATTTCAGTGGCGTTGATTCTTGCTCGCCGGAAGTGATAAAAGAAAATAATCGTCTCCGATTGGCTCTGATCGTGGTTGACGCGACACGTAACGTAACGCGTTTGATTTGGTCGTCACGTGACCGTCAATTGACTGGCCGTAAAAATGACCGTAATGTAACAAAAATGCCATTAATTCCGAAAACCTTCATACTAGTGAATTTAAAAAAAAATGACCTGCTTTGTGACCAAATATAACTGTAATTAACCGGTTGACCACAAACTTAAATTAATAATATGTATTTAAACAGGTCTATAAGCGCTCTATAAAAAAAAAATAGCCGATAATGTAGTCGACTACGCTACCGGCTATTTTGGTAGTAAGATCACAACGCTGAACACCATTTTTTTTTTCTTTTAATAGAAAAGATAAAAGTTTTGGGAATCAGTCCTTTCTATATTTCCAATCAAGCTCTGAATTTCCTCTTACACTAAACACCTTTAAAAACATATCACCGCACTTAACATAATCGATACACCGAAATAATCGATAGTCTAGAGTCGACGGCGTACCGACCGAGTTGGTGATGATGATGATCATGATGATGATGAAGAAGAAGACACTCGACAACACAAAATGGCGACTGTGTCGCCTCTCTCATCGACGAGTTCACCGTCTCCGTCGTTCTAGTGAAGTTAAGTGTGTCAGGAATATATTTGTCGTTACGGATTTGGATTAATTCGTCATGAGGTTTGTAACGAAATTCCGTCAGCCAAATAAATAGTTGCAGTATCTTTAAACGACTTATCTTCGTCGACATTACAAATTATCAGGCCTATTCTGTTTACATTGCACTTAACCTATGATCGCTGTCGTTGTACCGTCGTTCCCGAGTAATTACGTTAACGCATTACATTTTATACAGACGAAGCATGCACATCAGTCCTTTCGTATTGTTATATTTGTTGTCCTGTTCAATTTACGTGTTCCCTTTCAAGTTCTCGTGATTTGCGGAAAAAGAAAATATCTAATGGAAATTTCATGCAAGTACAGAATTTTGGAACAAAGTCAAGGAATTCAGTGACTAATCAGAATAATTGGAAATGTCGATTTTATAACAGTCGTTTGAATATCAGTGTTTTATGCATTTCAAAATATCTGTTATTCTCATTTTTACCATTTTTGTATTGTACCCACAAATGCTTGTTGTTTCAACAAGTGTGTCAACTTTATACCGAATCTCATTGAATTTTTCAAGTACAATGAAGCCAGTCTGACATGTATACATTTTTTTTTCTTATTGATAAGGAATAATATACTAGATAATTATAATAATAATAGTATTTTTATTATCGGTAACGTAATTAGTTGTGACAAATTGTTGGATAGATAAACTGCGGTATGCAATGTGAATTGTAGCATATTGTTTGAGAATACCTCTAAGTTTTTTCAACTAATATGAAGCAATTGTTGCTAAAAAAAATATTTTGAGCTCGCTACGATATTTTAATGAAGAATAACTTAAGTTCATTATTTAAAAAAAAATATTTGACACTATATTTTAAGTTGGGAGAACAAAAAAAAAAAATTTAAGCTGACAATAAACCACTGTAATAAGTAGATGTACTAACTGTCTCAAAATTTGTACATACAAGGAAAAATCAGTTACAAGCAATTCCATAAATATGTATATAATTGACCTTAAAGGAATTTACATAAGCTTCAGAGCTCCTTAAGATAGTAAAAAAAGTTGTGAATAAACAAATTCCCACTGCAGATAATTATAACATAATAGCATTTTTGTTGTCAGCTCTATAATCTTTTTTTTTCTTCTACTATATCAGTAATTGTACTGATAAAAGGTATCAGGGGGGGGGGGTCAAAGTCTTGAACTATAAAAATCAGAATGGCTAAAATCTTGAATGTGAAAATTAACAAATGTTTAAATATAGATGGATAGTTTATTTGATATTTGTGTTGTTGAAATATATCACAAAGTCGAATAACTGTTTTGTCAAATGTTTATTTATTTGAAAATGTATTTTTAGGATATTCGAACTTTGAATAAGGATTTGCCTACATTTATGTTTTTTTTTATATATATGTTTTTCTATAAATGACTGAATAAAAATTTGTGTTTCAGCGAATCTGATTTGGAGTGCTTGGATTCCAAGCATCAAGGTCAACCATCAATGGATGAAGAGACAGACATGTTGGATCAGAGAAGAAAGAAGAAGAGAAAGCATAAGCATCACAAGCACAAAAAGGACAAAACTGTTGACAAGGAAGACACAAAGTCAGAGAGAAAAAAACACAAGAAGCATAAGAGAACTAAAAAGGACAAAGAAACGGAAAATGGCTCTATGGAGGATAAACCAACCAGAATTGTAATTGTTACGCCTAAGGAATCGGCGATTAACGGCAAAGTTGCTATGCCATTGGATGTTGTCTCGACAGAGGAGAGCGAGGATGAAAAACTCGTTGATTTGGATTCCGACGAAGTTGATTGCACGATTATCGAGGACGACATTGATCTCGAGGAATTGATGAAACAAAAGGTAACATACGTCGATAATTTTAAACATTTTCTATGCCAGATAATACAATTTCTTTTTTTACATAACATTTTTTACATGACATAAAAAAAATTAGGAATGCTTTGATGAATTACTAATCTCTTTGTTGTCAATTAATCGAAATAAGAAAAAAGACAGCAAAAGTTTTTCAGATTTCATGAAAACTTTAGTTTCATCATAAAAAAATATGTATATTAAAGAATTTCTGCTGTAAATGCATTGAAAATTTGATAAAAACCTTTTTTGGTACACCGATTTTTAATGGTAAAATATACAATTATCTGGATGAGCAGATGAATGAAAAAATTAAAAATAAAGCTTTTTTTTCTGAATTATTTTTCGTTTTAGGAACGCCTGCAGGCACGTTTAGTGCAATATCTTTCGGACGACTCTGACAAAGAGGAGAGGTTCGTGCGGGAAGAGCCAAAACCCGAGGAAACGCCAGACGTTATACTTGTGGAAGATGACAGTGGTGACGAGAACGCACAGCGTAAGAAACGTCATCGAAGCAAATCGGGAAGTCGAGAGCGAAGGAAGGTGATTAAAGTTGAAAGACGAGTAGTGGTGGATATGACCAGGGAAAGAAGAACACGCGAAGAGCCAAAGGATAAGAGAAAAGATTTGGATAGACGGCGTGATGACAAGGGTAGAATCAGAGAAGATCCTAAGAAGGAGGAATTGAGACGTGGCGATAGACCGGTGAGAAAGTTCATTGAAAGACCGCGCGAAGAAGTGAGAAGAGAAGACGCGCGAAAGAGACTGGAAGAGGAGAGACGCAAGGATTCCGCGAAACGGGAAGATCCACGAAAGAGAGAACACGAGCAACGGTAATTTTGTATTTAACTCTCAAGTATAATTTTAAAAAGTCATTTTATTGTACTTAAAAAAAAAAATTTTAATTATCTTTGATTTTCAGAGAAGAAGAAAGGAAACGCGAGTTAGATCGCCGGAATTCGCAGAACGATTCAAAGTCACGAGATACAAGAGGGGACGTGCGGCAGCATGCGCCGTCTAACAAACGTGAGAGTCGTGACGGAGCGGAAAATCGCGATCGTGACAGGCATTCAAGCAGAGATCGACCTAGTCGCGACAGACCGTCGAGTAGAGATCGTAATAGCAAAGACAAACGTGGCGACAGCCGTGAACGACACGCGAGCAGAGACAGACATGTAAATCGCGACGGAGCGAGCAGTCGAGATCGCGTAGAGAACAGAGATCGTCGCGATAGCCGAAACAACGAGAGAACGCGGGAACGTTCTCGAAGTTTGAGAAGATCTCGAAGTCCGGCTAGAATGAAGATAAATCGCGATCACGGCAATGATCGATATCGTAGATCGAGATCTATGTCGAGAGGACGACGGGATCGAGACAGATATGGTCGTGAATTTGACAGGGGTAGAGAAAGAAATGGGAAACGCGAACGTGGCGATAAGTACAAAGACTCACTATCGGAGGGTCTGAAAATCGAACGATCCGAAAGTTCGAGCGAAGAGGAGATAAAGGATATTGATATCGAGGAGGAAGAGGACGAGGAAGCGATCATTGAGCGGCGGCGAAAACAGAGAGAAGAATTGCTTAAGGTAAGCAAAATTTAATTAGTTGCATTTTTCTATACGCTAAACCCGCTTGAAACCGGCAAAAAACGATAATCGATTTTTTAAAACCAGTCATAGTAGTTTTTTTCTTCTAATTGAATAATAATTTTTTGTTTCGTTTTGTTTTGTTTTCTTTTTTTAGAGATTAGGAGGCCCGAATGAAGACTCAAATCTCTCGGCAGATCTGAGCGTCGCAGCGGTTTCTCCGACAACGGATACGCGCTCGATCGCCGTATCACCGAAATCTGTCGAGATCGTGTCGAATAATAACGAGTCTCCGCTGGAGAGTCACACGCCGCCACTGCCCGAGCCATTAAAGACTTCGCCACAAATGGCGAAGAAGAGAAAATCCCGATTTGCAGACGCACCGCCTGAAAATAATTCCGAAAAGCAGCAGGATGAGACTGTCAACAATACCGATAAGATTAAGGCAATCGATGACAAGCAGACGACGAAGAAGACGAACGAGTGGGACATGTTTGCTGAAGCTGACAACATCGGAGACTTCAATGTAAATCTTTCTGTTACTTACCGAGTTTCTCTAGATTTAAAAATAATTTGAAAAATTATTACGAATTGAAAAATATTTGAATTCTGTTTTTAGAGCCCTACAGTTGAAGGGAAGAGACAAGGTGGTCCGGACAATCCAAGTTTGACTGACAATTGGGACGATGCAGAAGGTTATTACAGGTAAATTATACATCATCTCGTATTGTCTCCTTTAATGACAAAATGGTGATTGCATTTATTGATCATATATTTCAATGCAATTTTAACAATTTACAGAGTTCGCGTTGGTGAGACGCTAGACTCCCGTTATGTTGTTTACGGTTACACCGGCCAAGGAGTTTTCAGCAACGTCGTTAGGGCGAGAGATAGCGCTAGAGGGAATCTTGACGTGGCTGTGAAAATAATCAGAAACAACGAAATAATGTAGGCAGAATTATTCTATACATTTTGTTTATGTTTTTTTTTTACACCCTACGTTTTTTTAAACCCGCATTCGTTATATCATCGTTTTATCAATTCGTTTCACCTGTCGCGTATATTTTATTCTGTGTCGTTTAATTTTCAGGCACAAGACGGGTCTCAAAGAATTAGAAGTTCTCAGGAAGCTCAACGATGCCGATCCTGAAGACCGTTTCCACTGTTTGCGACTATTCCGACATTTCTTTCACAAGAATCATCTGTGCATGGTTTTTGAACCACTTGCGATGAATCTTCGCGAAGTAAGTAAAGTTAAAAAAATTCCGTTTGATTTCCAACAAACGATTTCTTATCGATTCTACTATAAAAAAAAATAGTAACACAAAATTTGACATAACTTTCGTTTCAAAAAACAATATATAAGACATTCCATATCAATTCAGTAAAAAAGAATTCTAATAATTAGGTTTAGTGGTTTTTCTTTAACAGATTTGTCCAATAAATTGTAATTTCTTTAATCAGGTACTGAAGAAATATGGCAAGGACGTTGGTCTCCACGTTAAAGCGGTTCGGTCTTATACGCAGCAGCTTTTCCTGGCGCTAAAACTGCTGAAACGCGCGAATATATTGCACGGCGACATCAAGCCAGACAATATTCTAGTCAGCGAAAGCAAGCTGGTGTTGAAACTCTGTGACTTTGGTTCGGCATGTCACGCCCACGAGAACGAGGTTACGCCCTATCTCGTATCGAGATTTTACCGAGCCCCGGAAATTAGTACGTACACTTCAAATCATATACATTTTTTAATCCCAAAGCTACCCAAAATACGAACATAAACCCACACTTGTAACACGAACTTAATCATTATGATATTTGCATCGTGTTACTTGCGCAATTTTAACGCTTTTTTCGTGGGATATACATTGGGATATACATTGGGAGTGTCTAACGATCTGAAAGGTTGTGAAAAAACTTAAATTTTCTGTGTGTTGTATTGTATTTTTTCCCAGTCCACTGATAAATATAATTTTTTAAAAATCTATCGGTGAGGACTGGAAAAAAAAAATTCTGATGGTATCAGAAGCAATTCGGTCAACTGGTTCCCTCGTAGACTATTGTATTGGGACTTTTCAACACTGATATTTAGCACTGGTCTCATTAGTACAAAGTTCTTCGGTCTATTTAAAAATAATCTTATCATCTTCTTGATAAAAAACAAAACGCGCAACAGTGTAAATTAATCGATGGATGATCTTCAAGTGGCGCCTGTTATCCTGTGTAAAATGCAAAATACGTAAACCGATATTTTTTTATTATTTTTCCGAAAATTTACGTCGTAATGGAAATAACTAACCCAAACAAAAATTGATAAACTGAAAGGCGAGCCGGTATTAATACTACGATTTTCTAGTTCTTGGTATACCGTATGATTTTGGAATTGACATGTGGTCAGTCGGATGCACGATATACGAATTGTACACGGGAAAAATCATGTTCTCCGGTAAAACCAACAATCAGATGTTGAAGTTCTTCATGGATCTCAAGGGCAAGATGCCCAACAAGCTGATAAGGAAGGGCACGTTTAAAGAGCAGCACTTTGATACTAACTGCAATTTCCTTTATCACGAAGTCGATAAGGTCACCGAGAGGGTAAGTTTTTTTTTCATTTATTCACCCCGCAAATATTTTAAATAACGCGCGCTGTAATCGATTACTTGGCTGCGCGCGAATATTCGCGGTAAGTCATTCGTCATAATTCCGTCATAATTACTGGCAAATAAGAGCAAAGTTAAGGATGACATAACGCTGAGAAAGTTATGGTTTTTTTTAATAGTGTTCCCGTGCAATGTTACAAGATTCTCTAATTAAGAATATAAGAGCACCGCGAGCTAATCAATATATAAATACCTTAAGTCGATTGATGAACCAATCACGTGTAGCGCGAGTTGTTTGATTAAATGCACACTTTGTTTTACTCCAATACCGTGATATTTTTAGGAAAAGGTTGTAGTGATGTCAACGCTACCAGCGAGCCGTGATCTCGGCACCGAGCTCGGCGGTAACTCCCTGCCACCTGAACAGAATCGAAAAGTCGGACAACTCAAGGATCTACTGGAACGCACGTTGATGCTTGACGCTGGCAAACGAATAACAGTGAACCACGCACTGGCCCATCCGTTTATACAAGAAAAGATCTAGGTAACCCCGTCTATCGGGGACACCTTTAAACAAAAGCAAACAAAAAAAGAAAAAAAAAGAAACCAAAACTGCTTCAACGCGCAGTTTAATTACTATGAAACTTTGTATATTTTGAACAATATGAGATACAAGCAAAACACACCAACACACACATACTAAATGGCGCAAAATGAAAAGAAAAAACATAACAAAATCGACATTTATTTATCGGAAACAAAAAAGATGTGCCGTAGAGAAAAAAAAACGTTGACTAAAATATCAATTTGGCATCAAATGGATTTTTTTTAAAGTTATAATAAATAGAACACACCTCTTTTTCGTGAATATTCATATATTTTTGGATTAGTTGATATCGGGAATTAATTTAACTTATTACCGATTCATTTACCGATAAATGTATTGATTATTAATTTATTTTATACCTCAAAGTTCTTAAGTCAGCCTTCGGTTCCCGACGGTCGCACTTCATTTAATATTTTCAAAACCACATGCCCAGACACGAGAGTGAAAAAAATAAAAATAAAATAAACATGTGAGCACCCACCACGAAAAACGCGTTGTGCACACTTAATATAATCGAATGAATTTTAGCGGCTTGTCAGATCACACAGATACGCCTTTAAGATAACACAATTCTTCTCCTCTTTTTCTTTTTTCTCTTTTCTTCATTACGATAACTTTCACTGTCTTTCGTGAATCAATTTGTACATGACTAATGGAATCCCGACTACAAACGATGAATAAATAGAAATTATTCTACGTCGAGAATATATAAACGAATTGTACAATTCTACGATTTTTCATTTGGCACGAGTTTTAATCTGTTTGGCTCCGACGGTCTTTTCGTTTGACGAGAGACATATATAAATATATACATATATAAATATATACGTATATTTATATATATCTCAAAACGAACCTTTACGATGTCTCGAACGACCGAACGGTAAAGCAGAAATTCACACACTCGCACATATTCATTTTCACTTACACACATTAAACAACAATCACAAGAAAACACTGATAAACATGGAATGACGTATAGTTTTTGAGTTTAGCGATGAAGAAGAAACGATACAAACAAACAAACAAACAAACAAAAAAATACAAAATTTGGTGTACTAACAAACGATAAAAAAAAATATAAATTGTATAGTAAGTAGGACTGTAGTTGAAATAAAACGGCAAATGCTTGAAAGATGGACAAAAAAAACGTAAGCTTGAAGAGGTAATGAAGAAGCCCCGAACTTTATTGCATTAATCGTTTAGTAATAATATGTACGAGATTTAAAAAAGAAAAAAATTCGACTCTATTTCCACGTTCATGAGAATGATATACATTAATTTTTCCGCAACTCAGACGGTCCGAATGGGCGAAATAATTTTTTTTCTTTTTTTTTCTATGTTGTCACTGATTGGTCGAAAGAAAAAAAAATGATCTTGTGGAAAGAGTGCTTCTTGGTGATGAGTTTGTGATCACGAGCTTGTATTAAAGAACGAAAAAAAAGGAGGCATGATTTTACGAGGCTGCTTATGTTTCAGATGAGACTTCGATACGAATCATCGTTAAGTGCGGGCGGACTTAGCAAGGGCCATTAGCGCTGTTCCCGTTGCAAGGTATTCATGGGGACTGCCTTATGGGATATTTAGTATATCCGATTTTCAAAACTTGTTATTATTGTTTTTCACACTCGTGATTTAACCACGGAATAATCTGTAGAACTCGCGTGAATTGTTGAAACAAATATCTTTGGCTGCGCTTTTTCTTCTTCGCAATGCGGTAAGCAAGATCAGTGAGGAACATAAATCGATTGAGGAAAAAAGACAAAAAAAAAAAAACGATAACGGAAGTAGAAGCCAAAATATGGATCAAATGGATCACGGGAATGCCAAAAAGCTTTTCTTCAGTATCATAATTTGACGGCTTTTAAGGCGATTCAATGTCAAAGCAGACTAAAATCAAACATACAAAACTGACGCAATAAGAAAAATGATTAAGCGTAAAAAAAATGAGAAGTCTTAGGAAATTTTTGTTTTGTATTTTATTTATGGTTTTATAATGGTCATTACAATAACGAAGTTAACAAATTTTTCAAAGGGGGGGGGGGGGGGGGTGATGTTGCAAAATTAACGTTTTTGTTAATGGTGAATATGGGTTCCAACCACAAATGAAAATGAAACAAAACCATATCGTACATTATAAAACTTTGGATTTGGAAAATTCTTCAACATTTTTATTTTCATTAACTTTTTAAATATTCCGTGTCAGTGTATGTATTGTCGATATTAGGCTGCGTAGATTTCGAAGTATCCTCAAGTTTCGCATATTGTTGACGAACATAACGACTTGTATACTAGACATTTCGTGGACGTAATGTTTGAGCGAAGGTAGACCAATAAAAAGAATGAAAAGAATCGTAAGACCGGAGAACGAACAAAGAAAGAAAAAAAAAGAAAGACACGAATACGATAGTCGCTAATTGGGGCGTGATTATTCTAATCGGCTATTTGGTAATGTTTCACTTGTAGCCCTCCCTGTGAGGAGGGAGGCAATGGATGATGATGATGATGATGATGATGGAAAACGGGTGAGAGAAATCGCACATCAGCTTCTGCGCCGAGAGACTAAGAGACTGAGAAAAGCGAGACGACTGACATGAATCTCAAGACTTCAGATACGTAAAACTGAGTCGTCGATGTCGACAGACACACAACACATACACAAAGGTTTGTCCGTAAGTCGCTATAGCATTCAACGTTTTTCATTCAAGTAAGTATTTCGTCGCGAACAGGTAAGGTATATCGATTTGAGAAGGAAAATCCGGATGAAACAAATTTTTCTTTATATCTCGTCGAACGAATACGACGAATTTCACCAAAGAATTTAAGTTTATTGTGTTGTAAAAGAGTTGAGTGTTTTATGGATTTTCCGATGGAAATTTTGCTAAATGAGTACAATAATCATTCGTCGTATTCGTTCGATTCACGACTGAGCATGATTTAATCCGTATGATTATGAGTTTTCAGATACCCTTAATATTCGATATAATCGAATGGACTGAGAGATCGGAGGAAGTCTCAACTTGAGGCTGAACACGGAGAAGCCTTGGCGACGAATCGAGGGAATACATATTTTTTTGCGAAGGTATTTTAATTATTGTACGTATGAGATGCAGCAGAGGCGTTGGATCATCGAACTGCAATAAATGAAGCTTGAGATTTTTGAAGAAATATGTATAAACGAAGACTTTTTAATTCTTCTTTTATTTTAATTTTTGATGACGCATTGAGGGAAAAGATTGTTTTCTACGATGGTATTTCAAGTATTGTACGAATACCACAACAGCAGAGGCCTTAAAACAATTAAAAGGAGGATTTATTAAAGAAATCACAAGAGAAGACTTTTTTATTTTTTTTTCTAAATTTATATTTGACATTGAAACGCTATTTTTCCTTAATAAGTTAAGCTAACTGTTACATCACGCACGGATGACACACATTTAACAATAATTAATATATTTTAATAGGGATCTTGTCTGATGAAACGTAAATCGAAGATTCTGAATTATTACAACTTGTTTATTTGTAACAACCCGAGAACAATACATAAAATCTGCGAATTATTATTTAATTAACATGATTTAAAGGTTGAAAATTAACATTCGATTTTTTATTTTTAAGACTTAAGGTTTTCACAATTAGCGCCGTTTAGACCAAAGGATATATTAAAAGACTCACTTAGAGTAACAGACAAAATTAGGATTTTCTCAGCTGAAGAGAAAAACTGAACTAAATGAAAGAATTAGTAAAGCAGGGAAGAAAAGTGAAGTACTGGGGTTTAAGGGACGCTGAAGGTAGACTGAAATGAACCTAATTTCTTCAATCAACTTTAATTCTCATAACATTTATTTCGCGCGAAAATAAATTTCCATTCATATTGCACAAACAACAGATAACGCATTCGTAATTTTTATGAACAGGGTCGCAAATGCCGACGAACACACTATCGAGAAAAAATATTCATAGAGGAATAATGTATTCTCAATTGTACCAGCATTTTGCAGAACATCGACACAATACAGAGTAAATGCATTATCACAACGTTTTTAAGTATTCTCAGTTCAAGACTTGTTCACTTTTCTTTAAGGTAGTCGTCTTATTTACGTTCTAGTTAAGTTAATGATAAGTACAAATATTGTATAATAGAAAAACTTAAGTTTTCGTTTTTTCTTTAAATGAATCAGTTCTGTGATACATTTGTATGCATCAACAGAATAAAGTATCTTGATTAGTTTACGGTAGCGTCTCGCACAAATAATGGATTTAAATTTGTTTAAAATTGGCCGTTGTGACGCCACCGTGACTCGTAATTCATAGAAATGAAATAAATCTACGTCGTTGATTTTTTAAGTCAATCTGACGCGGTTGATTTACCGATTTTTACGAGTTTTTACCATTCGCTAGTTTTGCACGAAATTTCATACAAAATATTTGCCAAGTCACAAAGTTGAAAACCGTTTTGTTCTCGCAATATTTTAAATGCATATGTGTAACAGAAATTGTTTTATTGATATGGTTTGAGAGATTTCAATATTATTGACGACTACCTTAAGTACAAATGCTCGAAGATGTTCTGTATAGATTTTTCAAGTCGATTTTTATATCGCAGTGGACAATAGGAGTTTCTATTTGGAGATAGCAGAATCGGACTATCATCGTTCGTTGCGATTTTTCAGTCACGTGGAGGATAATACTGTACCAGCAAACTGGATATTTCTTGTGCAAGTTCCATTGAAGATGCGCAGAGCACACGTCCGCTTAAGTTATCAAACGCTCCACCTGCGAAAATATACAATAATACGTGTTTTATTGGTAGTCAGAAATCATTAAGTCGAGCAAATAATCCTGTTAACCGCCACTATATGTGTAACTCTGACTAAAGTAGTCGCATAACGTCGTCTAAAATTACCCGCTGGATCGATGCAGACACCACCGGCTTCGCGAACGATTAGGTCACCTGCCGAGAAGTCCCATATGTGAATGCCACACTCGAAATTCACGTCTGCACCTCCCATTGCAACCATGCACATGTTTAGAGCAGCAGAACCAAGAGCTCTAGTTCTGTGATTAAAAAAAAACCAAAAATATGTTTAGCACATCAACATCATACCTTCGTAAATATTCATAAAATAAATAAGTTTATATAATTCTAAGTATTAAAAATTCAAGTAATAAAAATTACTTAACGTAATATGACAAATTTTTGTTGCATTTGTTTTTCCGATAATATAAAAAAGAAGTATTGTAGTAAATTTACCCGTGAACTTTGGGTATTAGAATCTGCAGGTTCTCGAAGACGATTTTCATTTTGGATGGATCTCTACTCGTTCCCATTTCCACCATCAAAAGTGCCTTTCCTAGTTCTGTGACATTGAATTACAATGAAAATGAACAAAATCATTACGTGTTCGATCTCTTCTGGCATCAAAATAAAAAACTTCATATACCCTTTTCGCTGGAAACTTTGATAGGTTGTCCGTTGAGAAAAGCCCCGTTTCCTCTTTTAGCGGTGAATAGTTGATCGAGCACAGGATTGTACACTATTCCAATTTCCGTGACTTTTTCAATTAGAAGAGCGACTGATATGCAGGTGTGAGGTAGGCCATGAACAAAATTCATGGTACCGTCTATTGGATCTATTACCCATGTTGGGGAATCCGTTAGTTGAACTTTGGCACCTGAGCTCGTCGTTTCCTCGCCGATAAACCTTCAGAACGCGAATATTTTTTTTTGTTTTGTTTTGTAAAAGTGATTCATTGATATGCATTGTTTGCTCTAATGTTAGCTAAATGACTCAGTGTATTGACACAATGTTCTGTGGTAAATGTCTTTTGACGTCAGTACAAAATAAACATATGAAATTGCGCGTTAAAAACGGCTGGTAGATTCGTTATTAGGAAGAATTAAATTGATCTTGAAATATTTGTTTTTATAGACTTGCCCGTTCGGTAGACGAGTCAAATGAATCAATTTAAAAATGGTCGGCTTCTTGTGATGAGTAATTCCATCAATTGATATCCCAGACAATAAATTTAGATAGCTTATTTGGACAACATTTTTGTTAAGCAGATAAATGTATTTTAGATTTTCATACAAATTTGTTAAATTTACTGAATTTCATTAATCATTACATAATTCAAATCGGATTTATGGATTGAGTTTGTATTAACGAATTTTGAATTAAATTGTATTTCCAAATTCGACATCAATTATCCTAAACACCTAAATTTTAGTAAAATCACGATTTTATTAAACAAACGCAGAGACGAAAAAAAAGTACGTGAAAAGGTTGATAATTTTAGCTTTTCAATTTACTAATATCTATACCTATGGTCCGGAAAACTTGCAGTAATTCCATTCATAAACAGCTTCTCCACTTGCTGATCGGACTCCGTTACCAGGTCGACATCGCAGGATTTCACCATCACATCTTTCGGCCTGTTGATTCTATCCTTGATTATCTACAGCCAAATGAAAGCCAAAAAATAAATTTAAAAAACTCTTTCCACCTAACAGAATCTTGTTATGTAAAATTTAAATCTTACGAAATAACTTATTATATTGAAATAAAATGGGTATTTGGTTATTTCAAATTTGCCGGTTCTTCTAGCTGTTGGAAGTTAGGACAAGGATTGGCTCAGATAGAGTTTGAATGAAACGAGGTGCCAATCTTCCGCGTTGACTATAGAAATGCTAAAAGCTGAAAGCTTTACAGAATCGATATCGCATTCGCGCATGGAAGTCTTGCATCTTCAATGAGATATTCCGGCGCGGGTTATCACATTTATCTTCGATTCATAGGCAACGTTTTTTTTATTGCGTAATTCGTTTACGAATATCTATACTAATGAGAATTCTTTTATAGGTATGAAAATTTAAGGATTCACGAGGACTCACGTCTCCGGCTTCGCGGACGAGTCTCAATGCCACTTCGTAAAAATCCTCAACATTCTCCGTCATGATGAACGACAGGAAGTCCGGTGGATCACAACGCAGTGACTTCTCTTGCTTTCGCTTGACGTCGGGCACACAGCCGACTGGATAGAAAAATATTCATCGAGCTGTCGCACGCTTCTGTCCCCTGAAATATTCTAACTAACGGTGCTCCATCTAGCGTCTCTTCCACGAATTACAATCGACCTTCCAAGTACCGAATATAGTACATATCATAAAAAAGAAACCTATCTGGCTTGTATTAGCCTTATCAGGATATCAGAATACGTTTTATACCGGGCGTTCTGCACGAAGTCAGTCATCCCTGTTTGACCATTTGAAATAAAAAAAATATCGTTTGTTAAAGTAACAGCGAAAGACGAAATTTGTAGTTAATAAAATTTAGATATGCAAAATATCGAGAAACCAAAATAGCTCTCTATCTATATTAGTTCCATTCGGTAGAATAGGAAAAAAGTGTGTTCTAACAAAATTTGTTATTTTGTTCGTTCGTTTTTTTGGTCGCTCATTTTTATAAATTCGAAATTGTAAATGTTTTCAATATTGGCAATCCAGATCTTCGATATAAATTTCATTCGACATTTTTGTGTTATTTTCTATTTTATAAACACTCGAAAAATTGGCTTTCGAAAATTCGTTATTCTGAAAATACTCGATTTCAATCATGCTATTTTTTTTTTATCTTTCGATATTTACCATACTTTATTGACTTTCGGAATCGTTGTGCAAAATTTGGTTAACCCAATTTCGGATCGATCAGCAGATCACCGCTAAATTCCCGACATAAATCCCAACTTTTTGTCCTCCAGACAGACATAATAAAAATATCTAAAAATTGGCAATTTTGCTAACGAGCATAATTTAAGAAAACAACTCAAACGTTGTTTTTTCGATGGAACTGGAACTGTTATTCAACACTCATTACCTTAGCATTAATTCAAGCTTCTAAATTATGTGTTTTGATTATCCAAACAAGCCTGCAAATTATTATTATATTGTACTACAAGGATTTTTCAAAAACTTGAAATTGTATAAAAGGGGTAATAAAAAATTGAGAGTTATTCTCAATAGGATAAAATAATAGCACGTTAATTTATGCATTTAGTAGCATATACAGCATATATACATATACAGTACATGTACATGTACAATTCTGCATCTTTATGTCCTCATAATTTTTTTTTTTTCACGTACAACATTATATACGTATGCCTATTAATTCTTTATATCTCTTACATTAATTATCACACCTATAGTTAGTTTGTTCCGCAAGGAATGATATGTATATGCGACACACGCCACTTTCTTCGTCTCCCTATTTTTTTTGTATAGTTTCCTTTTTTCTATTATATTCTGACTCTGTTTTGCTATATGTATATATGTCCTCTTCGTCTATCGTTTCACGATCGCGACACTCGAACAAAACTGTGACGACTGTTATTTATATAATTGTCTTACTTTCTCGTTTTTTTTTCTGTCTCACTCTCTGGCATAATAAATAAAGTGCGTTAGTACAAGTGCTTTTGTGTGTGTGTGCGATGTGTAACTTTGGACGTTCCATGTTTTTTAAATTATTTTATTTTTGTTGCATATTTATGTATTTTCATTTTTAGTTTTTCGAGGAACGTTAAAGGAAAAATACGTTTTCCTGTAATCACGACAAATCGCACTTTTTTCCTCCTTTCTTCATACTGCATCGATGCTTCTGTCATTTTTTTTTTCATATATATTAATTTTAAATATACAATATATTTCATAAGTAACATTAATTATCTTTAATAAGCCGCCTGTTGGACATATTGGCGATCATACTTTCATAATTGTCATTTTTTTCGTCGCATTAGTTCTTTTTTTGTATATAATTTAAAATATTTGTTTTATTGGTAAATTAATTAACTAATATTTTGTAAGCGTTTCGAGAAGATATCAGCACTTCTGATCGGGTCCGAAATTTTTTATACGATTGACATAATTCTAAAAAGCGCAAATTAAAAAGTAAATAAGAAATTTACACATTTTTGATTCTCTACGATCTTTTAAAACAAATCATCGAACGACACATTTTAAAAATCAGAAAAGTTGTCAAAAAATCATAAGTGGCATACAAAATTTTTTTAGCTCATCGTAAAGTTAGTTTTTCTACCATTCTCCATTTTTTTGTTGAAAAGAGACCGAAAAAAATTAGATGGAATCGTCAAACCACTTCGGCTTTGTTACCAAAAAAAAAATATTTTTAAAAAAAGGCTCTTCAGAATTTTCTGAGATTTAAAAAATATGTCGTTCGATATAATTTGTTCATAAAAATCGTAGATGATTAAAGTTGTGTAGACTTTTTTTTTTAGATTAGTGCTTTTTAGAGTTAATTTCAATCACCGATAAAATTGCGGACCCATTCGGAAGGGTCAAGGGTCACACCCAGGTCGACACCACGTGAAATGCCCTACATATGCTTTCGCATTGAAACGGAATCTCGCTTTTCGAAATATTCTTTATTTTCATAGGAAACGTAAAATGTTAGTTCAGCTTCGTGTTTTTGTATTGTTTTATGAAATCCCAAAGATTTTTGGCGTCATCGGTACGAAAGCTTTCCCGTTAGCTGTACTGACGTTGTGCAAATACGTAGTTTTTACATCGATGTTCTTTTTTCTTCTACGTGTTTGTGTATGTGTGTGTGTGTTAGTAGCGTTTTAGGTCTACAATCTACAGCTGCTTCGTACTCGCTATGATGAATCATTCTTCTATATATTAAAGCACGTAGAGGTCGATATCCCTGAAGTGCTTTTCTTAGACTTTTGGCCTTAGCTGGAAAAGCACGTCGACGATCGACTCGTCAGCCAAAGTCGACGTGTCGCCAACGTTACTGTCACCTAACGCAATTTTCCTTAATATTCGTCGCATTATTTTTCCGGAACGTGTCTTCGGCAATCCAGGCGCGTGCTGGACAACATCCGGTTGTGCGAAGGGTCCGATTCTTTCTCGTACTGCAATGAAAAATTTGTATTTTTTTTTTTTTAATTCATACTTATAGTAACAGATCTTATTAAATAGTAATAAATTAATATAAATTGTAATTATACTTGAAGATGGGAGGCAAAATTTTTATTATCTATTACATTTTTTATTGAATCTTTGAAAAAATTGACCAATGTTTCTTTGGTACACATTTTATTAAAATCGATTGAAGCATTCTGATTTTATAGGATAGTTGAAAAAAAAATATATATATTTTTTGATGTCATTGTAACTCGAATAAAATTGCAGGTATCGGATTGGAAATTGGCATTATTTTACCTTTCATCTTGAGTTCGTCCTGCAGCTTTTTGTCGAAACTCTTTCCTTCGTTCGGCGTGACGAAGCAGTAGAGACACTGTCCCTTTACTGGATGAGGTTTGCTGACGACCGCAGCTTCGGCTACCGATGAATGCTCGGTAAGAACACTCTCCACTTCTGCGGTGGACATTAGGTGACCGGAAACATTGAGCATATCATCTATGCGACCGGTGACCCAGAGATAGCCGTCTGCGTCACGCCTCGCTCCTGTTAACAATGCATATGGTTTAGGATGAAATATGCATTGCGTAACGCACCAAAGTTAAAAAAAAAAGAATATGCCGGATGCCTCATGCTGTAATTTTGCACAAAATTCATATTTCCCCTACAGCATATAATAAAAAATTCATAACCCAGATATGTGGTTTTTTTGTGAAAAAATTAAATTTTAATAATTTTTTTCTTGAAAAATAGATTCTTTTTATACATGCAGTGACTTTTTAACGACTGCCTCGTGAAAACTTAATAAAAATAAAAAATGCATCAACCAACAATATTGCTATAATTCGGCATTAATTCGATAGCAGATCGATCTTCATCTATTTGATAAATTCGATATTTCTTCCGTCACGTTGACGTGTCGAAATGTACGTCAATCAAAATTTCTAATAATATACATATCGCAAAAATATACATTTCTAAATATGATAAAACAAATTTATTGAATGGCATAAAAGTGAACCAAAAAATAGAATAAAATTTTTTTCGTGATGCCGATACTGAGGGTCAAGGCTCGGCAGATTTTTAATTCTCGTGGAGAGCCAACCGTTGAGGTGGACCTCATTACAGATATTGGACTGCTGAGGTCTTCGGTTGCCTGTGTCCAATCACCAAATCCGAACGAGGCCGTTGAGGTCAGGGACGGTAATGAGGCCGCGTACAATGGTCGGTCGGTATTCAAGGCCGTCGATAATGTTAATAACGTCATCGGTCCTGCGTTATTGAAAAGCCGATTGGAGGTTTGTCAGCAGCAGGAAATTGACGCGCTTATGACAAGACTCGATGGAACTGAGAATAAATCGAAATTGGGCGCTAACGCGATTCTCGCTGTGTCGATTGCTTGCTGCAAAGCAGGTACATTCCAAATTTTTAAAGGACACTTTGTAACATTTAAAAAAATGGAAATTCTTTATATGATTATTTACAACTTTCCTCAGGCGCTGTAAGGAAAGGACTTCCTCTGTACAAATATATTGCTGAATTAGCGGAAAACACTGAACCAATTATTCCAGTACCGGCATTTAATATTATTAGCGGTGGGAAAGCCGCAGGAAATCCATTGCCTTGTCAAGAATTTATGATTCTACCAACAGGTATTAAATATTAGGTTGATTAAAAAAAACGTTATATTTTTTATCCCAAACTAACTGATTGAGAATTTACTTTGGTCCACGAAAAGAAAGCTCATTAAAGGAGATTTTATATAGCTGTGAAATTTTTTTCAATAATTGGAAAAATGAAATTCCATTCATTTTTTTTTTAAGGTGCTGAAAGCTTTGCAGACGCAATGAAAATGGGTACCGAAGTCTATAAAGTAATTGAAAATATGATTGCCGAGTCACAGGAGACAAAAGTTCCCTTGCCTGTGGGTGACGAGGGCGCTTTTATCCCCGAATTTGAGGAGGATCGTGAGGCCCTGACCTTAATTACCGAAGCTATTAAGAGTGCCGGTTACGATGGAAAGATCAAGATAGCGATCGACATGGCAGCTAGTTCCTTTTGCAAAGACGGTGAATATATATATACACAGCATTTCTATAAATACATTCTATAAATACAATGTAATATAAATAATGTATATATGCCTGGAAAAATCATCTCAATTATAAAACTAAATATTTATTACTCTACCACGATTTTATTTCGAAAAATCTCTTCGCCACATTGTAAATCCATAATTATTACAAAATACTCATCACACCTTTTTTGTGCAACGTGGCAGAGTCATTTTTTTTTTAGTAGAGAAAATAAATGTTAGATTTATAAATGTGTCGGAAGTAAAAAAAAAAATAAGAAAATGAAAACAGGAATGTACGATTTGGCGTTCAAAACTGACGACTCCGATCCCGACGATTATCTCGAGGCGGAAGCCTTGAAAGATCAATATCTGGAGATGCTTGCCGAATTTCCGACGATCGTGTCAATCGAGGATCCCTTCGATCAGGAGGATTGGGACGGTTGGCCAATGCTGGCCGATCAATCTATTCAGATAGTAGCTGACGATCTAACGGCAATGAACGTCGACAGAATTGACGAGGCTATTGAGAAGCGTCTTGCTAATTGTTTGCTTCTGAGGCTGTCGCAAATTGGCACGATAACCGAGGCAATAAATTGCTACAGAATGGCAAAGATCAGTGGATGGGGATGTGTCATAAGTGCCGGTCACGGCGAGACGGAAGACAACTTTGTCGCTGATCTGTCGGTCGGTTTGGCTGCGGGACAATTCAAGGCTGGGGCACCTTGCAGAACCGAAAGAACTGCCAAGTATAATCAGATATTGAGGATCGAGGAGGAACTTGGCAAAGATGCCAGATATGCTGGCAACAACTTCAGGAATCCTTTTGCCAAATAGATGTAAAGACATGAATCATCTATACGACAGAACCCGAAATTCCAGCATGAATTCCTCTCACAGAATATGTAAGTCGAATTTCACAAATTCTTCCTTTCTGTACAATTCGATTTTTCACGTCCGGTTCTCCACAAACTCGGTACTACACATTTTCTTTAATATACACATTGCAGCTTGCACCGTAATCGCGGTTACTCACCGTCACCGGTGCAGTAGAATCCGTGAAATCTATCGAAGTAAGTATTTTGGAAGCGTTCGTGGCTACCGTAGAGAGTTCTCATCATGCCGGGCCAAGGTCGTCGGAAGACGAGATAGCCTTCACCCTCGCCGTCGATCACGTGACCGTCTTCGTCGAGGAGCTCCGGCTGCACTCCGAAGAAGGGGAAGCTCTGCGGAAATGGAAAAGCTTGATTGCTTCAGAAGTTTTGATAGGTTTTTACCAAGTAATATAGTTACGTATATTTTCTTGTTAACGGAATAGGAAAAAAAAAAAAGACACGGAAAATGGGACTCACAGCGGATCCGGGCTTCATTGGCGTAGCACCAGGAAGCGGTGTAATTACGTGGCCACCCGTTTCCGTCTGCCAGAAAGTGTCGGCTATGCTGCACTTTCCGTTTCCAACCAGATTGTAAAACCATAACCATGCCTCGGCGTTTATAGGCTCGCCTACCGAACCGAGAACCTAAAAAAGCAATAGTATTAACAAAAAATCATCATTCGGAAATATTGATCAAGTTACGAAACATTTATTTTTAAAAATGAATAGAAATTGAAATGTATTTTTCTAAACAATTGAACATTTAAATAATCTTTTTCGCAAATTTCGGTATTTTTTTTTCCTCCTAATTACGTAAAACTGTTTATGTAATTCTGTGACGTTGTCTTTTTTTTTCGCGATGGACATTTACTAGACTCTATTTTTTATTCATTTTTTTTAGAAACCGATTCGCCCGGCTCGCCTTTCCTGAACGTTAGAAAATTCAATTTCAAGAAAATCCGAACATGTTTTTGAATATTTACGCCGATTTTAAAATACATTATGTAAAATATCGGAGATGCTCAGAAAAAAGTAAATGAATTCACAATTAATGCCTCTTATTGTTTAAAACTCTGATAATAAATTTGTGTTAACTCACCTTAAGCGTACCAAGATCGTGTTTCTTTACCAAATCGTCGCCAAATTTCATGAGCGATCGGATAGCCGTAGGCGCCGTATAAAATTGCGATACCTTGTACTTGTTTATTACCGACCAGTATCTGTCGTTCGTCGGATGAAAAGGTGTGCCCTCAAACTATAAACAAATCAAATCAAACAAATAGTAAAAAGAAAAAAAAAGAAATTAATCACGCTTGTAATAAAACCGATTTATAATGTTGAGAAAAAACGCAATATCGATTACTCACAAGAACCGAGGTCGCCGCGTTAGCAAGAGGTCCATAAACAACGTAAGTGTGTCCTGTAATCCAACCGATATCAGCAGTACACCAGAATACGTCACCAGGCTGATAATCGAATACATATTTGAATGTCGTTGCCGCGTAGATCAGGTAACCGGCTGTTGTGTGGAGAACACCTTTTGGCTTTCCGGTTGATCCACTGCAATTAAAAAAAAAGCATTTGCAGTATTACAAAAAAATGTTAATATGAAGAAAAAAAATTAAATCTTTTGCCTTTTTTGTCATAACTCTTTTGAAAGTTGAACTGGTTAAGAAATTTAAAAAATTCACATTGCTATAAAATCTGAAATCTGAACCCTTTTACCGATCTTCACCCAATTTTTCAGGTAACATCGCTGAATATAAGTACGTTTCTCTGAAAAGAAATTTCAGGAAACACGATTTATAGTGAAATGTCAATTTTTTTAAACATTTCAAAATCCGAAATATAGATTCTGTTCAAATTTAATCACAAAGGTTCTCCTAGATTATTATTATTATTATTTTTTTTCATGACCACAAAGCTTCCGCTATGAGAAAGCAAAATACCAGAGTAATTGAAGCCGATGTACAATTAGAATAAATTTAGGAAATAATAATCAACCATTCAGAAATATTTTTTCAAGCATTAAAAAAAAAAAAAAATCACTGAACAAACCTTGTATACAAAATGAAAAGTGGATCTTCAGCATCCATCCAGACTGGATAGCAGCTGGCTTCAGCATCTTCCATTTCTTCATGCCACCAAGTGTCTCTGTCGTCATCCCACGGCAGTTTATCTTCAGTCTTGTTGCCATTACTCGTGCCATTAAGCTTTCCTTTTCCTGTAAACATCGCAACATCCGGACATGCCCCGCATCCAACGTTAAAGAGACACATTCGTTAAAAAAAATCGTTATATCGATTTACGTACCGTAAATCGACTCGATTCGTTTCGTTAGCGAAAATTGTTGCATTCTCACCGCCTGACGGATCCTTTCCTTGAGGATTGTTGAGCCGACGAAGATGAGCGACAACGACACAGCTCTCGACCTCGTGACCGTGGCTCTTGACTTTCGACATTGCCTCGTCGCAGATCGACTTCAGCAACAAGAGCTTCTCACCTCGCCAGACACCGTCAGCTGTTATCAGCACTTTTGCTTTGGAGTCCAACATTCTCTCCGCCAGCGAATCCGAAGAATATCCTGCAAACTGTAAACATTTTTTTTCTTCTTTCAATTGATTTTCTAATCATTTTTTTATTTTCATGAACAAATATGCTTTTAAAAGGGGCCGAGTCAGTCAAAAAGGTAATTTTTTTTTACTGAAAGGCCTAATTTTTAATTTCTTATCGAGGAAAAAATTTGAAATAATTTTATTTTGCATCAAAATCGGCTTTAAGGGTTTTACACTCTGCGCGTGATCCAGAGAATTTTTTTTTCAATGATTCTTAAAGCCGAGTTATAGAATAATTTATAAAATGTGAAAATATAGTTGGGATCAGAGACTTGGATCTGTTAAAGTTTAATCTTGGAAAAAAAAATCCCTCTGATCTATTCTTAAACAAAAATAAAAATAAAAAAATGTCATTTATTATTTAATATTCATGTCTACAAAACAGTAAACTTATATTTCTTGGTGGAAAAATTGAATCAGAGAAATTTCATAAACTTTGAGAAAAATATCGTCGTCAGAATATTTACTTTGATCTCAAATTATGTGTTTTTTAAAAATAAAATTTAATTATATAAGAATTGTTCGTGATACATAAATTAAGTAAAAAATATAATTGATCTTACCACTACACTGTGGACAGCACCGATTCTCGTACATGCAAGCATTGCTATCGGCAACTCGAGTATCATCGGCATATAGATGGCGACTCTGTCGCCTTTTGAGACACCCTTTGATTTCAGTACATTTGCGAACCTGCATACTTCCTCGAGAAGCTTTCTGTAAGTTAGTCTCGAGTAATCTTCCGGATCGTTGCCTTCCCTGAAACAAACAGAAGAAGAAAGTTGAACTATGTAGAATAACTGGTTTATTAATTATATTTATACGATAAACAAATTATCATCTAGTTTCTAATTTTATTTATTTATTTTTTTCATGTTTTAATGCTATTTTTTTTTTTCGAAAAAAAAATGGTTTACAAAAATCGACACAAACGTCTACCCACTCTGGGTCAAATCTCAAAAATTTGTATATTTAATACAAGATTTTTGAGAAAAATTTCAAATTTTTTAATTGCAGTACATTTTTTTTACCTTATCAAAAAAATTCATAAAAAAAGTTGGAGTAAAAAAAATCTAAAAAATTGTAAAAGTATTTTTTCGAGCATCTACAATAGTACAGAAAATGATGGAATGAAATGAAAGAGGTCAGGGTTGAATGCAATTTTTCTCGAGCGTTTTAGACCACTTTGGAATATAACGACCTGAAAATCTCGAAAAAAGAAAACGTCACGAAAACAAAGTTTCCACAATGAGGAAGTAAAATCAGCAATATGTTTGTCGATCAATTAAAATTATTGCACCGTTGTTCATCCACGTTTGTGGCACGCTTATACCTACGATGATCATCAGGTTAGAGCTATAATGCCGGGTAGCTTCAGTGTCAAAAGTCAAGTTCCCCAGTGGCGCATTTTCATAATGATTGTCATCGAAGACTCTGTCATGCGTGCGTGCGCTTACGAACAAACGAGAGGTTCGACGTTTCATAATCGGCGAACCTCCGATGCTCAAAGAGCGGCGTTACGTCCGAGGTGAAATACCGATTAATGCGAAGAACAAAGACCAGAAAATTAATTAAATGTACATTGGATTTATTGCCAAGACATATTTCTTTTACAAGACACACCTGTTCGTCGTTTAAATTGAATACCACTTTTTTTTTCTCTCATTTTTAACAGAGTTGTAAACCATCTCATTTTTTTTTTTAATTCTATTTATTTACTCTAACAATTACTGCGATATCGGTTATTTCTCCCCCGATTATGCTGGAATACATCATATTAGGAAGGAAAAACTTTTATTAAAAATTCAATGATAAATACTTTTCCTCAGATTTATTTTTAAGTCTCCTCTGTAAAAAATACACACGACATTCGATAATCGTACATTCGATATAATTTGCCAAGCCACTTTTATTCGTGTTGTGGTTTGGTCAGTGAGTTGCAGCTTTTTTGTCGTTTGATTGGATACTTTTTATTATAACAAAAATGTGTCCAATATTGACAGCAGCGCTTAGATAAATTTGATTATTTAAAAAAATAATTATGTTGCTAGTGTCATTAAAAAGAAGAATAATGGACAATTGGGAGAATTAGCTTCTCGCTTTTTCGTTACTTTGATTTTTGTGTCGTTTCTTAATGAATTTTTTTTAATGGATAAATCATCTGTTTCTAATAATACTTTCATACATTTTTCACAGATCATTGAAACTACTTCTTGTCGGGTTATTTAATGAAATTTAATTTAATTTAATTTATTTCATGAGCATCTGTAAAAAAGAAAATAAATAAAAGAGAGAGTACATTTAAATTAGCATATAATGTAACACAAGTGGATTATGATAAGTAATGAATTAAAGTTGGGGTTGAAACTTGATTGTGAAAACGAAAAAAAATATATATATATTTGGGCAGACATTAAATATTAATATTTTTCGCTGAAATTCATCCTCAGGATATTTCATACAATAAATTACACAAAAAAAGATTTGTAGCGAAAAAAAAATGCAAGGCTTTGAGTCTAAATATTCTTGAACGGCTGAAGCGTATTTGTGGAAGTTAATTCTGTAACAGCAAAGAATAGAATTCTTGGATAAGGAAGAATACAATATTGTCGTCCTGATGTAAAGGTCCAAAGAGGCCGCGTGTCGATCGATTAAAAAACAACGGGGAAGCAAAAAAATGTATATTGTACAAAGAACGATGCATTTATTAATATAATTCTCTGGACATTTTTTTTTACTCGGCAAGAATGTCGAGTTTCACTATGTCAATTTTTTTTAACGCGCTTAATACACTGCAAAATACTCTGCACAATCTATAGCGAAATAAAAAGTATCGCATTGAAAGAAAAAGAAATATTTTCCACTTCTCTTTTCGCTGGAAATAGTTTTTTTGTTGTTACAAAAAATATAGCATATATTGCGTTAAATAGTTCATCGAAAAACAGAACTTTTTTGGTTTAAATTTTTTTCTTAAAACGAACCCATTCCCAAAACGAGTGAATTAAAAAATCTGAAAAATTTCACAGGGAGTTTTTTAGCAGTACAGCTAATTATGGAACACATCCGAGAGGGTAAAAAAAAGTGGCCGAATTGTTGGTGCCTTCTATATGTGTTAATAAAAGCAATGCATATATATCAAAAGGCAAAGTTCGTTTATGATTTCAGACCTTGATCATTGCAATTTCACGCGGAGTCAGCGTACGCGAACTGTTGCGTTACCAATTTTTTGCATTGGGAATTTTATCGGTCGCGCAGACATTGGCTAAAAAATTCCTTCGTTGCCGCGGTATACAATTGCGAAAAAATTGTAAAACTGTTACGGAATAATATCGTAAAGAAAACATCACGCAAGAAGAACATTGAGCTTCAAAAACGTTGCGAATGTTAGGTAATCTACTTATGTTACTATAAATAATAATCAATTACGTTTTTATAGACTATGAACTCTGGAGATGAGAAACGAGTGGAATGCACGTAATAAGCATGTGTCGAAATCATTTGGAAATAAAAAAAAGAAAATATGCCCATTATCCCTTTACACACATTTGTCGTGTCGTATCAGTCTTATTCCGTTGCGCTAAT
The DNA here is from genome assembly GCA_964016905.1 of Perithous albicinctus. Lineage (NCBI taxonomy): Eukaryota > Metazoa > Arthropoda > Insecta > Hymenoptera > Ichneumonidae > Perithous > Perithous albicinctus. The sequence goes on from OZ024689.1 coordinate 31,108,876, forward strand.
TAGCTGAGGCGAGATTAATCGTTAGGATAAGACTCGAGTAGTTCGACCGACAAGTACATCACGAACTCTGTGTTATTTTCTATTCCTAACACGCCGATGCGTGTCAACGCTAAACTATCAGCGTGCTTGTCATGTCTAATTTGTATTCACCATTAACTAAATTAAATTACATTTTTGCCGGGTGATACAAACGTCAGATATTTTTTTTAAGTCCCATTTGTTACTCAAAAAATAATTAATGTTTTAGTTTCCTCATAGAGGAAGCTTTGTTTTCGTAATTTTTTTTTGTTGAGCTTTTGATGTCAATATAATTGTTCAATTAAAATAGTGACAACAAATTGATAATTTGCGTAATACGCAAAAAATATATTGTAACAGGGAACAATATTTTATTGTCAAAAATTAGATTTTTTTTTTAATGGCACGTTAGTTTTTTTAAAATCTTGCTGTTATTTTATTTTATGAGATGAACGAAAAGAATATACACAGTAAAAGAAACACTAAAAATTTTGTTATTTTTACCAAAAAAAAAAACTTGTTATCCACAATCGTCAAAAAATTTTATTTTTCTTTTTACAAAAAGTGTAAGTTTCGAGTTTTACAAAAAAAGGACAAAAATACAAAAAAAAATATTGTTAACAACTTGGATTTCCATTTTCTTAAAAAATTATTTCTGCATTTTTTTGTGTAACTTTAAATGAGGCAAAGAAATGTGGTTTTATTGAGATCATAATTATGTTTGCAATTCATAAAATTCAAAAGAAATTGTATTAAACAAAAAAGCCACAGCTCCTCCACGTGTTTGACATGCAAGCAGAACATGGAGCAGACGATCAGTAGAGGAACGACTGACTCTGTACTCGATGAGAGCTACAGCCACTTCCAAGTTTCCCTGAGTCTCGTGGTGGCGCGTCCAATTTCTGACGAATCAGCGGACGCGCGAGTCGGTCGTACGAGTCGAATGTTTACCACGCGGATGCTGTCCGTTTCTTTCCTCTTTCATAGACGTAGACAGAGTTCTCATGGTTCAGCTTAGCTTAGCCTTTTTTTTTTTTTTTTTTTTTTTAAGACTAAAAATATGATGAATACTTGTTGGAATATAAACAGATGGATCCTGGACGTGCTAAAGAACTGACATTTTTTTTAAATTCACACTACCTTGGCATTTTGCTTCTTTGACAAAAGTACAAAACTCTTTCAAGGGATGATGTCATAGTTTTGCAAATATTCTGCATCTTGTATTCGAGCAACAATATAAAAATTATTCGTTAATACAATATAAATATAAATAATAACAATATAAATATTATTCGTATTAATATTTTCTACTATTGAAAGTGAGAACCGATAAAAATATTTTTTTTTCTGACATATTAGTTTTTTTGTTATTGAAGCAAATGCAAATTTGAGTGTTCTTTGAACCCACAAATTTTTGATTGCTTTTTATAAATATATATGATAAATAAATGGTCCACAAAGCTTCCTCTACGAGGGACATCAAAATTTGTCAAAAAATGGGAAGGCAATGTGCAATTCTATTTTGCAATTTTTTTTTTTAATAAAATATAAAGGGACAATTGATTAGAGGCCGGAAAAAGTAACCGTCTGCCCACTTAGGCTCGGTTATCAATCATTTTTATTTTCGAAAAAAGGTTTTTCCGATTTTTTTCAGATTTTTAGAATGTGTCGTTTGATATAATTTGTTTAAAAAAATCGTAGATAATTAAAAATGTGTTGAATTTTTTTTTCTAAGGATTCTGTGTAATCCAGGTATTCGTCTATTCACTTCATAGCGTTGTCCCACGTTTTTTGCCATTTTTCACAGCAAAATCTATGAAATGCATGCTTTTTTAAAATAAAGTATTTGAATCTTACCAGTAGAAAGCTATTTTGTCGCCATTTCCGCATTTGACATTTTTGTCAAGGAGATTAAAGCTGATATTCGTTGAAGCACCTTCCATCCATTTAATAAAAATATCACCCTCGTTGAGATTGAAGTTGTAGGAGAAAAATTTGTCGTTTGATGTCGGTGTCTCCCAGTAAAATTGCTTCGCTATTTCTCCCCAGAATAACTCTGGATTCTTCAGCGATCTGGAAAATAAAATACAAATCTCAAATTGGATGTTCAACTTCGTAACTAATAAATCATTTTATTTGACTTCTCTACAGCAGTTTAAGAGTTAATGATTAACAAATATTTAATGTTACGAAAAATTAATCTTAAACAGACGTCAATTTTAGGATCAATCCTAAAACGCCAGTTCGAAGTTAGATATTTAAAATCGATATTTCAATTCCTTTTATCTTTTTAAAAATTGAATGATTTTTGGCATTTTTTCCAGATTTCTCCAATGTCTATATATTTTATTTCATAATAAACTTTAAATAGCTATTAATAAAACGGCCTAATTTGAGATTATTTAAGAAAAAATTCAATATTTATTTAGAAAAATCTGAAAAAAAAACTCAAAAATCATCTGTTGCATACAAACATTTTCTACCTACTGTCCATCGTAAAGTTACTGTATTTTCCATTTATTCGTTGTCGAAAAAAAGTAAAAAAAAAAAATAGATGACATCGCCTTTACTTTGGCTCGGTAGCCAAAAACTCTCATTTTCGAAAAAAGGTTTTTCAGAATTTTCTCAAACTTTTAAAATATCTCCTTCGATAATTTGTTTTAAAAAATCGTCGATAATTAAAAATATGTACATTTAAAAAAAATTAGTGCTCTTTAGAGTTATGTCAATCATACAAATTTGCGGACCCAATCGGAAAGGTCAACGGTCTTAAAAGGTAAATCCTTTAAGACCCTTGAAAAAAAGATGTCACTCTATATTTGATATTCAACATTATCGACTCAATATCATTTGTTTTCATACAATTTTGAGATGTAGGAAGATACAACACGATTTTCATAAGTGACACGATGTGCACGTGGTGTATCAACTGCATCGGTGCATCTTTGCCTCGATTAATAACGCAGTGCGTGCGCCCAGTGCATCAACACGAACGTATGCCCGGACAAGTATTTCGTATGCAAAGTTAATCGTAACTCTCGTACGCAGCAAAACGATAGCTTAGCAGCATAACATCTTTTCTGACTATTGATATAGAATTGCGTTGTTTTATTTCATCTACGTATTATTATAATTTTTTTTTGTTTAATTTACGTACTGACTATACAGTAGTGTCTTTTTAAGAAGGACGAATAAGTTTGGTCACGAAGAGGCCGTAGCCACGAGAGCATCGCAGGGAAAAGTGTTGTAGGGCCAGAAGCCAACGATCGATAGTACAATTCTATTTTTGCTACCTCCGGCATGAATGAGACCGTCGCACTAGATTCGATAAAATACCGTCACTGGAGTCTTGAGAGACATTAAAATCCAAAGTTACTTGGAATAATGTTTTCTGGATATCCTTGTAAACTACTAGAAATCGTGGTGGATAGTAAAAAAAAAATTCGTTTGTAAAATCGAAGGGCCAGATTTTGAATTAACAAACGTTGTTATTATTTTGACAGACATTTTGTGTATTGCACAGATCTTCAGGTTAATTTTGAAAAATAACATAAAGTTTCGGTCAATTTGACACAATTTTATATGTATACATTGGAAGTAACATAAAAATTGTGTAAATTTGTCGAATTTACAACAAAATATAATGTTTCTCCAACAATTTTTATTTTATGTGTGTTTAAAAAATTAACAAAATTAAAAAGTTACTTTCGTCGGGGAGTTCATCGATTCCGAGACTAAAAAGCCTGTTTCTTTTTTGAAGGCAAACAAAAATCGTATAAAAATCCTATTTTTATATCGAGAGCGATATTTTAATTTTTTTAAATTTTATTTATTATTATTTAAATTTAAATTGCAATCGTAATTAATTGTATCGAAAAAGCTGGTTTACGTAAACTTAATTTTTTTTCTGTACACAGTAACAATAATGATAATAATAATATTAATAATTATTATAATCCTTCTGGAACAATCTTTATGCTCCCAATTATTTTTAAAAAAACTGCACTTTGTCAGTGTTACGATGAATGAAATAACGTCTCGGTTGGCCAAACATTTGCCATTCACTATGTGTGGGTTAAATATTTTTGTATAGATCTTTATATGTGTTTCACACACAACACGCAATTGTTAACGTCACCTCGACGATCGTGATGCAATGAATTATTCGATTATGTTAATTTACCGACAATGTCATGATTATAGTGCGATATGCTGTATGTATAAAATCTAAATTGTATATAAATGATTCCAGAAAATCCTTGTGAAATTATTATTATCGTAATGCAAAGAAAAAAAAATTAATAACGTTATCTGGACTAAAAATACTTACAAACTCTTAAGGCAAATTGCAAGGTAATTATGTAAAATCATGATTAGAAAATTATAGCATTTTTAATTAAATAGCTGGCAATATTTTATAGAATTTAGGTTTACAAAAAAAAAAAAAAGAATTATTAGAGAATTAATTAAAGAATTATTAATTCTCTTATTAATCTTAATTTCTTTTAAGGAATATTTTGGTGCCACGGAAATATAAAATTGCAAAAAAGAGCAGAGAGTGCATATTTATGCATATTTATAAAATTCTTCAAAAATTCTCTTACTTCTCGTGCATTTGTTTGTACTGTTCAAAACTTCCGCAGTGAGAGATGCTCGCTAGCTCTTCATGAGGGTGATATATCCTGTCGGCCATCTTTGGATCCTTTCAACGTCTTCTCGCTCTCCAAAAAATCTAATACACACTGACCCTATTCACTTAAACCCTTTTCCTCACTGGCGCCTTTTGTCGTTTCGTTTTTCAATTCCTGTCCTATAGTTCACAATATAATACAGTACAAGCTCCGTTGACACCTTCACGACTGCAGGATTTACCTGAAGTCACACGAAATTATTGGATCAGGATGAGAACTAACAAAATCGTTTTAATCTCTGCCGGTACTCCGATAGTGCTTTAATTATCGAACTGCGAAGTAGTGCTTATAGTTTATCGCAGAAATGATAACATTATCAAGTCAACTATATCGTTGCAACTATATCCTTCTCACTGTACGCGTTGAAAATGAATTTTCCCGGATACGATTGAAAGTGCATTTATCTACTATATTTATATTCAATTAAATTCAACAAACAAAATTTTAAAAGTTTGTAAAGCTCATCAAGTCAAACATTGTTAATTGCTAAACAGTTATTATTTAATTGAAATCAAAGAAAAAAAATCTAAACAAATCTTAATATTCAAAAATGATGACTTATGAAATGAAGTTTCTTAATTGAAATTTACTTCTGCGTCAATAATTACAATTTTTTGTTAATCGACGAAAAATCGGAGCACAGACAGAATCGTTTTGTCGCAAAGAAGAAAATTATGTTTGAACGTGGGTTCGCGAGGATCTATGATTGTAATGCGAAACGAGCGCGCGGACGTACCAGCGTCGAGTGGTAAAAATTGAGCGACGAGGATATATGTCGGTGTACGTATGTGTGTGTGGCACCAGGTTCGTGACGAAGAAGAAGAACAAAAGTCCGCGTATATCGTATATAATATACGAGAGCGAAACTAGCAACAGAAGACGCGGGTGACCTGCAGGACTCCGGGATCACCGGGGACCGGCTGGCGAAACGCGACTGATTCGCGCATTTACCGCGAGCGAGATACGCACGCCGTTGCGAAAAACCGCGTTTGTATTCCCTCACCAGCATAGAGCAAGTCTTATGCGCTATCGCACCAGCCGTTTCTACTGGCCGGTTGCAACGGCGGTGGGGTAACGCCACCAGCGATCGATACACGTGCTTCTTGGCTATATACCTCGAGGTTGATCTTTCTGTATAATACCTATGTGGACACTTTCACGCCGGCTCGATTCTATGTACACTCCTTTTTTTTTTTTTCTTCCGTATGCCGACCTTCATTTTACCTTCGAAAAAAAAAACTTTTGGCTCTACCTCAATGAGGTAACTATGATTTATTCATGTAGTTGTCAAATCTTTCTGTTATCAAAATATCTCGCTGCCATTGAGGAGCTCATGCAGGATGTATAGGTCATTTTATGTCAAGACCTCTTGGCCCGGTTGTTCTATAATTTCTGGAGCATTCCCATTTTTTAGGTCCGGGATATTTTAAGCCCTCAATTCGTACACCAGAAACAGATCTTTTTGTGAAAACAAGAATATTTTCTGGTAATTGAGACTTTTTCTCAAATCGTGTGATTGCAACACTTCGGCTCGTGCTGCAAATTCACAATCGTCAGAAAAAGTTTGATCGCACTCGTATCGTAATGTACTATTATTTCACTCCGTGCGCAAATGGACGTTTTACACACTATTCGCTTACCTAAAACCGCGGGGTTCTACACACGACCCTATAATTTTTTGTAAATATTAATATAAAATGCAGCCAAACATTAATTAACTCAATTATTTGGAAGATGATACTGTAGAGTCTATCAATTATTTTCTTCTAAGATTGTTAAGTAAGTCGCTTACCGAAGAATTTGCTGCCTCTGGATGAATAACAGATGACATTGATTTTATAAAAATGATATAAAAAATGCTCTAAATATCCTGAGCGGACATGATGTCGGCTGTATCCTAAGGCCCTCGCCAATTCTAAATTGACGTAGATTATTGTGAGAAGTGAAAGGGTGTCTCATAATTTGCAGGGGCGATCGAACGACGAGATTACATGTGTAAGCAGCGATTGCTCTACGTCTCCGACGGAGAGTCGCTTTCAAGGTTTAAAATTCTTTTTTATTGTAACGATTTTCAAGGACACCAGAGATAGTCCGTGTACGATAGTCAGAAAGAATCATGTAATTATATTGAATCTACCTAATGTATCTATTTATACTAGGGACTTAATGAAGTAACACTGTAATAGACCGGACGCACGACGAATTAATATTGTGTTACCATATGTGAGACACAATGGTAAATAACACTTTCATTTACATTTTACATTATATAACTTACTATATATACCTAACAATGTTTAATTCTAAATTCCGGAGAGTTTGATAAAGTAGTTAAGATTTTGTAAAAATTTGCAATTCCGTAATTTTCTTTGTAAATGTCTTAAGAATAGTTGTAGATTTATAAAATAAAACGTGGAAAAAGATTGTGTGCTCTTAACAAATAAATCGATAATATATTGTGAGAAACATTTTACAAAACTAAATATAAATAAAAATGTTGAAATACTTTTTAAAAAATTACAGTCTCCTCTTACACAGGACAACATGATTATTTTAGGACAGTCAGAATTTTTTAAAATTGTTATGTTGGGAAAAAGCAAAGCAGAATTGAATTTCGCTTGCGACATTGATTGTCTGTTTCCATGTTTATAGGGTCCCAATACTAATGCTTAAAATTTTTGTTACCGATTGAGTAGGTTTCGAATTTGTGTGTATTACAATATCTAATTATAACTATCAGATAATAACCGAGCTCATCAGATGATTCCCGACACTTGAAGGCTTTGGCAAGGTGTTTTGCAAAAATGCGTACTTGGGGTCATTTAAGGTGCTCAATGTACCTCTTGTTTTGTACTATTTTGACGAGATATGCGGAATGCACGACGATCTAAGTAATTTAAATTTAATCCATTCGACGAGAACAATAGGCTCTGTCTAGACGTGACTCAGGAATAAGTTTCGCGAAAAATACTGGATATTTGATATTTATGACTCTGTGCGATAAGACAGTCAATTAAAGTAAACGAGGTGAAATCGGTAATATAACAGAGACTCGTTCGATCGTACGATTTGCAAATACACCGGTGTACTGTTTACCAAGGTTCTATGATTAATTTCCATTTAGTCTGCATCAACATCACCTCTATGATGACCCCTCGTGCAATGTGCAAATGGTGAAAAAACAAATCTAAGTATTTTGCTATACCCAAAAATCATGATGTATTTCTCGATCATATACGGATTCCTATTGGACCGGCAGTGAGCATTTCAAGCTTTAAAAAATATCGTATCTTGTGGGCATGATCTGGTACCGTTTGCTGGTAAATACGGTAAGGCAGATTTCTTTCTAGTCATTTTAGCTTTTAACTTCGGTTGATATGTATAGAGAGAATGGTCTTGTCGATCGAATAACCGATGTTCGATAAACGAACAACATTCAACACCAGCTGAGCAGAGAAAAAGTTAAGAAAAGTCAAAGCTTTAAGAGGCCCACGTCTGCACCAACATTATTTTCTGAATTTGTAAATCCGTTGATAACCTTGGTCTGGGTACCTTTAAAAAAAAATCGTTGCGCTTAGCTGATGTAGAATATTGTTACAAAAAAAAAATATGTAACGCCATAGACTTGAATCCTACGAGTGCTCACTTCTGGATTACGCGTAGAGTCGAAAAAGCCTAAAACTGATTCACATTAGTATTAGTCAACAAAACTGATTTTAATACTCAGAGAAAAATAGTTTATTCTAATCTTGAAATAATGTATTTGTAGCATATTTATTGGGTGACTACACAAAAAAATATGAATCTCTAAAAATCATTTTTTTTTTTACTCCCTTAATCAGTCAGAGTTAGTATGAAGATCCTGTTATAAGATACATTGCACAGGGGAGATGATAAACATTGTTCGTTATAATAAAGAAGAAGATTTTGTGCGAAGTTAAAAATAAATCATTGCTGACAAGTCTAACAATAAGTTCAAAAAAATCTTTACGCCAAAGGTCGAATATTTCAGACTAACCGTGAGATAAATGATACGTGAGATAAATGACACGCGACGCAGATACTACCTAACGTAATCATCAACTCACGATAAGCTATAAATTCTGGAAAAGATGGCTTACAGACATAGACTTCTGAATAAGCTTCCGATTTCGCTAATCTAATCCAAGTTTATATCAAACAGGAATATATCTTATTTAATCTCTTTTTTAGCTCGTGACTAAAAAAGACGGGAGTTTGGTGTCGATTTTCGGTGATCAGCATCTTTATCACGTAGAACTGTCGTGTGATTGTAATCATGTGCATTCCATATACAAATCGTGTAAATATACTCACACGGTCGTAAATTGAGATATAATATTGTTAATAGTGGTTGTGATAATATTTGCATTTGTAAGACCGTGAGATAACTCTATTATAATGCACACGTGAACATCATTAATGAATCGCTGAGACACTCAATACATTTTTGGTAGTTACCCAGGTGCGGTTGGCCAACGCTTCGAGTACGACTGACAATTGATGATTTTACGGCAGAAAGTTGTCACCGGACGTTCGGTACTCGGTATGTTTCAACGTTGATGAATGAAAATGCAAAAAACTGATTTTACTCCAAGATCAAGAGTATCAAATTCAAACTGGTAAATCCAATATAGAAATGTAAAAAAAATAGGATTCCTTACCAGGATTGAGAGTTGTGCACCCTCGCATTCAAATGACTGAAATGCACCTCATTCAGGTTTTCATAGAATTGACATGTTCTGTCCCAACATTAACTCTTCATTCATTCCTGCAATGAAGGTCAGAATTAGAGACAATAATATTTATTCAGCAGCTATACAGATCAGCTTGTTCCTGTAGAAGATAATTTGATAAACAAAGTATATCTTCTTGTGGATTCTCAGTATGCTCGGAGATACAGTAAAATCACCTGATAAAACATCGCAGATAAATATACCTACATTAAACCCCGTCTTCGATTGATTTCGATCGAAAGTGTCATGCCAGTTTCTTTAATCCAGTGTATAATTAAAGACATGACCAAGAATTGCGTTGCCTCCGAAACCCAATGAAAGAAAATCGGTGGAGGCGATGGTGGTTGGTGTCGTGCGCAAGTGAGGGACGTTGATATAAATGTCTTAGACGCGTGTGAAGAACAGACACACCGTCGAAATATACGGAAAAGGGTAAGTCGATACCTGATTCTCTGGCAGAGTACACACGAAAGAAAAAAAACAGGATTACTAATAATATAAAGAATTTGTATTTCAACTGTATTTGTGTTTCAAGCGTATTTTATTTTTTGCAACAAAAAAAAAGGTTGCACATTCATAGCCACATTAGTATTGCAGTTGCAGTCATGTTTGTAATTTGTTCTTAAAACTAAAATTTGGATATCGATCTTGTTGCAGTGACAACATGCTGAAATTGGCTATTGCATTGGCGGTGTTGGCTGTCGCGGCTGCCCAAACGGAAAAGTACGATGGCTACAAAGTCTTTAAGGTGACGCCCAGCAACAAGGAACAGACGGCTTTGCTGCACAAACTTGCGGAACATAACGAGAAGGTTTGCTTGAAATTAATTCCTTGCTTTACTAAAACCTACAAAAACGTAATATGAAATTATCATTGTGCCAATAGTATGCATTCTGGAGTGGACCGTCGTTGCCCAATGTACCTGCCGACATGATGGTCGCACCTGAAAATGTCAATGAATTCAAGAAGATGATGCGCGCAACCGGTATGAAGTACCAGGCCTTCATTGACGATGTTCAAGCTTTGATCGACACGGAAAATCCTCCTGCGCCTATTCGATTTGGCTGGTTATCGGAGGCCCGTTTCGACTGGACCAGATATCACACTCTCGATGAAATTTACGCTTTCTTGGCCTCTCTTGCCGAAGCCCATCCCGACAAGGTCGAGGTTGTCGTCGGTGGTGAGACTTACGAGGGTCGTCAGATCAAGGGAGTCAAGTTGTCCTTCAAGAAAAACAATCCTGGTGTATTCATCGAGGGTGGAATTCACGCTAGGGAATGGATCTCACCTGCCACAGTGACTTACATACTCAATGAACTTCTGTACAGCCAGAATCCTGATGTCAGGGAACTCGCGGAGAACAACGACTGGTACATCTTCCCGGTTTTCAACCCTGATGGCTTTGTCTACACTCACACAAAGGTAAGAATTAGTACACACCTTATTCTATTATACAATCGGGTTAAATTTATTTTTAATGGTTGGTTTAATGTGGGAGGGAGGGGCGTTTTGAATAATGCTGAATGAACGACCCAAGTGTAAAAATATAAATTTTTTTGTTTCGCAGAACCGGCTTTGGCGCAAGACCAGAAAACCGTACGGACGCTCGTGCTACGGCACAGACCCGAACCGCAATTGGGGATACAAGTGGATGCGTACGTTACCAAACGATCTATTTGAAAAATTGATTTGATTTTTTTTTAGACAGTTTTAGACTGATTATTTCATGCTTTGTGTGACTAGAGGGTGGAGCCAGCAGCGATCCTTGCGCTGAAACCCATGCCGGAAGTGAAGCGTTCTCCGACATCGAGACCAGTTCTCTTTCTCAGTACATAACATCGATATCCGACAAGATCTACGCCTACATTTCCTTCCACAGCTATTCACAGCTTCTAATGTTTCCTTATGGACACACTACCGCGCATCTGGATAATTACGATCAGCTGGTACGTCTCCCGCTCACAGATGAAACAAACATTTTTTAAGCTCAAAAAGATACACGTCAACAAATATTTCTATTCATTAATTTTCATTTTTCATTCATTATCCTCAATCGGTTGAATTAATTAATTGTCTTCTAGCGGCGAATTGGAAGCAAAACGGTCAGGGCTCTCGCTAAAAGATATGGCACCAGATATAGAACGGGAAACATTGCTGAAATCATCTGTAAGTGTCCTTTATTTTCTATACTCTTGATTACAGTAAAAAAATATATGCTTTCCATTCAGTTTTTCTACTTTGCAAACTGGTGAATTTCGTCAGAATGAGCTGTGAAACAAACTGGTACATACATTTTAAATCTATTCATAAATGACTTTATTAACCAGATGTCGCCACCGGAGGTTCTGTGGACTGGGTTAAGGGCACCTTCAAAACCCCAATTACTTTCGTCTACGAACTTCGCGATAAGGGTAGCCACGGATTTCTTCTTCCTGCCAATCAGATCATCCCAACCGGTGAGGAGACTCTGGACTCCTTAGTTGCGCTCTTCAAGGAAGCCAAAGTCGGTGGAATTCCCAACCGGCATTAAAAATGCAAAACACTTGATACAAGACAACACAATGCGTGCTATGAAATTCTCACATTCCCGAATTTCGGTCCATGAACTTTTGTTATGCTTTTTTGACATTGTTATGTTTTTATTTAATAAATAAAAATTAATTTTATTATTTATTTACAAAAAAAAATCACGTGGCCTGTACATTTTCTTCGATTTATAGATTAAAAAGATGTCAAAGAACTTTTAAGTCTGCTCCTAAATTCTTTTATCTTCAAACACCCGCTTGGTTTTGTCCCATTTACGTGTTCTGTTAGGTTAATGCTTTGTCATGCGTTCATATATGCACTCCGGGCACTCGAAGGCTCGACTGATAACTTCGACATCCACAATACTGCTGCTGATAGAGTGGCGTAGCCCTTATGCATAATTTAATTTTTATCTATATAGGACAATTCATACCATTTCGACCTGGATCAGAATCTCGACCTCTCAGATTTGGTCCGTGATTTTTTATATCATTGTACCACCTCTAAAAAGCACGCGGATTTTTTTTCTCAGATTTTGGTTCTCTAAATTTGACTTAATTATGATTGTTCAAAACTAATATATCGTTAGCCAAAATTGAAAAATTTGAAGAAAATGCCGAAAATCCTGTGCCAAATATCAAAACTCTTAAACCTCTTTTTTTGGCTTTTTCTGATTTAAAAAAAACGTAAAAAAAAATTAAAAGGTACAGCCAGTTCATTGTAGGTTCTTGCTCGAACATTTTTCTATATAATATGGAATTTTTGAGACTGTTTTCATAAACGATTTTTTTTAACATCGGCCCACTCTGGGTCTAGGTTTATACATTTTTTATTTACTACAGGTTTAACCACGAAAAATAATTATTTGGTCCAATACACTTTAGAATTATTCAGCTGAATAGATCATTCTTGACTTTCTAATTCCGATACCATTTTTATATTTTTCTTTTTGCGTGGATTGCCCCATGTATATATATAAAAAATCCTTGAAGTTCGCTCGCCGAGACTCATAGTCACTCGCGGATTGTCACGGACACCCACATTGAGGAGCGAACGCGATATCAAGTAGACCATGAAAACTAGGGGCGAGTGCGATATCAATTAGCGATGAAATCGAAGTGGTGTCAAGTTAGCAAAGAATTCGAAGGGCGAGTGGTGTCAAGTTAGCCATGGAATCAAGACGATAGCGGTGTCAAGTAGAACACGGGGGTGTATAGTGTCAAAGGACCCGTCGGTAGAAGCACAGAAGGCCTCAATTATGAAAAAAAAAATAAAATAAAAATAAAGCTGTAAATTAGAACCTTGAAAATTGCTTCCTCATAATTTTATGTCTCTAACAAAATCATCTCAATGGACGAAGAATGTTGATCAATTTTAATAATAATGACATTATTACTATTATGTTACGTTTAAGGTATTTAAAAAATGAACCGATCGTTTTTTTGTAAGTCGTAGATAATTAAAAATGTGTAATTTTTTTTTTAAATTAATGCTTTCTAGAGTTATTTAAATCATGTAAAAAATTGCAGACCTAATCGGAAGGGTCAAGGGTTAGACCCGGCTGGAATATTCTTCGCATATTTTTGTTTTTCGTTGAGTTTACTTTGTGGAAGCATGGAAAATGATGAGGAAGCAATGTGCGGCGTTCCACTTTGCATTCTTGTTTTAAAATGGCATTTAACGAGCGAACGGAACGGTTATCGAAAAGAATCACCCAAGTGATCTTCAAATCCGGTTTGTGCTCGAGATTTTATGGACTAACCCAGAATGAGATGCTGCATTTCAGTTCATTCGCCAATGACATGCAGCCGCACATTTTATTTTATTTTTTTCATACGTCCGGCAGGTCAATAACCCAATAATGATTCGATATTTCTAAAATCAAGTCTTATTTTTGTATATGACACTTTCTTCACCAGCAAAATCCGATTTTCTTTTATCGCTGAATTATATCAGGAGAAGCGATATCTAACCGATTATCTCATATGTCTGTCAATTTCTTTACCAGATTCACTCCAACAAAATATCAGTCGACAGCAACAATAGATCTTTTTCTCCTGATCCAATATGCTCTGATAAAATGTATCAGTATCTGTGGATTTTTTTTCTTCTAAAGCGTAAATTAATCCATGGCACTCGTGCGTGTCGGATTTTCTATTTATTATCAGAAGACGCGAAGGCTTATCGTAGTGTTTTAAGTAGGAGGTGAGCAAAGAGAATAAATACATGGGATCTGAATGGAATCTCGCCACACGTTCTTGACTAACGGTAAAGGGTAAGTCTGGCTCAAGTATATAAACGCGTTGCAACGCACTCGTGCAGCCTATTTCTCACGTGGTAACTGCTGTGATTCTTAAAAGGAAAGCAAAAAAACGTGCATTGTAAAGTGTTATTACTCTTGCAGAGCCTTTTCAAGACAAGAATCGTTTCTTTCTATATTATTGGCAACAACAAAAAAATTAATTAATTCTGACTTTCACAAAGTATCCATATATTTTGTCTTTAGTTGAAGAAAAATGTTCTCAGTCTCAATCTAGCTCTCCGTTGCAGCGACATCATGCTTAAATTTACGGTGGTTTTGGCGTTCCTGGCATTGGCGGCGGCCGAGAAGAGGAGTTTCGAAAATTACAAGGTCTTCAGGGTTGTTCCTAAAAATGAAGAACAGGTCGAATTTTTAAAGAAATTCGACGAATTTCGTGATAATGAGGTAAGTCTATGTCGATGGTTATTAATTGCATTTTGCCTACCATAGAAAGAAAAAAAATTCTGTCATAAATATTACATCCACATAGAGGAATTTTTGTTTTTATGAAAATTTTTTTTTTTTCCATATTCTCATGTCAGGGAAATCTAAATAGTTCTTTATAATAAGTGCAGGTATTTTTAATATTGTTTTTTATTGAATTTGGCAGAAATCTATAAAGCGATTCGTATTTTATGGAGTTTTTAAATTTTCTTAATATTTTTGAAAACGATTAATTTTTTCGAGAACTCGAGAACGGTTCGAGTGATTGATCTAAAATTTCTGCATTAAACTTAAGTTGAATGTGTCAATGTTTAGTACAACATTTAGACGAAATCGATAAAATAGTAAAAATTTTATAGAAATTTGCCTTTTCGTAAAAAAAAATTGATGTGTGTTTTTGAATTATTTGAATCCGATTTCGGCGGTGAAGCGATTAAAATTCGATTTGACGCCGTTTAAGGACCACTCCAATGTACAATATTATTTATAATTATTGATTTTTTATTTTTAATTTCAGTACTCTTTCTGGAAAAGCCCGAGTTACGTCAACGACCCCGTCGACTTGATGGTTGGGCCCAAAAAAGTCGAGGAATTCGATTATTTGATGAAAGCATCCGGTATCGAATACGAGAGTTTTGTCGAAGATGTGCAATCGCTTATCGACGACGAAAATCCTCTCTACAGTAGAGTCGGTAAAGCCGGTTTCGACTGGACGAGTTACCACACTCTCGAAGAAATTTATGCATATCTGGACTCACTCGTAAAGGCCTATCCCGACAAGGTGGAGTCAATTGTCGGTGGAAAGACTTACGAGGGCCGTCTGATTAAGGGAGTCAAGTTGTCCTTCAAGAAGAACAATCCTGGCATTTTTATCGAGGGTGGAATTCACGCGCGCGAATGGATCACACCTGCCACTGTAACTTATATTTTGAACGAATTACTCACCAGCAACGATACAGAAGTGAGGGAACTCGCTGAAAGCAACGACTGGTACATCTTCCCATCGTTCAACCCTGACGGCTTCGTCTACACTCACACGACGGTAAAATTGAATTTAATGCATTAGTTTGATTATACTAATTTATTACAACTTTTTAATCTCAAATTATTTTTATTTATTATTTTATATTATTATTTGAGTTGGGAAATTAGAAAAAAAAAATTGAAGTTGAAAATGAACCACACTAAGTGTTGATGCTCTCATATTCATCTATTAAATACAATGCCTGATATTAATTGGCTACCGTGTAGTAGAATAGTGGTCGATGACGTTCTAGAACCAAGATTGTTATCTGTCAAGTTTGCTGCAAGATTTATCATCCGCTGTCTTCCATTAGTCACTATTGAGCTGTATTTGTCTGTCATGACTTGAAACTCAAAATGCGTAACGATATTACACACAGAACGTTTGTTATTTCTGATTTTTAGAACCGTCTCTGGCGTAAGACTCGAAAACCATATGACCTTTTCTGTCATGGCTCCGATCCCAACCGCAACTGGGGATACAAGTGGATGCGTAAGTTTATTTGAGTTGACGTAAACTTTCGTTCATACGGAATTGTAAATTTAGTTAATAAAAAGGTTGCAAGATCGGATTTGAAATGGACAATTCATTTCCTAAAAGCTCTTTTTATTATGTTTATTAATTTATGTTTTTTTCTGATCAGAGGGTGGAGCAAGCTCCTTCCCGTGTGCTGAAACTTTCGCCGGAAGCAGTCCCTTCTCCGACGTCGAAACAAAAACGCTCTCTGAATATATAACTTCGATTTCCGACAAATTCTATGCCTACATCGCCTTCCACAGTTATTCGCAGCTTCTTCTTTTCCCTTATGGACACACCACCGCCCATTTGGATAACTACGACGAACTGGTACGTTTTTTGAAATTCGATTTTATCTTTTACCTAAAAATGACGAAAATTTATTGATCTACCAGCTAACACCGCGATCTACTTTTACTCTATTAATGCATAAAATCTTGTTATGATTTTTTTTATAGTATGCAATTGGTACGAAGACAATAGAGGCTCTTGCCAAGAGATACGGCACCAAATACGTCACCGGAAATATTGCCGAAGCGATTTGTAAGTGATACCCATTTTCCCCACTGATGACATAATTACAAATTTATTTTCTAATTCATTTTATGTGAATATTTAAATGCAGATATCGCCACCGGAAGTTCTCTCGATTGGGTAAAAGGCAACTTCAAGACACCAATTGCTTATACATACGAACTTCGCGACACGGGAAAACACGGTTTTCTTCTTCCGGCTAATCAGATTATTCCGACCGGAGAGGAGACTCTTGATTCCCTCGTTGGTCTTTTCAAGGCAGCAGCGGATCTTGGAATCCCGAAGAGACCGTGAACACATTTTCATTGCAAATAATTCTTTAAACTTTTTTATGACCAATTTGGCTGTAAATATGTTTTTTTTACTATGACAATGTAAGAGGTGTAAATAAAATGTAATTATCTTACATTACAATAAAGTACGAATGTGTCTTCTTAAATATCACACCGACAATTCACACATAAACAAGTTTTTTTTCTAGCTGATTAAATATTTTTCTGACATTATTATCATTATTCAACATCAATAGTTTTAGTGTCTTCAATGACGTTAATATTTTATTTAAAAAAATATTTGTCTCTTGTCTCAAAGAAATATTGTCGTTGAAATTGAAAAAAAAAAAACAATTTGCTAAACATATAATACTGTTCACACGCATGTCGAATCGTTATGACTCCATGATTATATCAGGAACCATACGATTTTGCCAATTTTCGTAAATTGGAGCGAGCAATCTTTCCAGATGTCGTGTGTGGCAATTGATCAAGGAACATGACACCGCCACGAAGTCTCATGTAATCCGGCAGTGTATCGCTCACCATCTTCTGAAGTTCCTCTTTCGTAACCTATGTTGAGCGAAAAAAAAAAGAAAATGTGCTATTATTGAGTGATGGCGTGCGTGACTTTGACGAGTTAATACTAGCATGTCAATATAGCCATCATATAATTTGTTTCAAAGTCATGTGGGTCGCTGTTTTTATGCCGCGTTTCAAAGCATCTCAATTTGAACCGCCAAAACGTACGAATTTTTCTGACATTTAGATTAATTAACCACACGGTGATTAAATTTACAAAAATTACAAATCAAATTAAATTTCATTTAATTTTTGTTATTTTGTAAAATTCCATGCCAGAAAAATTTAATTTCATTTTTTTTTCCATCAACCCAATTAAAATCGTTATTGCATATCGACCATTGAAGCGGAATGAAAATAATTAATTAAATTAATAATTACTCACAGTAGATGTTGGTGTCTTAGCTACGAAAGCAACCGCATGCTCATCGTCGATTTCATTGGGTATCCCAAGCACAGCAACTTCCAATACTCCCGGATGTTTTTGGAGGAGTTGTTCCACCATTGCAGGTGAAATATGATGTCCTCTGTATTTAATCATCTCTTTTATTCGGTCTGTGACGAAGACGTGTCCTTCCTCGTCATAATGGACGAGATCACCGGTGTGATACCAGCCTATTGTTGATATAAATATAACGTTCAATTTGAAGCTAAGAATTCTTTGGATCGTAGTGCCACAATTATTTTTCAAAATTTGCATTTTTATCATCACACTTTTCTGTAAATTAATTATTTTATTATTTTATTTGAGAGAAGCTTCAGCGAAGGACGAATTTTCGAAACATGTAATTTAAAATATTTCAATTTGATATCCACCCTATATGGTTAGGGTTCTTTTAAAACATGTTTTTTACGTTATAGTTTTATCACCTAATGACATCAGATTCTTTGCAATTTACAGAAGAAGTGATGCAGCTTTGGGATGGTAATTCAATGCAATTGACATTCCAAAGCTGTTTGGTATCAATGACTGATTATCTGAGGTGTGATAAAAGTGGCAAACGTGTAGAAACATATGGATTACAAATTCAACATGAATTTACATAAGTAATTTCTCGTTATCTTATCTCCTCAGGTGTTTCAATAATCTTCAATCCACATATCTCCAATGGTAAGTATTTTATTATGACAAAGATGAGAAAATCACCTTCGGAATCGACTGCTTCGGCTGTTGCTTGTGGATTCTTGTAGTAACAGGACATCATGAAAGGTGATTTAAAACAAGCCTCGCCAGTTTGATTAGGGCCCAAGATTTTTCCAGTTTCCGGATCGATAACCTTCATCGTAAGATTCTTAACAATTCTTCCACACGAACCTGGCTTGTAATCAGGTGATTGTTGAAGACCTACGCCTCCTAATTCCGTAGCACCTTCGCATATAAATAAATATCAATGAGTTATCTTGTCTCTCCCATATCATTGATATCAATCGAACTGATCTACAAATCAATCACACAATTTATTTCGCAATTCTTGTTATGGAATCAAATTGGTTTAATCCAAAGCGTACCGTAAGCCTGAAAAGTTTGTGCCTGAGGAAATCTTGTCAACATAGCCTTTTGCGTGTCTTCCTTGAATGCGGCGCCACCCACGAATATGAATTTTAAGGTGGAAATATCATATTTCTCAATCGATGGACATTTTAGAAGTCTTACGGCTCCGCTAGATCCAAGGAATAGCCAGGTGACCTATTAATTCGGAAATTCAATAAACATTTTGTGAAGATGTTGTTGATAAATCTTAATAAAAAGCCTGACGATTTTAGAATCAAATTTTTAGACATAAGATCGAACGTAACATCGAACTTTGAACTTAAAATGATCTTCAGATGAAACTTCGCACTCAAAATGATCTTAACCCTAGTCACTGACAGCGGTTCCAGATGACTCCAACCCCAAATTCCATTCATTTTAGTAAATATAAGCAGTTCCCGATGAATAAAAATTGATTGAACGACTCATACCAACGTAGGACGTATAATTTCGTGAATCAAGAAAACCCTCACGATTTTCAAAATATTTATGCTTTTTGGAAGCCCATTCCAACTCTGGTATTTTTTTTCTTGAAGTTCAGTATCTCAAGAATATCCAAATAAAATTTCAGCCAAATAGATTTAAAAAATTATAAAAGTTACGATTTGACTTTTCTATTATTCCAGTGAAATATTCAATGAAACCATGGAAAAAAACAGTTTGGAGATACCTTGAACTTCTCGATAAGCTGTAGTGTCGTTTCCTCCTTAAATTCCGGATAGATGACTTTCGTTTCCCGGACGATTATAGCTTTCAGCATGCAAAGTATTCCAGTGACCCAGGAGAGCGATGAAAAAAGCATCGACGTAACGATACTCGTGCTAGCACCAAGTTGCGAAGCAAGATTCAGATTTCCAAATAGAGATCTGTGCGAATGAAGAGCAGCCTTCGGAAGCCCGGTTGTTCCTGACGTGTATATAAGAACAGCCGGTGCATCGAGACTCGACAATTTTGTACAACGGAATTCATTCGCGTTTTTATTGTTCTGCGTCGCAAGAATATCGTCCAACGACTGGAGACCCGGTAATTTGCCCAAAATAACGACTTTCATGTCAATGCCAATTTCTTGAGCTATTTCAAGAGCCACAGCCGCCGAGGCTTCATTAGTGAACAAGAACTTTGGCTGTGTTAGCGTGAGGAAGTGTCTTGTCAACTCTGTGTATGATACATTGATGTAAGATTTTTTTATAACAATCGAACTGTTAAAAG
Organism: Perithous albicinctus; assembly: GCA_964016905.1. Taxonomy (NCBI): domain Eukaryota; kingdom Metazoa; phylum Arthropoda; class Insecta; order Hymenoptera; family Ichneumonidae; genus Perithous; species Perithous albicinctus. Next base: position 31,129,279 of record OZ024689.1, read on the forward strand.
ACGGATACGTTAGATTCTTTTGATTAATTACCTGTTGTAAGTCCAGCGTCCCACCATGAATTAAAAATACCTCCTACATACAAGGAGGCCAAAACTGGTACATAAGCGTCCATGTGAATGTTAGAGCAAATTGCCACAACGTCACCGGGTTGGATATTTTGACTATTCAGCCACATTGCACACTTTACACTCTTTTCCATCATATCATTGAAGGTCTCTTTCTTCCCTGTTAGTCCATTTATCTGCAAGCGTAGAAAAACGTCTCGTTGTTATACTTCAAAACAGGTTTGGACATTCACTTCTCTTACAGGTTTGGGTCCAAGACAGAATGGCCACGCGGGGAAAAAAAGTTTTCCATACGCAAAATTGAAACATTATCTTCAAACTGCTTTGATCTACTTTCTCTTATGCATTGGTATTGCATCTGAGGTACAAATAAGCGCACAAACCTGACCCACGAAATTCGGTTCGGACTTTAATCGTTCCAGGATCAACTCGCCATAACTGCTATACTCTGTCAGGTAGGGTGCCTCCAAACCCTTTAAAATTCCATTTTCAATCACAAAATTTTCAGTACCCTAAACAAAAATTACGAGTAAATAAAAAACATCCCTTAACTTCGTTCAAATAGCGATAACGTGCCAATATTCCCACCGGATAGCTGTACGTTGAATCCCCGGACATTTTCATGCGTGGGAAATAAACTACAATGTCTATTCAAATCTAAGTTTCTTAATTTCTTTTTTTCACACCCGTTAATAAACACACTGGTAATGCAATCGATTTAAGAAAAAAAGCTTTCACGTTTTACAACTATATGTGGTGCAGATTAGTGACCGACACTACTGACGGTTCTCACTGTAGTGCATGTTCTTATAGTACAGCATTTTTTATATATATATATACATAGTACTTATTGGTGTTATCCCCACTCTACCTCCTCTGACTTTCCATGCTGTCGGAGATACATCACGCATTTGCTGTCATTGTTTTTCCATGTTTCGGGAGACTGATTGCTGGCGTTGGATAATATTTCCACACGTATCTAAACCGTGATTATATATCTGACTGTACTAAATCACTACTATACATGATGAAACACTGCGCGGCTTTTGACTGTACTGTGGCCGATTATATTGTGTACTGGTAAATACTCAACCAGTATATACACAGAGAGTCAGAGAACCCCCCGACAAAAATGACTATAAACAGCGTGACTGAGCAGTTTCCATTTACTAGAGTGCAATTCGTCAGCGAATGAGATTTAGTAAATGCGTGTATACATGTATATAGGTACGCACACGTACGGTAATCCCTTCGTACTTGTGTACTGTAATAACCGGTTCCAATGTTCGTTACTTCTCAGCGTAGCCAATTAATGTACAGCAGACCTTGGCCATTAAACTTGTTAATCATCATTACAAGATGCACGAACGCCAAGCAGAGGGTTTAACAGAGCGGAAACGAGCAGGCTACTTAAATCTTCCATTCTGTTAACAATGTGGAAGCTTTAACATGTGTTTGGTAAAGATTTCTTTGAAAAATCATAAAAAATTATATGAGTTCGTTTAAAAAAAAATGTATATATTAAAAGTAGGATAAAATAACAACAGAAAAAAACGGACTGACAAGAAATTCTCGAAAAAAATATCCGAAGGTAATAAAATTGTAGAGATAAGATTCTATGGAAAAGGTGCTTAAAACAACCTTGAATTAGTTCCTTCATCTAATTCATTCTTCATTAATGTTGCTGCAGATTTTTCTTTTCATCGAATTTTTTTTTTCCATCGTATTTTTTTATACCAGTGCAGAAATATCGTAGACCCGAGTTCATGACTAGTCGTTAGATTTAGTGTAGCATTTAAATAGCTATAATAATGACAGACATTTTTTTGTTATCATCATCGTGATTTCCGGTTTATAAGTTATCAGCGGGAAGGCAAGGAAACCGCATGTAAGAACGGTCTCGATACAGTTGATCTCGAGTTCGCTTCACGATACCGGAACTAATTGCGGATATCAAAAAAGTGAATATTACGACCGGGAACGTTGTGTTTTACAGGACGTTTTATTTTCAAGGTCGCGGAATACGTCGCATGCAAAATAGCTGAGATTTGGTTCATTTTTTCATATATGGATTAAAGGATTTCAGTACTCAAAATTCTTCAGCCTACATGGATTTAAAATCGACGCAAATGTCGACCCACTTCGTTTCAAAGCTCAATCATTTTTGTATCCAACACAGGATGTTTGAGAGTTATTTCGAATTTTTTAATTGGGTAAAAAAAAATGTATTTAGAAAATTCATGAAAAAAAATGTTTCAGTAGAAAAAAATCTAAAAAAATGAAAGCTGTTGTAAAAAATTATGGACCGGATTGGAAGGAAATATTATATTTTAAAAGAAAAAAGAACAACAACAAAAAAAAGGTGGAATTACAAAAGCTTCCTACTACATTATTATTTATTTTAAACAGCGATCATTTGTATATTCACAATTCCTCGAATATATCAATTTTCTTACAAAATTCAAACACTTTTCCGACAGATTAATCGTTACTAAGAAAGATCTATGGATCAGTGATCTTTGCCAATCTGTGCTATCTTTCTTAAATCACTTTTGGAAATTTTTCCCGATGGTGTGTGCGGCAATTCTGTCAGAAACTCGATACCACCTCGAAGTTTCATGTAATCCGGTAGCTTGTCTGCCACCAGTTTCTGAAGCTCCTCTTTTGTTACCTACATTAATTACAAAAAAATGTTTAATTCATTAATTATTTAGTGTTACGTAATTTATATGATTCAATTACATTTTTCTAAATATCTGTATATACTCACTCGAGCGTTTGGTCTCTTTGCCACAAATGCAATTGGATGTTCGTCATCGACCGGATGAGGTACGGCTACGATAGCAGCCTCGTAAACTTCGGGATGTGCTTGCAAAACCTGCTCAATCATTGCAGGTGAAACATGATGACCTTTATACTTAATCAAGTCCTTAATTCTGTCAGTAATAAAGACGTTGCCTTCTTCGTCGTAGTGAACAAGATCACCGGTATGCAGCCAACCTGTAACATATAGATATGACAACCATATTTAGTAATTACTCTCTAATCATTTTTTTTTCGCACTGTCTTGAAACTGTCATACCTTCAGCATCGATAGCTTCGTTCGTGGACTTAGGATTTTTGTAGTAACCTGTCATCACATCTATAGTCTTGAAACAAGCCTCACCAGTCTGATTGGGACCCAATATTATTCCAGTTTCATTGTCAATCACTTTCATTGTCATACTACGTGCGACTTTTCCACAAGAACCAATTCGGTGTTGCTCGATATCTTGTTCAAGTGCAACACCAGCCAATTCGGTTGTGCCTTCAATGGAATAAATCATAAATAAAATTTAGTTAACATACGTGCTGTAATTAAGTGAAAATGGAGCCAAATTCGTTGAGATGTCATAGCGTCAAATGATTTACTGACGATACGTCTCAAGTACTTTTAATTTTGATAGCAATTGTTTTGTAAAATAAATTCATTGTATAACAATTATTATTTTGTTAAATACATTATTAATGGTGGTTAGACTAACCATAAACTTGAAAAACGTTGGTTTGCGGAAGGCTCACAGCCATTGCTTTATGTGTCTCTTCTTTTAACACACTTCCACCAATGTAAAGGTACTTTAGCGACGACAAATCGTACCTTGATATCGCTGGTGATTTTTGAATCCTGACAGTAGGACTCGTTCCCAGGAGCATCCAATTTACCTGATTAGATTATTAGATTAATCGAGGAATGATGTAAATATTCGTAGCATTTATGCTAATAGAAAATCCTTAGATGACCACGTACAAAATTTAAAAAAAAATGTAGAAAGGAGGAGATATTTTCTTTCAAAGGAAGAAAGGATGAAATAATTTTTTTTTACGTCCAATTCAGCTTCGAAGGTGAACATAGATTTTTAATGGAAATACAGTGGAATGTACCTTAAATTTCTCGATAAGTTGGAAAGTATTTTCTTCTGTAAATTCTGAATAAACAATTCTCGTATTAGGTCCTATAACGCCGCTTAGCAAGCAGAGTAAACCGGTGACCCAACCAAGTGTTGAAAATAAAAGGGATACTGTCGTGCCTTCAACTTTGCTCAAATCCTGAAACTTGCCGACATTTCCAAACAGAGATCTGTTCGAGTGTAGAGTGCCTTTTGGTAGTCCGGTTGTACCCGAGGTATATACGATTACAGCGGGCTCATCGTAACTTGGTAATTTCGTACAACGAAATTCAGATACATTTTTGCTGTTCTGTGTTACGAGAATATCGTCCAATGACGGAAAACCAGTTAAATTGCCGAATACTACGACTCGCAGCGGTATTTCCATTTCCTTGGCTGTTTCGAAAGCTAATCCTGCCGAAGCTTTGTCAGCGAAAAGAATTTTCGGCTGTGTCAAGGTGAGAAAATGCTTTATCATACCTGCAATATATTCAAAGTCATGCTGATAAGGACTTACGAAATGTGGCAAAATAATGAATAAACGCTCGTCAGCTATTGTGAGCTTGCTAATTGAAAATAATGATTCAAAAAATCTGAAAAAATTCAACTACATGCCTTTGGGTTTTGTAAATAAAATATTCTGGTTCGAAAAAAAACGAAGAATTTTTTTAGTACAGTCGATTTTTTGGATTAGGCAATAAAAATTACACCAAAAATCCGAGACGATTGATTGTTAAGAATAGTTTTAAAAGACACGAAAAAAAAGAAAAAATCAGACAGGTGGGAATATTAAAAATTGTAGGAGATACATTTTTTTCGAATCGAGGGCAATATTTTTTCATTATTTTTGAGTACCACTTTTTTTTCGTAAAATTAATTTAATGGAAATTAGGTCCTAGAATTTTAATTGTTTCGATGCATATTTCCAGAGATATAGTTTTTTTTTTTGAAAATAAATTATTGTGACCTTGGATTTATTAAAAATGCTTATAAACTAAAAATAGGAATATTTATCATCATTTTAAATTGTGTCATTATTAATACAATAAGCAAAGAACGAGTAAAAATATTGTGTTCTTACTTTTGGTAATACCAACGTTCCACCAGGCATTGAATACGACACCTGTGTACAATGAGGCAAAACAGGGCACATACATGTCCATTTGATTGTGGGTACAAATGGCTATGATGTCACCGGGTTTGACATTCTGCTCCTTCAGCCACATTGCGCACTTTACACTTTTTTCTGTCATTTCTGCGAAGCTTTCTTTCTTTCCGGTCAAACCATCCACCTGAACATTTTATTAATTTATTATTTGTTAAATTTTATCATGTCTGACATTATTATACATTCCATATCACTTCAGTAATAAAATAAAAATCCTAACAAATTTCTAAAAATTAGATGATATAATATCAAATTTAATATTAAAAAAATATGTTTTGGAATGGATTTTTGCATTATTTATTTCTCTAAACTTTTCTCCAAATCATTTATATATAGAAAACGGTTTATGTCTACAACTTAAAAAATGAAAATATGTGTTTTTATGGCCTGAATATTTGTTCAAATTTAAATATTTATTAAAAAAAATGTATATTGAAAAATTAAGAAAAAAATTCACATGTTTAAGGTAAAACACATAGGATATTGTCATAGTTTTATTTAAATTATGTTGGATCAAAATACATTTTTTGTCATTGAATGAATAGTAAATAAATAATTCAGAAGTCCAGCTAATTTTTTTTGTTATTCGTAAATTACATTCCAACAGACACGAATTCATCAAGTAATAAATCTGATTTGATATAGAACGCCTCATATGTAGATAAGAAATATAAGAAATTATACTTGCCTGTCCAATAAATTCTGGAGTAGCCCGTAAGCGCTCGAGGGTTAACTCTCCAAAACTATTGTGCTTAAAAATAAATGGTTCCTTCGTACTACTTATAATTCCATTTTCAATTACAAAATCCTTCGCGCCCTGTCACATGTTAAAAAACAAACAGTCGGTCTTATTGTAATTAAATATTGTCAAGTGCGAAATTTCTAATATTTCGAATATATAACAATGCCTATCTTTCACTTTCATATTTCTTTATACTTTTTTAAAATACTAACTATTAATAAAACTATTAAATAATCCATATTAGAATACAATTGTAGGAATAATTTTGTCTTATTTTGCTTCCTCGTATGAACGTTAAAAAAGAAAATTTGATTTGAACACCAGGATAACATTTATTCACTCTTACCTTGTAGCTGTAAGTCGTGTTTCCATTCATTTTTGAAATTTGTACCACTCAAAAGAAGTTCCCAACACTACCGACTACTCACAGAGCAAAAAAAAAAGAAAGAAAGTAGTTATGCGTTTCGTCGGTATAACGTGAACTGGTGCGTTGTCTCTGATGGCCAAGGAAAATTGCTTGATCAGTTTATGTACTGCACACTTCACAGCAAACAGCTATAGAGCTCCTAGCTCTGTCCTTTCATCTCTGACTATCGACTTACAAACTGCAACTCTGTTATACTACTAATACGTTTTAAAAGTGTTGGTATCCACTTTACGAGATACTGAGCTTTATAGCATGACTCATTAAATGATGAAATAGTACGTGCATACACGTTTACATTCCACGTAGATATAACGACGTTAGTCATTAGTTTCTGTTTCCAATTATAACTTTTATTTTCAAGCAAAATTAAGTACACCATGTACAAGCAAACTTCTGTAAGTTATTCTAGAATGATGTTTATAATGTCTTTAATATTAACACATTGTTTGAAAAATATTGTGTTGGAAAGATGAAGATTCCTAAAAAAAGTTAATTCAAATTTATATCACCTCGCATATACATTAATTTATATACAACGTTGATGAATCTAACGAAAATGTTTCTTTCGTTCTGCTTCTCTAATAGCGTATGGACTTTTAAAGCAAGAACTTCTTAATCGGTCTGTACAATAATTGACGTAAATGCCGAGTCATAGTCGAGATCAAAGAGTGTAGTGTTGCATTTATAGTTATGCAATGTTTAAATGTATATACCACAAACGTCGTGAAAACGAAATGAATAAAAGTTTAAAAAGTGTTCCGGATAGACGATTTTCAAGTATTCACCGCCAATATAGAACACCAGTGATTTTACAGATGAAATTCTAAAAATTGACGTCTTTTCGAGCGTCAATAATAATAATAATAATAATAATAATAATAATAATAATCTACATAAAATCATGGTAACTGATAGCCAAAGATAAATTTCGTCCAAGGAATAAGCGCGATTTTGATAAATTTTGATTTTTCATTCACATAAAGAAGGCGTAGCTATAATGAAAAGAACAAAGAATGGAAATTTGTTATGCACCTGTCTCAAATTCAGTCGACATTTCGATTATTATTGAACATACACGTTATTTACACTGATTAATGAGACTTGCAAGACTGTGCTATGTTTTTTAAAACACTTTTGGCAATTTTTCCTGATGACGTGTGCGGCAATTCTGTCAAAAACTCGACACCACCTTGGAGTTTCATGTAATCCGGCAGCTTGTCAATCACCAGATCCAGGAGGTCTTCTTTCGTTACCTGTGTCGATGACATAGAATGTTTAATTCTATAACTCTTTTGTGTTTCATATGTTACTCAATAAAACTCATATTTGAAAGTTAATACAATCGATTCTATAAAGATCTGTGTACTTACTTCAGCGTTTGGCATCTTTGCTACAAACGCCATTGGAAGTTCATCTCCGAATTTGTCAGGTGCTGCTACGACTGCAACCTCAAAAACCCCGGGATGAGCTTGCAGGACCTCTTCAATTATCGCAGGTGAAATACGATGAACTTTATGCTTGATCATCTCCTCGATTCTATCGGTGACAAAGACATTGCCCTCTTCGTCGTAGTGGACAAGATCCCCGGTGTGCAGCCATCCTATCATCAATTTAATCATCATATTTATTACGTGTCATTCGTTCTGTTATTGCTTAAAAATTCCGATAGTATACCTTCATCATCGATGATTTTCTTCGTGGTCTCGGGATTTCTGTAGTAACCAGTCATCATAAATGGAAATTTGAAGCAAGCCTCGCCCTTCTGATTGGGACCCAATACTATGCCACTCTCAGTGTCAATCACTTTCATTGTTATATTTTTAACGATCTCTCCACAAGAACCAGCCTTGGGATGTTCACTATTTTGTGCAAGAACTATACCACCGAATTCGGTCGAGCCTTCAGGACAATAAATCATAAATTCATTGAAAAGTACTGAATTTATTAGATGTGTTAATAAATTCTGCATTAAAAAAATGTATGACTGCAGATCTGCGTAACTTTTTATTGTATCGATGATTGTTTTTAAACTGAATGTGTCTAATATTACTATTAGTAACTACCCTTACCAAAAAGTTGGAGAACCTTGGTCTGAGGAAAGCTCTCTCTCATTGCTTTATGTATCTCTTCTTTCAACACATTCCCAGAAACGTAAATGTATTTCAGCGAGGACAAATCATATTTTGATCTCTCTGGTGATTTTTGAATTGCGGCAAGCGAAGTCGTTATCAGAATTAACCGGTTGATCTGATGGATTTTCGTTAGAAAATGAAAGGAATATTAAATATGATGCTAATATATATACAGCCTACAAATTCTTTACAGAGGACCACAATTATTTGTGATGAATTCGTTTTTTTTACTCTTGTATTTTTTACATTGACATTAATACTGTTCAATTCGGTACAGTATGAAATTTCTATTGTGGAAACCCTGATAAAAACTAATAAGGCTCTACACTGTGTCACGATCGTTCGACTAAATTTCAGCATGGGACAAAATTGATTTCTCACGCTTTCCCAAATTTTCGGTCAGTACTGAATTAATCTACAATCTAAACGCTGAACCATACCTTGAATTTTTCGATAAGTTGGAAGATAATTTCTTCTGTAAATTTCGGGTGAATGATTCTGGTCTCACGTCCAATGATTCCAGTTAACATGCCGTCTACACAGATGCCCCCAGCTAGTTCCGCAAGTGCTAGCGATATTGTTGTGCCTTTAGTTCTGCGCGTCGGAATATCAAGAGATGCTGTAGCGTTTAGATGGGAGGTACTTATTAAATAGCGTTTTATATTTCCAAACAGAGATCTGTGAGAGTGTAGTGCGCCCTTTGGCATCCCAGTAGATCCTGAAGTGTATAAGATTAGAGCGGGATCTGCGTGACTCAATAATTTCGTGCACCGAAATTCAGAAACAATTTTTGTGCTCTGTGATGCAAGAATATCGTCCAGCGATTGAAAACCAGGTAGACAACCAAATACAAAGACTTTCAATGGCAAGTTCACTTCCTTTGCTACTTCGAGAGCTAACTCTGCCGAGTCTTCGTCAGCAAAAAGAATTTTCGGACTCGTCAATGTGAGGAAGTGCCTTGTCATCTCTGTAAAACGTGCAATACATACAAAAATTTCAATACAATTGTAAATACTTAATAAATATTTTCTATTCCTTACCTCTTGTAATTCCAGCGTTCCACCAAGGATTGAATACAGCTCCTACGTAAAGCGAGGCAAAAAAAGGCACATACATATCCGTTTGAAGGTGGGTACAGACACCTATAATGTCACCAGGTTTGATGTTCTGTTCAATCAGCCACATTGCGCACTTTGTACTCTTCTCTGCCATCTCGCCGAAGCTTACTTCCTTTCCAGTCAAACCATTCACCTGATTGTTTTAGCAATTAATTCACTTAAGAGAATATTTTTATGTTAGATAACCGCGGTTACGAGAAAGTTCACGTGCCTGTCCAACAAATTCGGGGGTAGCCCTTAATTGCTCAAGGATGACCTCACCGTAACTGCTGTGCTCTGTAATATACGGCTCCTCGGCACCTCTCAAAATGCCATTTTCAATTACAAAGTCCTCCGAGCCCTACCACAGATACTCAAAGTTATGATTCAACGCCATAACGAGTAAATCAGTATATTAGTTGACAAATTTTATGACAAGATAAAAAAAAATTATTAAATTAAGCGTTTAAGAAAAAAATTCTCTCACCTTGTAGCTGTAAGTTGTATTTTCCTTCATTGTTATGTCCGTTTCTTGTAAAACCGGTTTCAATTAGCAAACTGAACAGCGATCAACCTTACGACACATTAAATTCAGTATATAGACTGATAATCCAAATCAATCAACGAGACACATCAATTGATGCTTACGCTATGTTACCTTACAAATAAAATTCTATTTTGTATGCTCACCTTTTTAACAGTGATGAGATGTCAACATTATATTCTTAACCAGACTAATGTGGTGAACATTTGGAAGTCCTTTATATTATGCGCCTAGAGGATTGATAAGATTGATTCCAATGTACGTTTTTATCATTAATCACTTAATATTTTCAGCGTTATGTAAGTCATGATTATTTTGTTAATATGTAGATAAGATTTGGTCGTATCAATGAACTACCAATGAATTACTTTCCACCAATCGTGTGATTTTGTCATGGGTCATTTTGCATGTCGCATGATTTTGCCTACAAAGGTAAACGCTGTAACAATTGAGGCTGTATTTAAGGCAATTTTGACTTCCTCCAAGGAGAGAGAGAGTGACGAAGAAGCTTTTTAGAACATTTATTTATCATAATTTATTATCGTTTATAAAAAGCAAATTTTCCATATTCAAAATTGGATGATTCTGTTCCATCAACGTGCAAAATCTCTGTTCATTTATTTGAACCTGTGGAAAATTCTTGTATTTAAAAAAAAAGGGTAAAATTCTCTAAAATATGAACTCCTTTTTTGGATTCTCACTAAATCCAGCATCAAACATCGACGTATTCTACATGTTCAAGGCAAAACAAAAAATAAATTGTAATGTTATCAAATTAACAAATTGCTACATACTTTTAACATAAAAAGTTTCTGATTTTTTTTTACAAACGTAATATGTCATGATAAGAACAAAAATACAGAAACATTCACGAAAAATCAGGGTGAATAATTTTTGTTTTTCAAAATTACAACTATATTTTTAAATATAACAGCAACCTTGTTGTGCTTTTTTATTTCGTTTGTAAAACTGGAGCGTACATCCTTACTTGGTAAAATTAACGAAAATAAATAATAATTATGTTAAGTTAATTTTAATTAATGGCACGTATAAGTATCATAAAGCAAATTTGATTTAGCCAATATCTTCAAAGTTGTTATTTTCATTATTCATCAATATTTTTTCTTTATCGGTTACAGCTACATAATATTAATCACACTGCAGTCTACTATAGCTAAATAAAAAGTTGAGCATATACAAAAACAGTTATTAAAAAATATACGCAACATTCATTTTACTTTTTTCACAAATTTTGTAGTAGAATAAATGTAACTGTCACGAATTTTCGCGACATATATACGCATTCAGTTCAAGTTTTTCACACTAGACTTTCTATTTTATAAATATTTTAAAAAACGTTGTAAATATGCTATAACGGATTGACAAAAAATATTAAGTACACATTATTTACTGTCATTAATGGGCTTTGCAAGACTGTGCTACGTTCCTTAAAACACTTTTGGAAATTTTTCCTGATGACGTGTGCGGCAATTTTGTCAGAAACTCGACGCCTCCTCGGAGTTTCATGTAATCCGGAAGCTTGTCCATCACCAGATTCAGGAGATCCTCTTTCGTTACCTGTGTCGATGACATAGAGCATTTAATTCTATAACTATTTTGTTTTTCATAAGTTACTTAATACAAGTCATATTTGAAAGTTGATACAATCGATTCTATAAAGATCTGTGTACTTACTTCAGCGTTTGGCATCTTTGCTATAAACGCAATTGGAAGTTCATTTCCGGCTTTGTCAGGTGTAGATATGACTGCAACCTCGAAGACCCCGGGATGAGCTTGCAGGACCTGTTCAATCATGGCAGGTGAAACATGATGACCTTTGTACTTTATCAACTCGTTGATTCTATCAGTGATAAAGACATTGCCCTCTTCGTCGTAGTGCACAAGATCACCGGTGTGCAGCCATCCTATGATCAATTTAATCATCATGTTTATTAATTGTCATTCGTTCTGTTATTGTTTAAAAATTCCGATAGTATACCTTCGTCATCGATGATTTCCTTCGTGGTCTCGGGATTTCTGTAGTAACCAGTCATCATAAATGGAAATTTGAAACAAGCCTCACCCGTCTGATTGGGACCCAATACTCTACCACTCTCAGTATCAATCACTTTCATTGTTACATTTTTAACGATTTTTCCGCAAGAACCAGCCTTGAAATGTTCATTATTTTGTGCAAGAGTTACACCACCCAATTCGGTCGAGCCTTCAGGACAACAAATCATAAATTCATTAAAAAGTACTGAATTTATTAAATGTATTAATAAATCCTGCATTAAAAAAAACGTATGACTGTACACCTGCGTAACTTTTTATTGTAGCAATTATTGACTTTTAAAGAAATGTGTCTAATATCATTAATGTTGGGAACCCTTACCATAAAGTTGGAGAATCTTGGTATGAGGAAAGCTCTCGCTGATTGCTTTATGTGTCTCTTCTTTCAACACACTTCCACAAACGTATATGTATTCCAGCGAGGACAAATCGTATTTTGATCTCTCTGGTGATTTTTGAATTGCGACAATTGACGTCGTTCCAACGAGTAACCAGTTTACCTGATGGGTTTTCGTTAGAAAATAAAATGAATGCTAAATAATTATGATGATAAGAACAGCTTATAAATGCTTTAGAGAGACCCATAATTATTGTGATGAAATCGTTTTTTTTTAACTCTTTTATTTATAAAGTGACATTAATGCTATTCAATTCGCAGAGTCGATATGGGACTTGATTTAATTTTTGATTGAACCCATTTCGGTATACAATGACGGCACAAAATTGACTTCTCACGTTTTCCTAAATTTTTGGTGAGTAAAAAATTGATTTATGTAACGCTGAACCCTACCTTGTATTTTTCGATAAGTTTGAAGGTAGTTTCTTCTGTAAATTCCGAATGAATGACTCTGGTCTCACGTCCAATGACTCCACTCATCAAGCCAAATGTACCCGTGCCCCAAGCAAGTGCCGAAAATGTTAACGATACTGTTGTGCCTTTAGTTTTGCGCGTTGCAATATCAATAGAGGCGATTCCATCACGACGGCAAGTACTTAATAAATAGCGCTTTATAGTGTCAAACAAAGATCTGTGAGAGTGTAGGGCGCCCTTAGGCATTCCAGTAGATCCTGAAGTGTATAAGATTAGAGCAGGATCCCCTTGACTCAATTTCGTACACCGGAATTCAGAAACAATTTTCGTGCTCTGTGAAGCAAGAATATCATCCAGTGATTGAAAACCAGGCAGATATCCGAATACAAAGACTTTCAATGGCAAGTTCAATTCCTTGGCTACTTCGAGAATTAACCCTGCCGAGTCTTCGTCGGCGAAAAGAATTTTCGGACTCGTCAATGTGAGGAAGTGCCTAGTCATCTCTGTAAAACGTGCAATAGATACATATATGCATTACGAACGTTTAGAGAAACGAGAGTATACGCTCCTTATAAAATACGTGCTATATATATAGGGCATTCCATGCCAAAGCTACCACGCAGGCTCTTTGGGATCACAATAACACGTCTGATTTTTTTTTCAGATTTTTAGAAACCCTCTAGACCTATTTTACATTTTTTTTGCCATCAATAGATAGATATATATGGACTATATGGGAAATTCCATGCCAAAGCGACCACTCAATTCCCTCATCCCTTGAGGAAATCTATTATATATATCTACTTAGCATACAAAAATGTCAATACAATTGTAATCACCGAATAAATATTTTGGGTTCCTTACCTTTTGTAATTCCAGCGTTCCACCAAGGATTGAATATAGCTCCCACGTAAAGCGAGGCAAAACAAGGCACATACATATCCATTCGGTTGTGGGTACAAATACCTATAATGTCACCAGGTCTGATGTTCTGTTCCATCAGCCACATTGCACACTTTGTACTCTTTTCTGCCATCTCGCCAAAGCTTACTTCCTCTCCATTCAAACCATTCACCTAATTTTTTTAGCATTTAATTTACTGATTAAACCTTTTACATATTTTAATATTGTAAGATTAGATTTTTTTTTACTAATACATAAATAATTTAATAACGATTACGAAAAATCTCACGTGCCTGTCCAACAAATTCTGGAGTAGTCCTTAATTGCTCGAGGATGACTTCTCCGTAATTATCGTGCTCTGTAACGTACGGATCCTCGGTACCTCTCAAAATCCCATTTTCAATTACAAAGTCCTTCGAGCCCTATCCACAGCCACCCAAAGTTATTATTTAACGTATAACGAGTAAATCAATATTTTAGTTAATAAACAAAATGTTTTTGCTTCAGTAGAAGCTTTTTGTTTTCATGAAACATTTTTTTTTTTTCAAAGTTTTCATGCATGTATTCTCAATACGTCACAAATGCTCTTACTTGTGCCTACCAGTAAAAATGTTTTTTAAAATTTTTATTGTTATTTTTAATTAAAAAAAATTATTGCATTAAGCACTTAAGAACGATGACAAGCAAGAGTTGTTTCGAAAAAAAAAAATTCTCTCTCACCTTGTAGCTGTAAGTTGTATCTCCCTTCATTGTTATGTCCGATCCATGTGAAACCATTTTCAGTTAGCGAACTGATGAACGATTAATTTGACTAATATAGGCTGATAATCGAAGTCAATCAACGAGACACAACAATTAATGGTTCTATTATGTTCCCTTACAAATGAAATTCTATTTTGTATGTTCACTTTGTCGACAGCGATGATATGTCAACGTTACTTTCTGAACGAGACTAATGTGCTGAACATTCGAAAGTCCTTTATATTACAAGCCTACAAGATTGATGCTCCCCACTATTATAATAAATCCCTAGCAAAGTTCAGCATATCGTTTGACCCAATATAGTATATATATATATATATACGATGTTATCATTAATCACTTAATATTTTCAGCGTTATGCATAGTCACGATGATTTGGCCAATATGTACAAATACATTTGGTCGTATCAATGAACTGCCTATGAACTAATGAACTAGTTTTTCCACCAAACGTATTTATAATTTCGTCATTGGACATTTTGTAACTCGCATATTTTCGCCCAAAAAAAGTAAACGCTGTAACAAATGGGGCTGTAATTTCTTGCAAATATGTGCATGTTAAATCTCTTGACGTTTTCCACGTACAGTGAAATCTTGTGTCACGCCTTACCTCGACCTTATTTTACGAAGGTGAGACAATCTCAGACTTCGCATTCGAGTAGGTAAGAGAGAGAAAGACCGGTACCGATTGACGAATGTGATTGGTCTGTCTCATCTGACTTATTTATCCTCGTATCACGTAAACAAGATGACAGAGATTCCAATATGGGGCATTCCATATCAGTTCAGAGAATGAAACAAAGAAAAATTCCAAAAAATTCTAAAAATCGGATGATATATTTCCAATAAACCCGACAAATTAAAAAGAAATATATATAATACAAAAAATAATGCGTATTGTCTATAAGAAAAATATTTTTTTAAATTTAATTACGTAACGTCGACACCGACTTATTATAATTAAATTATGGTAGACCAAAAAAAAAGGTTTATCGAAATTATTTCATGTGACTCGGATTCGATCAAAAGATCATTATTAATTTTTTTAACAAAAACAATTTAAAAAATGCTTTCCCTTTTGATGAAAGTCCATACAACATTATTTGATCAATTTGAAATTTGGTGTCTGTTAGATAATTCCAATCATCTGATTCTTAGACATTTTTTCGAAACTATAATTTTTTCTTTTTTTTAGTGTTTGAACTGATATGAAATGCCTGATATATGACAACACATATTACATGTACGTGACTTGCAGAACATAAATATTATCGTGCCTGAGAGATAGTTGATTGCTATCATTTTACGTTTGTTTTGATTTACTATCGAGTAATTTCCTACAACAAAGTATAAGCCAACAAATAGAGTCAGTTTATTTCTGGACGTTTCAGAAAATTTCAACCATCCCGCCATTAAAACATCGTAATTTTTTTTTATTTTCACGAAAACACAGCTTCCTCTATAAGCAAGCAAAGTTTATAATGACGCTCATGGTTAGGTACAATTAAATAAAATAAGCCATTCGGGTGCTTCGAGTTATTTTTTTATTTCATTCACTTCTATCTTTTTTTTTCTTTTTTTTTTCACGTCGACGTACTTCCGTCTCGTTTTTCTTTTTACAAAAAACGCACATGTCACTCATACAAAATAACAAGGCGCTCACAATCAGTGGGAGGAGGGTGGGGGGAGGGGATCCGCGAGCGTAAAACATACTCATACATACGAATGCGCACGCTACACACACACACACACACACCACACGAGCCAAACGCACGTGAAAAAACGTGCACATATATCGCCCGATATACGATGACGATACACATTATAATCGAATATCAACGATTTACAGGAGCACTCTAAACATTCAGCGTATCGGCGTAACAAACTATAACACGCTCCATTCCTCGATCCCTAATTATTAATCCCTAGCAAGACACAACAATGTACGTTTTAATTACTTCCTTTCCACATCGCGACTACGAGTTTCACATTTTTTTTTAGTCATCGTCGTGGTTGAGTTGACGTTTTTACGTCATCGTCATTCATCATCCTTTCGAATCGTCTTGTGAATATTTCATTTTAATTACTGCCCTAGAAATAAATAAATTTATTCAGTGCACTTCTTCGCGTTATTCCCCGTTTGGGTATCATCACTTCGACCAACCATCATCTTTCAACTCACGCAGTAAGTAATTATTGATTGTTAATAATTATCACAGAAAGTTTGTTAAACAATGACCGTGACGATTATTATACTTATCATTATTATTTTTATTTAATTTAATTTATTTTTTTTTATTTTCAATAATTAATTAAATATTAATATTCTAGTGTAGACGGAGAAATTGAGAATCGCAGCCTGTAGGTAATCGTAGTAGTAGTTAGTAGTTATAGTAGAAGTATAATAGTAATAATAGGTTGTAGTGCTTTTAAGTTTCTAGCGATAAGTACCGTTGGTGGAATTGGATGTCGAATCATGTTAGCCAATTATATTAATCTCAACAATAGTCGTGAGTGTCGTAACTAGCGATAGGCAAAAGCGCAGTTTCCAATTGTCTTTTTTTTTTTTTCATATAGTAGGATTTTTTTCATAATATTGATTCTATGAATTTTTAGTATATTCAGTTTGTAAAAAATGCATGTTAAAATGCCCATTATTTTTAAAAAATAAGAGAAAGTGTGTATGACTTACGTTGGCATTTTAGGCATTAAAGAAACTTTTAATTTTATTTATCGTGCATGCATATTAGGGTGTTTCACAAATTCTTAAAAATTCAATATAAGATGTGGTTAAAAACGAATGAAAAATATAATATTGAGCCTCGACCCCCGAATATAATTATAAATAAGTAACCACTATTTTTTTCTACAAATAGAGGGTTCAGTGGGGATCAACTTTAAGAGGTGCCTCAATTAAATAAACGTAAAATTGTCTATTGTAAATGAGGCACCTTATAAAGTTGGTTGAGAGAGCTCTTTATTTGTAGAAAGTAATGATTAGTTACTTTTAATTAAACTTGGGGGTGGGAGACCTGATTTTATTTTTTCGTTTCTTTTTAACAACATTTTTTGTTGAATTTTCAAAAAATGTTGATACATCTTAATGGATATCTAATAAAACGTTTTTTTATCGACAAAAAATAAATGCTTTCATTGCCATAAATTATTGATCGAGTAGTTAATTAATTATGTTTTGCCCGTTTCTGGTCTCAATTATTTCTACTTGTAAAAAAATAATAGTCGGAATGTCAAGAATTTTCGTTAAATAAATTGCAGTGATTTTGTGAGTTAACCAGATATGAATCTAATTGCAGATAATAATTAACTGAAAACTAGCAGAAGTGAATGATGACATGAATTGATAAGGGACTCTTTCAACATGTCGAATCTCATTCGCCTACATATAAGGCATTCCATATCAGTGAGCAAAACAAAAAAAAGTTTTCAAAAATTTTCTAAAAATCAGATGATATGATTCCAACAGACACCAAATTTCAAATAAAAAAAAATGTTGTAGAACTATTAAATTATTTTTTACTTTTCACTAAAACATTTATATCTCGAAAATGGTTTAAGGTGTATACAATTAAAAAAAAAAGACAAATATGCGTTTTTATGGCCTAAAAGAAGAACATTTGTACAAATTTAATTACGCAGTTTTAAAAGAAATTTATAGTAAAATAAATTAAAATAAAAACTCACGTGTTCAAGATGAAAAAATGTATAAATTTAAATTATGTTGGAGAAGAACAAACGAATTTTTAGTTGAAATCATTTGGTGCGAAAAAATAAAAGTGGCTTTCTCTTTTGATCAAATTCGAATGCTATGAAATAATGTTGACAAATAAATTCTTTTTATCTAACATAATTTAAATAAAGTAATTTAACACAAATTTCTTTCAGAATTTCGTAATTAAATTTGGAAAAATATTCTTCTTGTAGACCACAAAAAGACGGATATTTTCAGTATTTTAAATTGTAGACAACGCAAACCGTTTTCGAAATATACATTTTTTTTAGCGAAAATTAATAAATAATTAAAAAGAATTATATCATCTGATTTTTAGACATTTTTTGATAACTTTTTTTTTTTTTAGTGATTGAATTAATATGGAATGCCTCATATATGATACTATATATTGCTAAACTACATACTATGTTTTGTAACAGTACTATTATCAGTGATCACGTGAATCTTAGGTTTTCTGAATTAGATACAGACACACAAATGCACAATGAGGATCTTTTATTCTTCTTTTACTACCTCTCGGCTCTTATTAACATTCTACAAACTCGAAGGCAAAATACACACGAAAAGCAGTCTAAGCAAAACTCGACTACAAACGCGAAGAAAAAGAGAGAGAGAGAGAGAGAGAGAGAGAGAGAGAGAGAGAGAGAGAGAGAGAGAGAGAGAGAGAGAGAGAGAGAGAGAGAGGGGAGAGAGAGAGAGAGGAAGAGAGTGAGACAGACAATATGCTACTTAAGTATTCGATATTTATAGGACTATAGCACGTAACAGTTATTGGCATTATATTTAATCAGTTTAATTCATTAGTTTTATCTGAAAATTGTAAAAATTACTTAATCGCTAATCTTATCATCATCGTTACATAAAGTTTAAGATTTATTCATGGTTTTCTTTCATTTTTTTTCTCACTTGATTCCTATGTTTTTTTTTTTAAATAAATTTTTTTATTTACCGATTCGACCTTCATCGCCGTACCATTTTTTTCTCACATAGCTTAAATCATTAATTTTTTTATTTCTTCATTATTTTATACTTTTTTTATTTTGTGACATATGAATTGCGGTTGTTTAATGCCCCGGAATAAATCGAACTTTCCCAAACCGTTTCAGATCTCACCCGGGTACGTCACACTCGTACCTATATATATTACATATCGATTTTTTTATTCGGAACGTCCGTTCACAATACATATAGGTCATCGGGATTTTCTCAATATCGTACTTCCCTCAATGCGCGTAAAGGCTGCTGTGACTCTTTTTCGGGACGCAAAAAACTCTATAGTTTACATAATTCTAACAATTAAAAGTGCCGATGAAGTTTCACGGTTAACGAATAACATACAAAAAATTGCTTTTACGCACTAGCAGCAGAAGCATCAGCTGCAGCAGGAAGCCAAGAGGCACGATTATTGCTTATTGCTTTAATTAATAAAACCCACACATTAGCTGTGATGTTTTTCTTTTTTTCACTTCATTTTTTTTCGTCACTTCTCAAATTTTTCTTGGGATGCAATACAATTATACAACTTCGATCGTCGTATGCCCGACATCATTGTAAATGATTGACGGACTATAAATGATAACATTATCTCGATTTCTCGTACGATATCAATGCAATGTTTCATAGATAACTTATCATTTATATTTATTTTATGTAATCGTGATAAGCCTGAGATGAGTACTTCAACAATGTGTGGAGTTTAGGGTGCTTCTTTTTGAACTTCGATTTTTTTTTCCGGTCTCCCAACTCAAAATATTAAAATGAAAAAATTCTCCTGGATCATCAGTACGTAAAAAAGATATTTAGAGGTCGCTCCTGAATATTGAAGAAAAAAATGAAGTCAACTTTTTTATTTCTCTTATTCACATTGGCTTAGTTGGGATTTAATATTTTTGTGGTCTACCACTTAACACAACGATGATATATACTCAAAATAAAATTCTGTTAACATATCACTGCGTGAAAAAATTAAAAAATTAAAGTTCAAAACGAGCGACCCTAATGTACTTGTATGGTGTATCATCAATCCATTTCCTCCTTTTTTATGATTAGAAAAGTTGTTTCAAATGAGCAATGAACCTAAATAAAATGTTAATATGCATTTAATAAATATTAATAGCCATTTAATAGTGTTAAAATATGAAATTCGCCACGTTTTAGAGTTATCACCTTTTAGATAAACGAAATCGATGTGTTCGATGAAGCAAATAATTCTTGATGAGTAACGGGACGACGCACATCTGGTACTTCAACATTAGTTATACGATGTAACCGTATTTATGGAACCCTCTAGCAAAAGCGTATGATATTTATCGGCGAACACGCAGGCAATGTTGAATAAATGATTATGGGAAATGAAGGAACCCCTCAAAGCAGTTTCCCCGGTTTTGCTGAAACGCATGCATGCGTTTCGATTTCACACCATTCACAATTCATGTTTGCTATGGATCGTTCACGGATTTACGCCCGTCATATAACAAACGGCAAGCTGGAGACCGACGTTACTCTCGGGTGCGGCAGTAAAACCCCTTCGGGCGCGAAGTTACTGCAGCGTTACGCCTGTCACGAATGCGGTGCGTTACGTGATTTCCGAAGTATCTATAGAGATAACGAGCTGTACATATAGATATATAGCAAACGTTTACTTCAATCGTAAACCCGTGAAACGAATGTGGTAACGACGTATTCGAATATTTGATATATTCTACGATTGAACACCTCGCACGGAAATTGATCGTATTCGATCGACTTCTCGCACACGTCACATCCTCTTAACGCGATTGAATAGTGAATGCGCGGTCTTACTTTTTTTTTTAAAATAAATTCTGTGTTAATTCGATTAGTGCGACGTCTGTCTCTACTTGGATCGAATTTTCCGACATAAGTTTTATCTTGAGATTGATCGTCTTAAGATTAATCTTAAAATTGATCTTAACTTCGATCTTTCGTTCGGTTTTCAGTTCGATTTTAAATTCGATCTTCAGTTTGATCTTCAGTTCGATCCTCAATTCGATCTTCAGTTTGCTCTTATGACTGAAAATTCGACCCTAAAACAGGGGCGATGCCACCTTATTTGAAATTGATCATTTTAAATTTGACTTTTTTTTATAAAAGGGGAAAGAAGATATTGATTGATCATAATCCATTAATTTTTTTTTCTGACATTTTTGAAAAATTTGAACAAATTCCACCGTGAAAATTCGTATAGTGAGATGATGTTCATTACATTAGAATCAACATTTTATTACCGATTTCAAATCGCTCAAATATTTTTCTCTTTGACTTAATGTCAATCCCAGATCTCCGTCGTCCGCTCGTTCATCTCAACTCGTCGGAATTTCATTACCGTAAATTAACGATGCTTTCCAAAGTGTATCGGGTCTTCAAGTGGAAAGATGCAAAGATATATAAAGATAGAGGAATGGTATACTAAAAGTGTGTTGCGAGCGCTGAGAGTCGAGCGCGGAAAACGTATCGTCGACGACAGCTCGATATCAACGCCTTGGGGAAAATCTTATCAATAAGTATTTTTTTTTTCAACTTCAATCACGGGAAATTCACGAACCCTTGAGTTTCAATCACTCGGGCATAATTTCGGTTTACATCCTTGATGCTGATTATTTTTTTTTTCTTTCTGTTAACACTTTATGTGGCAAAGGTAGAAATCTCCGTAGAAAAATTGATTTCTTAAGTGTCATTTGCAGTCCGCCAAAACTGCAAATATACAGAAATTCAAAATTGCTTTATCAAACTAAAAAGTTCAAACCGATTGTAAAATAAATGGTGCATTTATTTTCTTATGCTTTTTTTTTAGTGCAATAAAAATCATGCCACAAAAAATGTTAACGTTTTGTGTCGCATCGAAAATATTTGAAATTGAAAATCCTGGGATTCTCAAATTCTTCATGGTTTCGTTAAGCCGAGATAAATTTTCTTAATCTTTTTGTTGATCGCTGACTTATTTTTCTTTTCATCGATAAGAGAATTAGGTAGCAGATTTCAGTAGAAGATGGATGTTCTTCTAAGTGCTTCTGCTGCTGTTGCTACTGCTGCTGCAGCGGGGGTTACTCGCCGCCAAGTGAGAGAGCCTGAACGATTCTTGGATCGGCCTTGCTTCCCTCTCTGAACTCCTCGAGAGTAAGCTTGTCGTCGTGATTCTTGTCCATTTGATCGAATATCTTGTCGACCCTCTTCTGCGGCGTGTTCTCATCCTCCGCGTGTGGCTGCTGACCCTGAAACATCAAGAAACTCAATAAATACCAAGATGATAATATTATTTTTTTACTAAACGCGTAAAGAAACAAAAAAAAAATATATAATTAAAAAAGAAACCTTTTGAATAACTTTTTTAAAAATACGTTGTCTGCTATGTTACGTTATTATTATGAAACTATATTTGGCAATATTTCAATTATGTCCCATAATTGATACTTCATAGAGGAAGCTTTGTTTTCATGAAAAATATGTTTTTTTCGAGACTCTCATGTCAACATAATCAGAATGGTTTTACGTAATACTGAATTTAAAAAAAAAATTGCATCATTACTTTTTTTTTATAGGAAAAAAGAAACTTTTATATTAGCTTAAGCATCGATTTTTCAAGTAACCGTAAAAATGGAGACTGGTGTTTTATGATGAAGTATACCCATCACGATTTCAACACAAATTTAGTACAGCAAATCCAGTGGGTTTAAACAGACGGCCATAAATCGATGAGGGAAATGCCTTTCCAAGCTCTGACATCCACTTTCCGGCTCTCCTAACTAGTGATTTTCTTATATTAATGTGCCCTGAGAGAGTTTTTGCTCAAACTGCAGATTATATATATATATACATGTAGATATGTATATATTATATGTATATATTAGAGAGTCGTGGAGAGTCTAAACGGGGTAGATAGGAGGTTGTTGGATAGTCGCTTTACCCAAGAGAGTAATCGAGAGGTCGACGTCTCGAACTCACTCACTCAAGTCCTCAATTCTCGGGTGCCCAACACCACTCGAGATGTCGAGACGAACGATGGCTCGTTCGATCGATTGCCAAGGGAAGCAATTTGAGCGTGAGCATAAGCTTGTCGTTTCTACCGTGTCGTTTTCTAAGCTTCTCTCTATCGGTCTTTCATTTCTCTTCGCTATTTCGTGTACCCCGTTCGTCTCACCTTAGAGGTTCGTCTGGTCTAAAACTCTCTGAGAGACGACCCCCTCACAGATCCTCATACCACCCTCATCCCTTCCTCCTATCCGGCTCATTCAAAAGAGCCGTCATCTCGGCCTCTTTTCAGCTTGCGAGTTTCAAATGCGTCGAGACTCTAATCAACCGGAAATGGATAGTGACGTCATGGAGAACATCTGAAAGCTCGAGGAGGTTATATATCTCGTCGACGAGTAAGACAAATTTATAAACATAACTAAAAAAAAGTATCATTAACCATTATTTTAAACTTAATTTTGAGATGATCGGAGGTTTGGAATTAAAAAAATTTGCCAGAATTTGATTGTTCTTCTCACTGATAGAGGAAAGTTTGTTTTCGTGAAATTTTTGTTTTTTTTCGAGATCTTCATGTCAGGATATCTCAAATGGTCTCAAACGTCGAGAAAAGGAGTTTAGAATTTTTTTAAAAATTCGCAGGTTCTTTCAGGTTCTCTTAGGTTAGGTTAGGTTCTCTTTTTTTATTTAATAAAAAATGTCTAATCTGTTTTTAAAAATCGTAGATAATTAAAAATGGATGAACTTTTACTTTCTAATTACTGCTTTTTAGGAATATAAAAAATTGCAAACATAATCGAAAGGGTCAAGGGTCAGACGCAGTTCGAAACCAGTTGGAATGCCCCACATACAAAAGCACCCGGCGCATTTGTACGCAGTGATACAAACACGACTCTTTAAATTACATCGTAGAAATGTATGTATATGCATACAGTGTTAATGTATATAGAGCAAGGGCGTTGTAATAATTTAGCAGGGTTACAGCTGTTATATGACGACGGCAGAAAAGCGAGGAGGGGTGAGGGGATATAACGTCATCATGAACGGGTGCAATATACGAGCTTCGGGGCCCAGAGGCGCGTATCAAAATGAAGATTATACCCACTTGCATCCGTCATGTACTAAGCTCTGCATATATATATAGCCCATAGGGCACATAGTTATCCAAGCTCTCCTGCTACGTCTAACCGTTCAAACCCGAGGCATAGTGCATATTAACAGTACCGAGTTCTGGAGATACCCCGAGAGTCTACACGTTTAATACCAAGGTAGGTACGTATGCCTTGTATGTGCAAGACGATAATATATCGAGAAGGTATACCAGTTGGTAGCTTCACTTTGAAAGCAGCTGCGGGGCTAATTCGTCAGTTTAAACACCGAACCGGCTAAGAGACTTAATTAAGGGACTGATTAGACCACAAGCGTAATTCGTCAATCAACATCAGAACATTAAATGGGTCGTCATGATGAAGACAATTACGGTGTGTTGTCGGATTTTCAGTTGACATTTAATCGGAATAGAGGTTACATGTTTGACTTGTAATTTTAATGCCTTTACCTCAGGAGGTATGATGTGTATATAAGATGAGAGGGAACGAAGATTCACTGGGGATGGACGTCCCCAATAATCTGCTAGCTAATAAATAATGAAATCATACACCTTGTCACTTTATTCAAAGTAGATTTTCAAGTAAACATGGCTTTGTTATATTGCAATTTCGTATTTTATGCATTAAACACCATCGATTACACCATCAAATTATGACTACATTTAAGTAATGCCTTACTGCACAAAGGAGAAGAGCGAGGGAAGTGCACTCTGGGGAGACGAAACCGCAAGGTACAAGCTAGGGTTATTGCAACAGATATTGTAACACTTAATGTGCATTCCGAGTCTAGAGTCTAGAGAACAGGAGGAAGTATAACGACAAATATGTCTGAAACAGAATTGGTGAACCGCTTTATATCGTTCATTTATACGATGTGCATGACACTATATGCTCTCTTGTGTAACGACACCGCGAGAAACGCTTTTAGTAATCCCCACAAGCGAGCCTCTCACGAATTCCCCTGACACTTTTGCCTCTGTCTGCACCAAAGCGTTCGACTTCAGGGTCTCATCGTGTCTCCACAAATTCCCCTGACACTTTTGCGACACAGTCCGCAACGAAGCTCTCGCCTTCAGTGCCACATTGTGTCCGGTGCTTCTGCACTATCTAGTGGTCACGTAAGCTGTCTGTAACTATATACCCTCAATCTTGCCTCATTGAGAGGCTACCCAAGAGGCCGTCACGTACGAAAGCATTAAATCTCCAGGCTGGAAGTTGAGTTTAATAGCGAAATTATTGTAAAATCCACTCACCACCATCTGATATATCGCGTCGACGATGTTATACATCTCGTCCCTCGTGATGAAGCCATCGTTGTCCACGTCGTAAAGTCTAAATGCCCCTGTGAACAAATTAATAATAAAAATATACGCGGTTAATAAAATATTTACGATTTTATACGATATATCACGCTCGCACCGACTGTCGTATGATTTTGTTATAATAGACTAATCGATAGTCATCATAAATCAGAACTTTATGAATTTATGGAACCTGTCAAAATCAATCCACGCACATTAACTTCAGGGACAATATTACCAGCAATTATAAAATATTGCGTAAAAGAAAATCCTGTTTGTCAATGGTGCATTGATAAATAATTCCTGGTCACAAGTTTGTTTTCAATTTATCAAAATGAAAAGTAATTGCTGCAGCTAAAATGCTAATAACCGGTTATGACCACATCAAAATTGCTGCTTGTACTGGCATATGGCTATTGTGGGCTGAAACAATTAATATCACCGCCGTAATGCAACCAATGTACGCACCGGTATTTTGAAATTGATAGGATTGTTGAAATTTAATTTATATTAATTTTCCGAGGGTTTGGTCGAACCGCCAGAAGTGTAAGGGCAGTGTAAGGCATTAGTTACCACTCGAATTGGCCAACGGAATGAGAATCGTGATCGCGATTCTATGGCGTCGATCGATTCAACCTGCGGTTCTGTTATACACACCAAAACCTTCGCACTATGTATGGGACTCAAAGAGGAGAGTGAGAGAGGTTAATAGCTCGAGCCTTTAATATGCATATGTCCCTGCAGGCAAGCGCTCCAAATGACCCTCATTTATTCTCGTGCTTTTCGCATGGGCCCATTCAAGAATCTCATTAATTTCATCGCGGCTACAAAAAAAAAAAAAAAAAAGTATGAAAAAATAGTGAATCGTTTATGCGGTGTAATTCCCGTGTGCGGTTAGGATGGTCAGCGTTCACAATTATTATACTCAGGCCCTTATGAATTTATGAGTCCTTTTCATTTTTAATTGTGTTTTTTTTTTAAACAACACTCACAGTGCAATTTTTCGTCCAGATTACCCCTCGACGTCACCGACAGCGCTCTAATGAATTCTTCAAACTCTATCGTGCCGTCCTGCAATTCATAGCAATTAAATGATTAATATTGAAATATCTGGTTATGTAAAAAAGAAAAATTAATGTAATATCAATTAAGATTAAATATGAAAAAATACCGAAAGTGGTTATTGACTTATGGAAATGAGGAATAATTAGTGTTGAATATTAATCAGACTGTGTATCATTGATCTAGAAAATAAAAAATAAAAATTGGGCTTAAATGCAGTTTCTGAGAAATGAATATTTGTTCTTACGTTGTTCTCGTCGAAAACCCTGAAGACGAGGGTTGCGAATTTCGACGGATCACCTTGTGGAAAGAACTGCTTGTAAATCTTGATAAAACCCTGAATAAAAATAAAAGTTTGAGCTACATATTTTTATAAAGAACAATATACATGTACATTCTAATGCAGTTTAAAGTATATTACGATGTGCAGACCATCGCGTATTTCTAGCCCAAGTTGCGAAAGTTTACGTAATCCGTGCAAATCCCCGCGAGATTGCCAAGAGTACTATTTCTTTGGGATATATATACCGAAGTTGTAAAGCTGCTTGAAGATATTCACCTGTTCCGTTAGCAGACCGTCCGGACAATCCTTGAGAAATCCTTTGTGCCTAGGCGAGAGCATTCCGAAAGACAAGTTTACCAACAATCAGCATAATAATATCGAGCATTTATTAGCCTCAAGTGGAAATGATGATGGAACGATAAAACAAGACAAAAGAAAAAAAGTTTGAAAAAATTAAGAAAATTAAGAAATCGACTGCTAAATGATACGTTGAAATGTTATTAATAATTTATATGAAGTGGATGGTTTATGATGTATATGAATATATATCAACAGATCTATTCCTCGGATATAAATTCACAGATCTATTCCTCGGATATAAATTCGCCGACTTACCACTGCCGGATCTCCTTTTCCGTGACTGCGTGTAACAAATAAAGAAAAAAACGTCCAAGAGTTATTATCATGTCTGCTAAACTGATGGCAGTTCACGAAGCTGTAAAAAAAAAGTCGATGTATATAATGGATGAATGTAGAGGATGAGTTAAACACGCTTGGACGAACATAAATATTGTTGTGTACAGGAGGTTCCATGCCAGAGTCCAACACTCTAATATTTTGAAAGACTAAAGCGTCTGAACTCCATGTTTTAAAATAAATTGCATAACAATTTTTTTTTTTAGATTAATAAACCGGATAGAAAATCTGAATATCAGGTTTTATGATTTCAATTATTCTGCTAAGATTGAAAAGCCTTAATATTTTTGCTGGTTGATCTGGCATAAAATATTATATAGCTAAATATCAGGGTTTTATGTATATAATAAACCTTGTAAGAGTCAAAAGCCTCTCGTTTATTCTTCATCAATGGATTACGATCAAGGCATCTAAAAAAAATTACAGCAGCTTCACGATTCACAAACAGTAAATATCTTACTGGTTTATCCAGGATGAAACACTATATTGCACAGATAGTATTTTTCACAATGTAACTTCAGTGGCGGAAGTGGAGAGATGAACAAACGCCGCAAGATTGAGAACTTCGAACAAACAATAATAACCCCATATCCACGACAATTTATCAAACTACCGAAATTGCCTTTCGCACATGATACTAAAACGAGTGCAGAAAACACAAAAAGTGATCTGATTTATCGGATATGGACATGGAAAAAAGAACCAACAAACTGGGAAAACAACTGTTAATACGAGTTTCTGTGCGTATAGTAGTCAAGCTACAGTAGTTTGTACAGGACTATCAATTCAATCCAACTTAATGATCCGAACGTGGATGAAAACAGTCGAGCTTGCTTTTGGTAGCTTTTCTTGTTCTAGGTAGCTGTTCTATCTGTGTACATCGAGGCCGTGTGTTCTGTGATAGAGAGAGGTTTTTTGGTACGAGGATAGCAGTCGGATGAGGATAGTATATAGGCCGCCCACGTGTAAACATTTCAATTTACCACGGCGCCCAACCGACTAGAAAGTAGAACGTAAGCCATAGTGCCTCCACCAAGTCCTACCGGCCAAACCACCCTCATAGGCAACCCCAGCACCCTCCCTCTCCCTTCGAAATCGGTGTACCGGAGGATAAACCATCCAACATGGCTACGAAACTTTGTCCTTTATATGGTAATTTTGAGTCGACTCGTTTCCTCATCCCACGCACAATATATATATATAAATATCGCATGACGGACGGAAGGCACGACGTGTGCCATCTCTCTTTCCCTCCCATTTTCGCTCCCGCAGGAGTATAATCCTAGGAGATGTGACACACACACACACACACACACACACACGGGGACTAACGGATCTACTTTTTAAAAGTATCCGGGGCTTATCTGGAGCTTTAGTGGAAACACCGCGGCGGTAGTTAATTCGTGGGAATATGAAGAAGGCTGATAAAGAAACAACGAAATAACTGTGTATAAAAAGAGAGAAACTATGTTCACCTCGACATTTTATTCTCATTTTTCTTTTGGACAAGCTTAATCTGTTGCCTTTTCATTTTACTTTTGTGGACTTCTTAATCCTATCCTTTCTTCCTGTGTTTGATTAATTGCTTAAGATATATATTGCCGTAGTTATTAATGTACTTTAGTGACTATACATCTGTAGGGTGATTCATTTTGAACTTCATTTTTTTAGTTTTAATCTCCCAACTCAAAAAGCAGTGCCAAATTCTGAAAAAAAAATTTACTACTTGAGTTGGGAGACCAGAAACAGAAATTGACGTTGAAAATTAATCACCCTAGTCGACATCTAAGACATATGGAGTTGAAGCTGCGGAATATAGATCTTTCGAAAATTTTTACTCTGGTCTCAAGAGAGATACAAAATATACTGAGACCTACGACTATGAAACACTCTTTGTATAATATTAATGAATGAGATTCTCAATAGTCGTTGAAATCGTGGAACTTCGACCAAAATCTGTCTCCCACTTCTCGTGGAATATCCCATGTACACATCGAGGACTCGCACTAAACTCGAGTATGTCCTCACCGCTTCATAACTTGATTCAAATGTTCACATAAATTTGTGGTAATGAATGAGATTTCCTTAATTATAAAATAAGACAAATGTAAAAAAGAGAAACCAAGATTCGATCTATGATGTTCATAATTATCGATTGATACTCCTTCACACTATAGAGATATGTCCGCAAAGTATTATCAGCCAAAGTGGCAAAATAATTTATCAACCATTGTTGTCCAGAAGTTTCCCCAAGGCGGGTTCAACGACTTCCTTCCAAGGCAATATCTGTCAATCGGTACGAATTACAAAAGAACTGGCGATCGATATATGCCTATAGTGTTTCAAAGACATGAACAGGTATCCGGAATTAGCTAACCCAATAGGTCCCACATATCTATAGATAAATAGTAAAAAGACGAGACTCGAATAGTATACATTAGTATCTGTATATAGTGTTTATATAGTGCAAAGTATCTCGAGACTAAAGGCCTTTTTGCTATTCTTACATACTGGAGGAACTCGAAATCGAGGAGCTTCAGGTTTGCGTGACGATAAGCCGTGTGCTTTATTACAAGTGCAGAACTCTTCGTCGTGGTTGCTGGAACTGCCTGTTGGTGTTTCATTCGTCATTCCGGGTGCCTCGGTTGACGCACGGGCTTGAAAGGATTGGGGGTTGGGTTATGTCTCGTTGATTAATTCTCGCTACAAAGAAAGCACTGGAAGGCATAAATCCTTCCATGCACATCAGATTTCTGACGCCTCTGACACGCTGCGTGGTTTACATATTGGTTGCGACGGTGTGTTGGCTCTATCGGGTTTGCGCCCTTCAATTAGTTGACGATAATTATCACTTGATATCGTGGCGTTAAATCGGGGGAAGCAATTAGTCCGAACATGGAAGCACCCTCTCATCGTCAGCCATCTTCTCGCATTTCTCTTCATTTTCGTTCACCATCAATTTTGTGCGCCTCCCCATCGTTTACTCGCTTCCCTTTTTCTTTTTTATTGACGAAGCGTGAGATGCTTCCTTCGGTCTGAACATTTGACATCTTTATACTTATCAGATCATTATCTTAGCTAAAGACAACGCGCCAAAAAACGTACACTGAGAAACATGTCGTTATAGGCGAGCAAAATAATTGGTACGTTGGGTGAAATATTTGTATTGATCCAATGAACGGTTAGTATAAATATATATTTTTTTACCCACTAACGCTTCAGAAGAATTTTCTTTTGAGTATCTGTTACTGCTTGTTGAGTCGGGAGATTAAATAAACAAATGAAGTTCGAAATTAACCACCCTATATTATAACATTAAATCCTATTTTTGAGAACCCTTCGTAGCCCTGCAATAGTTAACATGATATGCGAAGAGGCTTTAATTCTCTAATGCACTTCCGCTTAATCAACCTATAATCAATTAATAAAAAGCCTACAAATTCCGATATTGTAAAGATATTCAACGAGCTATATTCAGACTAATGAAATATAATCTAGTGCGGTAAGAAGATAGTGGAAACGTTATGTGAGTCGGGCGTGTTGCACATAGACTGTGGATAAGATCGATGGAGCAAACATTTATGAAACCCAGAGGAGCTCTCTCCGCGACTTCATTCTCGCAGGGCCAGGCCTGTTTGCTCTCTTCTTCCTTCTCGTAAACTTTTTCACTGTTAGTACGACTGGTTACTACTATTATACTACCGACTGCGCCCTCGTAATACAGTTGGGTCGCACTCACTCCCTCGTTTTACTTTCATTCTTTCTTCCTCATACTCCTTGAGCCATTGAAACGCGTGTGGCAATATACCTCTCCACTGGAATTGCCATTACGACTTTGCAAGAGCTTTCGTACCAGTGGCGGTACGACTACAAAATTCGAAGAGATTCGATGTGACGATACTTCACCAGTGACCTCACAAGCTTTATATCATCTTTTATCATCATTTTATTCATGTTAATTATTCCATTCAGCTACAGTTTAATTTTTTGCATATTAATTAGCGTAAAAAAAAATTGTAACGACAATACAAATTCGAATAAAAGAATTTGGAAAATCTAGGAAAGAGAACTATGGAAAAAATGTCCTTGGAAAAAAACATACCAGTGGAAATACTCGAAATATATTAATTTCGCCAGTTTATCTCGCTAAACATATTTTTATTGTTTAATACAAAAGCAGTATAACAACATTGCAATTTGGTTGCAGCATTAATAATTACAAATGTAATTTTTTTTTCTCATGTCAAGATTTTTTTTCAGACACCTTAAAACAGTCTGTATAACCGATGTATCTCTTATGAAACTAGTCGAGGAACTGAACAAAAAAAATATATATATGATGAAACATAAAAATATATCTTTATCTAACATGAATTTTATTGGGATATCGTTGACTCGGTATATAAGAGTAAGTTTACATCACGGATGTTATAGGAATGTACAGATATTCGATACACTACTTAGCATGTGTATTCACTATCAGATGCTTCTGATTTGTCGTACTCCCTCTCGACTGCCTTTGATGGTTTGGTATGTATGTACATTGCTGTACTTAAACCCTTGTGAAATGGTCGTCATGAAATTCCGTACAACCGGCAGTTATCAGATAATGCTGTAGATATAGTAGAGTATGCATACTCTACCGAGTAATCTTGCTTATCGATACACGATGTAACCTTATATCTGGTTGATCGTGATTATTTCACCCCTCGTCTATGTTTTTTCTTTCATGGCTCTTGACTTGCTTTTGTCCTAGAGGCATCATATCTTTTTCTTTTATGACTCTTGACTTTTTTGTGTCCTAGAGGGTACCATGTTGATGGCGACGAAGTGAGCTGAACACGTGAATTTGTTATCGCGAAAAATTGAACTTGGTGCTTTTATCAATATTCAGTCATGTGGTAAGTTGAGGCCAATCTGTCCAACAAGTCTGACCATGGTTAGAAATATATGGAGCATTCCATGGAAAATTCATAGATAATGAAACCTCTTCAGTTCTCTATTATTTTTAAATATTTTTTCTATCGGTGAAATGAATAACTGTGATTTTTATTTTTCGTCATTCTTGATTTATGAAAAAAAATGCAATAAAAAGTATGTCTACTTCAATAAAAAATATGGTCTCGACATAAATAATGTGGCTAACTTTTTAGTCAAGTAATGCAATTTGACATAAAAATTCAATTTCTCAAATTTACTATGAAACATTGACAGGCTCTATTCAAGAATTATGCAAAAAAGTAGATCAATACCTCGAATCGTTCTTGAATTATAGCAACAAAAAAAAAAAAGAAAAAATTACGAAAATACAATTTTTTATAAAATTTTAATTATTTTATCGATTTCCCATAAATTTTGTCTTAAACATTGACACACTTTATTTCAGTTTTATGCCAAATTTTATCTCAGTCACTTGAACCGTTCTCGAGTTACAGCATTTAACATTTTTTGTTTTGGACAAGTTACATTATTGCAACCTCATGTCAAGAATATATTTCTCTGGGCGAAAGTGGTTTTGTATCTTCTACAAGATAACTACAATAAAATAGCTCGTTCTCCTGGAGTAAAGTTAAAACCCTAGAAAATAAAAAGCCGTGAGGGTAAGTTTGTAACTTTATTTCATTCGAGCTATTCCTGTAGACCGTATTTTATGTTATTGTTTTCCTGCGTAGCTCCTTTTGTTGCTTAAAGACCATTTGCTTTTCCTCGCTGATCGTTACGAAAGTTTCACGAACAAATACCTGCTGGAACCCTGGAAAGTGGTGCGGGTGCCAGTGGGCAAAGTAACGAGTACTTCTTCAGCTTCTTTTTTTTTTCTTCCGTCTTACTACTCCGCACCTCTTTCGCTCTTATCGAGAGTCTTACGCGGCGATTTAGCAAAGGCAATATAAGCTCACCCGCGCCCTTCGACTTTCTCTTGCAGGCCAGAGTGGAAACTGCCAAGGCTAGACTCTTACCAAAACCATCCCCAACCTCATTTTCTTCCACTACCAACTTTTCCTACTTTTCCGAATTCACGAAATCACGTCGCACGCCGTTCTAACAAATAATAAAGTCGAGATATCGAAAGCTATATATATGCATCCCCGCGACCGTTCGCTATCCCCGACTGATTTCCTCTTCCGCTTAGCCGTAGTCGCCATACACCAGCTGAAAAGTAATCGTCCATATTTCCTCATGGATCTAATATCCGGGTGGAGCTGAGAGTACTTTATTGTCTTTCTATTCCGTGGGTCATGGTCTTTTCACGACCGTAACTATAACTTTCCGTAGCTCGTACACTGCTGTACAACAATCGAGGCATTATAACTATATAGGTATAATGTATAATACTATTCTTATGACGACGAAACTCCTTGAGAAAGTATCTTTTCGACTGTAACTTCTGATGTCAATAGAAAGATTTTATTGATCCATTTATTATTCTCTTACATCAACATGCGCTGTTAAAAATCGGGTGTGTCAAAAGCAGATAGTGTGGTGTTTGACCAGAGTTTACAGATTTGATGTTAATAGTAATACTTTTCACTTTTTCACAGTATTAAACCCACACAAGTGACTGCATTAATATTATTGGGTTCTAGGGTGCTTCATTTTCAACTTCAATTTTTTTTTCTCGTCTTCCAGTTCAAAAAGTAGTGCCAAATACTAAAAAAAAAAATCCCCTTCAATCATTGGTACATAAAAAAAATATTTAAACTTCGCTAGTGAATTCTGAAGTGAAATAAATAAAGTATATTTGTTTATTTTTCTTGTTCAGGTTGGTTCGCTTGGAATTTAATATTTTGGTGTACCAATTAAAACAACGGTGACAATTACTCAAAATAAAATGTTCCCCGCAAATCAGAAGATAAAAAAAATAATTTCAAGTTGGTACTGAATTTAATAAACCTAAAGGAGAATTTTTTTTATTCGTTATTTATGCATTCATCTTGTTCAGAATGATTTATATAAAATTTGAATTTTTCTTTAATGTCGTTTAGTATAACCATGATAAATCCCGAGGTACCTTAATCTCCTCTAGGAGATTAAGCTTCCTCGTAACCGAGAATGCCTCGTTATACTGTACTTTTTTACCTGATACTGAAAGGGTGAGCTGCCGTATGCTATAGAACTTATGAGACATGTGGTCAGCTACAAAAAAGCTGTAGCCGACCACACCTCTAATATGCCCCTTTTTACCTATTGGCATGTCGTAAATAACAGGATTCCTCCTATTTTTATCGACGACGTAACTCGTACTAAAATCCTGAATTTCGTAACTTACAGTCGACTAATATCGTCTTCAAGATACATGTGTAATAAAGTGCGCTGGGTTACAAGGTAGCCCAAAATAAAAATCTGATTCGAAGTTGACTCAAGAACGATCTTGAAATCATTCTACCCAAAAGTGTAACGATGAATCGATGCGTAAGTGACTTCATAAAAACGAGTCACAGTGACATCTAACTCTTGCACATAGTCGACTAGTCTGTTTTACGACGACTGAATGTCACGACCAATCCATGACGGATACGCATGCACATCTCGGATACGTCAACAAATTCTTCGTCACATTTGGCTATTGTAGCTACACAGACCCATTGTCGCCATGTAAAATATTTCCAATGTTCAATGTCACCACAAATCCTTCGTTATGCAATTCCCCGTCACCATGAAGCTCCAAAATTGCGCAATATATCGGCGAAGTGTATTCATGCAATACGCCGTAAACGTCGAAACGATCTACTTCTCGTTGTAATGTCATCATGAATCTTTAAACTATGTATTTACATACTACAATCACCTCTCTGTAAAGTCGTTATATAGCTGAAGACTCATCTACCTAACTTTATTACTAAATTAAATCCACAAATATATACAGGTGACACAACCGAACGCAAGCGCGACACTTGTATCGCATATGTATTCAAGAATGTAGAGGTAGCCACTCTTCGTTAGCGTGAATAGTGATGGGCACTTTACAACACTGTGGCTGTTCGCTAATCCAATCGCGTTGAGGGCTTCAACCACGGATCGTATCGCAAGTGTGGGAGAAGGAGGGGGAGGAGAAGGAAGAGAGGAGGGGGTCTCGATGCGAGGGAGTTTACTGCTACTCCCCACACGATGGTTAATGGAATTGATACAGTGAACAATTCGACTTCTCTAACCCTCCTTGTGTCCTCTATCTCGTTGTTTCGTTGTATGAGTGTTGATTTAGGAGATTTTACACATGTGTTCACATCTCCGGTAAGCCCTCCAACCCTATATATGCCTACTAAAAGCAAAGATAACGATATATATGTATATATTCTCGAGACAATATATCATGTTTATATGTATCACAACACAATGGGTGGATATACTACATAGACAAGTTATATCACACTTGAGATGAAATAAGGGTCGTGTTTGGCGGGTAGAATAGGTCGGAAAGCCGGGGTGAAGGGGGTGATGTTCTTTATCATGATTCTCATAAAAAATTTTGACACACTTCTTACTGTTTCCATCTCTCTTGCGATTTAAAGCTCTCTCGTGGTTCATGCTAGGTTTAATGTGAAGGGCGGAAGCAGAACCTTCAAAGACACGCAGGGAGACTTCGATCTTCTCTGCTCTGGAAACTTTATAAGCTGTACGCACGCAGCTACTCGACGTGACATGCCAGCGTAAGCGACAAAATCAGATCACAAAGACCCAACCGGTTGGGACACGTGAAAAAAAAAGTATATGGTACACATAAATTCGCTTCAACGAGACCGATTAAAACGTACCGAGTTCTTAGGATTGCGTGTTGATTAAATATTTCTTACAAGTTGGCGTGGTCGAATAAAATTGCAAGCTCTGTACAAAGTGATAAAAAAAATATTACATCGCTTTTTCTTTCATTTTAATGCTTGGCTGCAAATCATACAGATAAATTAGCGATATGCAAGAAAAAAAAAGCTTGAATTATGAAATGTCTAAAGATTGTTTGTATGGCATTCCACCTGGTTTCGAGCTGGATTTGACCCTTGACCTTTCCGTTTGGGTTCGCAATTTTTGATATTTTTGACATAAGTCTAAAAAGCACTAATTGAAAAAAAAATGTTACACATTTTTTAATTATCTACGATTTTTTTAAACAAATTATCGAAAGTCACATTTTTAAAAACTGAGAAAATTCTGGAAAACCTTTTTTTGAAAAATAAAAAATTTCGGCAACCGAACCGAAGTGGTTCGGCGATACCTTCCATTTTTTTTAACCCTGGTCGAAACCAGGTGGAATGCCCCATGCACAAAGTTCCATAGTAAATTTTGAGGAGATTGCGTAGGGGATAAGAGAAACAAAAGGGAAGAAGGTTTTTGGCCATAACAGCGAACGCCAAGTAGGCAAAGTTTCTCGGGAACAAAGGGAGTTAAACAGAAGTTTCAAGATCAATGAAAATTGTACAGCGTTTTGTATTATGCAACATATATGGCGACAGTAGTTGCTAAAAGGTCGTATCTATCAAAAGTTTTACTTGTACTTTTTATGACTTTTTCAGGTACAAAAATTTCCTGTAATGAAAACTAACCAAGCCTGACAAACTGGCACATTGAATTCTGACCATTATACACATTCGACAAAGTCACCTATAAGGAAGTACATTAATCGATTTTAGCTGCGTCATAAAGAAAGCTTTGTGATAGGTAGAAAATAATAAAAAAAAGTCATGTGTCAGATTCTATTTTGCAAGCCTATTTAAATCTATTTATGTATAAATTGTTAGCCTGATATCTTTCACATCTAAAAAGTAATGAAAATGTCTTAAAACTTGAACCCCTTAATCAAATCAATCCAAAATTCAATCTAAAACCTTTTTTTTTTAATTTCGAGATCTAGATTCTTATCGACATAAATTATTGTACTCGAATGTGAAATGTTTGCCAAAAGAGATTTAAATTTTTGCAGAATTTGGATTTTCCGTAAATAAAAAATTCTTGTAGGTCAGTCGTTGGTGACATGTACAAGCAGAAGATTGTACTTATCTCAAATTTTAAATCGTTGAAACTCAGAGCGATTTCACAGGTTTACCAAATCGTTGAAAGAACAAGCAAAGTAACTCAGCAGTTAGCGTCTCAAGGAGACTTAAAATAAACTGAAGTTGGGTAATTCGCGTCGGTGGGCTTCGCGTGCTAATTACTGTGGAAGGCTTGCGGCTGTGCTTGCTCACTCGTTCGCCGGTTTGCTCGCGAGAGGCACGAAGTGCCATTTTATTGCCGTAGCAATCGGGGCACTGAACTGAAAATCTTATCAAACAAGCGCAATAGAAACAGTGGCTGGTTGGACATTGCTGGTAGAGCTTTTAAAGTCCGTTCATACTATGTTATCAATTATAAGCTTGATACATTACAATAATATTAAGCCGACTACAACATTGATAATATTTGTAAGAGACGATAATTTTTCTTTGTGTCAATTCAACTAAATCAATTCTTCTAAATAAATAGCTCAAGTAGGGACCGTTTAATTGAGCAGACACGAAGCCGAGCACCATGGAATTGGTAATGGCTTGATTAGAAGGTTAAATTCATGAGAGGGCTTAATGGGGAAATAAAAGTGACGCTTATGGCCCAAGTTCTCTAAAGGAGCTCTCAACTGATTACGAGTTTCGATTGCTTTCTTAATCGATTCTATTGGACATAGTTTCCAACAGAATGCAAATCTCATCCTTCAAATGAGATGACTGACGCCTGAAATGAATCCATAGATCTCAAGCAGTAAGACAATATTTAAATTGTAATGTAATTTTTATTGCTGAAAGCAAGAAATGACATTTACGTGTTTTCGTTTCGTTATATTTAATATTACACATATACGTGTAATATTAAATATAAATTTTCTATTTTATTTCAGTATTTCCGTTTCGGATACACCTCATTGAATTCTGATAAGTGCTTGTGCAATAGTGAAGGATATATAAAAGACAAAAGGTAGCTAATCCAGAAGTAGAAACGAAAGAATCGTACTAGAAGAGCTTGAATTGCGAACTATTGGTCAATTTAGTTCTGCAGCTACCAGCTGGGATAACTCGGTAACTGAAATAACTGGAAGCCAATCTCACGTCGTTGCCTCCAAACGTACACTACGAGGTAGCGATTCGATTATGAGAAGCGAGGAAGACGAGAGGAGGTTATTTCGTTTCACGGTTATTTCGTTGCGCAAGCTCGAAGTGCGGATATCCATCCCCCTAATGGCTCGGGGAAACTGGTATAATACTCTGCAACAAGCAATTCGTTTGGTAACGGCAGGCGTTAACGTAGTAAGCTTTCTCCTGCGGACTCTATGAAATTAGCATGTATGCACTCTAAACTTGAATGTATACGTGAGCTTTCGGTGTTTAATTACTGGTGAGTGGCTTGATCGCAATGATGTCACCAGCTGAGATATAATCGGAAAACAGACCTGTTACCACCGTTTCGATTTGCACACGTGTCGATTTCTACGGTACTTTAATTTCCTGTTAATTTATTTTGCGTTTTTAAAGCCAGCGGAGGGTGAAGCTAAAGAATTGAAATGCCATTCAGTCGAACGGGGTTATAAATATATTACAAACTCCTACGTCACGGATTTATAAAAGTTGAAAAAAAATTCCTGAAATATCTCCATGCACTCTGACAATCAATGTTGGTATTTCTATTAACTGGGGTACTTTATGTCCCCTACTGTGGTATGAGCTGGAGGGATTGAATGTTCGGGATCGTTGTTGCCTTAATGATTAAAATCAATATTCTGAAACTCTCGGATACTCGCGGAAATTGAGCACGTTAGATAGTTCGTGAATTCTTGTTGAACAGGCCGACAAATACCTTCTTAGCTCGCCCTGTCGTCAAACCTCAGAGATGTGCGGGTTGTCATACCGGGTGACATTGACCTGATTTTCAAGAGAAAATGTTATGGAATTTATTTGAAAATACAAAATATGATCTCTTAATAAAAAAAATGTGAGAATCAGTTTTTTTGCATTCAAGGTAAAGTACTACAGGCAATGGGTGGTTCATTATCAATTTCAATACCAAAACTTCATTTCATTTATAGAAGATACACAGTTAATTTGAATGCAGTCTGCAGTTTCTATCAAAAGTTATTGTGCTTTCGGACGGCACAGACAAACAGACAATCAGACAGACAGGCAGACAGTAATGAGTGAATGTGTTTTTTGGAATCTAGGACACTCAAAACGTTTATTTCAATAAGAATCTGGACATTTTTTTGGATTCCAATATTTTCCCTTTTACATACTCTGTATGTGATGAGAAAGTAAAAAAGGTAAAGTTCAGTAGCGACCGCTAAATATATTTTTAGGTACTGATGATTCGGGATTTTTTTTTTTTTACTATTTGGGACTACTTTTTGAGTTTAAGTAGACCAGAAAAAAATTAAAGTTCAAAATGAACCGTCTTAATGGCCATGTAATAATTTAATCCTGATTATTAATTAAAAAAAAAGTTTCGGTCTATTTTTTTTACAGTTAGTTTAATGTATCATCGCCAAAAGCGAAAGAATGTATTCAGTCAAAGCAGTATGTTGTATGATGAGTGATGTCAAGAGACGCGATAGCATCTCGACTCCAAGTATTATGAAACCACAGAGAGACCATCGTACGTTTTCGCAAAAGCGTGAATATAGATCTTTGATAAAATAAACCCGCATACCGAGAGGTGCTCTTAATCACGTTGAGAGTGCAAAGGAGATAAAACTGCGGGTTCTATGCATCGTGCTATAACTTTCTATATGCAGTATATATAAAACATGGCGTACAGCCTGCTGGGACAGACATTGGTCGAAATTTTCATCGGGCGAACGTTACACACAAATTCTCAACAAGTTTCACGCCCATTTACTGATCCTGTCCCGTATTTGCTTCGTAGATCGACTTTTATTTAATTTATTTTTTCATGTTCGTCGTTTCGTGAGCAAAAAATGAAAGAAAAAAAAAAAAATAGAAAGTGGTGATAGACGAGTTTAGAGTTTCGAAGAGTAATGCGAACGACGTCAACATTTACAGGATTTCGCACTTTTTTTCTTGCATCTGCTGCGGGCATTATTTCTGCTTTTACGCGCTATCAAGCCTTCTATATTGTTGCAGTTATTGCGGCAATTTCGCTCTACTATATGGCACACGATTCGCGTGCTATTTTAACGGAAAAGTGATAGTCGTTGCTGTGCCACAAAGCACAAGAGCTACGTGTACTTTTGTATATATCTCGACAATTCGAATGATCAAAGAGTTATTCACGCGATCCCCGAATACAATACCCATATCAAACTTTTTTTTTTTTTTTTTTTTTTCGATTTTCATTTTAATATTTATAACTTCTTTCAAAATTTTCAAATGCGCACGCAAACACATACAGACATTATTTTTCTAAACTACTTAACACGCCGTCTTGAATCATCCTGAGTGTCTTGACATGAAAGTATAAAAAAAAAAATGTTCACGAAATCAAAGCTTTGTCTATAAGAATGTAAAATTAACCGGTTGGAAAAAAGTGTCACAAGGTAACCGAGTCTCCCCTACAGAAAAAAGGGAAGACCTATGGGAATGCTGGCTACTTAAGAATTCCCGTTCATCTATGTATAGCTTGACAGTATTTCCGGAGGGGCGACAGGATGGTGGCGTATGCTGTGCGTCGTTGTGGCATAGTTCATAACCTAATAACATTTCAGTGCCTATGGCATAACATCGTCTATTTCCGTCGTTAATGTAAATTCATCGATATTTCCGGACTGAAACCACGATTGCTGCTAGACTAATCATGACAAAATTGACGCATCCATGTCTATATCGATTCGCAACCCCTCACACGTGATTTTCTCGTATAACACGTTATTTAGCTGCACACTAAAACGAACAAAATACCACAATAATTGGTATGTTCGTGTCTCTTTCCATTCTGTAAAATCCATTATAGTGATTGCCAATCATTACTAACTGGCCGATAACTGCATCGTACGCAACACATTCATATGCTATAGCCGTATTTTTGTCGAATGCACCTGTCGCCGCGCTGTCGGCAACGCATACAGAAAGAACAGAACAGACAAAAAAGGGAATAACAATCGACAAAACCCGAGACGCGTAGGTAAGCACTTGCGTGAGCGTTGCACGAAACGATGTATATATATATAGCAACGTAAATTGTACAGGGTAAAAATGGTTGATGTATGCCTACATATGCGAGCGAATCCAACTACCAGTGGATGTACCGACATTAAAACGACGTGTGCCGATCGATCCGTTGGGTTTGTCAGTGCAAATTCTACACCGCATTATACGTGCATCAATATACACGCACACACTTGGTAACAGAGAGACAATACATATATATCGTCTCGTTTTCCTGGCGCGTCATAGTCAATGGAATGAATAATAAAACGCACATATTCACGGTACCTTTTGAGATACGTATAGAGACAGAGAGAGAGAGAGAGAGAGAGAGGGAGAAGGTGCAGAGGGAGATAGAGGAAACAACTTATGTATGACGGTATGGGGTTCCGAAGGCATACGAGGGTCTGGAAAAAGAGGGTGACCGAATGGAAAGGGAAAGACTGAAAACGGATAGTCCAAGCACCGTCGATGTTCGTCTGGCCAACACGGAATTTCTCGTACTGTACACGTTCACAATAAGTTCGAGAGACAAAGAGACATTCCGTTCCTTGTAGTTTGTTGCGATCGGTACACGAGTATTGTACGTGAATATCGAGAGACTCGAACAGCTATTCGTCATGTGTATATATGGAGAGTGAAAGAGGGAGAGAGAAAAGGACATGCAAATGTACGAATGGTATAGTGAAACAATACTATGTTATGCAGAAATCTGTACATCAATAGATATTGCGATCCAGCTTGGTTACTTATTCTTTAGCATAAATAAAAACAGTTGTATTTCATGTATCACCTGATTGACAGTCTTTTTTTTGCAAATAGTGTTGGGCGAGATAAAACTATGACAATATCACTGGATTTAGCGCCTGCTTAAGTAGACTATGGTTCCAATGTTTCATATATTGATGGACAAGCAGTGCAGTCATTGTTCATAAGCATTGTCTCAATCCACGGATGATTAAAATGAGAAAAAAAGAACGTCTATTCAGTAAAAAAATATAAAAGCAAGCTTGCGACAATGTGTGACCCAGAATGCATCACAATGATGTTATAGAATCAAATAACATTCAGTCCTAGGGCACCAGTATGGCAATACAACGGTTCTGTAGGTTCCGATTCTACACCGTCGAGTCAACACAACAGCAACTTTGCACAATGCTTGATTCTACACAACAGTAATTCGACACTTGCCCCAACTCTACACAATCCCAAGTCTACACAAGCACAAATTCAATGCAGCAAAAATTTCAAAGACAAAATTTACACTGCACAGGTAAAATTCTCGACGGCAAATGTCTATACACAGGCGAAGCTCTACACGGCAGCACTGTACACTGAAAAAATTTTCCACAATCACGATTCAAGCCCTTCACCAACTCATAAAAAGTCAACGCGTGCGCGTGTTAAAACGTTTCCATCTGTTGATAAACGAGACGATTTTGTTTTGGTAACTATTGCTGCGTTGAATTTGTGCACGAGCCCCTTTTTGTTGCTTCTATTCCATTGAAAATCTTCTCTTTACAAATCTCATTTTACTCTCCATTTAGCTCTCGTTACTCTATTTTCTAAATACCCGTTAAATTTTATCTTTGCACTGTTATTACGAGACAACGAGGATCAAGACGACATTGTCGGTTTCTCCATAGTGTACACTTCTTGCGAATAGGGCGCAACTCTCTGTGGATGGCAAATTGGCGGGAACCCAGAGGAAACGAAGCGAAGCCTTGAGAGGCAGCAGAGTGAGAGATAGAAGCTAGCACCGGCATCAACGGCTCCTTAACGAGCTTGTAATTTCGCGTTAGCCGCAGTCTAGT
Organism: Perithous albicinctus; assembly: GCA_964016905.1. NCBI lineage: Eukaryota > Metazoa > Arthropoda > Insecta > Hymenoptera > Ichneumonidae > Perithous > Perithous albicinctus. The sequence goes on from OZ024689.1 coordinate 31,173,037, forward strand.
CTCTGTAGGAAGCCGGGGGGATGGAGCAAAGGGGATGAATCTCATCCCCTTTGCTCTCTCTCACCTACCTACTTTCGTAGGGTCTCAACCGAGACTTCAGCTTTTTCGCGCACGCTTTGTGTAGCCACTACGCTTTCTTCCTCCTTTTACGTAGATCCCCTTACTCGCTTTCTTTTCAATTCTAGTACCAACTCTAACACCATATCCTAACCCTTCCATGAAAATCTGGTGCTTTATATAAAAAGACATGGGATAAAAATGTACGTTTCCTGACTTCCCTGAGGACAAAACGACCTTGTGTCTATTGACACTTTAAATTATGATGTATATCCGTACTCGTCATTCTGACCTGGCAGCATTTATAGGTGGAATGGAATTATATGCTATGAGGATGGTGTCACGACTACCCCATTTACACAGTCTCTACTTGAGCTTTCAGTCTGACATGAGACAGAAAGTATTTAAGAAACACTTTAATGTCATTCAAAATACTTTTCAAATTATGAAAACACAGCGTGGTTCTAAAAAATTGTAGAATTAAGTAGTGCACTAAGCCATTAAAATGTAATTTTAAAAAATTGATTTAAGTGAAATTGTGAGTTATTGAAAAGATTTTTTTTAATGTCTACTCATAGCTTTTTCTGCCATTAAACGTTTTTGAAAAGTTATTACGAGGCAAAACAACTAGTGGTTCTATCTATCTATATAGACAAACGTGGTTACAAGCGGGGTGACAAAGATGTTTCCGTAGTACCCTGAGGCAACCAAGAACCTTGTGCAAATTAGCACTGTAAATTACGTTATATGTATGGTGTTCCAGAGTCTCTTGTTTAGCAGCAATCAAGTTATAATAGAGATAGCCTACGAGAATGCAGTCATATCCATTCCATTTACGACCACGGGTTTGCACTTGCAGTCTCGCCTAAGGCTGAAATTCTCCAAATAATGATAAAATCAGAGACAACGTAATAGCAGAGAAAAAAATCTTTTTTATTTTTATTAGGCTTTGGTCTATACTGGTCTAAATATTTTTCAAATTATGTTAATACAGCACAGCCTTAGGAAATCGTAAGCTAGAATTTAAGAGACGTATATTAAAGGTATGCGGCAGTAGATTCACGACAGCGACGTGACTCCAGTGTCACTAACTTTGAAGTATAGAACTCGAATCTACATCATTGACTAATGCGTTCAGAGCTAGGAACTTAGCGAAAACGCCATCTCTGTGCAGGTCGCCTCACTAAGAGATTCAACGCGCTCTGTCGGGGAGCTTTCGACAATTAGTACAGAATATGATTCCTTTTGGGAAAATCATTATGCTTCTTACCATTTTTGGTTTAATTTTTACTGAGAAGGGTGGATTCAGCATTATTTACAAATATATATGATTTGATTCTTAAACAAAAAATAAATTAGTTTCTATCTGAGTGCCGTGAAACGCTTTTGCACCGGAACGGACCTAAAATCCGAGTCGGCAGATGGTGTGTTTGTACTGTTTCTACTAACGAGCTTGTAATTCCGGGTTAGCCACCAGTATTGCCACTGCACAGTGATAAAGGGGCCATCCCTGGTACCGCAGCTCTTACAGGATCTTCCCCGAGGCTTTTCCACTCTTTTACTATAGCCAGTTATATTCTTTTTATACTTTTTTTCTCCGAGACTTTTATGTCTTGTTACAAGTGAGAATCGGATAAGAAAGGTAGTCAGGAGTTGCTGGTTCTGCAGCACAGGTCAATCGAAAGAAATTGTGGAGTGGTGATGTCGAATCGAGTCGTCGTAACCCGTCTGGATTTATCCCCAAGAGGGAAGAGACTCCGGTGTCTTACACCGCAATTCACTATATACACGTGTATACTACTGTGTAAAAACGAAAATTGGTCCTTTTGGATCTCTGGAGGATCTATAAAAAATCTCTTGATATAGTCTATCTGAAAGTACGGCTCACGAGACGATTCTGTATGCTACTGGCGGGCTTTAGAAGCTCATCAAAAGTCTACTCAAATGTCTTAAATCATGTATCAAAGTTTGTCCAAGGTCTCGAGAAATGTAGTAGAAATCTGTTATATATAAAAATCGATCTGAAGTCTAGTTCAATGCAGTAAAAGTTTATCCATGAATTTTTATCTAGAGTCCTATTCAAATACAGCAAAAATCTATTACATATGTAAAAGTTGATCCAAAGTCTAGTCCAATGCTGTTGAGTGTGCGTGTATAGGGAGAGTCACGAATATTGTATAGACAATATTATCAACGTGTCCACGTGAAAATGTAGACTAGAGCAGGCTAATTTGTGGCACACAGTTGAACACTTTTCATAAGGCTTGAATTAGAATAATTAATGAGCCGAGTAAAAAAAATTGTCTATGGTCCATTAGCCTGTCATTCAGGCCAGTAGGACGAACGTAAACTTACGGTTGACTTTGTAGTACAGTTTATGATCGACCGATGTGCTACGTATTGTCGATATAAGGAATAATTAATAATTTTATACCTTTTCTATTGTCACGATCATAGACTTATGGTCAAGTTGTCGTGAACTTATCATTGACTAATGTGTGCTACTTACCGTTGACTTTGCGGCGACTAGAAAACTGTTCTGTATTATTGAACAGAGATATGTTAACCATATACATATTTTGCTTACTCGTCTCATTAATACCCTGATAATCTCAGAACAGCTACGTATTTTTTACACATTCAAAAGGAGCAAATTAATTGAATGTTGAAAATATTGTATTTTGGTATAGTTGCAAATATGTAATCTTGTAAGCGTGATAAAAAAATTTCACTTGACGAGCACAAAAAAATCCAACATTTTCATTGGTGAATTTTATTTTTCTAGCGCTCAGTTGTTCAGAATCATATTTTATTTCTCATTGTTCATATTTGCATGGACCAATTGAAAAAAGAAAAACTTTTGTTACCACTTTTATATAGTTAGGTCTAGGGACTTTTAGGTTTGGGGATAACGTCTGACCGTACTGCTGAAGTACTACGTACTGAAACTTTCCTATGTTTACGCAAGCTGAAGTTTCGTTAATTTAATCTGACTAGTGTAGACGCCAGATATGCATAAACAAGGTATGCGCGATGTGTCCTCTGCTTTTGCCTACACGTGCAAAGTTATTCAACTACATAACATAAAACAGAATAAATTACATGCACGGTCAATCATTAAATTAAACGAGAGTATGTGGCTAAGCTGGGTGAAAATGCGTGGTATGAAGATAATTATATGCAGACGGTTATGAGGAGGAAGAGAGTGAAAGGAACCAACATGGAAAAAGTAATTAAATCCCAAGGAATACATCGTGTAAAAAGTAAAAACGACACGTCTGCGTGTAATCAATTTTCGTATACATTTACCAATTTCGAGGTATAAACCAACTCAATTCCTACTCGTAGGAAAGAAAATCATATGAAATTCGTGTTAAAATCCCAGATCTATTCCAAAGTCGAAAATCTTTCGTACTTAGGACCCAATTGGGAATCCCCTAATTCTAACGTAACATCTTGAAACTCATCTACAATCCCAGCTACAATTCTTTGATAGGACAGTCGTCTCATACTAACATCAGTTATTGATCTCCTCTAAACTTTGAATTATTCACACGAGATACAAAACAGTATTGTTATTTAAAAATTTATGACCACGCAGGAAAACTGTGAGAAATCTGTGCTACAGACAGTTGGCTCTTTCACTAGAAACTGGTGTTTTCTACACAGTGACTCATCGGTTTCTGGAAAAATGCTCACCCGCTTCATGGTTCAATGCCCCAGGCAACACAAAGCTGAGTAGCCACTCGTTTGAGTATAATAGCAGCATAAAGTAACTCTTAAAGTCGGAAGACTGTTGGAGTCGCACGCTAACCGTTATTATTCTAATCATTATTATAGTATACTAGGTGTACGAACTATCGTCTATAAATAGGATAAAGTTAAAACTTACAGTAAGTGTCCGTCATCAGACGGTCGATGGTATCTTGCTTTAGCTTGCTATTTTTCTTTCCCATTTTCGAGCTGTTTCAGATTTACTCTAGCTCTTGAGTTACTGCTCCTCTTCCTTCTTCTACTTCTTCTTCTCCTTACTTCTCTCTTACTTCACGTTGTGTGGTTGAAAACGGATGAACTTGGGATCCGGAATGAAAAAGCGAATTCTCGAGCACAGTAACACACAGTCACAGAGAGAGAGAGAGCGAGAACACCTATATATACGTGGGCACCAACACAGAGCTGGGTTTTAACTCTTCGCGCCGAAGCTTTTAGTTGAGTCGAGCAAAACGCGCGAACCGAGAGGCAGAGAGAGTGAGCTCGAACTCTGCACCAAGTTGATTTCGCGGGCTCCCCCAGCAATGTCCGACTTTTCCACGCACGTGAATCACCACCCCTCGGCTAACCAAAGTACTAACCCTTGGTACACGGCACAGAGGCTCCACACAAACTCTGCTCGCCTTACGGACACCATTCACCGCTCTGCCTCGTACATTTTTCGAGATTTATGCGGACTCCCGAGAGCCCCGGCGTAATGCCACTGGCCGCTTCTTCTGCACGATTGTAACGCGAATTTAGAGTCTCTAGCGTTCTCCACTATTTTCCTGGGTTTCCTACTTCGCTGACTTTTCGCTTCTCTTCGTCCAGCTCTCTTTCTCTGTCTGTTATCTTCGTCCTGGAATTTATACGAAATTCCTTCCGCCGCTTCAGGTACAGCGCTGTAATACCGGTCTCGTTCTGCTATCTTATATCGAATTACATTTCCACACAGTCGAGGCACATTTTGAGAATGATGAAATTGTTTCTCTTGCCTCTCTCGGTATTCTGCCTCGAAAAATTCTACTCGACGATTCTTCTGAAAAGAAAAAGAAAAAGTAATAGAATGCACTTTTGTAAGATTCCAGTTTCGAATAGACAAAACGATTCAATTGACCTCGTGAATAAGACACTAAAGCAAGGATACAAAGAAGAATCTTGCCTATTGATTTTTTCATGATTTTGACTCTTTTATAAAGCTTTCTCTACGTGGAAGTATGATGACTAATTTTGGCTTCCTCGTAGAGGAAGCTTCGTCAAAAGAGGAAAAATGAGGAAGCAATTTGTAAAACGGACGTTTTTTCTAAATCACTTTTCTCGAAGTTTTGGACCATTCCGAGTATACTGACATGAAAATGTCGAAAAAAAAATTTCATGAAAACAAAGCTTTCTCTATGAGGAAGCAAAATGAAAAAAATTACTAACTTTACGATGGGCAGCAGCTAAAAAAGTATCCATCATAATATATTACTACAATTGCGCTATCGAATTGCACTGCAAGTGATAAGAATTAATTCCACTCCAAAAAATATAATTAAGGTTTTCAAAAAAATTATCTATTAGTCATAGTCAATGATACGACATTTTGTTCTCAGTGTTTCCCAAAACTAAGCTCTCAAACTTTATCCAAGCTTTTAATTGCTAGTCGATCGAGTGTGTAATGAATTCTCCATGAATCACTTTATAATCTCTTAAGAATTTGGGGGAACAAAGATCCAACGAAGGGAGACACTAGCATTCAATTATCATGCTTACAGTATCCGACAGTTTAGGAAATTTACGACTACCTCATAAACTGGAAATTCCTGATGCAAAAAAAAAGCTTGTTGAGGGATTTCTGACGTACGGCAGGTATATATCTTCACTGCACAATGAGTATACGTTTACAAATGCGAAGGACAAAAGTGAGCTGAACATGGCACGACAGAGATTGTTACTACTATGCTGCTGCTGCTGCTGCTGTTGCTGAGGGTCTTTCTCCTCCTCCAGACACCCGAACTTTATCGCGGAGTGCCGAAAACTTTTCGTTTCGCTCCGCGTATTCGCAAACGCTCACATCAGCCCTATCTCAGCTTTTGCCTCAAATTCGCTCTCAGCGAAACGTAGGTAGAACAGACACGTCTATGTGTATATAGAATTACTATGAGTGTATATGTGTATATGGCTGACACCCACGCTCGGCCTCTTTCGCCTGGCAGACTTACGAGGTAAATTTTTCGGAAGTGTCGTTAAATCCAGTTTGGTTCTTTCACTGGTAAACAGAGTCGAGCCGACGCCGGCAACTCTTGGTTTTACATTACTTTTATGAACGAGCTTGGGTAACGCAAAGAAGAAGAATCATCCGAACATTTACATTCTCCACTGAAGACATTTCAGAATCGATGACGAAGTCAGTTTTTGTTTCTGCTTTTTCTTTTTTTTTTAAATATGAAGTAGTTGACTTTTATTTCATCGTAAAAATGGGAATAACTTTCTTCTATTCTTCAAATAAATTTCAAAAGACTTTGAAAACCTCACTGCTGCTCTGTTTTATTGTCCAGAGAAATATATACCCTCATGTTTTTTTTCCCCGAGGAAGATATAATCCGCGTGAAGAATGGAAATAGCCGAAACGCGAGATGAGAGGGTATCTAAAAAAGTTTTTCACTCCACTATATATCGCCACATTCTGGTGAATATATAGCTTTTCTTTATTTTCTCTTTTTTATAGCCATGCAATGAATATAAATGTCTATTCATCGTCCTGACGATTGATTCAGACGCGGAAATTTCAAGCTTTCAATTTCACGAACTCGCAAAGCATTTCGCGTTTGTGGCTTTTCGATAGTTTTCTCCAGATGGGAAATAAATTTCGAAACGAAGGGGTTGAGTAAACCGCGGAAATGGGTATAGATACTTGGAAACGAAGTATTTCTCTCATAACTCCGCAGAAATAGGTAATGCTGAAAGCACAGGAAGCAAGTAAAACTGAAGACGACCTTACAATGGTTATTGTAGGTATACAGCTTCAGGCGAACGAATGCTTTTTCTCATGCTTGGGAATAAATTTAAAGGAATGAAAATAAGTTCAATAAAAGCGGGGCTGTAAAAGTACTTTTTTCTGTTTTTTTTCTTAAATCGTTGTACACCAGCTAAGCGGGATTTTTTTAGAGACCCTCAAAAAGATATGAACTGATTTCAAAATTTAGGAAATAATGTTGGTGTTTACAGGCCCGAGTCTCTTAATCTTTTTACTCTTCTTAACATTTCTTCCACTTTAGTAGAGCAGTGTTACTATCATTGAAATAATTATCGTTTTCACAATGCATATTCCAGATTAATATATCTGCGATTCGAAATATACAGCACTGCTAAGTGCAAAAAGGAAGATAATGCGAAATCCTTCAAATATTGAGTCAGAGGATTAAAAGCGAGAGAAAGAAAAAGTCATGACAAGACGAAAACATAAACTTTAAGCTCGTGAAACTCATGGAATTTGAAAACTTGAAAAGTTAAAACAACAACGAATGACACAGACTACTTGTATATCGCACTCTGCGCTCAGTTCGTACGAAAACTTTAAAATGGATTTTGAAACTGTGATCTATAGAGAAAAATGAAGAAGAGGGATGTCAAGTCGATGAGAAGAGTAAGTGCTGCATCACGTCTGCATTTTTTTTATCGTTACTGCGATGCACTCAGCTATACGTGGATGGTATACTAAAGACACCAGGGTAAACCGAGTAAAACATAAAAAAAAAAGAAATGGAAAGTAAAGAGACACGTAGATGAGACACGACAACGACGAGACGATGATGACAAGTGGAGAGAAGTGAAATCTTCCTGTAGAATGCCCTCGAGGAAATTTGAAGTTGAGTCAAGGGTGAGAAAGGCGAAAATAGAGAGAGAGAGAGAGAGAGAGAGAGAGGGAGAGACATAAAGATATGCCTCGTGTACCAAGGAAATTGTTCAGCTCCACAGCTTTCTCCTCGAGAGTTCCTCGTTTATTTCGTGACAGAACAAGTTGCTTTGGACTGCCTTGCAATCTTGATGAATCTTATGAAACTCCTACGGGGATTTACAAGCTTTTTTTTTCGCTGTTTCAAGTGCTGCTTCACAGAAATATAGCTGAAGTCCGTTTTTGCTTCTTCATGAAGAAAGTTTTGGAGATAAAAATCTTATTTCGGGATTTTTATTTCGTTTTGCGAAATTGTAACAATAGCTAGGATATAAAATGGTTTCAATTTTTTTTTAATGGTTGCTCATACGCGTGTTCTAAGATTTTTTTAGCTCCGAAAGTTAAATAGTTTCTACAAGTAAAAATTTTATGACATGTTTAATTGTTGGAAAAATTGACGTAGCTAAAATTCACGTTAAATTTGATCCGAAGAAGTTAAGTTTAATTTAGAAATGAGCCAAGAATACCAAATATTTAATTTGGAGAAGACCAGCAAAAAGTGTTACAATTTTATAGCAATTCTAATTATTTAATTTGTCGCCTTGAAGAAACGAATAAAAATTCACTTATGTAATAATTATCAGAGTACTTCATATCAAATTTAGTGAATATCGACAGAGACATTTGAATTTTATCATAGAACATACAATATTGAGTTAACTCTTAAGATTCACGAGTCTGACAATGGAAATTGATTTACTGAATTGTTTGAGCATTTTTTCTGAATTTTGTCACACAAGTCAAAGATTAAGATATCATTATTAGGTAATGCTTTAATATATCTTAACAACAGAAATTGTCATTGAACAAGCTATGAAATTATATTACTAATTCTTTTTTGCTCACAACGTCAGAAAAAGTCAGCCTGTATTATGTTAAAAAAAAACAAAGAAGCATACAAAAAATAGTGTGCGCGGTAAAAAAAAGAACGAAAATGTCGGAAAGAGCAGAAAAAAAGGACTAGGAGCGAAGATTTGAAATAAAACGACTGCTGCTGTACCGCTATATGGCCTTTGTAATTTCAACATATTCAACAATTATGCAAAATTGAGCCACGACCAGTCAAAGAGACTTTTGCACATGAAAGACCACCGCGGGAAATTTTAAATCTTCATCATTTTCCGCCCTCCTGGGTCAGATGAGTGCAGCAGCCGTTCACGGTCCTTTCGCATATTCAACCCTCTTCAGTTTTCGCACCCTGTGTCTTTATCCTGGAGGAATTCAATGCCGCGGGTAAGCCACCAACTATACCGTTGCATTCAACGTGATAAATCTTTATAACGAGAAAGTGAGTGAGAGGGTCGTTGGAGGTTCGCGAGATTTTTTTTTGTAAAGGAGTCTAAAGCTTTATTGCCTGAACGAGTTGTGCATTGAAATCCATGCTTTTGGCCCTTCCGCGCAAACTCGGGTATGAAATGTATGCACACAAAACGAAAATACAACAGACGTACATAATAATAATAATTATTATTTTTTCAAGATTTTCATGTCAGGTCTCAAATGTCGAGAACGACGTTCCCATGAACGGCTTCAGCAATCGAGCTGAAATTTGACACACATGTCAAGTAGGTTTGTGATAATTAAAGAAAAAATGTTAACATTTGTTCAAATTTAATGAAACTTTTAATTTTTCGACAAATGTTTTTTTTTTTTAATTAAATTACGATTAAACCAATCTGAACAAGAAAAATTAAAAAATAGACGTTTTTCTTCAAAATTCAGTAGCGTCCTCTAAACATTTTTAGGGCGATGTTTTTTAAATATATGGCACTACTTTTTGAGTTGGGAAACCAGAAAAAAAATTGAATTAAATGATTAAAATATTAAAAATTATCTAATGCACGGCATTCTAAAATATCACAATAACAACAGTATATAAGTCATAACACTATATAAGTGTTATGACAGAGATTAAAATTTGCAAAAGTTAGAGCGTACACAATTTTTTTTTTTTTTTTAATTCGAAACTAAATAAAATCGAAAGCTGTTTTTGAATAATTTGAAAATTCTCGTTTAAATTGGGAGACAAAGGGAATGAAATAAAAATCTGAAAAAATTTGGGCATTTTTTGTTTAACATTTATAGCTGATTTGGCGGTTTCCAACATGACATGTTTTTTAAATCCCATGTAAGGACTACCCCAATATACGTGAATACATGAATTTGTCTTTCTTGAAAAACAGAGCTTAACTGAAATCACATGAACGTGAAAATTGAGTCGGCACAGTATGCTACCAGTTGGTAGAAAATCCTCTTCTACTCCGTTATCTCTGACAAAATACACTGTCACGGAAAAACGCGCGATTCTATTAAGCCCTCTGGGGGTTTTCGGCTGACAGGGAAAATCTCTAGTAGTATAAGCTTCGTGACCCAGACCCGTTGGACTCTTTTCCACTCTGGATCTCCCTACTTCCACCCTCTCGAAAATGTATCGACTTGACGCCGGGCTCAGAATAACTTCGCACAGATTTACAGCAATTGTATAACCAAGGATTATTACTCTACGATGCACTGACATAACAAAACAAAAAAAAAAAAAAAGATCTAATAAACCATCAGGAAAAACCAACTAATTAAACCGGAACCATTTAATTATTTTAGTCAACAATTTTTTTTTTAATTTCATCTCGCAGATTTGTTGTTTTAACTAAAACCAGAGTAGCAACAAATGTTTGGTTTCTTTAGCAATAATTCAATTTCAATTCGAATGAACAAGGATGAATGTTATGTTGACTAATCAATTATTTAACAATCATGCATCTTTGACACATGCATTTGTTTTTTTTTTATTATAGAATATTGTATTGTAAGTTGAAAAATTCTGAATTCATATTTATTTGAAAAGATAAATTTACTAGAAATGACGGTGGCATTAAAATTCGTTTTAAAAAGTTACTTATGCCGTTCTACCTCGCGATAACGGATGAAGTTTCCAATAAAGTCAAAAATAAAAAAAAAAAAGTGTCACGATCTCTGGTAGAGTTATCCGGCGATGAATTGTATGCTCGTTTCCCTACGACTAACTTTTCAGTCACATACGAGTTTCGTACGCGTGCTGCATAGACGACGATATGGTTGCAGGGTCGCGCAATTCCTGGTTCCGTCAATGGCAGTCGTATATGCACCAACACCGAGTAACTTCACAACGTGTTACGAAGGATTTCTGACTGAAGCTTTATGAATGAAAAAAAAGACTATTCTGTGACAAAAAATAAATAAATTACCGGAGTTGTTCAAAAAAATTAATTGCTTCCTGCATATGAAACGAAATAAATTTAAAAAATCTCTCGTAATCATCGGCAATGTTATCCACTGATTAAAAAAAAATCTCGATCAATTTTCTCAATTTTAATTCACGTATTTGAATAAACACCCGGATAACTTCACAGAAAAATGCTAGTATCACAAAATGTTAAAATACAAAGCCAACGAAAAACACACAGCCAGAATTCGACAAAAAAGAAAAAGAAAAAGAAAATTCGTTAATTTTCATTCAACAAATTAATTAAACAAAATTTCAAAACAGTGATCACTGTATTTATACGAAGTACGAATTGTTCGAAAAAAACTACAAATTACTTTTTCATTCACGTGGTGGTATATTGTAATGCGTGTGCTGCTGAGGAGATGAGAAAAATGTAGACGATGAGACGGTAACTTGGGTGTACCAAAAGACTCGCGCAAACTCCCGATTATGACAGTCGTAGATGGTGGTTGCTTCTGGTATTTCTGGTAGCGGTGAACGCGACGGGACACGGTGACGTCATGGCGTTACGGGCCCCGGCGTCGGACTGGCTCTCGGCGTTTTCTCCGTTTCTCGCTATAGAGCCCTCGAACGCTTACCGTTGGTGGGTGGCATTTGGTTTGCGGGGGTTGGACGACGTGCGGGGGTGGCGACACCGGCGTTGTCCCTCGGCATTAACGGGCGCAAGCGCTTCGCGTGAAAACAGCCTCTCACGAAAAGACGCGAACAGTACCTTCGTCCTATATATATGCTCTGTAACACGACATAGGGCTATGATTATAACTCTGGCGGAGTAGAGGAGCGCGAAAGAAGGTAAAAGTGAGAGGGGAAATGGGAACGGTAGGCTTTCCGTGTACCCTCGTTATTGTTTTCAAACTTCAGCATCCTATGTCTGTATATAAACGAATGCTTATCAAAAGGGAGAACAAATATAGGTAACCAACATATGTGCCTATTGTACAAGAAAGTGGAGAAAAAAATGTTAAAATTAGGCTGGATCGATTTCATATTACGAAGTGTGTGCTGGAAAATGAGTCCCACTTGTCAAACTGTTGAATAGAATTTGACGTGAAAATGTTGATTCTGGAGATTCTATGGTGAAGATCTTGGTGTTGTAGTTTAAGGATGATATTTTATCACGTTAGCAATCACAACTGTAAACGCTTATTCAGAACATTTTGGACTATTTCACTCAATTTGTAATAGGACTTTAACGCTTTTTTTAGGGTAGTTTTGGTAATATTATTTAATTTCCGAAATTATTTTTTTTTAGAATACTTTAGTTAGGAGTGAAACATTTTTTGTGAACACTTTTGGACATTTCATTCCATTATCTGTATGAACAAAACGCATTTTGAGGATACCTATGACTATTTTACTCAATTTACAGGAATACAAAGCTTTCTAGGATCACTTTTGGCAGTTTAATCGAATTTACAATAGGATCGGAACTGTTCGTGTAGGTATCCTGCTAAAGATGATTTGGCATTAAACAAATATTTTCATCCACAAAGTCAAGCTTTTCCAAGCTTACCAAACCATAACTGACACCTATTACGGTTGGGCTTGAACAAATCCCTGCCATACGCTAGCCTCGATCGGATCCGTTAGAGATACAGGAAGCCAATCAGACGTCCCTCTGAGATTCTGCATGCGGTACCACGTTAATCCCATGTATTTCCATTGCAAATCAACCGATATACGTATATACAACACAACCCACAATACGGAATATATTTCGCACATGACTGACATTGTGGGCGAAATGTACGTAAATTCGACGCTGATTTTACGTTGTAAAATCTTGTTCCATTATATTCAACGTTAGAAAAAATGATAAAGGTATTTCGACTTTGAATGATCTGCTACAGGTCAATCAACACGATCTATCTAAAATTACAGCCCATCACAAGTGGATCTGTGACTTCGTGAAGACTAATCAAGTGCAAAATTCAGAATGTTATAATAAACTTTTCTTATATTACATTGCAATATATTGCAATATACTTTTGGTATATATGACTAGAATTTGTGAACTTTGAGAGTCTATCTGTTTTGAAGAGTTGTCTCCGTAGACCATATTATTGGATCGAATTGATGGACGTTTAATGGACCTATAAGGGACCAAATTATATTACATGGGCATAAAAAACTCGTAGACCATATTTTTAGATCGAGTTGATGGACGTTTAATGGATCTACGAGGGACCAAATTATATTACATGGATATGAAAAAGTCGCGAGAGTATTACAAATTTCAAAGAAAGTGGGGAACCACTTTCTTTGAAATTCAGTGGCAAAAACCAAATATTTTTTGCTTCTTCTCGTGTTTCAGCAGAATTTTATTGTGTGCATGTCGTTAACTGAGGTGGAAGACGAAAGAAAAATTCAAATTTCATTTGAATTATCCCAAACAAGATGAATCCATAAATGACAAAAATAATTGTACTTCATTTGTTTTTTAAATTCAGTACCGACTTCTAAATATATTTTTTTACGTACTGACAATTTAGGCAGACTTCAAAAAAAAGTATTTGGCACCACTTTCTGAGTTGGGAGAGCAGAAAAAAAAATTAAAATTGGAAATGAACTACCCCGATCTACGTATGTATTCTATCTGCTTATACGAACTAACTTACGAGTAAATGCAGTTTATAATTTTGTGTTTACCATCTATTACACCTCTGCTACACTAAGCTTTACAATATTCTCTACACCTTTCACCTATCACTAGGATTATGGTTAAAAGTGTATATGTATATAGTATATGTATTATATGATGCATGAGTATATGCTGCAATAATAATAATAATATACGTATTTATGTACTTCATTGAACCAAAGAAACTTGGTATGCATGCAGCTATACTATTTGGATGAAACGTGGGATTGGAAGAACGTGGGCAGAGATGAGAAATGTGGTACGTATGATGACTGGATGGTGGATCCCTCAGGAGGGGCTTGAGCATGAAAACCGTCGTAACACACCACTGCTTCTATTAGAGACGGGTTGCTGTGGAGCTTTTCCGCTTCTGTATTGCACAGCACATTCGCGCATGGTAGAGGCGCTGATGACTTGGACCCGGTTGCACCTCTGCTTGAATGTACGATGAATGAGAGACGACCCACGTAGAAACTTCAAGGCAGAAAAAAAAAAAATACATGAGTTTCAGCTGGTTTATATCCGCACAGACGGGCGTACAAGAGTGCGCAGACAAAAAATTGTAATGGTATAATAATTAAAGCATATCTAGGTAGCATCAAGGAACTCGATCTTCGCCTTAACGACTCTAACCCTTTTTTTTTTACTTCATTATAGACGAAGCTCTGTTTTCACGAAAACATTTTTTGTTCCCGAGGTTTTTATTACAGGATAATTAAAATCATCCAAAACGACCTGAACATTTTTTTATAACTAGAGAAGGGAATAACTGTCAGTCGGAAATTCGTCACGGTAGTCATTATGGTGAATTTTAATTAAAGTTAAATATGTATCAAGCCTGTAAAACAGGATCTTGCAGATTGCTTTCTCATTATCTTTCAGTTCTCATAAAGCTACCTCTATGAGGAATCTTTCTCTACTTCCTAATGGTAAAAAATATTGATAAAGTAATGTGTAACATACTTTTTTTTTTAAAGCATTTGCGACACTCTCGTTATTCTTTTATCGTAGTCAAAGAAAAATCTAATGAATGTCTGAATGGCAAAATAATGAGTTTTATGTCTCTTCCATTTCATGCATCAAAATGTAAAGCGCACACTCACGAGCGCAATTAACCAGAATATAAAATAATACCTTTGGCTTAGACAAAAAAACAAGACAACCCTTCATTGTAAAACCACTTAACCTTAACTACAGTATCGAATTCCAATGCGACCTTCACTAGCGATACTTCAGACTCCTACCATTTTACCAGATCTGGAATTGATCTCATGTCTCAACCGCGACCATTCGAGACACACCGGCTATGATATTTATTGGAAAAGTAGATGTAGTAAAAAGATTTCATTGGAAAAGTGCGAAGGAAAAAAACAGAAAAAAGGCAAGGAAGGCTGAAGACAGGGGAAAATCCGGGGGTATGAGAGTCTTGTGCGTGCTCCCTATCGGGTAATATCTCGCAGGCGAAGCTCTCGGATATCGAGATAGGCCAGAAGGTCGATACGTTTCGAGAGCGAGCTATATTAGTGGCTTACGTATACCTATACAGAGAATACAAACATACTACGAGCAGTATATATGAGTAACGGATACACAGACACACGAAGAAGTAGTAGAAGAAGAAGGCATAGAGGAATGCGGAGAGATACATGCGGATGGAAACGCGAAACAAAGAGGAAAAAGGACAGAGATGCATATAGATACATGGACACTCGACTGCCTGCAAAGGGGATGAAAGCGAGTAAGAGATATATATATGTGTATGGGGGATTCTACACCGATTCGATCTTGGGCTGAACTTCGACCTCTCGAATTCCGTCAGCAATTTTTTAGAAATATTTTCCCAACTCTACGGAGCACTCAAAAAAATTTTCAATTAAAATTTTTTTTTGTATTAATCACGGTTTCTTTTTTAAATCTGGAAAAATCCTCAAAAATTCCGTATAAGATATAAATAATATTTAAACCTAGACTTAGACGGAATTTTTGAGAAATAAAATCAGTTCTTTCGATTCCGGCTAACAATATTTTCATATTAAAAAATCGTAATTAATTTAACAAAAAAGAAAAGAAAAAAAAATGAAACATTTTTTTTTAGTGCTCCGTAGAGTTGGTAGAATATCACAAAAAATCGCGGCCAAAATTCGAGAGGTCGAGGGTCCACGACCAGATCGAATCGGTATAGAATCCCCCATACATATGTATACAATGAGAAAGATACAGTCAGGAACAGAAAGCGAGAGCGAGCGAGGCTTTCCCTCCTGTCTAGGTCACCGAGTCCGATCGAAAGCACCGATTGGGCGACGAGGTCGGTCCAACCAGTTTATCCACCTATCACTCTTTGCCTCCCCCCCCCCCCCCTCCCCCTCCAAAGAGAGCTGTGCGGGGCTAACGGAATGAGGAAACGGGGGTGGATTATGGTGCGTGTGCGACCCCCTTATCGTCTCTTACGATTCCAAGGCATGAATTTCCGGAATTGCTGTTGCCACTGTCGCTATACTGTTATGAGACTCTGGTGGCTTATTCGGGCGCTTACGAATCCGAGGCACCATCAGCCACTGACAACATCATAATGCAATTAATCGCCTGGTCTCGTCTCGTGTTTCAGGGGTGAACGAGCAAAAAGCACCCAAGCAGCTGATCTGATTTCTCGCTAGGTCCGGAACACTATGGATATCCGTTCACAACTTGTTTCTTTTTGAGCTCATGCACCGTTTATACGGTTCTGTATCGTTTGATCTTTTGTAGAAAAATGGACGTCTGAAGGGACATGTTAAGAATATGCTTTATTACTCCCCGATTGTAATTCTATTGTTTGTAATTCCAAACTGTTTAGGAGAGACGAACCCGCGTAGATATTTCTTCACGCTGACTGTTCCTAAATCTGAATTTCAGGTATTGGTAATAGGACATGTATATCGGGCTCATTGGATTCTAATCAGGCTTATTGGATTTTAAATTATGGATCCGAGTCAGACATGGTTTCTGTACCTATGTCTACCTTTTAAATAGGTTCGCGAGTTTCAAATTGAGTCTTATCCGGATCTGACATTGTTATATCATGCCTGATAAGCGTCACGGGATTTAAAATGAATCTGATATCCATACATTTTGCCTGATCTAACTTTTCAGATTTAGGCAGAGCCTGGACTAGATTTGGAAAGAAGTGTATTTTTTTTTTTTTTAATTATGATGATGGCAAGCTGTTTTTTGTACTTTTCGTGCGATCGATGGTTAACATTCAATTTTCCTTTTCATTTATTTTCTCGAATGTTATTTTCCCTTTCTTTCCGATGTTTTTGCCGTTCTATCGCTCGATCTGAGTCCTTTTCTCTCCTTGGATAAAGGCTAAGCTTATCTCACCCGGATATTTGTCGTGAGCTCCTGAACCTCGGCCAAGGAATAAGCAAAGCACAGTTGGACAAAAAAAAACACATTCGCCAAAGGATATGCGGCCAACTCTCGGTGACCTACTATACGAAAACACAGATTGATTCTTGTCGGTCCCGCAGGGTTCTATTGTACAGTGTTTTTTTTTCATAGATTGTTTGTCGGATCTTACAATATGGTAATGATACGGAAAAATCCATCTACATGCCTTTCGTTTCGGTAAATAACATATTATGGATCGAAAAAAGAAAATATTTTTGAGCACTGTCGATTTTTTAGGTTGGACAAAAAAAATTATATAAAAAATCTGATATTTCAAAACATCGTTTTCGAAAGCTAACTTTTGAAAATAATGTTTTAAAAAAAAAGTGACAACAATGCAAAGGATTGGTGACACGCTTCGTTTTTAGAGTGAGAGGCATTTTAAAATTGCGTTTGATTTACTGCAGTTGACTCTTGTAGATTTCAATCGCGTCAGAGTTTGACTGACGGAATTAAGTTACTAACATCTCGAGGGGGTGCGTCACCGAATGATTGATATGCTCTCGAGGGCAACAAACTAAACAAGAACAACTATGTTATATCAACGACAATATATTTCTTGAAATATACGTGGGACCTGTACCACACGTGTCTTCGACTAATTCGCACTCCCCGATGACGTACAATCAAGTTTTTAATTAATGATTGAGTAAGATCGATCTGCACGAAGCTGCAATGGAGTGAGTGTGCAACGCTCTTCACCCATCCATTCCTCTCACAGTTTTATATTCACCTGCAGATTTTCAAGAAAACCCATTATCGAAAAATTACGATTAAAAAAGTTTTATCGTAATTGTCGATTTTACATGCGTGGTGGTAAATTAAAAAAAAAAAAAATTCAAGAAGAATTAAAGGCATTTCGCCAAATACATTAAATTTGATTATGTAGCTTCAAAAATATATTTATTTAGGACTTAGGAAAATAAAAATATTAACATTATTGCATTTAAAGATGTATTAAAAAACCTAATTTTTATAATGCGTATTTTTCTTGCAATACATTTTATCTTAAGAGATTAACAGTTTTAAAAAAATGAGACTTTTTACTTTTGCAAAAACAGAATATATGAAAATTCCCAGACACTTTGAGTAGTTAAATCTGGTTAATTATTAGATATATATATGAAAAAGGGTAGAAAACAAAGAAGAAAAATTAATAGACAATGCCTGTTATGCTAATTATCATTATGGTACCGAGATTAATTATTACAGAGGCTAGATCTCATCGAGATGCTATTTACCTAATACAAGTTAAAAACTACGAACTAAAATAGGTGTTTATCATTGGCCATACACCCTATTGGCAAATAGACGAGCAGTTCCGGTGGGATTAATAGTTTCACACTGGTACGAAATGACTATTTGAAAATTCCATTAGCTAAAACACCGTCGATACTGTGGATTTTCAGAAAAGGCAGTGTCATCGTTACAAAAATTGAGTAAATGCAGAAGTCTGGTAACTGGGCGGTAATGTGCATATATAAGCCATTCTCTGTGAAACCATCCACTTTTTTACAGACTCTCTCGGATATTTCTCATAATTAACCAGATTTGTGTACTTCTTGATTTCCATTTGTAACTCTTTTTTTCAATCCAGTATTTCAGAAAATGATGGATTTTTTTATGTCGCGCCTGGAAAACTGTGAATCATCGAATAATGTCTCATCATAAAAGTTATAGCTTTTCAATGAAACAAGGATAAGCACGCGCGCCTGTAAAGTTTTTGCGGTGCAGCGTTCTTGTATTGCGTTGAAAAATTACGTCCACAATTCTTTTGTCAGATCTAACATTGAAATGTACTTGGTGCCCGTCGCTCGATAAATCATACACATCACACACTCAATGTGAGTACAATCGCGTAGATTCGATGAAAAAAAAATCAAGAACCAAAAAGAAAATAAGCCTGCAAAGTAGAACTTTACAAATTACTTCCTCTCGTTATTTTGTATCTTTAACAAACTTTTTTTTTTTACCAAACCTACGTCTACGAGATAGTATGTTGACAAATTCTGGCTCTCTCTGTCAAGTCATGAGTTGACAGAGAATGTCCGATATCTGCTATCACGCACCCCTCAATCCTGGGATGCACCATTGCGTACATTGCCAGGCATATATTCTGCCACGTAGGCACCTACGTAATAGGTACCTTTCCACAGTAGTGAACGGAATAGTGGGATGCTATGCATTTTAATGGTTCGCTCCACTAATTGGCGCGCAAATTGCTTTCGGTCTCGACGCAGCTGACGTCCCGTCGCTCCCGGCGCATACTCTCGCTGACCCTCACCATTGCGAATATTGTGAATCGCGAACTCAATAGTTTTTCGAATCACCACGTTTTTGGGACGCCATTCTGCCACTCCTCCTTTGCCATCATACGCTATCAGCAAGCCAAAAGCTTTAGCAGGTGTGGTGACCGAGTAAAATTTCACGACACTATGCTGTCCGGAATTTTGCTCGCTGTCGTTGTGTACTTTATTCGCCAATGACACACGAGGGAGACTCGAGACTCTGTCCCTCCCTTTTTTGGCAAACGTTCGTGGAATTCCAAGAATCACTGCCGTGTGTTGAGGACGTGTATAGTATATAGCGGTAGTGGTAGTAATAGTAGTAGTAGAACAGTTCAGCGGGAAATGCAATAAGACGAGGTAAATCTTCACGCGTGACCGGAAAACCCCTGGCTGATGCCAACTCTCAACACCTTACCTTATTCTCTCGAAAGTGTAGCATCAATTTGGAACGATTCGATTGAATCGCACACTCGAGTGTTACATTAGTCAAAATGTTCCAAAAATATCTACAAACGTTCGTAAATTCAATATTAACCTCGTATTTAGAGAATATGGATCATTTTCAATAATAGAACGTTATAACGTTGTTATATTGTACATCTGTGTACGACCCATTATTTTCAGTTGCTCGCAAGCCATAATACTATATGTACACCTGCGACACGCCACATTTTTACAAGTCCCCCTTTGAGGCCCCTTAGATCCTTGTTTGTTTCTAAGATCCATTAATAGACAGATCTGGGCTCCATTTTTCTAAGTTCCTCATGAGACTCACCAGGTGTGTGTAAGTGTCTGTGTGAGTGTCCGTTTGAGTGTCTGTGAGTATTTGTGAGTCTCTGTGAGCGTCTGTGAGTGTCAACGAGTGTCTGTCAGCATCTGTGAGGGTCCGTGAGTGTCCGTGTAAATGTCTGTAAGTGTCTGTGACTGTCCTCGTGTGAAGTACCACACACACCTTTGGCTCCTTTTTACGCCCTTGCATATTTTGCTTACGTTTTTGGACAGCCTAAACAGATTGGCATGAAATCAGTGAAAAAAGAAAAAAGGTTCACCAAAATCATAGTGCCCTCTATAAGCAAGAATAACTAGAAAAAAATAGAATTAAAAAAAAAATTGTATTCAGTGAAGCTGTACAAATAACATGAACATTTGCTGCCAATTGTTTTCTCAAATTGATAGAAACAATGATAAATAAATTGTGGTATGGTATCACTTCTCAATTTCACTTTATGTCGACAAATACATGATCCAACGAAATATGCATGCATCACCAAGCAATCTAGTCCTAATGCTAATGTTCATGTTAATGCTAATAATGCCCTAAGCCAGTGGTAGTCCACAAGCAAAATGCATATTTCCATCTTCGACGTTTTAACAGGAGCGGCAAACTCAAATCAGCCCGAAGCAGGTTCGCGTGACCGGAAACAACCATCACGTCGACTTTGCTCTTTCGCGACAAGGTGCAATCAATTTTCAACGGTTCACTATGCTTAACGTCTCCGCGCTTATGTGTATATTCCCCGTAGCACACGTTAAAGGTATATTATCGCCCAGAGGTGTGTGTGTGTGTGTACGTAGACGTCGAGGTATTTGCCGGACCTTCTGTCGCACCCTTTCGCCATCCTCCTACGTCCATTTCACACATAACTCCCTGCCGCATCCACAGCCCCTTGTCTGTATGTCGTGCATCGGTTGAATTTTCCAATTGAGAGCGAATCCTCTCATCGTTATACGCGGCTTAGTCTATTTTTAGGTCGGCACAGAAGCGTGGGAGAGGAGCCGAGTGGAAACGAGTCGGGACGAGTGGTCGACGCGACAAGGTACAGATTCCCACAACGACAGAGAGTGTACAAATATACGAACAGGATTGGATATAGCTGCATGTATACAACTTTGTTGTTCACCGACAGAAATATGTACTCGACGTAATATGACTTGTTGTCGTAATAGGAATTTTTTAAATTTATTTTAGCTTAGTTTTTATTTATTTACAAAGCTTAGCTATGTATATTAAAAAATGTATTATAATTTCGACATCTCATAGAGAAAACTTTGTTTTCAATAAAACTTTTCTTTTTTTTTCAAGGATTTCATGTCGGGTAATTAGAATCATCGAAAACGTCGAGAAAAGAGGGTTTGAAATAAAATGTTACAACCCAAGAACCGTTCAAGCGATTGAGCTGAAATTCAGCATACAAGGGAAGCAGTTGCCCCGCTTTAAGGTAGTTTGAGCGGTACAGATCACTCATAGGTGAGATACGGAGAGAATTTCGAACACCTCTCGATGGGATAGAAACCTGAAAAAAAAATCGACGTCATCGAAGATTTACTGGAAAGATTGATTTTGCATAATAATTATTCTAAAATGTTATTAACAAATTAGTGAAATAAAAAATTGTTCAACAAATTCAGTCCTCGACCTATAACTTTTTTTTTTCAAATGAAAATGATTCGTTAATATTTCTAAATACGTATGAATTTTTATTTGGATTTTAGGTAATTATTGAAAATTGCAATGTTTTTGCGGTCTATCAAGCACATTTAATTTTACAGAATTTATAAAAACGTATACGGTACTCACGGAAAATCTAGCAGTGTTAAAATAGAATATTTAAGAAGTAAAAAATAAAGATATTCTTTTTCGATATTTAAAAAACAATGTTTTTTTTTGTGTTTGAAATAGAAGTTAAAATACAACTACTCACGCATTCAACAGTTCATTAAAAATATAGTTTTTACACTCCAAGTTTATTTGTGCAATTTTTTCCTTCGAAGATATAACTGTCGTTTAAAATAATGAAAAATAAAAATAAGGGATGTAGTACAATTGAAGTAGTAATTAAATTTCGCTAATTACGAGAAACGTCTGAGAGAGGATGATGAAAAAAAAAATATTCGAATTTTGTTTATTTTACATACAACCACCAGTCGTCACATTTAAACAAATAGTAAGCATATCATAAAACAAAGAATTTGTCAAAGATTCATCCTGCCCACGTAATATCCCACCGGAAACTGTGCGTTTTGTGCAATTTATAAAATGTAATACCGGGAATGTATCTAATCCAATGTAAAAGCTGGCTACTGTTCAAATGCAGCTAGGGATATATTCTGCAACAGAGAGAGAGAGAGAGAGGGCGAGTATTAAGGCTTCTCGGATAGATGAAATAGATGACTAATAGATGAAATTGTCGAGTGGCCCTCCGCGAAGGGTCATAGAATTAGAAAGAGAGAAGACAAGCACGGGATGTTGGAGATGTTTAAAGCCAGAGTGAAATAGATATAGAGATATGGTCTCGGGAGTCGGGAATCGTTGGCCCGCGGGGGCTTTCCCTGCGGCTGTCGGCAAAGCCACCATCCTGTATCGACCCAGCAGCGACGCCCACCCAAAGTGAGCGAGAGCATCAGCTATATACCCTCTCACCAACCCTCTTCGCCAAGCGTCGTACTCTCACTGTTCCCTCTCTCGCAGCCCCGCATGGTCTACGACTTCTTCTCATATAGCCAGCTCCTCACCCTCCGACACCCACCGACCATGCCTCGGGAATTCGAAGGGTACCCTCTTACACATATAGCTATAACCATCAGCGGAAGCTGTATCAGCCGTCCACGAAGTCTGCCGCTATGCATCGTAGCCCTTAGACTTTGCAGGGCAAGAGAACTGAATGGAATCAAGCTTATCTTCTTTAAGAGAGGGGGGGTGGGCTCAGTAAAGAAAGCTTCTGTTTATTATGAGGCCTACTTTTTTTTTTTATCAAGTAACAAATTTTTAAATAATTCTATCCTTTTAGGATAAACCCGAATGATTTTTTTTTTAACTTGACAAATCGGTCAACCGGTTGCATCAAAACCAGATTTTACGCTCTGTGCAAAATCCGGATTAATTGGGGCGATTTAAAAAAAAAAGTTACTTTCACATTTTATAAATTATTCTATAATTTGGCTTTGAGAATCATTTTAAAAAACATAAAATTAAACAATCTGAAAAAAAAATTACAGAGCGTACCTTTATATAATGCTACTTTATATAGCTAATTATGGGACAAACCTGACAGGTTAAAAAAAAAAGTAGTGGCCGATTTGGCGGAGAACGCCCCATATATGAAAATCGCAGTGAAAAAACTTTTATGGGCACTTATTTCCCGACAAAATTGGTTAATTTCAAATTCAAACAAGATATGAACTAATATAAAGTTGTCCAAAGTGATAAAGTTCATTTTGATCGTCGATGCGAAAACGCCGAGGTTTATCTTTATGGTATCATCAATGACAAAAGAGCATCTCTCTATTTAATGTAAGTTCTCTTGTAAAGTAATCAAACTTTTGATTCATCGATTTATGCCATAGATGATAAATTTGTTCCGTCATGTAAGCCAATTTAATATCATTTTTTAATGTACATTTCGTCTTACATAAAGTTAAGACATTTGTTGGTGAAATGAAAAAAAAAATTGCGTTTATATATACATAGTAATAACTAATCTGAAAAGTTGATGTATTTTTTTACAGAAAGTGTCATCAGAAATTAAAATTTTGTAGTCTCCAAAACCTGTCGAAAATACGAATTTGCCATCACACCAGTTTTTTTAATAGTTTATATTAACAAAAATATTCTCAAATTTAGAGCAAAATGACGGTCTTCCCTCTCGAAAAAATAAAATGTTTTGCTTATTCCTCTCTAAAATGTATGATATTTATTCTGTGTATGAAAATTTTCCTGTGGAAACTAAATATTCAAAGACCTACATATTATATAAAAACATTTTGTTTATAACAGTGGATCATTTTTTATATACAGCGATTCAAAAACAAAAAACACAAAAATAAAAAAATCACTGATTAATTCTGTATGAAATATAAGATTAAAAAATCTGAAATAATTTGTACACATTCTAGATACTCTACAACGCTCTAAATTTTAAATATTGAACTTTTTTTGTCACATCTCGAAACAGGGGTGGTCCACATATTGCAGAATGCCTGATATAAACCTTTTTTTTTACTCTGTGTAGTACTCCGGTGATATGAAGATATCTCTTTAAATTTTCTCTTCTCGACCATACCTTACCTATTTTCTCATGATGACCCCGTTTATTCTTGCGATTCTTTCGAAATGAGGCGCCCATCGTCGTCATCACCATCATCATCGTCATACCTAACTCAGTGGCCCAGCAGCCGCAGCATCATCTACTCTTGCAGGTCTTATTTTTCCTTCATAAATAATGTCCGTTCGTCCATACAGCTCGAGCTCCCAGCAGTATGCTGCAACCGTAAAGCAACTTTCTCGCTTGCAAGCCTTATTTTCGTTGGCAAATATGACTTTTATAGTAGCTACCGTCTAGGGAGTTGTATCACCGAACCGATTGAATAATTCATTCATCTCAATTGAGTATCGTTTTTTCAAATAATCTTGTATTCGACATAGTAATACTATATATACATATATATATATGTATACAGATTCTTTGTCTGTCTATTCTGACTATGATTTTTTTCTTTTTTTCTTCGCTTGTATATCACACTTTATTTTTTACATTTTTCATGTGGCAGTTTTCTTATAGTATACACGTGACGAATTTATTCGCTTCAGATATATTTTCCATTTTCATTAAATTTAATCTCATCTTCTCAGCATTTTTCGAGACTTCGCTGTTATCAGAATAATCTTCTTTTTTTCTTTGTCTATCATTTTTCGCTTACATTATCAATTATTTTAATATTCATAGTCAAGTACACGTTTATCCATAGGATTCAGAAAACTTAATTTTTGTTTTAAATAGTACAATGCTATTGAGATGAAACACTTGATCTTTGCAAACAATGTTTTTGCTTATTTGAAGGATCGTTGAAAGTTATCAGTCAGAAAAAAATTTGAATTAAATGAATATGCGAATATGGAATTATTACATATATGGAGCATTCCACGTCAAAATTACAGTCTCTGACACTCAGCCCCTCGGATTTTTATAATTTATTTCAGATTTCATCACCAACGTTTGAATTTTTTGAAGGCTCGAAAAGTTGATTCTGAAAATGCCATTTTTTTTAATCTGAAAAAAAAAAGAATCACACTGATTCTATAAGTTAAAATATGATTTTTAAATTTTGAGAGAATGCGATATCAATATTCAAAATATTTTTTTCGTAAGTTTCTAGTTTTTTTTTAAATGTTAGAATTGGAATTTTAATTTTTTTCATTGATCGTAACTTTCTCAAATATCACAATATTTAAATTTTTTTGCAGTGCTGCTCTATACAATATACCAATTGCTTGGAACCGTTTGGCTTGGAATGCCCCATATATATTCACCATTTGATCAAAGATTCCAGTTAAATGGCAGACTTCATCCGATTATTTTATTTGCTCTACGTCGAAGTTAAATTATTCTTATTATGAATTTATGGGATTTCACCCATGAAAATATTTAAGAAATTTCAATTGTTCTTTTTATCGTAATGAATATCCTTAAAATTATTTAAAAAAAAGCTAAACCGGCAGTGAGAATACAACGAAACATTTCTTCGAAATTTCGTCAAATGTTGCTTTAACAGGACGAGAAAACCACGTGTTTCACTCTCGATTTTGTTATCACTGTACATACATAAATTGGGTATATTAACAGTACAGCGATGCTAGACACTGGCACGTGGAGCCGCGTGACCAGGAGTGGCAACGGTTGTTGTAGGTGGTGTTGTGGTCGTCGTTGGCCTCGGAATTGGTGATCTCTTCATCGGCGCGCGTCTGCTATCACCACCGATGCCTGTTTTTCCGCCAGCCCAAGGCCACTGCACCGTACGTATGAGGGTATTACGAAAATCCTCGGAGAAGAGGCAGTAGATGTAGAACGTTATCGAGTAATTTATGACCTCGAGTAGATTGGCAAGGGCACGAAAGACCTGCGGGGTGAATGAGAGAAACGAGAGTGAAACGGAATGATGTATAATACTAATATCACAGTTGGCGAGATGGAAAAAGAAAGCCGTATAGCCATCACGCGATGGAGAAAAAAAAGAAGTATAGAAAAAGGGAGGAAAAAAAAAGAAGACGCTGAGAAAGATTGAAAGTAAACGGAGCGTGTGAGTGCCTTTATTGCGGAGATGCTTCGTTCGTTTCTATTCCTATGTTCCTCAATCGATCTCGAAGAAGATTCTAGGGGAATAAAGCCCCCATAGACGGGAGGAAGCCAAAGATAAAGGACGAAATAAAATGGGAGAGAGGATGTCGTTTAGAAAAATCAGTGGGAGTGAAAAGTAGAGAATGCGACAGACACGCGAGGGTGAAAGTATTTCATAGAAATAATAGTTAGGAATAGGGAAGAAGAAAGAAAGAATAAAACGACGTCTATTCCAGAAACGCCGTAATGGGTTTGTGCCGTAAATGACCCGATGAAAGAACAGGTTAAGGTAAAGCTGCGAAGAGAAACCAGTATGAAGATATAGTTTATTCGGGTGTAAAAGCTGAATTGTGCCAAGCTGTTTTTTTTTCTTTTTTGGTCACTGGGTCACATAATCCTGCCATCTATCTATGTACGCGTCTGCTGTGTATTTCACGCGTGAAGAAACTTTTTACTTGGATGCATCCAACATATTTCATCACAGTTGGTATGACCACTGTGATGAAGTAACTATCCGCGTGCGGTTTTACTTTACTCAATTTAAGCCTCGTACCGATGAAATATGATGGCCAAATACTGATCATCAATTTTCCCAATTTTTCGTAGTGTTCTCAGTCTCCAATCAAATGATCGATTTTGTTGATACCACGCCGCGTAGAAAAGGTGAGGAGACCAGTATGGAATCCAGGGCAGAATCCATTATGATTTCTGGGCAGTACCGGATGGAATCTAGGCAATCCAGGATGGAGTCGAAAATGGACATTGGGATTGAATTCAAATCCCATTCTCCATCCTGGACTCATCATTTTTACGTGGGATATTTTCATAGAAGTGATTATTCCGTTCTGAGACTTCTAGGTTGAAATTCACTCAGTTCAAGTTAAATGCAATGCTGTTTTATAAACGTATAGAAGAAAAAAACTTGAAAGCTCATACGACAAAAAGATCAACCAGAGCCTTTTGTCTACAATTTTGGGATGCATTATCGGTTTTCAATCCTCATGACAGAGATGCTATTTATTCCGTAGGCTTAGCAGCTCTACACTGGTCAACAACTTGTTGTTGCCAGGTGATAGTAATTTGGTGGATCGTGTAAACCGAAAACGCTTATGGCTGGTAAGCCCCGACGGTTATCCCGCGGGATGTGACGGGATCGGATTTATCTTGCTTAAGGGGGCTGAGTCAGCCCAAAAAGTTTCTCTTTATATTTCCTTATCGAGCAAAAATTAGAAATAATTCTACCCTTTCAGGAGAAACTCGAAGGATTTTTTTTTGTAACTGGACAAACCGGTTGGCTTGACCGGTTGCTTCATAATCAGATTTAAGGGTTTACATTTTCAATTACATTTTCAGTAAATTAATTGGAGAAATTTTTCAAAAATTTTCAACGTTAAAAAATCCATGTCTCTGATGCCAAATTTATTTTCACATTTTATAAATTATTCTATAACTTGGCTTTTGCCAATTTTTTCCTCAAAAAAAAAAAAAAAAAAGTAGACCTTATAATAAAAAGGAAACTTTTTTGACTGTCTTGGCTCCCTTAATGGATAAACCACTCACCTGGTAAGGATAGACTTTCAAGTTATCCTCGCTCAATGTCACATTGAGAATGACCATCGGACTGACGCAAACAAGAAACAAAATACTTGTACTGCCCAGTAACAACACGAGACGTCTCTCCTCGGCAAAAGTTCGGGGGTCCTCGTCGCTGCTTACGGTTCTTGACAAGGTCATACGTCGACGACGCTCGCAAGATTTTCTGTACACTATCATAATACGAAGATTGAATCCGGCCAGGAGAATCGTCGGTGCCACCTTGAACACCACTTCCAGAACTATTTTATAAATCTGCAATGAGATTAATAATTAAAAACAAAAAAATAAACACAAGTTCTTTCGCTGTTTCTTGATGCTTCAACAAATTTGTTATTCTATTCCATTCTATTTTTCTCACCTGATAAAATACTGAATGGAGGAACCTCTCGTTGTCGCGTTTCTGATAGATCAACGGTCCACCAGCATGATCGAGACAAGTCGTCACTTCACCACGAAAGACGCTGGGGAGGTAGACGAGAAATGTTACGAGGGGAATGAGGCTCACTGTTACGTGAGGAGGGCCACACAGTGGCCTTGTGTGTTGTCCTGGGTGACAAACACCCACGTAACGTTCCACCGTCAGCGCCAATAGCATCATTACTCCCACACCTGATGACAAATGGATTACATCAGTTTATCTAACGATAATATATTTAAAAATGATGTGCTAATCAAATTAATCGGATTTGCGTAATAAGGGCTAAAGTAATCAACTCTATTAAATGGTTACTTTTGTCACGGCTAATATCAAGCTTCAGGTTTAAATTCAAAAGTACAATATAATTTATTCACAATTGTATTTTAGTTTTAAAGATCATAGAAACAGTAGGGTGGTTCATCCTGAATTTCATTCTTTTATTTTAATCTCTTAACTTAAACTTAAACTTTATTTTTTTTTATATTCGGAACTGTAGGACATTTTTACATGATCAGAGGACTGTTACGAAAGAATCAGATTCTCTATAATATTCTCTTTAACGATAAAACAAAAAGAAAATACACTTTGAAGCATGTAAAATTGGTGGGGCGTAAAACAAGAACTTAAAGTCGATATGTGAATAGATAGGACCTGACGTTTATTTTGGCAATATCAAGGTACAATTACCGAGGCAGCCGTTGCCGAGGAAGAGCTCGAAATGAGCGTGGTAGAATGCCTGAGGCCAGTTGCTCCATCGTCCCGTTTCTTTGTGGATGAGCACTCTGAGGGCGAACGGTATGCAGAACACAATAGCCAGCAATGCAGCAGCAGCGTATCCTGTATCGATGGTATAAAGCGATATGAAATAAGTGAATCGCTGAGAAAAGTAAGACTAAAGCGGTAGCGTCTCGCAAATATATACAGAAGCTTTCTAATGAATTCTAATTTTTTAATTTTTTTTTGTAATTCTTTGTAACGAGGCGCTACCGCATATCTTGATAACACAGAAAATGAAGAAAATAAAATGGAAAGTGACGTTTCATTTCCATCCAATTATATCAAGACACAGCTAGTGCTGTAGGAGCAGAAAAAACCTACTCTTGGTACGTACACTGGAATATATTTCGGTTCATTTCTTTTCATTCCCGCTTGGGATCAGTGAAAATGAAGCTGAATGCAAAAGTATGCGAAAGGAAGAAGGTCGTCGATAGGTATATAGCTGGTAATATACATAAAACGTAGAGGCTAGGCAGGTTGATCTCGCGGTTCATGCCACCCCATTGTGTAGACTTATTCGAGGATTTCCGAAGGGGTATAAAAAAAAAAAAACTTCCGGAGATTATGTTGAAAACCCGGAGTGCATCGGAGATTGTGCAGAATAGCAGTGTGGTATTGAAAGGCTCGACCATAAAAAATGTAACGGGAAGAGCTTTTGCATACATTATTATTATTATTTTTCTTTTCCAAGAGACAGATCATTTTTGGATTTAAGACCACAGAAGCTTAAATTCAGATTGTGGTTTTGTTAATTAGGGTATAATCATAATATAAGTTTTTCTTTTCCATTTCGTATATTGTTAATTATAAGAAGCCGTCAAAAATTTTTGACAATAGTTTTGGTTACAATCCCCGAAGACGTTAATTACGAAAAAAAAAAACTAAGTTATCATTTTTTCTTTTTCATTTTACAGTAAATTCTTTAATGAAAAAGAATTTTTTTTACATTTCTTCGAACATAACAGCGACAATATTGCGACGTCAGTTAAAAATTAATTAAATGTACTCAAAATAGTGGCTTTTCACAGTTTGGTAGTCTTGGTACGCACATTTACCTTTTTTTAAGGGATGTCGATACGATTAATCGTTTCCTAGATATTACACAGATTAAATGAAAAATAAAAAAAATTGCCATATTCCAGCAGAATTTTTTTTTTCAATTTCCAATTTGGTGTATCTATTGGTACCGCTGAATCTGACTTTTCGAAATTTTTTGAGAATCTTTATTTTTCGGTTACTGAATTGGTATGAAATGCCTCATTTTTTTAAGGGATGTCGATACGATTAATCGTTTCCTAGATATTACACAGATTAAATGAAAAATAAAAAAAATTGCCATATTCCAGCAGAATTTTTTTTTTCAATTTCCAATTTGGTGTATCTATTGGTACCGCTGAATCTGACTTTTCGAAATTTTTTGAGAATCTGTATTTTTCGGTTACTGAAGTTCATCTTACTTAATTTAAAGTTAACCGTGAAAAAAGTGTTTTCTCGATATAAGCAAATAACAATTGACAATGTCAATCGACGAGTCATAAGAAAATTTATTTTACATGTGTGATAAATCGTGAATAATTTATCTCACGAGCTCACATCTCGTAAATGCTAAAAGGTCAACGTGTGGCGAGAACACTCTCGTTGTATTTCGTATTCCTCGTTTATTTAATGTGGTTCAAGTTTGGGACGATCGTTATCACCGAAAATTAATTAAATTCTCAAGTGCTGGGGAATGCACTCATTGGGATGCTTCGTGCGCTTGTCGGAGGAGAAGGCCAAGTGGTGGTATTAAAGTTTTACACACTCCTCCTTGCATCGATTTTGTTGTCTAGTTTTGTCCCAGTGAAAATACACTTATCGCACGTGGAGGAAAAAAAAATTGTTTTTGCCGACCGCCGTCGCGGGAGGGAAACTCATTTAGCCTCGTAAAAACTTTTTCCACTGGTGCCGAATACCAATGCTTTCCGTAGAGGAAAAATGAGCCTTTTTCCCCTGTTGTTGCAGATATTCTCCCGAAATTGATGCTCTTTGGTACAAAGGAAATTGATGCTGTGATTGATTCAACATTTTTGGCGTATCTGACTCAGCACAAGATTTGGGAGAGGAGGGTTAAATTTTGAGCTAGGAATAAAGTAAAAATTAACAATTGCAAACACAATTTTTTTTTTACTTTTTTTAGAACCAGCCTTTTGTCAAATAAATTTAAAATAAATAAATAAGAAAATAAAATAATTCTTTTTGAATCGATACAATTTTTCCACAATGTCTATTTAAAAATGAGTATATCACGGTTAATAAAAACCGTTATGTCATTTATGTAATCGTTACTAAAACAGAAAAAAATTTTCATCCAATTAAATTTTTTTAAAAATCGAGTACTCATGATACTTCAGTCGTCTACGTGTATTTTTATCTCATTCCTTTAGCCGTTTGACAGATTCGTAGGAAAGAAAGCTTTCTTATGTACCAAGTGAAATTTTTTTTAATATAATACTTATTTATCAACCGTCGGATACTGAGAAACTTAGTATGTTATCCACCTTATCGACAGCATGAGAAGACATGACAGAGCCTTTGGAAAGGTCGATAAAAGAGATCAGCAATAGCTTTCATCCCTTGGTACGATTCCTGTGTCGATAAAGCAGATGTTGACTCAAGCTCTCTCACCAGATTTATCAACAGAGAATTTAAATACGGTTCCACACCTGCAACAGGTCTGCAAAGAATTACTAACAGAGCGCAAGCTTACGAGCTTCATCGGCGCTTTCCATATTAGGGTCTTTATCCCTATTTAAGCCCTATCGTTGGTATTATACCTTGATAATGGTTGACATTTTCCAATTCAATAAAAGTTTATTCCGACATTTTTGTTCGACTGCAAGAAAGTAAAAAAAACAAATTTAAGCCTTATTTCTCGTAATTTGCGCGAGAGACATTTTACAAAAAAGTTAAAAATGTTATAAATATTGAACCGCTTGTATACCAAATTTTGAAAAACATGAAAAATTACGTCATTTAACTTGCTAACAAGGAAATGTGACCCACACAAACATTTTTTTTTTCTAAACCGGTTTTTTCGTCATTTTAGACCATTCCGAGTTTCCGAACACGAAAATCTCGAAATTTTTGTTTTTTTTACGGAAACAAACCTTCCTCTATGAGAATGTTAAAACGGGACAGAGTGCGTGGCAGGAAGCCCAAGCTTTTGCTGCGGCAGAGAAGTTGTGCCAATGTTGATCTCGTAAAAGTTTTACGTTCCTATCCCCCCGATGGTTCTACAGTCTCTATCCCATTAGAACGAAATTGCCCTGACCCGTGCGCGATGGAGTTTGGCGAGGGTTGGAAACATTTAAATTACGATGCTCTCTGGCCATTTCCACCGTCTGTTCGCACTGTAGTCAACCTTTTCATGCTTTCGTTGTCCGGGCGACAGTGGGCTTTGAACCCTCTCCTGCGAAGACTTGAGAATTCGAGGGCTTCTGTTACTAGAAAGAGCCTATGTATATAGCATACATTGGTACATACACATATATGTATATATATATATACTCGATGCCTATTCTCTGAACCATTAACGTTTCGCACACTCATCGCACTTGAGCTTTTTTTTTCTTTTTACTTCCACTCGACTTGTAAACACTCATAAAAATGAGAAGCATTTTCAGCACCCCTTTCTGCGCACCCAGGGTCATCGTAAAAAAGATATTTGCAGACAATTTTTCGCCCTGTCTGTATTTAATGGTTACTTCAAAAATTAATTTCACTTGAACGTTCTTTTTTTATTACTGGCTTCGCTATTTAGCAACATATAGATATTATTTACTTTTTAAATGATGGACGTTTGTTGAATGACGATTTTATATCTATTTCTTTACAATATATTTTTTAATTTTGGAGAAAAAAATATACAGCGCATTTTTTATTTATTTTATTAAGGGTGGTTTATTTGGAATTTCTTAGAAAAATATTATTTTGAGTATTTGTCACCGTTGTCGTAGATGGTAGACCACAAAAAATATTATATTCTAACTATACCAACCTGAACATGAAAAATTTTTAAAATAGAATTTACATTTTTTTTCTTCAAAATTCAGTAGGGACCTCTAAACATTTTTTTTATGTACTGATGATTTAGGGGAATTTTTTTTTTTTTTAGTACCTGGCACTATTTTTGAGTTGGGAAGTCAGAAAAAAAAATTGAAAATTAACCACCCTAATCAATATATAAAATAATGAGGAAGCAATTTGCAAAGTTCTACTTTGCAGTCTTGATTCTCAGTACAGAGGAAATTCTTTACACAGGATTTCTTAGCTGTTCGACACTCGGTAATAATGAGAGATTTAAGAGTGGTGGAGGGGATTATCATGGGACCTCTCTGTGTAGTAGTCGCAAGGGGAAGAAGAGTGCGCTTGAACCTTCCGAAGGGATAGCAGGAAGATTCAACCCTGCAGAAGGACACCCTGGGGAATAGGGGCTGGGGGTGGTAAGCACGTGATCACGAGGTGGCGAAACGGAAAGGTGACGATTCAACTGTCCAACTATTCAGCCGGGATCACCCGTCCTTGGGAGGGTAAACGAGTCGGTGGAGTGAACGAGTGAGTTTGCAGGGTACGGCGTCAGGGGATAGGTAACGACCCGCGATTCCCATATATATAGAGAATCCTCAGGCCGTCCTGGAAAGCGTTCGCTCACCTCTCTCTCTCACCCCTCTTGATTCTGAAAAGCAGAGCAAAGCGCGGAAGGCGCGAGGGAGAAACCTGTTGAAACTGTGGAAAGGCCATCAGAGGCTGTACAGAGTGGTGGCCAAGCCAGAGTGCAATATCGTTGCTGAAGCAATAAACCATACACTGGCTACCTTTCACACGCTTTCCTTCCAATTTCCCTCATATTCGTCGTTGGTATAATAGCTCAACTCGACATTGATGAATGTGTGGGGGATCTTAAAAGTAGCGACGACAGTCACATAATCTCAACAATAATTGTGAGCAAAATTAAAATGGCGTTTCTGGGTCAGTGTATATTGCCCTTTTTGCTTCCTCATAAAGAAAACTTTATTTTCATAAAGTTGGGTTAAAGGATTATCAGTGCTTCGACATCCGTCTTTTTGTTTGCATATGCGAACATAAATTGAACTTGTTTACATAGAATTTCCTCTGGCAACAAATCAAACACAGTAAACATGGAAACATTAATATTTGTTTTTCTACAAAATCAACAACAAAAACTCAGAAAAATTTTACAATACATTTATTTTCATATTTATATTAAAAAATGTAATTTTTGTAAATCTACAAGTTTTTCTGACACTTTTCTAGTAAGAAGATTGAATCAACAATTTTACACATTTTTTTTTTTGGCACTTTACAAGATTCCGAAAAAAGTCGTAAATGATAAAATATACTTTTTGTTAAAGTAACAAACGTATTTATTCCACATTTAATAAAAGTTATTGTTACAACGATTTTCCATCAGAAAAATCAAAGAGCCTTTTTGAATGTGTTTTCAAGTTAAAAACCACTAGAATCTTAATTTTCATTTGAATGGCGCCCAACTCAGCTTGACAGTTGTTACCAGGCGTATATCCAAAATACGCGAGAGAAACGGAAATATTTTGTGAGATTTCTTGAGAAACCGTCTCGTGAAACTCTGTCATGGCTATTCAGAGCAAGATAGAAGAGCGAGGGCAAGAAGAAATACTTTGCGGAGTGTTGCTGACGTGTTTGGAAGCTTTCTTTGCAATAGAAATGTCTTCCTTTCAAGGTGCTTTATAAATCCTTTTACGATGCTTGATAACAACTTCTTCTCTTTTTTTCTTGCTATATACATGTTTTTATTTTCTTCTATAGTCCCTTTACGATTGGCGTATAGCGTCACGTTACGAGCACGAGAAGAAATAAATAAAAAGAATCTTTTTCACTACCTTCAACTTTCTTTCTCTCTTACCATTGCTTTGTCTTTTAAACTTCACTACGTATATATACCCTCACCGTCATCGATGTGAGCAAAAAGAGAGAACAAAAAATATAAAGCAGGCTAAAAGACAGACGGAGGTTTTTCACTTTTTGTTTTTTTCCACGCAATAGAGAACAAAGTTTGCTCCGTTGATTACCCAACCCGATGGAGCTTGTGCTCGCGTCCAAATGGACGACTCTGACAGCTTAATTTCATCTATCGACGAGCTTCGTTGAGAAACGGTTGATAACGAACCTCCCATAACCCTCTGGTCTCTCAACTTCCACGTCATCACTGGCATCTGCCCGAGCTCTAGGGCTTTTGAAGGCTTTAAGTCCAGCTGGGAAAAGTGATCTCTGGACCGTAACCTACATGACAAGCCTGATACGAACGTGTTTGGAATTCACTTTAGCCATGTGCTATTGCCACAAGCGTATCGAACAAAAATCAGATAAAAGAAGAATGGAAGATACTTGGCGACAGAACGAAAATGCATTTTATATGATTTTTATGGTCATCGCAAGAGGGTTCATCGAGTTCCTTTATTAATTTGTTTTATTGTCGAGTCAATATCTGACTCGAGTACACCACCCCTCCCCCCGTAGAACCATAAAGGCGGAACTACACCATCTCCTCTCCAAAACCATAAAGACGTAAATCCTCTGCCCAGAATTAGAAGCGCGTACGTTTCCCGACCAGGGAGTCTTTCAAGGATAAAGGGTTTCCTACAGGTAGAGGATTCCTTAGGGTTTGATCGATCCCTAGGAGTAGAGGTCTCCATACGGATTGATCGTTCTCTAGGGATGCAGGGCTTCCCTAAGAATTGAGGATTCTGTAAAGATAGTAGATGTCCTAGACACTCTGTCTCTTTTTGTTTCCTCATAGAGGAAGCTTTATTTTCATGGAAATTTTGTTGTTGAGATTTTCATGCCAGGAGACTTAGAATGTCCTGACATGAGGATCTTAAACCATTTTAAGATACCAAGTGTGGGATATTTTTTAAATGGTGATAACATCGTGATAGGTACTTTTCTGGTCAACAATGTGTTTGCAAAAAGCTTTATGGTAATTCTAGAAGTTGAGTGAAACAGACACAAGTGTCCTTCACAAGCGTTAAGCGTTACTTTAAGCTCAATCTGGAGATTACTTACTTCTTTTCAATCTTAAGGTCGAACTTGTAACTGATAATTTGGCCTTTAGATACAATACAAATTGAATACAGTTTTGGTAGAATAACCTGATGCAGATGCAATGATTTTTTTCCCCGAGCACATTGCCTTGAATTAGTTGTACAAGTGTGCCGCGTCATCTATCAGCTAGTTTGAAATGCATCTGCATATAAATAGTGTTACTTTTCATCAAAGATCCATTTAATTCTGTCGAGGACTCTCAGGAATCTTTTACAAAAAGTCTTCTTATTCTTTTTCGTTTTATCCTTATCTCTCAATCTGGTATTTACAACGATTGGCTATGCGTTTGCATACAAAGTGCATCAGCTTAGCAGTCTCGAAGTCTCTAAGGTATTATCCTCTTTACGTGAGCCAAGTATTCCAGGGTTTCAGAGAGCAGCCCCGATGGAGATGGTCGGCTTCTACGTTCTTATCGACCTGAGAAGATAGAGACAGTCTCTCTCGGTACTCCCGTGAGAGCGATCTAAGCCCAGTCACTTTTTTCCATCCTCTATCCTTTGTCGGAGCCACATCATTTTTTCCGAAAACTTCGTCAGTCGAATCGTCGTATTGCCGAATCAACATTTACTGCCGAAATTAAGGGCGAAGGGTCAAAATCTCGAACGATAAAAATCAGAACAATGGACCACCCATTGTCGAAGCACACCTCCGGAATCCAAAATTGATCAACACACTTTCTCATAGAGGTAGATTTGTAAAACAAAAAGCTTTGTCAAAGATACTAAACAATGAGGAAGCAGTTTTCAAAATTCTACTCTTTTTCTTTTGTTTTTATTGTGTCGATCAGTCGGTACGTCACATCACCTTCAAGTGATTATACGAGGCAAGCTGTGAGTTTATCATGCAAATAATATATTTTTTTTCTTGTTCCGTTCCTGCCTGCGACGAATACTCTTATATGTGGTAAGAATTTCGTCGATTTTCTTTTTTCTTCGGGGTTCTTGAGCTAAAGCTTGTCATATTATTCAGTTTCAGCCTATTTCCACCTTTTCTTCGCTCTATAGTCGCTGTAACGGGTTCTCCTTTACATATTTCGTTACTTCCTTTTTTCCAGCTAGTTCACTCTTCTGTTGTCTGATAAAGCGCAAACAAAGACAGAAATAAACAGCGTATTGTGCCTCTCCGTTTCTGGTACACTGTCGGACTTGACGTTATAACCACCCCACCTCTCGCAGAACGAAGGGTCGTGGACGCATACGAATTGCGAGATCAGCCCTCCGGCAGTATCTTCAACAACGCGACCAACACCCAAGACTTTTTCCTTTTTCCCTTCGTTCGACGTTTTACTTACTTTCCTCGGGTGAGAGAAAACTCGGTAACAGCGCAAGCTTCCATCTTTTTATGTCGTACCACGTTATGTGTATACCATAGAGTCAGCTGTAGCTATATAGTATATGGGGTGTTTTATACGAACCAAATCTGTCTTTCAGACATCTTTTTTTATTCCCTGGAGAATGAAGGTTATTTATAGTATTATTCTAAGTATTAGTTCATTGAAACTTTCGGAAGTTGAAAAATTGAGTTGTAGGAATATTTCCGGTGATACAATAATATACTTCAGTTTCGAGAGTATATTAAAAAATGTCCCTTGAAAACGTTGTTCAGTTCACAGGAAATAGCCTATAGCTATTTGTATAACATTTCCGGAACTTAAAATCACGGGATATCGAGCATATTTACCGTGCGCCGGGCGGCTGTGTTGCTACCACGCGATAAAGATATGGTTAGCTGCCCTTTTCTGAGTTGGAAAAGTGAGAAAGGGCGAGGAAAAAAAAGTTATTCCAGAGATGTATTCTCATCCTACCCAACTGTCGCGTCAGATATCACAGAACCCTCGTCGCTTCGTGATTTCATTAGTATTCACCGCGAACGATGAATCTCTGCTTCTGGAGGTGAAAAATCAAAAATTACTTTTACTTTGCTTACTTCCGCAGTTTTATACGGTTACTTTTTTTGCATGGAATTTTAAAGATGATCCATTAGCTGACGAACGTCACTTCTGTTTTATACCAACTTTTGCCCGTTTATTCTCGCGATAAGAAATATCGCGAATAAGGTGCCCGTGGCATAAATTATCTTGAATTTACCAAATGTCAGACCAGCGGCTAGAATGGAAAATCCTAGCGGTTCTAGTATCCGGATGGCTGAGGGTTCGCCTCTTGGATCGATAATTCGGGGAATCGATGTTTTCTCTATAAAAAATAACGTTATTTTGGATCAATTTTTACAGTCAGAATAATACACAGCCAAGCCAGCAGCTAGTCTGAGCGAGCGTTACAAACCACACTTGGCAACCCTACCATTTACTTTTGCCTTTCGAATTTGTCTGCATTAACAAACATACATATCGTACATAACTTAGTTTTTTAATTTGTGATAAAATATATGAGAAAAATTAAATGAACACCGAGGAATTTAGGACTCGAACGAAGTTTATTAATTCACTATGAAGACACAAAGCGTTCGCTCTATAGAATGTTCGCGCCTCAGCGACTCTGCGACGAGTGACTATTCGCAACTCTCTCCCCCCTTTTTCTGCCGCGACCGTTACGCTATGTTTCCGAGTATAGCTCCGGAACGTTGCGATCTTCTCGGACTCGTTGACGGTTGGCGTGCTTGGCTCAACGGCTCGCGCTTTGTTTACGTAGAATGCCTAGAAGTTCTCCCGCAAAGCCCCTCCTAAAACTCCACCTGAAACTGTACAAGACTCATCATCTCGCCCAAGCTCTCTTTTATCCACGTGCCTCTTTATATTTTTCTTCTTATTTCTTTCGACCTCTTCATCTTTCAACATAATCTCTTTCACACTTTGGCAGTTGATCCCTCAGCGATTCTCGTCACCCAACCGTAACGGACTTAAAGAATATCGATTACAAAGGGTTCTATATAGTGTGATAGGGGGGATCTACTACCTCGTTCGGGTTCACTCTTTAATCTCTCAACGTTATGAAGGATACCGCGCTTAACGAACAAAAATGGAGGATCGCTTTCAACGACGGCGATAAAGAAAAGTAAAAAACAAACTTTTTGTGTAAAAAACAGCACTTCTATTGTACATAATAATTTTTTTTGGATCCTATAATTAACAACGATATTCATAATATAAATATTCCACTGAAACATTATATGAAATTCCTCGAAACGAAATAAAGGCAATTCTATTACACACGAGTGGGCCTGCAGATCTTAGCTGATGCAGATAACTGCTGAATGGGTAGAGCAAGTGGCAGTATATGCGGTCTGACAGTCGTTGTCTGCACTGCTGCACGACTGGCTGCAAGAACAGTTCTACTGGAAGCGCAATACCGGGGCAGCGGCAGCATTAGATATAACTGGGATGAGGACGATTCGGAGCACAGATTGTGGCTTTAACGCGGGACCGTACCGAGGCAGCGGCACCAGGATAACGATACTGCGCTCCTGATTTCATCGTGCTGGAATCCAATATAGAATCTGAACCCCACTATACAGACAATAATACGTATACGAGGCGTTCTCCACCAACTCGGCCACTTTTTTTTTACCCTCTCGGATCTGTTCCATAATTGACCATACTACTTAAAAGGTACTCTTTGCGAAATTTTTTTCAAAATTTATTATTATTATTTCACTTAGTCTCTCTCGCAAGAAAAAAAAAAATATATATATATTACGGAGAATAGTTCATTGAGGTACATCTGAGTTCTTCTTTCCATGAACTGCTTAATGTAACTATTCGAGTTCCACGTTGCCAATACTTTTATAGAAAAAAAATATTTTTCATATTTTTGTTCGCTGAAAATATCCTTTTTTTGCCGTCGAAAATATGACATATATATTACGTTAAATAGTTCATGGAAAAAGATAACTTTTTTTGTTTTTACATTTTTTTTTGCCCGACCTCAACCTTCCATTATATGTTTGACAAAAAAACCCATTTCCGGAACCAGTGACTTAAAAAATCTGAAAAAAATCACAGAGAGTGCCTTAAAGTAGTACTACGATATGGCCAATTATGGAACGGATCCAAGAGGGACAAGAAAAAAAAAAGTGGCCGCGTTGGTGGAAATGAACGCCTCATGTGTACACCATCAGTGTCTCTCGTAGAATCCAGTGCGAAGGGACAAGTGCACGGTGGCTAGAAATTGGCGCATGACCCCCGTGGGCAGATTATCGAGAGATTTTCGTGGACATTTGCCAAATTCGCAACAGCGAGGACGGTACGACTTAAGAGAGAAGCGAGGAGAATGGATCGAAGGACAAGATTGGCGAAAATTCGAAATCGAATTACCGATAGTAATTTCCTCCTAATGCAGTGCGGCGATTGCGGTTCACCAACGACCAACGAGTTTCAGGCTCTCTCGCTCTCTCTCTCTCTCTCTCTTTCTCCCTCTCTGCCTGCTGGTTCTGCCGTTAACTCGCTAACCGGAAGCACACAGCGAGAATTCGGTACTGAACCCTGTACACTTAGACACTAAGAAACCACACATGCAGGATACTGCAAATACTGACCAAGTTTTGGCTCGATGAAGCCGCCATTGGTTCTTACGAGCCACGAGATATTTTGCTAATGAATTCTTCTTTGCAGTAAGTGATTTATACTGAGAGAAGAGTTTATTTATAGTTGCTAGAATTTGTGAGAAGTTAACAAATAATAATGTTTCATTGTTGTAGTTAACAAAAAATCGATTGTTTGAAGCTTTAAATTGGCACAACTAAAGATTTATTAGCAGTTAAAAAATGTATATTTAAAGAAAAAAATGGTTACATCCAAAAAAGAATCTAGTTGAAGGCATTAAATTCCATTTATGGGAACTAAACTTTCTTGTTTAATATTTCAAGCATTTTTTGTTGTAATTACTAACAATTTATTGACAAATTATTATTAAATTGATTGGTCAATTCTTTTGACTGCGTAAATGTTCGACTTTTCTGCAAATTCGGTAAAATTTTAAGTGCAATTGGACGAAAAAGAGCCACGTATTTAAAAATTAAATGTAATGTTTAAAAAAATACAATTCCTATGTTTTTCGGGAAAAGAAATCGTAGAACGTAATACGAAGTTGTAATAAGATCTGACTAATAATGACAAATATATCCGAGAGAGTCGGAAAAAACGTAAGGATCTGAATGAAAACGACTTATTTATATTTTCACATACTTCTTTCCAATAGACATTTTCTTCGATAAAATGACAAAGAAGCATTTATTTTTCGTGAAGATTCGCGTGACAATATACCGAATTTAGATTCCGCTCGAAGTTAGATTCTGCGTATTTCTGCTCTACAGCGCAATCTAGTATTCTGCAACCAGCCAATATCGTCGCAAATATCTTATTCCCATCTTCAGTATCTATTCGATGGAACTGCCCGCGGAACACGTACCGAACGCATCCATCGTCGCGAAAGGTGCAAGACGTACCAACGCGTTATATAGATATATGTAAAGTTTGTTACCCGCATCATTCGAATTTACATATCAACGTATTCAAAATATTCGAAAAGAAGGTCGATACGAAGGGATTTGAAATGTATTGGTATTTGATATATGCGCGAGAGGAGAGAAGTTCGGTTGTCTGCTTCGATAGAACCTCGTGGTTATCTTTAAGTCTCTCAACACATACACACATACTCTCACTCTCTTTTCCTCTCTCTTTCTCTCTTTCTCTCTCTTTACAGTGTAACACGTGCAGTGGTGCACCTAGGATGCTATAAGTAAGCTCGTAGCTTCGCAGTGTCAACTCTGGTGGTACGTGTACCCACCCGGTAACGTTCTTAGTCCTTCTCAACGTCAGGTTCTCAAAGTTCCATGGGGACTGCGTCAGGGATTTGAAATTCCATCTAATTGGCTACGTAGCACGGCAATATCGTAGGCGTTGAGAGAGGACGAAGAGGGGCGAGGTAAGACGTCGACGATGAGAACGACGTCGCGATGCAACCAGCAGACACATCCATTATGTATCATGCCCCATCCTCGAGTTGAATGCCTTCTTGCTTGGTACTGCTCATCCTCTCTCAACTAGAGCTCTCTGACCTCTCAACTGAAGGTGAGTGTGAGTGTATGTGTGTGTGTGTGAGGTGATGTGATAGTACATGGTGATCCAGTGCCGTATATTCACTCCGCGTTTCTTGCTTTGCTTGTACTGTCTGTAGTATGTGGCTAAAGCTACATCGGGGTTTTGCTCTCGTTTCGTGCTTTAGTAGAGTGGGTGCAACGGAAGTGCTCTCTACACATGGTACATATGTATGTAGAGGACGAAGACCCACTTTCGTTTCTTGCTCTGATTAAAGATGACGATAGGATGGACGATTTTTGGGGCTGTTCAACATTGAAAACACTTGGACTAGAGGAGATATGTATTAGAGTCGAGAGATGACATGTCAAGTTTATGCATTTATTCGTGGCTATGTCAGAGGGATTTTTGCACTCTATTCACACATTTTTCAGCAGTTGGTATATCCAATTCAATCAAATTCAATGTATGCAAGGTGACTTTTTGCGGAATGGTGAAGTCCTTGATCCAAGATAATATTTCGCTCGATAAAATAGCTATACATTGAGAGAAAACTTCTGGAATGGTGCCAACCGAAATTGCTTACTCTCTTTGAGCCAACTACGTGAAGTTGGCTGAAGTTGACTCAAAGAAAATTTTATTGCGCCAACTTCATGTAATTGGCTGAAAGCAAATTCGGTTGGCACCGTCCCAAAAGTTTTCTCTCAGTGTCCATATAAAAGAAAACTAAAATATGTACCCAAATGCATTATGTCATTATTACATCGAATACACGTTTTTTTCTAATAGGAAATGTGAATTTTTTTGCACCTTTCTTTGGTTGAAGTAAAAAGCTATTCGTAAGGGAATACGAATTTTGATTCTTGAATAATATAAATTGTAAGTCTTACTTCTTGGACTGAAGAATATAAAAGGTATCTCAGTTGAAAGATCCTTTCAAATTTATGCATGTTTTCGTGGGTATCAAAGGAATCGTACGCTTTATCCACAAATATTCCAGGATTCGGTATCCACAACTCAATCAATTCGAATTTATGCGAAGGGACCTTTTAGGGAATGACGAGTTCTGTCAAAGTGATATTCCGTCCGACAGAATACCTGTCGAAAAAAAAATCAAGATGATACACGGAGGATATTGTTTAAAAAAAATTTACAACAAAAAAGGCAAATGTTTATCAATTTTGACACTGTTATCATATTAAATTGCGTTACCATGACGAAATTATTCATCGCATTATTTATGTCGAAATTATGATTTTAATTGAATCATTTTCTTATTGCAATCTTTTTTTACAAATCAAGAACGGTTCGAAGTAAAAATCTAAAAAAAATCACAGGTGTTCTTTTCAGTGATAACAGCATTATAAAAAATACTAGGGAAATTGAAGAGGGTCACGTTTCATCCTCTGTGAATTACCGTGGAATGCTCCATGTG
Source organism: Perithous albicinctus (assembly GCA_964016905.1). Classification (NCBI taxonomy): domain Eukaryota; kingdom Metazoa; phylum Arthropoda; class Insecta; order Hymenoptera; family Ichneumonidae; genus Perithous; species Perithous albicinctus. The sequence continues at coordinate 31,216,874 of OZ024689.1, forward strand.
ATTCTTTTCATACTATCTCCTATCGATGAGAAAGAATCGCCGTGTTATGCAAGATAAATGCAAGGGGCCCAAATCGTTCGCATCCCATCGATATACAATTTTATGAAAGCTATCATCATATATACTTGCATCAGCCGATATATAAACCACGATATAGCAGATAACCAGAAGCGCTTTTTTGGCTCTAACAAAAATGTAGTGCTGGACCGCGAAGCTCGTCAATATTACTTCGACAAAATGTTGTTCCTACTTGTCGTTATCAGCCATATACCCTGCGGGAGAAAAATCCCTCTTGTATTTTTTTTACCTGTTATTTATATTTCTAGATCTGGTAATGTTCGGCTTTTGCTATTCGAGAGCGAAGATGGCTCAACATTTTATGATATACTGCCTGACAAACAATGTATTATACCGTCTGTGTACCAAGTGCCAGCGTGTATAGTATAGGCGATTATGCCGACATGTCGAAACGTGAACACACGTCACCACCAACTGTTCAATATTCGACGGGGAACGTGACGACCCGAACCCGCCACTCTCTCGCTTATAGCCCTCTCGATCATCCCGGAATTGCGATATTGCAACACACATTGCCGATGCCATGGACGATCGTGAATATTTCGTAGCCACCCACAATGGCACTATGATTTTCATACGAGCAGTCTAGACGTACTTTGATTGCCGAATCAATAATTTATTTTATGCACCCATTATTTTTTGTTTTTTTGTTTTTTTTTTTTTTTTTTTTTCAAGTTCGTTTCGACGTTTTCCAGTATTTTTCGTTCTATGCGAATTGTCGAGGGTGGTTATTTAAATCGATGACTAAAATAATTTAACGTGTACTGTTATGTATTTTGATTTTGCTTGGATTTTGCTTAAATAATCTCAAATTTGGTCTTTTTATTAATGGTTATTTAACGTTCATTATGAAATAATATATACGTAAATTGAAAAAGATCTGAAAAAAATTCTAAAAATCGTGTGTTCCAATAGATACACGAAATTTCAAATTCTTAAAAAAAAAAAAGAATTTGCCGGAATATGCCATTATTTTTATTTATCATTTAATCCGTAACACCTCGAAAACGATTAGTCGTGTCGACATCTCTAGAAAAACGAAAGTGTGCGTTTATTCATGTCTCACAAGAGAAAAAATTTATTTTGAGAATATTGTTTCATGAGATTCCCAAATCTTCTATGAGTTATAGCAATTTTCGGAGTATTATAGCAAAAAAAAAATAACGTCAGAATAATTACTACGTTAAACTGCAAAATATTATTTCAAATGAAAAGTTGACGTTAAACTGCTATAACATTCCGAGATGATGGGGAAGCCCTTATTTCCAAAAATCTAAAAGAAATTAACAGGAATATATCAATCTAAGCAAATGACTTTAATTCTTAATATCACGAAAAAAAAAAAAAAAAACGAAACGTTATCAGTGGAACACGACCTGGCCTATTCACACGTTGATATTAAAGCTCTGGAAACTCGAGAGCTGCACCCATTTACTCAGAAATCGCTTCACTGGATCACCGTGTTCCTGATGGTGTTTCCACTGCTCGGGCAACACTTAACCAGCAGGCACGTAATCTAACAAGCCAGCTTATATATCCTCTACACCTTTGGTCGAGTCTTCCAGCAATAGTCTTTCTTTATTGGTATACGGCCACCGCCTACCAATAACTCGCGTATAACCGGCTACCGCTTTGCAAGAGGCTACGCAGTAGAGTTGCCATAATACCTATATATACTACATAGTCCTATCCATATATTGTTGCGTGCTCAATGTCAAATCACCCTTTTCTCGAAAGCTTACGTCAGTCTTATCATCGGGGAGATCCTCTAATTACAACGCAATTCTCCACGGAATGTCAATATACGGAGATTTGGGCTCGAAGTTGATGAACGACCTATCATTATTGTAGATCAACATTTAGATACCATTTTTTTTACACTGTTAGAGACCGATTTTATATTCTAACTTAAAATATCAGCGTTGATATCTTTGATTTCTCATCAATTTTTCGCCTACATAAAATATTCACAACTCTTTTATTTCATTTTTCTTTTGTTACAGCAACAAGCAAACTTGTTGTATTTATTTAAAATATTTGCAAAAAATAGTACTTCTAATTTGCACTTTTGGAAAAAAATGCAAACATTAAATCGTTTCGAATTTATTTAGTCTGACAATATCGGTTTTTTTTTTCGCTCATCAGATAACTAAAATCGACATTTGTTGACAGTCAGTGATTTTTTTTCTTGCTTTATCAGAAAATTGTTTGATGAGACAAAATTGTTGTGTATACGTGGGGCTTGTTTGATTTCTTTTTCCATCGTATACGCCCCTTTAATCGTTAGTCGACGAAATGATACACCCCACCGTCATCACCGCGACGATGCACAATCCTTCTCAGAGCTCTTCGCCTCCAGTCGTTATCGAAACGAGCTCGTTAACGGCATAGTACGCCTGCCGCACGCGTCCCGGATACACCGGAGCTTATCCACTCATTCTAGTTTCCACCCTCCGTCTCTACTTCTCACCCAGACAGTGGCCTAGACAGTCGTTCTCATTTAACGCGAGAAAACGCGGACTATCGTGTTTCCGACACGTTTTACGTTATGGGTACTTGACCCATCTCCAAATACACTTGAATATATCTGTATTAGGCAGTAATCGTTTTGAATTCTGGTACGCGAGGGTTTAACAAGATTAAACTGGTATAATTCTAATTAATCCTGCTTAAGGGGTTCGAGCCACTTAAACGGACATGAGAAAATATGTTTAAATTGTGATATTATTTTTAGAAAAAAATTATTTTCGACCTCTGAGATGCATATCGCGAACTGTATATCAGGCATTAGGGCTTCACCGCCCCAAATCGGTTTCAAATCATTCAAAAAACACACCTCAAATTTTTTCATAATAAAAAAAAATAATTACCCTCTTTACACAGGGGTTGAAGTTTCCCCGTTTAAAATACATGTGTTTTTGAGCTTAAACCCGTTAAAATGCTTTTTCTCAAATTTCGGTCTATAATTTGGTGTTCAAGTAGTAAATGACATGTAGAATCGAAATAACAAATAAGAAATATAATATTTTATTTTTAGAAAGAAAAATAAAGTACAATTATATATCTTTCACTCACCTCTCATATAGATGTACGCAGTACCCCTCATGTTTCGTCTCGTAAGCACCACGAGATTGAGTACATTACCAATAATTCCTAAGCAACAGATCGCCGGCAGTACAATGCCATAACTGACGCGTCTAAGCGAAGCGATTCTCGGGTCCTCGAGAATCTCGAGTTCTTCCTCTGGCCTGCACAAACGCGGTATATCGAAATCACTCGCGTTCAGACTGTCGGTCATCTTGTCTTGAACAATTTTCTTACAACTTTTCTTTTTTTTTTTTTTGCGTTCAATTTTATTTACGTTTTTTTTTTCTCTTTCACCGACACATAATTCTCACCTGTTCTTTTTTTGTTTCAGCAAAATAAAAATAAGAAATAAACTTTTAAGATACCAATTTGTGGTTTTTTGTTGTCTTCAGATGATTCCTCCACTTCTTCGCGTGTATTTTGTGTTTGTCAATAGTCTCGTTAAGGCTTATCGTCATAGTTGTTGCCTTGGATTTTGATTTGTCGCTTCGTTCGCCAGCCTGACGTCCTCGTCTTCCTCTTCTAACACGCCAGGCTCGTCGACAACGTCTCTTCTTATCCTTCTGATGATGGTTCACCAGGACTAACCTGGTTGAGCTCTTCATGGCGGCGCCGACGAACGCCGCGACTCGCTTTGCATACCGATTTCGTTTCCTGCTGAGATGCTCGCAGTAGGAAGCGGAACCAAACCACCGACAGGACGAGTATCTTCCCCACCAGCCTCGGCAATCGAATGCATCGTCGCGACTTCCGCGACTACGACGACGACGACGACGAGACACCAACACGGCGAATCCTTCACACCGGATGCTCTACGTTCGCCCGTTCGCCTCTTTCGTTCGCGCGAGCTTTTCACCAGACGATGGGATTGAACGGAAGTCGACTGAATCCGCAAATCCAGAGAGATCCACAGCCAAAGTACGTGAGATATTTCCAGATCTGGAGGAGAAACGCTTCGTTACTCATACTTATTTCCATTTAAATAATCACGATTATTTTTTTATTCCTCAAATGTACCTCAGATTTTCAGACTCATTTGTGTATTATTTGCAAAAATATTTTAACATTATTTAAATATGCAATACTCTTCAATGGCTTTAAAAATTATTTATTTCATTATAAATTTGTTACACTATAAAAATTCGAAAAAAAGAGATCAAGACATATAAAAAAAATGAAAATCTTTCGAGCAGAAAAGTAATGAATGAATTTTTATAAACAAATATTTGTGACTACTCATTGGACGGATATAGAAATTTGTACCATTTTGAATAATAATAATAATAATAATACCAAAATCATTCTGATTTTTTTTTTCAAACCATTTCAGGACACTCAACATTTTGTTGATAGCCCTATCATTAATTTTTCAATATTTATCCTTTCGATGATATTTTCTCTCGCAGGTTGATTTACCGCCATCTGCCCATAACCTCCATTTCCATGAATATGATTTACGAAGGGCACAGCTCTCGCGAGAATATAGTGCAGACGTGTAAGCATCCGAAGACGCTGGTGACAGCAGGAACAATACACAATGCGTTATAGGTATTTATGGGGTATGTTGTGGGAGAAAGCACGGGTATGCATTCGTGTGTGCCTCTTCGTTTTCCCCGACTATCCGGCAACCGAGTCACGCTCCTCGGCATCCGACATTCGATGTCCATGCAGTTTTAATAGACAAGCCGAGAAAATATGAAAAATTCATGGAAAAGCAATAGGCAAAGGAGTAGAGGACTCGCGGAACAATTGAGAGGGAATGATTTCATCAGGATGCCCATCATGTCCTTCTATCTTGGATTTTGGGCATCTAACTATGTGTACATATGAGATTTTAGGGCTCATTCCTGAATTCAGCAATGGGAATTCGCGTAAAAAGTCTGAACTTTACGATTTAATATCTGAAAAACCATACGGTTTGTCTTATTCGAATTTTACATATCGGTTGGCTTGAAGCTGATCTATAACATATATTTCAAATCTAGATTTGTATCTTGGAAAGCCTCTGGTGATCGACTCACCTTGACAGTACCCAACACTACAGCGATGATTCCCTTCCTGACGATTTGATTAAACACATCTAACAGTCAGAGTCAGAGAGTAAAGATCTAATGTCCTGATGAAATGTAGAATCCATCGATATACATATATATTATATCGACGCAGCTTCGTTAAGACATCTGTTGGAAAGGCCAGAGAGATAAAGAAAAAACGATAAAATGACACGAGACACCTGGAACTCAGAAGAAGATGAAAATAAAGTGGCTACCATCTTTTGCCCGTCGCTGAAGGGAGTTGAAGAAAAAGAAAAGAAAAAAAAAAAACGGTAAGAGTGTGTTTCTCGACTGGTGTATCGAATCTCAATAGAAAAACGATATTGAGAATTTATAGTGATCGGATTTTCTCTAAGTGGAGGTCGACTCGATGCGGGTAGTAACATAGGGACGGAGGGATGGTATAAAGAGGTGAGGGGTGGCAAGTGCAAAACGAGAAAAGCGTGATGGCAAATGGAAAGGGAAATAAAAAGAGTAAAAGACCAGGCATAGAGAGTGGGCGAGTGTCTCTTGGTACTCCTCCTGCTGTCGGAATGAAGAAAATTGGAACTCTGGGGAATCAGTGTCCAAGCACTTTGCAAAATACTCCTCTCGGCTTCTTTTCTTTATCTCGATTCCGGTGAACTCGGAAATGGTCCAAGTGCAAAACTCTATTTCGATAGATCGAAGGTTCTACGTATGCGACTAAGGAATGAAAGTAAGCACGGGAAGAGCAGTCTAAGGAAACGAAGGGAATAATAAAGAGGAACGAAGTGGAGAAGCAGAAACATCTCTATATTCGGATCATAAGCATTCATCGCATTACGAAAGTTTGAGTAGAATCTAGGGGATCTCGTATACGCGTACTGAAGCGGACGCGGACAACGACAATGAGGAAGGCCAGGATGAGGTCATTTAGATGGGAATAATAAGATTGGATCACGTAAAAAAATCGTATTTACAAATATGTTTGTGGCAATGAAATTGGCGTATTTTGGCTTCCTAATACTTTTTTAGTCGTAAATTCACCAATACAATGTGTAAGGTCTTTCTTGGATGAAAATGGAGAACCGATGGGGTGTTTCCATGAGAAGTGGGACAGATTTTGGTTGAACGACCACGAATCTTGACGCCTATCGAGAATCTCGTTTCTTATTATGATACAAAGACTCTCCCACAGAGTCTCTTCACAATCTTCCGGCGAATTTTTTCAAGACTTCTTTCGAGACTTTTTAATGAATTTGATGAATCGATCGTCTAGATTCCTTGCGAACATCATCAAATTGCATTCTTAGAGCGTGCGCTCGACAATCATCAATTTTCACCTAAGACCATTCCATTCCTCGGAGTTCAGTGGTTGATAGTAGAGATGCACGAGTATATGAGTAATGATTAATACCGCTGAAGGAAAACAACGACAACGAGAGGGACGAGCGAAAAAGAGAAAAGTGCGATAGAGTGGTAAGAGCAACATAGCGAACTTGATAGTATGCTAAAACTCGGGGTCAGGTGACTCTGCGAAATTATAAGATGTGACTCTGAGTAGGAGGAAAAAAAGGCCATGACATGGATGAAGAAGACCAACAGCTAGACTTTGAGGTAGCTCCGTGCTTATAAATCGTCTCTCTCGCTACTCTATTATGAAGCCATCGAGTTTGCATAAGGCGGGTTGCATTTCTTTTGCCCAGCTTTTGTTTCTTTCTCTTATTTTCTCTTCATTCTACATCTCTTTTTATTCAGTGTCTCGGTCTACTATTCGTCGTACATAATTTTGTATTTGCTGATGCTGACCCGGCTCTTCTAGCAATTACTCGGAATAATTTTATCCTCGGCATATAATTATGAATTATTTAATGGCTTCGAAGTAATGTAAAAGTCGTTTCATTATCTTAATACTCGGGTTCATTAAATTCTACTAGACTTTTAGAGAGAGAACTGATTCAGTTATGAAAATTTTCGGAAAAGTTTTTTAAAAAGATTTTGTACCTTTTTTCCAAATGTCAAATTTTATGGTATCTTAAAAATTTTGAAAAAAAAAATGTTTTTACGCTTTAACTTTTGCAAATTCCAATATATGGGACTGAAACGTTATGCGTAGATGTAGCAACATTAAACGTGACTAATGATAAATTTGACAAAGATCAATAAAGCGGTGAAACAATTCTGCAAAGTAGAACCTTGCAATTGCTTCCTCATTATTTTGTACCTTTAATAAAGTTACCTCTATGAGAAATCCAACATTGATCAAAATACTTTCTCCATAGAGATGGCTTTGTCAAACACAGAATAATGGGGAACCAATTTGCAAGGTTCTACTTTGCAGGCTTTTTCACAACTCTTTATAACAAATGCAGAACTGATGCAGAAGTTTAAGATGTAGAGAGATTTTTAAACATGTTGTCCTGAAGTTTTTTTTATGAATGCAAATGTGAAATGACTACAGCATCTACAGCTTCCGGTATGTAGCAAGTTGTCCCAAACAGTCTATATTGTGCTTCTGTGCTCGGATTACTTTAGGTAGAACTTTGTCATTTACGTTGGCCACGCGTGTTTCGCTTGCAGACGAGACTTCTCCTGAAGCAGTGTGGCTCTACCAATAATGGCCGAACTAGAAACCTTCCAAAGGAACAAGAGGGTTCATGGTGCCTTGGTGCATGCCAGCCATCCTACTCTATATGTACCTTTTCTCTTGGATTCTCCCTTGCTGCATCCCCGAACTGGTTAAGCCAGTGTGCTTGTGTCCATAATGTAATCCCGTCCATCTACGATCTTGGGCGTACGTTCGATCTAACTATATACTATATATATGCTGTAGCGCCTCTTGATATTATTGAACACCGGAGAAGTAAGGGTAAACTTGTCGTATATTTTCACCCTGTCTGTTGATACGATAATCTTAATAAATAATTCTTTTGCTATTTAAATAACGTATACAGATAATCTGCATTTATTAGACGATTTTTTTTTGCCAAAAAAGTAGAGTTTATATATATGGGGCATTCTACGTCATATTTACAGTCTATATATGACCTCGGATTTTGTTAATTTGTTACAATAATTATGTTTCCGATCCAAAAGCGTCTTGGATTTTTTTTTTCGATTTTGTCACCTTCATTTGAATTTTTTCAAGCCTCGGAAAGTCGATTCTGAAAACGCAATTTTTTTTTTATTTGGAAAAATTTGCACTGATTCTTTGATTTGAAATATGATTTGTTGAGCACCTTAAGATAATGGGATCTCAATATTTATTATATTTTCGTAAGATTTGAGATTTTTCTTTCATGTCAGAACTGGAATTTTTATTTTTTCGATCGTTCTTAAATTTTCTCAAATATCAATGGACGTCAATTATTGCGCAGTTTATAGAAATACGAAAAGTCTCAAAATTTCAGAAGACTCAAATAAAATTATTATCAATAATTATTTTCTGTTTGTTAAATGACAAAAAAATTTACTGATCCCTCACGCAATTTTTACACACTTTTTGTGAGAGGTACTATTTTGATTTTGCTCAAAAAATAAATCACTACAAGTGGCGCTCGGATCGAGCGAATTTATAATCGGGAAAAGAGATAAAACGTACTGTAGCTGCTAGCGAAAAAAAACAAAAAAAAAAAAAATGAAAATGTTTTAACAACGATCTCGACAAAGCGCAAAAATAATGTTGAATATTTCGCCTCACGTTTACGCTGTATAATCCATCGTGGTAAATGCGATGGGGAGATTTTACGGCCCACTCGGGGCGGGGGATGAAAAGAGTCGAACGGAAAGCAGGTAGAGATGAGAGTGGAAAATGCGGGCGGTGGGTGTTGGACCCCCCCCCCACGACTAATAACGAGAAACTGTCACGACTCTGGGTGTAAGCGCGAACGAGATTCCCCGCGTGCCGCAGCTACCCTCACAGAGCATACCCGATGGCCCCCGCACACAACCGTTAATTAAACGAATTTATAGCTCGTTGCTTTTGGTTAGGTACGATTAGGCGTGTGCGGTCGCGAGTACTCTGAACGCGCGTGAGACTCGAGAGTACAGGAGAGGGAAGAGCGTGCAAGCCAGTGGTGAAGTCCCGTATGCGGTCCGCCCTATGCAGGAGGTTAACCCGACTAACTATACACGCTGGCGTGTCCGACCGTATAGTGGTCGACGCTATCTGCTAAACGGAAGCGCCGGAACTCTCGTCGGACAGCCTCTATTCCTCCAGTCACGGACAAGCTGACGAATTTCAACCGACGTAATTGTTTCTGCGATTAGGCTGTGGCGTGTTTTTAAACCAGTCAAGAAACATTTGATTGATGGTAGCTAGTACGAGTTACTTTTTTCGTCCTCATTTTTCACGAAATTTTTTTCCTATGGAGATTTTCGTGTCATTAATAGCATAATACTTCAAGTGGTGTGAAAGGTCGAGAATTTGTTGTGGATTAAAAAAGAATAAAACGAATTTCCAAAGTAGAATTTAAGTACCCTCAGGGAAAAAAAAATGAAGCTGTTGGATTAAATAATTATTCTTATTTTTATAAGGGTACAAATTTCATGGTTTTGTAAAATGTATTATAAGTGGATAAAAAAATGCATGAAACAAAAAAAAAAGGAACAAAATACCAGGCGTTCATCGTAGAAAAACATTTTTTCTAAACCATCTGACAATTGTCCTGAAACTGCTATACCGTTTGTTATAATAATGCACTATTATTTTCAAAGTTGGTAACTTCACGTGATTCGTTCCGTCCTTCTCGGCACGTACGAGATTATCGAGGACATCATCAAAAGTGGTTTGTCCGAGCAAAGACCGACCTTATCTACTGGCTCTTAGTCCTTGGAGATCCGTGGATTTACCAGTAATAGCAGCGTGCGGTTCACCACTACCATCTATGCAGCATATCGAGAACAGCGGTTATTAGATAGTTACATGAACTGCGCGCTGCTTTCGACCACACGAGGAACGATCAACGGTCTCAAAAGGACCTCAAGGTTGAATATTCTTTCTTCTTATCCTTCCCTCTTATAGCCTTATCCTCATATCCATGTGAGGTTATCGTCGTCATGCTTCAGCCAAAAGCCTCGGGAACCCTGATTTTACGTAGAACCGAGTGAACTCTCCAGTATTTTATATACTATACGTACTTCAGCAGCTGTATAGAGTGTCAGCATGTATCGCATATACCGTCGTATGTGACACACGTAGAACGGGTACTAAAAACTAAACGCCAGCTTTGCCCTTACCGCCTCTATTTTCCTACAGCCAATTTCGTCTGGCAATAATTCACTACTTCCTCTACTTATCCAAGAAAGTATCGAGCATTTTGTGAAGTCTCCTACCGGTACGTATAACTTCGGTGGCTTATTCGATATAAGGTGTAGTGTACCGCGGGACTTGTCGTGTGAGAAGGCAACGTGTATATTTTGGAGGTCTTGGGCACATCTGGTGCCCATTTATTCGATAATATCGCCGAAGTTTCTTTATGGTCGTCTAAAAAAATGTGCAGTCAAGCTGGGATTGGTGAAGAATAAAGTTTGGATGGTCAAGGACTTTATTGTTGAAGCGAGAATATACCAAACTAAATGTAATTTTGAGACAATAGCGAAGGAGAAAAAAAATAAAACAAAACAATACTGTTTTATAAAAATCTATTACAGAGTCTGGATAGTCTCGGATGGAGTCTAGGCAATCCAAGATGAAGTCTGGGTAGTCCAGGATGGAGTCCAGGGTGGACATTGGTATCGGATCAAATACCATTCTCCATCCTGCACTGTCCGGACTCTATCCTGGATTGCCTAGACTCCACCTGGACTCCGCATCTTTTTCTACGCGTTCAGGGCTGCAATTAAAATGCGTTCAATCCCTTCATCGACGTTACTCCATGAAATTGCTACCGGAAAATAATTTAAAAAACCGCTTGATCATTTCCAGCTTCCAATACAGAGACTATATGAAGAACGCACCCGACCATTTACTTATTCCTTCAATATACGTCGGATCAGAAAATTTTAACTAAAAACGAGTCTCGAAAGCGGCGATCAAAAATAATTAAAAAAAAAAAAACAAAAGAAAGAATGACCAAAACTAGATAACGCATCGTCGAAAACGCATTGAAAATTCGTTAAATGCATTCGGGCACAAAATTGAAACGCGAATTCAGTATATAGGAATAGAGAGAGAGAGATAGAATAAACGACTATCTTTTGAATTCTATACCACGAAAAGAACAAAGCTCTGTCGCCCGATCATTATTCGCCTCACGAACCAACAGATGGGTCGGCTCTTTGTCCGACATTTATACTTTTTTCTTTTCACTTCTTCGTTACTCCCTCTCCCCTCTATACCTTTGCCGCCCTTTATATTCCCGGTACCTAGAATTGTCTCTCTGACTCACACAGCAGAGCCAAGAGCCGCAATCTCCGGAATTCGATTAGAGAGTCTTGCAACTTTGTTCCGTGATTACTTCTCGCTTCTCAAGCGGCGGTTTCCGCTACGCCGGCCTTCGTGTTTCGCCGCAACGATAAATTATGGTTTCGCAACACACAGAGAGGACTGCAACACGGCTGGTGCGCCGCCCCTTCTTCCAACCCCTAACCCTCTCTCACTCTCTCTCTCTCTCTCTTCAACTTCTCGCAGTGCACTCTTTGCTCACTTGGTCCCTTTGCACACACCCTCCCCTCTCAGCGCAGTCCTCTAGTCGCGCAGAAATTAATGTCCCGCGTAACGAAGAAGCGAATTGCGATTCGCGCTGGTTATTTCCGAATACGAAAAGGAAACGAATGCGACTGGCAACTGTTTTCTCAGTTCGGTCTCGCGTAATTCAAAGAAAGAGGACCAAAGTTAACAGGAGCGGGTGTGCGTGTAAGAAAGTCGCGCTAGCGGAGGAAAAAGGGATAGACCTTGTATATTATACAATATACCGTACAGTTAATACTGAGAAGAACAAGAAACGGAGAGCGAAAACGTTGGCTTTTCAAGCTCTTCGACTCGACACAATTTATTACGTCATTCACCAGGAGAAATGCGAAATACATTTTTCGTCTTTAAGGAGTGAGAGTCAGGACAAATTTAAGTGAGTCAATGAAAAAAAAAGTGTCTTTTTTATTATAAGACCTTCTTTTTTTTATCGAGGAAAATATTTAAAATAATTCTATCCTTTTAGTATAAACCCGAAGGATTTCTTTGTAACTGTGGACAAATCGCTTTGGTCAACAGGTTGCATCAAAACCAGATCAAAGTGTTTTACACTCTGCGCGTGATCCAGAGAAAATAATTCTAGGATTGAGAGAGGAGACGATTTGAAATTAAGATAATATTTAATATGCATTTCTGTGCGAATAATTTCTATCCACCGTAAACTTTTGTGGCTTCCCGGTCATTATCGTATATAAAGGTATGTAGTACGCCCCTAAGCTCAGTCCTGGATCTGCAGGCATTCGAAGGATTTGACGTACAGGACGCGGTGATGACCCACGGACAAACTAACATTCCATCCATGGCATGAGAAATAATGTCTCTCTCGATGACGGTGTGCTGCGTATAATACCATACAGTGCACAGTATTTTTGCCATGCAGAAACTCTTGAACCAGGAAGTTGGCATAAACGAGCTGAAAGGGGTTGCAGGCGATATTTAACACCTCTACGTGCCAACCCTTCGGTCAATATAGTTAATGCATTAACGTCGTTACTGGACGTACTCTTTGTTACGTTTCGATCGAATTTTTGCCTCGCGTATCTTTTCTTCTCTACCGAGTCGATCAGCTCTTATAGCATCTATAACATAGTTGTTAACATTAACAACAAAAATTTGTTTGTAATTTGTTCTTCGATATGTTTGATCTATTGGATTTCATAATAGTAGAGTATTAGAACGAATTATTATTTTCCAGGATCCAGGTTAATATGTCTATGGTTTTTGGCGTTCAGGTCGATATATTCATAGCTTACGATGTCCAGGTCGATGAGTTCACAGCTTTAGCTGTATAGATATAATATTTCTTTACAGCTTTCTAGTTCCAGGATAAACGCGCCTTCATTTGTGATGTCCAGGTCGGTGCAGGCATCTTTCCGCAAGGATGTACAGACTCTATATTCATCAAATATTAAACAGTAAAGAATAGTAAACGTTCCTTACGATCCACCGATTTGAAAACGCGGCTCTTGCGCCGTTTCAGCCTACATCGCTACGGCGTTAACGTCAAATCCGATTATCATTGCTAGATCCTACATTACCGCAACGATGTCGAAATGCAGCAGTGTTCATGGGGCCGTAAAATCGTAGAACGATTTCGACTCTGACGCAGATAGTGAGAACAACGAGGTACCATCACCACGCCCTATACACGCGAATTTAACAGGCATATCTATATATATATATATGTATGTATACAAATCCGTTTTGGCTTAGTCTTTCGCCAGCATGCAATCAGAAATACGAGTATGTACATTAGGGCGACCAAAAAAATGGATTTTTTTGCGTAAAGTAAATTTTGCAAAATTTTGGTGGTTTAAAAAAATGTATTTTCTATTTTTCGATGATAATCACGCTATTAAATTTCATTTTTGTTCTCACTGCAGAAAGTATAAATATTCAAATAAATCTGAAACATTTTATAGAGGTGTATAAAACGTTGCAATAAACATCAATTTGAATATCAATTCGTTCGTGTGGAAATTAGTGTTTGCTTTATTTTCTTGAAAGACAGTAATATAACATCGATTTTTTTTCTGGTGATCTTTCGTTTTTAATTTTTTTCCAATTTCTACAATGTCACATCAGTATATTCAACATATCAAACCCTTGAAAATCATTGAGGCACACGACTGCGAAACATCAATCTTCCTATTTTTAATTGTAAAATGTTAAAAAAAAAACAATTTTGTCGTAAATTACATTTTTTAAATGAAAAACTTTGTGCGGCAGTAGACAAATATTTTTTTTAAAGCCTGGCTCTTTTGGATAATCCCGTTTTTTTTATGATGACGCGGAAGAAAAAATCTAAGTGTGCAGCTGAACCAAAAAAGAAAAAAAAAGTAAGAAAGCGTTCCCTTTTTTACCGCCCTACTAAAAAAGAAGACGATATGGGAAATGCACGAAGGTCTTGGAAAGAGAACGGAAAAGGATGAGAGAAGACTTGGGCGAGAATGTGACGACGCAGATTCAAGGGGTCAAAGATGGGAAATGCACTTTCGGAAGGTAGATCCTGGTCGAGAGGAGACGGGGAAGGGGGGGGGGGGGGTGGAAACCGTGTTACGTGAAAATGAGACAGATAGAAGAAGAGGAATAGAGGATATAGTATAAAAGTTTGTGGTGGTATATATATATATATAGTGTCCTAGTGAGGTATATAAATATATATATATATATATATATGGATAGCACACCGGAGCATAGTGAGCTGCGCGCATGGGACCCGCGACACTGATTAAATTGATGTTGCATAATAAAGCTTGCCGGGTTGCACGTTTTAGCGATAAAAACGTGTTAACGACGAGAAGCGACTCGCCCGACTTTATATTGGCTTATCGGGTCAGCGGTATATATTACCACGACGAAAGGTTCTAAAATGCTCTCGCGAAAGCAGCAAACGACCAATGGATAGATGCAAAACTTGCTGCATGTGTGCTAGAGATGAGCGCTGCTGAGTAGTCTGTAGGGAAGCATCCGAGACAGACACGACACTGATGTACCCATAGTTTGCCGTTTTATATATGACGAGCCATTCTTCATCAAATGGACCAATTTAAAAAAAATGTAATTATATATTTGCGGCATTCCGACACTTTTTGTTTTACTCTTAAGGGGAGCGAGTCAGGTCAAAATGTAACATAGATTGTGTCTAAATTTTTAAGAAGATTTTTAAGAAAAAAAAAATTTCGTCGGTTTAAGTAGGGATGCGTTTGGGTCGAAAAGGTTTCAGATGTAATTTCTGTCCATTTTAAATTTACATAATTTTTTTCCCGCTTAAAATGAATTAATCACTTCAACCTCTTTCGGGCTAAAAATATTATTTAATCAGGCTAATAATTTATACAGATTTTTTTTTTTTCAAATGAAAGAAATCTGAGAGACATAAAAATCGATCTTTCGTCACATAAGAACCACCATAGTGTACATATATGAAGAGTTTTACAAATCAATATTACAATGAAATGATATAATTTAGACGTTGATAAAAAATTGTAATACAGAAAAATAACCATTATATCACTTCTCGATTTTTCTTACTAACAGGTGTAATTTTATTTCTTCTATACTAACTCTATTGTTTGTCATCACACGATATCCATTGCAGCGAAAGCAGAGAGTAAAGTTCAACGGGCTGAGGTAAGGAAGCGACTCGTTCTCACTGAGAATTTCTCCCTTATAACTTGTCATGTAGCTTGCAACGCTCGCGTTGTTACAACTGACGTGGACAGATAGCGGCACCGCGAAACTTTATACCTATGAGGACGAGGCGAGAAGGGCAGCGCGGCGCAACTCCCTTGAGTTATGCGTCCGAGACAGTATGGTTGCATCTCGTCCAGTTTCCCGATTCTACTACCGAGGAGACAGAGAGAACGAGAATCTCAAGCCCGAGATTCTGATACGGAGACTCAAAAAAAAAAAGATAAAAAGTATTGAGACTAAACTAAGAAAGAAACTGGTATACGAAACTCTGATGTCTCTCAGCTAGCAATAACAAGTGCATGGAGGGAATGAAGAGCGCCAGTATGTGCTACACTGTAAATCAAAGTGTGTATTATTAGGGTGGTTCATTTTGAAATTTTATTTGTTAATTTTGATCTTCTCAATTTAAGAAACAGTGCCAAAAACTGAAGAAAAATTCTCTTCAGTCATTAGTGCTAAAAAAAATACGTATTTGGAGCTTGTTACCAAATTTAAAAAAATGTTGGGAAAAAATCATTTTTATTTCACTCGGTGCGCGCGCGTGCGTAAAAGTAGCCATCTTCGCAACTTCTGGAATAAAATTTCGTACAATACTCGTGCGAAATACTTTTTATAACTCGTGTGATTGCAACACTCGTTAGAAAAGGTTTTTTCGCCCTTGTATCGTAATGTACTAATTTATCGTTTAGGCAATCCGGTTTCATTACTCCCTAGGGAGAAAAACGGGGATTTTCTGCCCAGCGGGAGTTATAAAAACCGTACTTTGCATGCATACTCGTAATTGATTAAATATGAGCATTTTTTGATTCCATCAAACTTCACACTATGAAAAAATCACGTACTTCTCTCCCTTGTAGCGTAAAGTACTCATTTACTTCCTCAAGTTCCTTTCCGATTTATAACAAGAGACACAAATTATTGCAGAATTATTCATATTTATCAGGCAAGTTGCTCTCCTTTTGATATCATAAATCTCATTTATCGTTTCTTATAGTCTTCTTTGTTTCCTGTCCAAATTTCATTCCAAGCTGACTTTTCTACGTTCCATACTTTGTATAGCTCGTCTTTGAAGCAATTCTCATACTTCAGGGACGCTCTCTGGCAAATACTGTAATATACCTTTTGCTGTAAAATAAAAAGAAGGCTCAACATCGTTCTCGTCGTCGGAAATCTCAGAGTCTAGATCATTTGTCATTGTACCAATTCAACTCTCGAGAAAGTGAAGAAGTAGGATTTACACTTGAGTGTCCTATCGCTTTACCTCGCGACTCTTTTTCCCAGCTTTATCAGTCTCTTGCTATTTTGTCCCCTGTACTTTGTTTTATCTGTACAAGCCTAAACCCACTTGGTTATCTTTAAGGGGATCTCTTTTTTTCTATATATTTCACTATAACTATACCGAAATCTCCCAATTGTGCAATATGTCCAATTCACTATACTCGTAAACGTTTATCAGGGCATGTTTACAACTGTATATTATATTTGTCTGACAACAAGATCTTCATCACCGAAATTATTTAAGTTTTTTGAAAAGTTGATGGTCATCGATTTAAGTTTTAAAAGAAGGGTTTTTTTTTTAAATCGATAAAAACAGAAAAAAATCCCTCACAATTGATTGTAACGATGTTTTGATCGTGTTACAAAAAAAAACTATTACAAAAAAAAATGGAGTTAGAAAAAATAGAGTTCCCTATACAATTTTTTAGATATAGAAATCGGCATTTTTTAAAATAATTCAAAAAGACAAACAAGAATCAAATGTAAAAATTGATGTTGGTTGTTTCGATTTTGTTAAAATTCCAAATATCTTCTATAAAGTATTTTATTTATATCGATTTTTGTTTCCTCATTAACGACGCTTTATTTCACCAAATAAATCTTGCAAAACTATGAGTCTTCTTTTTTTCTTTCGATAATCGAATACTTTAATGTTGTTAAAACTGTTTTACTAAAATTCTAGTTACGTTTTAGGGTATTAAAATTTTATAATTTCTCCTGCTATGTGACAATTCCATTCCGCATTTCAAATACGAATCGATGTATTAGTTAAAGGGGAAAAATGCTAATTATTTGGACAGTAATTAATAATTGCAATTCACCTGTTTGGAATTTTGGAATAATTGGAATTTTCTGTTATGTATTTGATTACTCCACTTATAAATTTAAATAAATTTCTAATAGCAACTAATTAAAATAAACAAATTTCAACGATTACCCTTGGATGCACTAAGTCTGCTTCTGAATCTCTTTGTTATATAAAATTATTTAACTAATATGCCAGCAGAAGATCATCAATAAAATAAAAATTAAGTGAATGAGAAAAATATAATCAGAAAAAAGTGGCCTGGTTGACTTTGAACAGGGCCACTTTTCTTCTAACTATATTTTTTTTTCGCTAATTCTGACACGTTTTATTTTGCTCTTAATTTTATATAACACGGAGTGGTATGTACAGAACATATAGAAAAATTGGTAGAGTAGGCAAAAAATATTTGGGGCGTTAAAAAAAAAATGCCTCTTATACACTTTTTAATACAGCAATGATTTCTCCCAAAAATGTTAGTCCCACAACTATTACTACAAACAAGTAAAAAAAATTACCCTAATTTCACTAAATAGGTAAAAAATTACGTACGTTTATTCCTTTTTGTCCTCTTTGCAAAAAAAAAATGTTTCGTTCAGTTATCAGTTAAATATTGGCCGATGATCAAAAGTGTCGAGTGGAGGCGTTTCCATGCCTGGAGATAATATCCTCGTAACAGCTTTTGTAAACTCGTCGTTATCAGTTCCATATTGCATCAAATTAATTTCGCAAATATTCTTATCAACACTAATCAACCATTCCGTTATAATTGGACATTCACGAGCACGCGTATATTTGTCGTATTAAATATAAAAAAAATTTCAAAAAATTTCACCACTTAATGTGATTAATTGTGATTACAGGTGGCAGCATCGCGATTTAAAAAACAACAAAAAATATAGAAATAAATGACAGAGAGGTCCTTCGTTCAAGCTCGTGGAAACAAAACGCGTCGCGTCGCGGCGTCGACTGGCCGTGGCTTTTCGTCGCCACGTCCTGACTCTCGCGATCGCAAGCGCAACCAGGCGGGGGGTTATAACGGGGGGGGGGGGGGGCTTAGGGGATACATATATATGCTACCGCTAGTATACTAACGGACGTCCGTTCGTCCAACATGGTACGCATGCGTGAACAGCTTGATTCGCTTTTCCCTCGCTAATTCCGTACACCCTTTTCGTCCTTTTCCTCTCTCTCGCTTCGCCGTGTAATTGAGAAACTTGCGAAACACCTTTCGTCGCTTTCTCTCCCTCTTATCGTCCTGCGTTTTGCACCCTTCTTTATCCTTGTATCATGACCCCCTCTATCGTTTGATACGGCCACATCGTGATCCAGTGACACAACGATTTCTCCGACTCCAAGAGTATACCACCATCAGGAGCACTGGCCATGATCTGCCAAAAGACAAGACCAAGAATTCTCGACTAGGGAAACTTTCCGAAGAATTCGCAAATTCACGAAGGGGATTGTATCACATCGGGATGCAATTATCTTTGAGTTTATTCTGGAGTGCAAGAGGGACCACTCGAGAATCTATATTGAATTTATACATGCAAGGATTTTGAGGATGAGAATTGCTACAGTGAATTTTGTACTTTTTATTAGCTTGTTCTTTTCGACAAAATTGCTTTGTAGTGTCTATATATGACGCATTCCATATCAATTCAGCCAACCAAAAAAAAAAAAAAAAATGGTTGTTCTAATAGATAAACCAAATGTAAAATAAAAATAATTCTGCGAAGTATGCCAATTCTTCATTTAATTTGTAATATCTCAGGAACGACTAATCGTATCGTCATCCCTGAAAAAAAAAAACCCAAAATATGCGTTTTTAAGATCCTCATCAGAGTAAGCTTTATCAAAGTTACAAAATAATGAGCACGTAATTTGCATGAAGTTCTACTTTGCAGGCTTTTCAAATGAAAAAAAAATGATGACACCCTCGTAAATTTAGAATACATAATTGCCAACAAGATATAATTTCTTTTTTTTTTATCGCAAATTGCCTAGGCTAGTGACCGCGCTGCGATTTCAAGGTAAATAACATGAGGGCAGCTTGGTGCACTTCTGTATACGACACGACGTGGCCGTCTCCGTGCTCAGCACGTCCTCGTAAAGTATAGTGAGGGTGGAGACGTAACGCCGTAGCCGCTTGGGATTTACCGCGTTGTCACGCGGGGTTGTAAACGCGTGCGTGATACGAGTGTCGACGTCGCGAGGGGTGCTACGGCCGAGGGTTCGCCAGTCCTTCTTCGTCCAGGACGTCCTATAACGGTCAGCCAAATGCGACGATATATATCCAGACGTGTTGCTCGAGCTTTTGCGCATATATGAGGAGCTTGATGAGCTTATCGGTGGTTACACGCCACCGCACGAAACCGCGATTTCGTGTCCCTTCGCGCTCTCAGCTCATACGTCTTTCCACTTCCTCATCATAAGCCACACGTATGATAAATATATACCTGAAGCGCACGTGTGATACGAGATGAAAGCGATGCAAGTCAACAGCGAGCGTGAGCTTATGAACACCTTTGAAACACATTCTTGTTCACCGGTACCTTGCAATATATATAGTTGACATGGTTCACGTATGCGTTTTATCGAGAATTCAAAGGTCGTGCAAAAGCGAGCAAGCTAGTGAGTGATGTTAACGAAGAAGCCAACGGCGAGAGGCCTGGAGTATAACAGGTGCTCAGAACGGAGTCTCATATGCGGGTAGAATATTGATTCTGAGGATAGAAGAATAGCTGAGAGAATTTGTGATGCAAAATAATCGTCATTTTAAGATACTATTAAATGACGCTTTGTGAAGTCATTTTATTTTATCAAAGTTTTTTCTTCTGTGTCTCGAGCTGAATGCAAATTATCCAAATAAATCCGGTAAATTAATCCGTCAGTTCACGGTTTTTAATCGTTGGATTACACGGTTGGATCTGACTTTTGACCCTTCCAACTGGGTCCTCTATTTTTTTTTTATATCATCGACATAACTCTAAAAAACACATTTACTACAAAAAGAAAAAAAAATGCACACATTTTTAATTATCTACAATTTCTAGAAAAATCAGAAAAAACCCTGAAACATCTTTTTTTTTTTAAATAAAAATGTTTCGCTTAGAAATGTTCAGGTTGGCTCAGCTGCTTGTGAAAAAAAGCTGTTCGAAGGCGCAGAAAAATCGCGCCTGCTTAAGTAGAGCTCGTAAACTGCGATAGCAAGATATCAACACTACAGACCACGGCGCGGTGTTGCGCCTGAGGGTGCGGCTGTCTGACATTGGAATAGCTTTCTCATGAAGACGACCCGAAGACACGTGGGTGAGGCTGCTAAAACAAAGCACAGTGTCAAGGTCGCTGGCACACACATGAACCCCCCAAAACGATGACCGAGAGTACCTTTGGGACAGGAGAAAACCACCCCTCATGTGTAAGTCTTATGCGTCTGGAGACTCGATTACCTTGTGAGTAGTGTGCGGGACTCGTCGATGTCGACGACGTCTTTGAAATATGTACCTACGGGACATGAACCTCGGGCATCGAGCGTGTAGGAACGATAAATTATAGCGACGGGGTGATTCTCCGGCTACATAGCATGCACGCACCCTACTCGATCATGATATCACGATCTCAGCAGGCACACTGATAAAAAAAAAGTGTCTTGAATTTTCAGAGGCTCTTCGTGCGCTTAATTGCTAAGACTAATTATTACTTTATTTCGTTCTTAATGAATTGCAAAACTATAGAATTTATGTAATTAAACTTTGTATCATTAATTTTGGGAAACTTCTCTGGAAGATTTTTCTTTATACACATTTTTGGCGAAATCTCCTAATTAGTTTATCGCGTAATTGACCGGAATGAAATCCTCGTCGGCGTAAACGTCGTTGAGCTATTGATTAAATATAAACCTATCTGCCATTTGATTTCCTTACTCGTCATATTGTGCACGATAAATTATTACGCGAATCAGGAGCACACCCTATATATTTTGTGTATATAGGGTATTCTATATATACTGCGACAGGATTTTTGCTAAAGGTCCACGAATTCTGACGCCTATCGAGAATCTTGTATTAATTTTTTTTTTTTAATTGATATACATTTTTTATTCTTTACGATTTTTTTAAACAAATTATCGAACGACATACTTCATAAATCTGGAAAATGTTCGAAAAAAACATTTTTTCGACAATAAAACCTTTTGGTAACCGTGCCGAAGGCCTTCATTTAACAAAAAAAAATGAAAAAAATAATAACTTTACGATGGGCTAGAAAATGGTGATATGCAATACATGATATTTGAAGCATTTTTTAAAGATTTTTTCAAATAAATTTTGAGTTTTGCATGAATTTTAAATCATTTTCTTTTTTGTTAATAGAGGCCGAAAAAAATAAAAGGCCGGCTCACTTCGGCTTAGCTACCAAAAATGTATATTTTCGAAAAAAGGTTTTTCAGAATTTTATCAGATAATTAAAAAGTGTCGTTCGATAATTTGTTTTAAAAAATCGTAATTTTAAACGTGCACATTTTTTTTTAATTATTGCTTTTTAGAGTTATGTCAATCATATAAAAAATTGCGGATCAATCGGAAGGGTCGAGGGTCAGACCCAGGTTGAAACCAGGTGGAATGCCGCATATATATATATATACGATGGTTTGGGAGAAGACTCTCTCATTCATAAAGTCTGCCTAGGTTGACGAAATATCAGCCCATACACTGAACTCTCGTTCTTCCTCTGTCCTCTCGTCTTCTCTTCGAGAACTCTCAAAGCAATCCAATCCATCTTTCGTGTCGTACGAAAATATCCCGTCGATATATCGAGCGACATCGGAGACGGCTGACAATTCGCACTGAGCTCGTGGATAGATATATCCCCTCGAGAGAAGTATACCTAGCGATATCGAGGCTTATCCCCCCCAACCTTTCTGGCTTAACCCTCTTCACACCGAGAGTATCGCGAATAGATCACCCTATGCGCGATGTACTTCCGGGATTGCTGATGAATTAGCTATAAAAAGAAGCAATCGAACATCCGATGAAGCTAAACACTCCTCTGAGAATCTTAACACTCTATGGTATTCCAAACATGAGATATGATAATCATTAGATTTTTCTTTTTTTTTTTTTTAATACAGTACTTCGTCATCTAGCTCCTATGTTAAAAATATCATCTGCGAGGTCTTTAATTATTTTTGAAACGAACATATTGATCGACAAAAATGATACAATTTTTTTTTTTAATTCTGAAAAATCCTCGGTAAAACGTAAATAATTTTTTTTTCATGATATTCGTGATTTAAAGTTAAAAAAAAAAAAATGTCTCGTTGCTCTTATCAGCGCTGTGTTTTCTCACTATTGTGGAAAAATTGCGCTGAGATCCTTTCAAAAATGAAAGTACACAGTCCCCGTGAAATTACAATGGCACGTGTATCGTTGAGCCCGAGTTTGAACATGCGATATTCGAGAACTCCGTGGATAGAAATATAAAATTTTCCACCCTCCAATATGTGATCGAGAATCCCGGTAACTCCTGGCGCTTTTAACTTTGCTTTATAGAGTAAAGTGCATAAGTGGGTGTCAAAGCTCCTTGTAGGAGAAAAAGGTTGATCATACAGAATATATGTTGGGTGCTCGTGCATTCGTTGATAATACTCGCTCGATCCACCAGCTCATGCTTCGTCTATCTATCGATGAGATCGAGGGATATGTTTACCTCATCGAAAGGTATCAACTTAGTTATAGCGTCACTCTGCTTTCAACCGCATATATCTTGCCACGATGTTATACTCGTTGGTCTGAAACTTATTCCTTGCGCAAACTTGTTTACCGCGATTCCGAACTGATCCTGCAATGCTGCTGCTGCTGCTGCTGCGAAGCTACTGGTATTGCTTACACGCCTAAGAGATTTAAGCAGCCCGTAAGCAATCGTAATCATTCCTGTTATAAACGCCCCACGGGGTATCTCACAAACTCCTCATTCCCTCACTGCTTAGTCAAGATGTTTTAGGGAAGGTAAATTGAGTTCATCATTAAATATTAACTTTGCTCTAAAGATTGCGCTGAGTCGATAAATCTGAATGAAACATTGGAAAATTTTGTTATTCTGACTAAAGGATCGGTGTTTAATTCTTGAACATATTCTCGACACTGTACAGCGCTCTAAAAAAAAACTAGAACGTTTTTTTTTGGTGACATCTCGAAACAGGGGTGGTTTCACTTCATGCGGAATGCCTCGTACATATATTCGATGCACCGTGAAGGTGCAACGATGATTTTGGTACAAGGTGAAACGTGACTGAGGGCACACAGCAGTGGATAGTTATAGGGGGTATAGGAACAAGCGAGGTGAAGGGCGAGAAGGGCGTAACCAACATTTGGAGCGTAGGCAACAGAGCAGTCGCGAGAGCGATCCCTAATGAAGCAGCGTAGCGTATAGGGATGGCAAACGACGTGCACGCGCCATATAATTCGGTGTCACGGGAACGTGTGGTCATGAGGACATCGGTGTATAACGGGTGAATACAACGATACAATATGACAAAATTCTGATATTGTAGAAGAAATTAAATTATCGTAACTCAATATAATAACACAATATAATACAAAATTTCGTTTCACACCATTCAAATCAAGTAGTGGGGGGCGGGGGCTTCGCCCCCAAACAACAAGCCAATGAATAATTTCAATAACACATTATAATTAAAAATATCGTTTCACTCCATACGATTGGTGGGGGCTTCGCCCCAAACTAATGGGGGATTCGCCCCAGTGGATCCCGGAGGACGAAATCTGCATAAATTGTTAATTAGATTGTCACCCTATATAAGATATGTATAGAAAATCATGTGCTTGCATAGAGTATACGTCGTATACGTATATATGTGCAAATATGAGCAGGAATGCATGGATTACACACCAACGAATCATCAGTCCCGTGGACATTGTTTGTACCTGACGTTTCGCCGTTAATATCTTCTCGATGCGTGATGACAGTTCTCACCAATTTGTATATGCGCGTGTATATATCTATATTTGCAGAGATCACATATGTTTGTATGATATATATTTTGGAGTAAATGTAACAGCAACAGCAGCATCCATTTCAGCCTGATATGATGGGGTTGCTCACTAAGCAATACAGACAACGAACCGACAGTGCTTAAGGCACATCTCTAGCTATCGTTGTACGACACCTAGTAGTACGAGTGTCGAGTTGTCCGGCGTAGATCACAGGACAGCAGCAAACCATCGGTGGGATATAGTAGTAGTATATGATGAATTATGTCAGACATAAGGGACATAAGTGAAATCACTAAATTCTACATTACCTTATAGATTAAAATGAGCGTTTACCTACGTGTTATTAAAAGCCTGCGAAGTAGAACCTTGCAAATTGCTTCCTTATTATTTTGTGTCTCAGACAAAGCCACGTTTATGAGGAAGTGTGTAGATGAATTTTGGGCTTCCTTATCAATAAGGAAGTAAAATAGTGGAATTTTTTTTTTTTTTTTTTTTTCGGAACCTATATTTTATATCGACATGTCTTGTCCCGCTGATCGTGAATTCTAACGTGAACTTTTGTAGTTCTAGCGTCGATCTTCGCGAAGTCTTGTCTACATAGTCGAACTGGATTGATTATGTATGACGGGTCCTACATATTCTTCGCTCTTCCGTTTGCCTCATCAACATACCAGTGTTACAAGTTTCTTCAATTCTCAAGACCAGTTTGCTTCCAAGTACAAACGTGTCATCAGTCTTGACCAGCTTTTCTTTCCTGTCCTATCGAACAAACGATCCCCCGACGCTCTAACGTGTATATAGATACAGTTTCTATGTACGTATCGTGCGCGGAAAATAGAAAAGAGAATAGAGAAGAAGAACGGGTGCAGAGTGAATTCAAGTACTACACAAGTATACCCACATTATATATGGGGCATTCCTCCTGCGGCTTCGAATTGGGTCTGACCCTTCCGATTGGGTTCGCAATTTTTTATATGATTGAATTGATTAACATAACTGTAAAAAGCACTAATTTGAAAAAAAAAAAAAAAAAAAATTTGCACATTTTTAATTGTCTACAATTAAAAAAAAAATTATCGAACGAAACATTTTAAGAATCTGAAAAATTCTGAAGAACCTTTTTTTCGAAAATAGACATTTTTAATAGCAGAGCCAAAGTGGGCCGGCGAATTCATCTACTTTTTCCGGCCTTTTTTCAACAAAATCGTAGATAATTAAAATCGTATGTAAAAAAAAATGTTAGAGTTTTTTAGAGTTATGTCAATTATTTAAAAAATTGCGGAGCCAATCAGAAGGGTCAACGGTCAGACGCACGTCGAAACCAGGTAGAATGCCCCGTATATAGGATACCTCAGTTCGACAAGAAAACGTGTGCAGGTTGGATAGGTAGATGGATGGATTAGGAATGAAGGTGCAGAGAGGATATATAAGGGGATGAACTAGCGTCCAAGGGTGGGAAACCAGAAGAAAAAGAAAAGGTGTAGGAAAAAAGGAAAGTAGAGACGATAGGTGTACGAGACGATGGAATCGAGTCGATCTTCTCTGAAAGATCCAGACTGTATGGTATATATATATATATATACACACTGCTGATGCAAGTACTGGGACGAATGGTCCTCGTCGTTGCCACGGGTTACCCGTAGGTCGGCGGGCCATATAGCCACCGGAACTCACGGAATTTCTGTAAATTCCTAGTCGTACTCGTTTAATTCCCTTCTAGAGTAATACGTGACCAGTTGTTGGGAGTAATTCGCACAGGATGCAGGAGAGAGAGAAGGTGCTCAAAGTGATCCTTGTCCTCGAAGCAAGTGAAATGGTAAAACAATGAGGGCTGTTAGTTAAGCAATATAAAAAGAGTCTTTTGCATGTCACTGATTAATTACTTGCGTTGGATCTATTAGTCATGATGTGATCTCTATGATTTTTCGAGCTGCCTGAACTGTCGTAGTTGACAGTAGAATCGAAAGTGCGTTTCAACTTTTATGACGACGTAAACACGTGCATGTTCAAACGGTCACCCATCTCCCAACTGGTACCAGTAGCACAAAGTACTGCTTAAGGAGGTCGAGTCAGTGAAAAATATAAATCTCGAAGAATTATTTTTTTCACTGACTAGCAAAAGAAAAAAAAGTTTTAAACCATAGTTTTCTATAATTTTGTTATTAAACCTCGCTAAGTTGTTTAAAATAAATGCTGTGTCTGAAAAATTGCAAATATCGTACGTTGGCAGTTAAAGGGATAATCGTTCTTAGGCTTGAATTTTTGAGATCTAACTAAAAAGTATTAAGGTGGGTCGATCAGCAAAGAAAAAATGATTTTCTGTGAATTGTATTTTTTATTCCAAACCAGATTTATGTTTTTTCAACTTTGCGCATGATTCATAATTGACCACACAGAGGAATTTGCTTGTTGATGTCTCATTTTGTTTGTAACAACATTCTACACCGGCTAAGCGTAGGGATTTTTTTAAAGATCCCCAGGCCAAAGATATCCACTAATTTATTATGGATATATTTAACTGAGCAAAGCAGAAAAGCATATACTACTATCGTAATATATACGTAACAAAAAGTATGTTGAAGAAGCGAAAAATGTCATAAAAAAGTGTAATAAAAGAAGTTCGAAACAGAGTCACGATTGGGAAAGCAAACTCTTGCATACATATAATAATGAGATAGAGTACGTGTTTGGGGATAGGATGGTTAGCATGCGGGGCTCAGAATATCCATTTGAATACTTTTTATTTTTCTTTTGAGGGAAAGGAACAAACGTAAGAGTCAGCGAAGAGTCGAGGAGAAGTGCGCGGGCACAGCAAGACGTCCCTCTATCTCTCGGCATAACGCCAAGATTCACCCTCAACCCCGAGAAAAGGACTCTGCACCTCGCGCGTTGCAACTCTCATTCCATATATAAGAACGTGACGGGAGTTTCACCGCGTCAGGTGAGTTGAACCCTGGGCCGCTGAGCACACCGATAACGATTCATTGAAATTTTCCTCACGTACCGAGAGAGGCAGACAGGGTAGATTGGTGGGAAAAGCCGGATAGACAGCATCAGGTATAGAGTAGAAGGGCACTGCTGTGTACTGAAGGTAGCAGAGGTGAAAAGGTAGGCGATATATGAGAGTTCGAAGGATCAGTGTGGTCGCATTAGAACCTATTCGAAAAGCAATTCTTCTGCGGAAACCTTTGGGAGGAGTAAATAAAAAACATTTCAAAGTTTAATAATGTAGCTTTTCAATTCGGTTTCTTCAAACCATTCACGATTGAAAAGTTCAACAGTTTATATAGAGTTTGGGAGAAAGTAGATTGAATACGAAACCAGATCTCGTTTAAATCAAAATTAGATCGAGGATACGTAAATTTCATCGATCCATATACGAGTCATTTTACACCTAACTGAACACCTTTTTTATTCACTAAATGGTACTCTCTGTGCATTTTTACATATCAAACAAAATAGTTATAATTTTTATAAAAAAAAAAAAAAAATTGCGACAAATGTTCCGTCGATAAACAAGAGGCACAAATTTTAGAAACGAAATATATGAATTTTAAAAAATATTTTATCTTTGAATATAATGATCAAAATATAGTCTACAGTAAAAACTTTTCAATATAAAAAATACGTTAAAAAAATACAACTTGAAAACTCAATAAATGTTAATATAAAAAGCGAAAAAAAATGTCATGATTTATTCAAAGTTGTTCTATATCCGCTATATCGGTAATCTAATACTAATGAGCTAAAAAATAAGGAATTGGGCAGTACTTGGTACGAATTTAATTAAAGTATATACTGTCAGTTTTCATAAAAATATCCACTATATTCTTTGCTCTTGTCGTTATACACGTTTACACGCGATAGGTGTACCAGTAGAGTTGCAACATGCGTAATGCAACATTGCACAACGTTGACAATACATGATAATCAGTACGTAATATCAACGATAATATGTTGATAATTATTGGGCTCTTCTTTCCCTTCATTCTTTTTCATCAAGACATTGCATTTATGTACTCGTGTACACAAATATACGCAAATATATAAACACATAATAATTTTTTTTTTTTAATTCATTACATGTTACACGATTATTCGATTCTTTTATTATTTATCTTGTTACTTTTTCTGACATTTAATTGGTGCCACGATCGAGCGTGTGCTTCGAGGGTTTCGGATAAATTCGGATATACTTCATACACACATCATCGCACGTATCACATCAGCAAAATGACGAGATATTTATTGCTGAAACGAATGTTTTGACCAACGAAGAAATCGAAGCAACGACATTCTCACGTCATCTAGTCGACAAAAAAAGAATTAAGGATTATTCCACATCACCGAGGTCTATTTTGGCTGAACGACAAATAACGAATTCTCAGATATTAATTATAAAAAAGTAGAGTAAACTAATCTGTGTTTGCAAGGCATAAAAATTATTGTGAATCTCATGACAGTCTCGAAATTCTATCGTCTGTTCTTAAATCGCGTTTATCCCCTCTCGAGCGATCATCTTTTGGATATTGGACCTTTCTCATATTTCAGTCGACATTTTTTGCGCTACCATAAGAATAAGCCAAATAACAAACCCCTGAAGTTTACCCTTTTGATATTTGAGCAGTAATTGTTATTAAGAATAAAAACCATTTTACGACCGCACTTAAAAGCACAGATATATCGTATTGGGAAACCAAAAAATTGAGAAGAAAAGGCTTTATAAAATGATACTTTTGCAACACATGCATGAAAAGTGCCAGTTTATGTGCCGGCCGGCCGTGACATAAAGTGGCGCTTTTCGAGAAGGCGTTGCATAAATACTCGAGGCGATTGTGAAGTAGGCAGAACTCACCTTCTCTCACGCTACAAGCAACACTGGGCCTCCCTTCGTGTCGTTGTAGCGCTCGATCCGGCTCGTTCAGCCAACTTCCCAGCCTCCGTCTAAAATCCGCTTTTTCGCACTAGTATCGCAAAGTACTACTTCGTGAGCCCTCTTTTCTACACCTGTTTCAAAATTAAAAGCGGAACTCCATATGTCGACCAGTCAAAAAGCGCCTTAAATCATGTGGAATCGCCCTTAAATACTAGAATTTTAGAAAGATATTATTTTACGTTTGTGTTGTAATAATTGTAGATAAAACTTATCACTGTGTTTATCGGGCTGATCACAGAAATGACAAAAAGAAAAAAAAATAGGAAAAAAAATGTATAAGTCCACGATCAGCTATCATTACACGGTTTCGAAGCTCTCTGCCTCTACCACTTTATTTATCACAAAATAATATGGATCTTTCGTCCCTCCTCCATGCGGAAACGCAGGAGAAATTCGATTGCAGTTTAACAATCACACTTCAATCCGGTTTTTTTTTTCGCGATGATTAACTTGTGCGAAGAAACGGGATCGAAGATTGTACAATAGGGTGTTCCTTAAACGGCGCTAAATCGAATTTTAAGGGGAAACTTCAACCCCTGTGGACAGAGGATAAATTTTGGTTTTATTTTTAAATTCATGGTGTGTTTTTGAATTATTTGAAACCGATTTAGGGGGTGAAGTGATTAAAATTTGATTTGACACCGATTAAGGATCACCATATTGCACATAGACCGAATCAATGAGAGGGTGAATAGAGGAATAGAAAAAAAAAACATGGAAATGTACAATTCTAAATGCCTAAGGAAGCCTAGCTACAGCCGTACGAGCGACATTGTCGCGAGTATATAAGTCAGCGGATATTTAAAGAGCCCTAAAGAAGAAAATGTCGGAAAAAACCAGCGCGTCGATATTCAGCGTGAATTAAACGTCTCACCAAATACAACAAAACTTTTTTTTTTAAATATTACAAAACTGTAGCTCAATAAAGTCATACCAATACGTTTATCTACGCTGACAGAAGAAGTGAAGAAGAATTAGGGATTTTCGATGACAATGCGCACGGAAATCTTTCATAAGTTACATTGTTAGGTCGATTTAAGAAAAAAAGTTTGATCTGTTGGTTGATCTCCTTGTCGAGATTTTTGTTTCTTGTTATAAAAAAAACAGTTTTATCCAAAACGGGCAACAAAAAGAAACATTAAATAATTTCAACATACAATAAATGTGTGTTCAGGTAACATTATTATGGCTTTCCGTTTTTTTTGGAACCGCTGATACGCTTGAATGATGGACCTTTCAAATGACTGACTTTACTACGCATTAATGTAAGTTACGAGAGATTCCGCTGTATCTAATGCAACGACAAATCGATTTGACGAAATTATTAATTTCACCAACAATATTTTCATGAGAATTCTGTCCTCTTTCTTTTTTTCAGTGAATGCTGGTTGTCGACATCTAGAATAATAATAATACTATCGTTGAACGTAAATGAAATATCGCGTTTGTTTTCCCAACAGTTCGAGCAATCGCAATACTGTCTAACACGTGACAGACGTCTCTGTACCGTCGAGAAAATCTATGGAAATAAAAATGGAAGTAACGACGGCGGTGAAGAGCTGTCTTGAATGTTGAAATCCCGAGGTAAAAGGACCGTTGATTCGTGTACAACTTCCTGCTGCTACTGACATCAATCGACCATTTCGTCATCGACAGATGTTTCTCCATCAGGCGATCACATTAAAGGGATGAGAGAGTGTGTGTGTACGATGAAAAAAGGACTGGTAATATGCAGATTCGTTCAATCGTACTCGTGCGATGATTCTCGCTTGCCAATGAGACCCTCGCTTTCTTCTGCATTTACAATGAGCTCCGAGGTCATTGGTCGCACGATCTTAGTAGCTTTAGTCTTGTTGAGACCCTCGGTAAGTCCGCTGCTCCCCGACACTCTGGAAAAGCAACTAGGGTCGTCACGTTAGAATAAACAAGGATGGCGGGAGGACGCGTATTTCGGGATAATATTCCTAGATGGGGAAATACGTAAAAGCCCGACAACGAAGAAAGAAAAAAATGGAAAGGCGTTTGGAAAGCGGCGTGTCCATGCGAAAAATCGCTGTAAAACCGAAGTTATTTTTAAACCGACTAGATATGACGACTGGGAATTGTCGCGTGATACTATAATTTTGTTACTCACACCACGTCCATGTCATCATCCTCATCACCGCGGCCATAATCGTCCTCGTTTGTGACCGTGAAGTATGGATTTTCGGAAGCTGGACGGAACTTGTAGCCCGTGAGAACGAAAAACACATAAGTTGCCATTTCCCGGAACATCTCGTCCAGCCACTCGTATTGGAATGGTACGGTCATCTGTATAATGTTCAATGTGCAAACACAAAATTGCATTTAATTTATACGGAAAACTAAGAAAATCATTAAATTTATCTTGCCTTTACTATTGCACAATTTTATTTTTTTTACGCGTATTAATTACCTTAAGCAAGTATACGATGATCCTCGTGAAATAAATATAGCAGACGATCATAATGTAGAAATGCCTGAAGAGTTTGAGTTTGCGTAGATTAACGGCAGCTTTGCCATCTGTATGAGCTGACTCTTGGAGATGCCTGATGCTCCAAACAACCGGGAAGAGAATAGCTCCGCAGCAAAGTAAATCCACGAGGATAAAAACGTCCCGCCACGTTTTGTGCTCCACGTCACCTTCCTCGCTCTCCTCGATTATTATCTTCGCTACATTAGCTAATACCTGAGAGTGTTTAAAAAAGGATTGAAATTAATTTGCATTTTGTTTTCTCATTGTTCAAAATACACACATACATCCGAATATTTTTTTGTGAATATTTTTTTTAGACGTTTTGAGACATTCTGAACATGCTTTCATGAAAATCTCGAAAAAAAAAAATTCAACAAAATAAATCTTCCTCTATGAGGAAGCCAAAAGAGGCAATAAAACAAAAGTGGAGAAAACTTAAATTCTGAAAGCAACAATTGGTTTTTTTTTTGCTTATTTAAGTGTTTTACCTGCAACGGTATGACTATCATGAAAAGCTTCTTGTCCTTATCAGCGAGAATATGTTTGATAAAGTCCCATCCTGTTCCCACGAGGACAATTGTTATGAAGAGCACGGCACCCTTCAACAGGTGAGTTATGTAGTAGAGTATAGCCCAAGCCGCAACGTGTTCGCCCCTCGTTTGTATAAAGTGGTAGTTTATACCGTGGAACAGCAATGACAGTGATTTCAGATAGACGAGTACGGCCATCAGAATGTGAATTTTGAAGACCTGATGCCTGGTTTATTAATATCAGAAAATATATTTTAGTACATCTGTGATATTCTATGATACGGTACAGTTCAATGTGGGGAATGGAATTCGAAACTTGTGATTTCGCCGAACTGAAGCCTCGTCACTTCCAACGAGACTCTTGACTCACTTGCTTTTCTTTAGAATGAAAACCCAGAAACATCCGGACAGAAAGAAGAGCAGAGCCATCATGAAATACAACGCTGGCAAGGGCATTTCACCGGCGCTCA
The DNA here is from genome assembly GCA_964016905.1 of Perithous albicinctus. Lineage (NCBI taxonomy): Eukaryota > Metazoa > Arthropoda > Insecta > Hymenoptera > Ichneumonidae > Perithous > Perithous albicinctus. The sequence continues at coordinate 31,249,970 of OZ024689.1, forward strand.
AGAAATTTCCGTTGTTCTCTTCGGCGATTTGCACCTATCGATTTTATTTTTTTAATTATTAGTAACAGCGGTTTAAAATGTATATGTTGTCGTGCCAAATTTTTCAAATATTTCTCGTAATTAGATAGATTTTACTACAAATTGAAAGTACTTTTCGTAAATTTTTGTAGATTACTTTCCAAAATCTAAGATTTGCTTATTTTTTTAAAGTTAAAATTTTTTCGTCCAATATAATTTAAATGAAATAAATCGGTGCCAATAAGCGATGTTTTTAACCCTGAGCACGTGAATTTTTCCAGAATTTCTATAGAAAAAAGTAGCTGAATTCATAGAGAATGCCTGAAATGAGAGAGCTTATTTTTAATTCTCACCGTAAAATCGATCGCTACTTGTGTAGGCCATCTATAATTCGGGCAGCTATGGAAGTAAAGACTGTAGAGACCTTCCTCCTCCTCGTTCATTACTCGCATCGAGAAGCTTGCGTTATAATACTTCTCACCCTTGACCGTTTCCACGGTCATCGGCAGCTTGAAATGTGAGCACAGGCCACCGTCCGCATTGATGCTAACTTTGCTGTCCGCATTGTCGATGACCGGCTTAGATTCTGTGAAGCAATATAATAGTTGATGAGTCCTAATTTACCAAGGCAAGAATTCGATGATCTTTGTATTTTGGTATACCACATAGTTTCATAATTGTTTCTAATTTCGCTTGGAAATTCTCTTACCGGTTTACGAGTCAGATTTCGATTTCGCGAAGAGTTACAACTCGTACGAAATGCCAATTGCCCAACGCAACACACGCTCGAAAATATCTTTGCAGCCACCCATCTCGTTATTTATAAGATCGGGGACGTAGTCCAATATTTTTAGCACTCATTTAAACGAGAACCACACGTGTATGGAAGTTCCTATATACACACTGATTTACACACACACTGACGACGATCGATTATGCAGAACACGTGTAGGGGTAACCATTCATCAAGAACATTCAGGTAAAAGAGACATCGCCTGCCAAGATTCGCGCGAATACCATTAAAGCATTCCTCTCGAATGTGGGAATCTTCAGACACATTAATAGTGTATTAAGCTGCGTCTATAGGAGTCATATTTGTATTAAGATTTGGTTTTGACAAGACACTACTTGGTTCTGAGTGGGTGGACTGAGAAAAGAAATTTGTTGAAACATGGAAAATTTCGTTGTTCTGTCTAAAATCGTCAGAAAACCTTTTTTTCGTTTTGAAATGCTGTGTAAAAAAAATTGATATGGAGTACATAAAACAGCAGCACAAAATTTTATTTCCATCTACAATTTCTACGAAATCAACGTATAATGAGCGAATGACTAAGTTCGGAGTTCAAACAGATAAACTTATTCAGAACCTGCCTACACGGGAATTCATTCATCCTCCGCGGCTATCAAATAAATGGTATCTTGGCAAGATTCCAAAAGGACAATACTATAGTCCATTTTTTTATACAAAAATGGGACAATACCCTCTTCATCATAATCCTGTTCGGATGTACTTGGGCTTTTCCGGAGCGTTTAAGTAGCCAAATTCCCGTGTCTATCTTAAATCCGCTATAACTTTGTGAATATTGAATATCAGTCGATATCTTTGATCTGAAGATCTTTAAAAAAGACCCGCCCCCCTGCTTAGCTAAGGGAATGAAACTATCACAAATAAACTACTTCTGTGTTTTTGTTCAAATACTGAAAAACATCGTTTATCGAGCTGGAAGAACGAAGCTGCGAAACGCGGCTAACGAGAGACACGCGAAACTCTACAAAGCGGACAAGAGCGACTGTCGCAGTTTGTCCACCTGTTGTTTCAGCACACAGTCGATCAACCCGACGACTGATCTAATTATAATCACTGGACTATACGGAAATAATACACAGATATAGAATCAACTTATATTCGGAGCATTACCATGGCATTGCGCGGCAATGGGTAGGCGGCTGGCAACAGTCGAGTGTCAACGAATCTGTTAAATTCCGTCGCCCACGTGGAAGTTAAACGCGATACGAAATTGTAATGTTTTAGCTCGACAGTGCACCTTCGAGCAATTTTCCCCTTGATATTATTCCCGCGAAACATTACGAGCTCTCAATGCTTTCAGCTGTTCAAGAGTCGGGAGCGCTCTTAATTACTTGTTTTCTCAGTGTTGCTCGTAATAATCCCTCGCAACATGAAAAATTGGATGTTTGCCAAGAGGCACTGCTGAGCGAACTGTATAGAACCATTTCACACCTAGCACTCTAAGACAAATGCCTTATTTCCGCCTGACATCAAATTGCGACAGCAAATTATTCTGAAAATTTGAAAAGTTCATTGGATTATCATTTTTTTTTTAATTCCCGACTGAAATTCCGGAGTTATGCGTTTTATGACAATCAAGCTGATTTGAGCAAAATTTTGTACGTCGATTCTATGACTACAGCCCCAATGTCTTTTTCCATAAATTTAGATGATAAATTTATTTATTTATAATTTTCTTTGATGGGCTAATGAATGCAACCAAATTTAATGAATGCAATATGTGTCTGCTAGACGGCAATCTAAGCCATGGTAACTGAATTTCGATAATTTGGTTTCTTTTTCATTTCGATATTGCAGTGGAATATTTTGTAAATAGCCATTTTAATCGATCAATGAGGTCGCATGTTGTGTCAACTGCATCGATTAAGTCGTTTCTCGAGACTTATTTATCGATGACGTAGAAAATGCGAGAGCAAATATTGTTCCGATGATATTGTAACTTGGATTTTCAGCACTCTGTTAGTTAATTACATTTATTTTTTTCTGCAGAGCTAATAAATGATTTTAGTAATTTTTATGCTCCGATAGAGCAAGGAAATATTTACTAAATAGAAATTGTAATTGGTTTTGTCGTAAATTGTGCCAGTTGCAGCGATGTAGTAATTTCTTGTCACTCATCTCCAAGTGACATGTAATAGAAAAAAGTAGATATTGTCCTAATAATATTTCGAATTTACATTTTATTTCTTTCTATCGCTCTTCAGTCTTTGTGTGTATTTTGTTAAAAAAAAAAAAAAGAAAAAGATGTTGTCAAAGATATAAAGTAATGAAGAAGCAATTTGCGAGGTTCTACCTTGCAGGCTTGTTTTTCATTTCGATAGTGAAGAGGAATATTTTGCCAAATAGAACTTGAAATCGAACATTAATGTCGCCAGTTGTGCCAGCTACTTCGATATACATATTACGACTGTCGTGACTTATTTTCGAATGACGCAGAAATGCGAGAGCAAAGTGCACCAATGATGTTTCAGACAGATGTTTAATGCAGCGTGTTGCCGGGGTGCATCAGACTTAATTTTGCAAACACGCTAAGTTTCAATGGCATTTTGACTTCAGCGTATATTTGCAACGGACGAGGGACATGAATAATAAAATCGTTCGATTTTGAAAGAATATTGGTATGAAGGTACATCGGCACATTTATAAATCTTAGCATTTGTTTTGTTTTATTTACACCGAAAATTCAAAATAAGAAAAAAATTCATTCTGTCGGGAATATTGGTCGTAGAGCCAAACAAAAAAATACGTCTTTTACTTTTCAAAAGTCAGTCGACTTTTGAAAAGAAGTTATGTAAAATAGAAAATAAAAAAAATATCGATCGTGTATGTATTTGAAGGATGACGTGTTCTTGGCAGATGTCGCGATTCTATTATCGAGACACCAAGCCTGGGGGCAAACTTTGCAATCACTTAAGTAAAATTATAATTTTGATGCCTATGCGAAATTACCGGTTAATTACAACGACAAATCGATTTTGTTGGTGTATTGTAATTAACTAGTGATTTTGTTTTGTTGTATAAATAATGTACAATCTGTATTTTTTTACCATGTGGGGCTGTATCTCGTCTCTTTCTCGGAAAGAGAGCAGTGTCGCTAAATCTCGTTGATGCTGAGCCCCTTTTTTGTCTTAAGAATGACAATTTACTGGAATCCTTGTAAATGTGAACGGAATGAACACTCCTGCTGCAGTTTACTTTCAATCTGTTTGAATTAAAGTCAAAATTCAGTAATAACATCACGTGATAATGCAGGTTGTCTTGTGGTTTTTAGATACATATTGCTTAGGATTGATACTAACAACAAATTCTTCAAATCCATTGTGAAATATATTACGGCACTGTCGTCTTTGGGGTCCAACTCGGACCTTGGACTCGAGACACCCTGAAGGAGACATTTTTCCTGGTGACTATCCAAATAGGGATTCATGGCATCGCTCAGAGTCCTGTCCAAGCTAAATCCAAACTAAAGCAAAGAAAAAATTTGAATTTTAATTAAAATCTTAATGAAGCTATGTTTTTAATGCATTTTAAAACAGAATAACGCATAAATATTTAAATGACACGAGTATTTCTTACCACAGCATTTTCGTTGAATGGATTAGCCTTGAAATTTGTAAGATTGACATTAAGAATGCCACCTTTGTAGAATCCAAATGTCGTCAGTGCTATGTTACGTCTGACGTCATTCTGAAACATCGTAAAAAGGCTCTTCAATATAACTACAGGGAAATAAATTTGGATAGCTGAATTTCTGAACTATCAAGTATGTCTATCATCCCATATTCCTGTAAAGCAAAATATTCAAAGTTTCGCCATCCCCACCACAACCCCACCATCACCCCACCGTGCTACGGTAATTGCAAATTTTCCTTTCAGAGTTTTGTGAATTTGTTCTATTCTTTAGAGGGGAATCTCATTGAAAAGCCAGGCCCTGGAAGAGGAGCATCATACATGGGGACTTGGAAAAATCAGATCGTAAAAGGGGGCCTCACGAGGACTTAGAAAAATCCGACTGTGAAAAGGGGGCCTTATGGAGACATAAAATCAGACCCAGGAATGAGGCCTTTTGGCGACTTAGAAATATCAGACCATAAAGGAGGTCCTCATAAGGACTTATGGAGCACTGGAAGGGGCCTTATGGGGTACTTAGAAAAATGAAGATGCTAGTGTGTCATTTTTATTTATCCTCCACTAAATTGAAAAGTAACCAATCATTTCCATAAAATAAAAGCAGGTACTTGTCACAAGAATAATAAAATCGTGATTAGAACGATGATTAAAATGATTAATGAGAAATCAATAAGATTGAAAAACACAGACAATATATCATCTGCGGTTTGTAATTCATGAAATTGTTAATTCGCTGACTCACAAATTTTTGGTAATATATATTTTATGCTCTAACTTTATGTGTTCTTTTCTATAAATATAGTGACGTATAAACAGACTCATCTTTTCTTCTATGTATAGACAAAAAGTATTGCACTGTGTAAAATATATACCTATGGTACGGTTGACAGGAAAAAGAAAAATACGCCAATGGAAATACCATAGCACGAAAATTGTGTCGATGACGACGCGGTGATGAGCAATCGATCAAACGTCATCTTGGAATTCGACATTAAAGTAACGCAATGTGCCGCAACGAAAAATGAATTTCACACGACAGTAAAATAACGGATTAATAAATTGACGTGAAAAAAAACTTACCCGTATCTCAAGCTTGTGAATTCTAGCAGAAACATTACCGAAGACGAGCAATGCCCAGATGAGGTGAATAACTTGAAATTTATATTCCATTTTCGTTTTTTTTTTGTTAGTCGTTATATTTTAGAGGTGACTGTACAAAACGTCACATAACGCACACCGACGCACAGCTTAAACGATACACTCGTTGTCACGAAACTTTAAATTGTTTGGCACTGAATGCAATACGTTTTATTTAATTTTTCGTTTTATTCACTATCCCGGCAGGCCGTCATAAGTACGACACACACACGACACTGCTTGGATGAGTTGGATGACTGAGGTTACGACGCACAGGAACGTCGCGTAATTGGGCCGTCAAAATTCATGTTCAGGTGGAACGTGGAATTGGGAATGGACGAAAAATGTGCTTACGATCGGATAAACCTTTTAGCAACGTTATAAAAGAATTTAAAATACTGTGGTACCGTTTAGCTACACTTTTGAAAGATCATTGCCGCAAAAGCTTTGTGTTTTTTTGCAGAGCTCACGATTATCGGGATGAATTTGAGGAAGTTGGAATTGGACTGTTCATAGCACGCGCGCGCAGCGCAGAACATCAGCGGTTATTCGCCGTCGGTAAGGTAAAATTTTTTCAAATAATTTATTATTCAATTGCGTCTCGCATGCACGCCACCTACAACTACTTGGGGCTGCACACGACGCCTTTAAATTTTTAAGCGGGAATTTCAAATGGAATTTGCGACCTTCAGCACTACTTACGGACATTTCTGAATTCTTTCATTTCAATTATTTAATTACGTAATTCATAAACACGTAATAATAATAATAATAATAATAATAATAATCATAAAAATACTAGTTTTATCCTTTTTTTGTTGAATTCATTCGAATTAATGACCTTTTTATTTTCACTTTTCTTCATCAGTCCAGGTGAGTGAAACAAAATAAAATTGAAGTTGTTTCTTATGTACAAACAGTACGAATTATTGTTTAAAAAAACGATTAGTTTTTGAAGTTGTCACATCGTAGAGCAGATTTTTATAAAACGATTGTTGAAAAAAAAAAAAATTAAATTAAAAAATTGAATGTAACGAGTAACGATTAAATAGCGATTGTTACTTTTGTTGGTCATATTTATGTTAAATTCGTATGTCATATTTAAAGTTAAAATACCCTTTTATATATATATCACGCACTTTTATTAAATACTAAATTTATTAATAAAAAAAATTGGTAGGATAAAGTAGCAACAGGTTTCAAGCTTTAGAAATATTACGCTCCATGCAGAATCCTTGATATATTCGCCATATTATCTTATTTATGTTCGGTTAACATATTATTTATCACAGAAAGTATTCCATTATTTATTCTAACTAATATGTAGTATACGAAAAAAAAATCGTCCAATTTGTTTGGAATTTTAATTCGTTCGTATTGTTTTATAAAACACACAAAAAAATGTTAAATGTAAAACTGTTACATATATTCGATCTTGCTCCAATATTTCTTCAACTCTCTCATTTATTTGTATATAAAATATATGAACATCACTTTTGTAGGCATAGCTCGTGAATCACAGCGATAAGCGATTTACAAAAACAAACAAAAAGCAGCTCAATCGCTGCGCTTTTCACGTTTAGAGTACGTTGCACGTATCGAGCTTCATGTTTTTCTTGGGGCCAATTTCGGCCATTTGTCACAACCTTTTTTTCGAGTCTGTCGACTCATCCTGCTGTAAACTCGTGACAGAACCCCCGAGATTCTTCATCGCGTTTGCGTCTCGTGACTTTGTCATTTCCAATTCGCTGGCATGTTCAATTTGTAGTTGACGCTTTTTGAGTAAAGTCGCTCCGGTAAAACCTGTCAACGACATAGATCCGATTATCAAAGTGTTTGAGACTGTCGGGACAAAATTAACTGATATCGTATTGCTGATTTTTAACGACTATTACAATTTAACGATTGTGGATATACTTGCCTAAGAGACCACCGCCAATAGCCGTTAGGCCACCGAGCTTCAAACCAGCTATAAGACCCACCGGACCACCAAGACAAGTACCTATAAGTGCTCCCGCAATTGGATAAGCCGCTGCTTTGTACTTAGATGCTTTTTCTAAATATCTCGCGCCTGCTTCTACATTAATATGAGACTCGACGACATTGTCCTCCGCTTGTACGACACGCTCGCGTTGATCCTTGAAAAAAAAAGACAAAAAATACGAATATTTTTGTTTATGCGGTATTTACGCAAATACGATTAAAAAGATGCAGTAATTTTGTACACAACCTACATCCCAATAGCGTGCAAAAAATAGATAAGTCGATTAAAAATATTTAGTCAGTAAAAAAAAAATGTTTTTCAGAGATTTATATTTCTTATTCTAGTCACCCAATAAATGTGAAATAAATATATTATTTCAGGATTGGAATAATCAATTTTTATGTCAGTAGTAAAATCATTTACGTTTGTTTCCACGTGTATTTATGTATTGTATTGAACAAAATATTATACCCACGTGTATTAATTGATTAAAGTCTACGAAGAGTTGATGCAACTGGTGCAAATCGTGTTGTAACAAATTCCAGGCATGCAAGCAGGCCTCTTGCCTCTCCAATTCTTCATGTTCTGCGTGCAGCTGGATATAACTTTGCTGAAGTGGGTGTTTGGTGGATTGATCCTCGTCTTCGGGTGATTCCGGCATAGAAGACATCACGGACGGTGGTTCAAATCTCAATTCTAGAAATGATGTTTACATAGCGTCAGAAAAAATGCTGTATACAGAGAAATAAATGTTATCATAAATCACAATGCACTGACTTCTGTATTGAAATAAATGCTCCTAATTGTCTCCAATAATACTTATCTGCTTCTTCTGTACTGAAAATTAGTCAGTTTGGAATTAGCTCAATTATTGTGACAAAGGCAAAGAATCAGGCAAGAAATACTGTTTTTTTTTAGTTTAACTTTTAACTTTTTATTCAATCCCCCCTCCTATTTTTCGGCACTCCACGTTTTGCCAATTTTCAACTTTTCCAATATTTCTTCTTTGTGAAGGAGTTTTACCAGAATTAGGTATTTCACTGGAGTTTAAGTATCTTAATATAAAAATCAATGTCATGAAAGATACAAAGAAAATCGATTTTCAATAATAATGAAAATGCCAAAAAGTTCTATATGAATTAGTAAAAAAAGAAAAAATTCAATGATTTTGAATGAAAAATTAATATTCTTTATATGAATTTTTTATTTTTTTTAGTACATATATTATTTTCATAAAAATTTCTTTGAATCTTAATTTCTTTAAAATATATATTGTTATAAAGTTGCAAATTGCTCTTATTTAAAAAAAAAAAAAAATTATATTACACTTTAGATATAATAAGTTTCAAGTTTCATTAAAAACAGCCTTAAAATCTTGAAAAACTGAACTTTCAAAGCTGGAAAAATACTCTTTAAAAAAGATTTCAGATAAAAAAAAAAAATTCTGTCAAAATTTTTAATCGCTCTTTAGAAAATCATTTATTAATACATTTTTTATATTATATTATTACTCAAAATCAATGTCTTTGGTATGTTCAATTGTATTAATGTTTTTTTTTCATATATTTCTCTCATCTCAAAGTACTCAAATTCTAATCAAATTAATAATTTTCTGATTAATTTGATTAGAATTTGAAAACATCGTCTGGAGACAAATCAATTAATGCTGTTGTGCACAGTTCTATTTTTTAAATCATTTTCACTTGGGTTACATAGAGAGAGAGAGAGAGAGAGCGCGAATTGATTGATTAGATTTATTTATGACCTAGTCAATCTTTTGGCTAATACAATAGTGAAAGTGTAGTAACAGAATAGAAAAATAAAAAATAAAGATAATATGCAGATTATAAAACATAATAAGAATAGAAAATAATATAAAATAGGCGTAAAAATGGAAATAATTGTAACAGTAATGTTAAATATAAGTAAAAAGTAACAAAAATAAAATGGGAAGAGAAAAATTGGACCACTCGCCTCTAGATTAATCTGTATATCATACCAAGATATTCCTTTATTGCAGCGATCGTACTGGCTCTGGATTTAGCTGTGAGTTTATCAAACTTAGCTATATCGTCATCCTCTACTTGAGCTCTAAGTGTGTCCATCTCGTAAAGCAACTGTTCGAGTTGCCTGACGAGTCTCGCAGCATTGACTTGTTCCTTTCTAACCAGTTCCCAGTCTCGCATCCTTTGATACTGAAAATTTAAACAAAAAGATCGCTTTTATCCAAAAACATTCTATGTACAATTAAAAAAAAAAATGCCAACTCTGCATTTTCTTACTCGTTTGATGTTGTTTTTGTGACGTCGCAGCAAATCCAAATGATGAGGTATTGCGACATCGTTGAATTTGTTTATTGGTATTTCGAGTCTTCTTATAGGTTGCTTCGTCACAAGGCTTTCATTCGACAAGGACATGACAAGAATTTTTCTTGAGCTTTAGAGTGTAAAAACTTTCGGATGAAGCCACAGAGAAGTACGTTGGATTTCGACAGTTTATCAATTATTGATTGTATATATTAATATCGCAATATTTGCGCCATGTTTTTCTCTTCTGCCGGGAATCGTCGCACCGCAGATTTAGTCTTCAACAACAATCGATACATTGAACTTTCAAGAGTTGTGTCATGTTGACTATTGTGATTGCGCGTTATTAAAATAAACGATCAGATGTTTACAAAGTGTCGCTTTCCGTTAGATCCGCGATAGAGCGAATCAACAATGAGGTTTGATATCGCGCGCATGCGCAGAAGTTTCGTCGCGGCATACATGATATAAGTGCAAAAACTAAGAAGAAGATACACATACAAGTGAGCTTTGTGTCTTTTCGTCATTATTTTCCAACGGAAAGAGAAACTCGTCGTCCAATCCGCAGTGAGATTATAACCTTCAAACCGTTAAACCAAAATACACCAAACATTTCGATGTATTCTATAAACACTGAGAATAAGAAAGCAATTCAAGTAATTCACAGATGCAACGTTTATCAATTATAAAAATAGTTTAGTGTATGAAACAACAAAACAATGTGGTTAGTGTTAATAAATGGAAGGTGGTTGAAAAAAAATCACGTTTTGACGTAACAATTTCGGCGCCTCATTATTTTCTATTGAAAATTAATTAATTTCGAATTGGATTTGTATAGAAAAATAAAATGAGAAAACGTGAAAAATGCGAGCCATAAAATATCGAATCGACGAAAATTCGAAATTTCCAGAATTCGAGTCCTCTAATTCTAGAATTACTGATATTCGATATATTTACGAATTTCGAATTTATTAAAGCGAGAGACCGAAAATTCGAGCTGTCGAAAAATGCGAATGACACCAAGAAATGTCGAACGGTCAAAACAGCAAACTGAGAAGAAATTGTATATTCGAAATAGCGAATCGTTAGAAAAAAACCTGTTTTTTTGTTCCTTGCTTAGTTTACCCTATTCAGCCATTTTGATTTTTTTTCTGTTCTGTTTTGATAGAGTTCGCTAGTTTTGGACTTTCGATATTTTACGTGTCTATATTTCACTCATTCGAAATTTATGTTCTTGACATATTTCGTTTCGATACTTTTGGTTGTTAGAAATAATTATTAGATGCATGATGATTTTTAATTTCGACAAATATGAACTTTCTGCATCATTCAAATATTTTGTTCATTCAAAATTCAAACAACCTAAAAACACATTTACGAATAAATTATTGTACGAATAAACAAACATTCGACGAAATTGTTATTCAACTTTGTTATATATATATATATATATCACATATATGTCACGTATATATATATGTCAACAACACAAATTTCGAATAGCCGATCTTAATAATTCGCATAAACGAATTACTATAATCAAATGATATTGCAATTTTTATTTTCTAAAAACGATATTGCAAATTTTTCCCGGGGATTATTTTATATCCTATATGTTGTTTACACACGTTTTTTTCCGCCAGATATCTTTCACATAGATATTTCATCCATCGACGTTTATTTTTTCAGGATCTATTTTCCGAGGGTTTTTTTTCTAAGGATATTTCTTTTGGGCGTGTAGACCCGCAAAAGAGGTCAGCAGTCAGTCTGAAAGGGAGACGCGAGGGTTCATATATTGGTTGAACTATTGCAATAAAGGTCAAAGGACCTATATAGTAACACGGTACAACGAAAGCCCTGCGGTGATTCCTGATTCCGCCATATAGAAGGTTTTGCGGAAACAGAGAAGACTGACGACGCGAACCATACACTGTGGCTAACAATTGGACGGTGGTCGAAACTCCCTCCCGGTGAAAATCAAGGGATGATGGGAGTACGCGGTATGTGCGCCGCAGTCAGAATCAATGGGATGTCATATATGCGCGGAAAGCACATCGACCAAGCGCTATATATACATATATAGTACAGAAGACTTGATTACACGTCACGAGCAGTTCAAAACCTATTTGATCGCAATTGGTTTTCTCATTAAGGAAAAACCTGTGTGCTAAATCGAATTGTACATTCATTTAACGCTCGAGGCTCATCGCCTCTTTTTACGATATTATACCTAATGAGGCATTCCGCATGAAATTGCCCATCCCCTGTTTCAAGATGTGACAAACAAGTTCAAACATTTTTTCGTTAATTTTGCAATGAAGAATACAAAAACAAATCGGAATCGCGGAGATCAATTTTAGCATATTATATAATAATAATAATAATAATAACAATAATAATAGTAAGGCAATGAGTGGTATCAATAAAAAATAATTCAAGCTCAATAATTCGAGACAATGTAGTTCCTATTGCTGATACGAAATTCGACGAAATTTCGCTTGGCGACAGACGCAAAGCAAACATTCGTGCTAGACGTTTCGCACCAGATGCCGCTCCATTCCCGAATATTGGATAAAAGTTTTGTCGCATGGGTCGCGTGAAAATAATTTTGCGCTATGCGAGGAATATAAGCCGGTACAACCATACAGCCTAGCGCGTACCATCGCGGAGCTGCCTGGACTTCTCCAACCCCTCCCCTTGTCCGGCTGTTCCTTCGGGAATACAGCAACACGACGGGAAACTTTTACACTATACAACGGAATCTTCTGCTTTCGCTCTCTCGGCCTTCTGTCGTGTTCTTCCTCTTGATAAGAAACAGGAAGAAGAGGAAACAAAAGACGAAAGTACAAACACCAACTTACTAACACCCGGTACTTCGCACATTCTATTTTTCAAATTGTATTACGATTTTTTTTGTTTCACTTTTTTACTTCGTACCAATATCATATACGTACGTTGTACACGAAGATGACTTCGAATTCGATTTGAAAAAGAGGTAGGCAATCAAGTGTGGATAATACTTTTATAGCAGTGGACAGTTTAGTTGAAAATTGATGGATGAATGTAACGATTGTCATATACGATTATCCAATGATTGTGATAAGAAAATAATAAAGGCTAGAATTTGCAAATATTGCGTAAGATTTGTATGATTTGAAGCTCGATTTGAAGCATAGAAAACTAGCTAGATATCTCAAAAATAGGGAAAGAAAAATTCTGCTCCAGCAGAATTTTTTTTTCCTTAAATTCAGAATTTCATAAAATTGTCAATCTCTAAACGGATTAACGCCAAATTAAATCTCAAACCTTGTCTGATGATGGTCTACTTTTAAACCAAATTTCAGCCCGATATCTTAAAAATTGTGAAAATTAGAGCGAAAACAGATTTAAAAAAAATCAAAATGCCATAAAATTCGAACCCTTCAACGGATTCAAGATGTAATCCCAAGCAACAAAATCCAAACTACACACACACACACACACGTAGACATTTTCTAGAAATTATTTTTCTCGATGTTTCGCAATTTGAGCAATTTTCAGTATCCGGAGATGAAAATCTCGAAAAAAAAAGATTTTACACGAAAATAAAGCTTCCTTTTACGGGGAAGCAAAAAAAAATGAAATCCTTTAAATTTTCGTCTCCCGGCTGGCCAGTATACCGAGAGCACCAATTTTCGATAGGAATGACGACGATTTACGACCACGAGGTAGAATCCCAGTTCATTGATAGATAGGCTCGAATAGGATCGAGAAACGTAGCTTCGCGCGATTTCCCAGAGAGAGGAGAGCGATAAGTTTTCGCTTTCGCGCGCGAGGTCTTTTCTTATATCTCCTCTTTTCATCACGTATTCACGAACACTTTCACTGCTCTAGTGTAAATTAGAGCTACTTTTCACGCGCTAATGGAATTTATCTTTCGATCTCACAACTGTTTGCATTTTCACTGGCGAGTTATGTTATATCTTGGCCTTGTCTTCAATAATACTGGACAACAGTATAATTTATTCCTTTATCTAAACAGCCGCGTGAAAAATAAGACACAAGAATTTTTGGAGTAATTTTGTTACCAAAAGATCATATAGATTTAAAAAAAAAACAGATAATTTTGACGATCTTCTTTTCTCAAAAACTAATCAGGGCATCATTTTTCCTTTTGGTAATTATCTTTATTTATGTTTCCTCCTACCAAATGTAAATATTTAGCTATTTGGTAATTGTGGAAATTTTATGACGCTGATGAAAAGAAATATTATTTACTTTCTTCGGAAACTCCGCAAAGCATGCAGAAATTGAGAATATCTTTCAGATAAGTTTTCAGAGTAATTTCGAAGATAATTGGAATATTTTCAGATAAATTCACAGAGATATTCAGAAAAAATATTTTCATTAATGGTTTATTCGTAATTTTCTCTCTTAATCGTCATTTTTTTCATGTTTCTGACATCTAAATCGTTCTCGCCAGGTTTTAGTCGCTGTTGGCGACGTTCGCTCATGATTTTGAGCGCCGTTAAACTATCCTTGCTCTCTTTATATCTTCCCTCTCGTGCAACGATCCCGACGCATTGCTGCACAGCATCCCATCGCAGTGCAGTTTGCTCTGTGTGGCGCAACGATATCGTTTCATGGCGTTGCATTTAGCAGACTGTAAACTGCAACTTTATACCTTTTACTTTTTTATAGCAAGTACCCCCTGCGTGCGGGAGCAGTAAGTTTGCACTACCCTAGTTGGTGGGTGGCCCGTAAATCAATGTTTTATCGTCCATGGGCTTGTATAACGCACGTCCAAGTACGTATACGGGCTCTGTCGCACCGTCCGAGATAAAGAAAACGCGACTGTAAGTCGTCGAGGCTGCAGCTCTGCTGCTAGTCGCGCTCGCGAGATTCCTGAAGTAAAGAGCCAATATCTTGGCCTGATTCCCAGGAGTAAAATGATCGTTTCAGACGTGCGAGACTTGGCTTTTTAGGCTGCACAGAAATATACTTGGGAATTTCACGTCAAATTTACAGCCTATGATCCGCAGCCCCTCCGATTTTGTTAATTTGTTTCAACAATGTTATTTTCGACCCAAAACGGTTTCGGATTTTTTTTTTTTTAATTTTCTCCATCATTATTTGAATTTTTCAAGGCTCGAAAAGTCGATTCTGAAAACGCTATTTTCAAACATTTGTCAGAAATGGAATTTTTACTATTTTATCGGTCCAAAAAAACGTTTGTTTAGTGGACATTTTTTTTTTTTTTGAGTTATATAATTGTGATTTCTTGTATAAATATATCTGATCGAAAGAGAATTAAAGAAAAAAAATAAACAAATGCGATAGAACCCTGCAAACCGAGTGATCAAAGTAATTTGTATATTTTTACAACGAATCCACAGAAGTGGATTGAATTAATTATCAGTGCACATGTGTGCGTTGCATACTATTCCGGGGTAGCGCAAAATCCGAGCCTAACAAAAATCGCTACCATCTGGTGCAACTCAACTGAAAGAGCTCTTTTTACAACAGAGTTCAAACATCACTGGCAGTAACCAACGAACTGGTACAGCGGTGCAATTTTTTATTTCCCCAACAGGCGTTACGAACATTTTTCAGTCGTCGACTCGTTTTTTTTTTTTTTTTTTCGTTTGGTCATTCGTATAGGTTCTTCTTGTCGGGTTAACGCTGCGAGCTCGTACGGGTGACTAACGACACCAATAACCCCAAATCTTTTGCGATATAGTGACAGAGATGGAGAACATTACTTGAGTCCCTTCTGTTGATGCTCTTGTGTTTGCTTCCAACTATAGTCGTATAATTGTTTTTGCTAAGCACTCAAAACGATAGGAACAATTTTTCAGCTATCGTGTTTAAAGTTGGCATAAAACTTTATTGCAGTGATCCCTTTTGGTATTGAATTTCGGCGAAATCAATGAATCACTTCAGATTTTACAGGAGATATTGATTAAAAAAAAATGCTCGAGAACAGTTCAAGTGGATGACCTCAAATTTTTCATGTTACTAAAATAAAATGTGTCGATGTTTGATACTAAATTTGCTGAGGATCCAACAAAGAGTTCATATTTCAAAGAACTTTTTTTTTACAAAGCTTTCTCTGTATAAGGAAGCCAAAATTGATCAACATATTTTCTCGTAGAGGAAAATAATGACAAAGCAATTTGCAAAATTTTTCTTTGCAACCTTCTGTAAATTAGTTTATGGATTCGTAGAATCATAATCTACTTCTTGATTTGTCTTTTCTATAAGCATTCAACGACCAGTAGACAAGCAATCGAAAGTATTTATCTTGACTTATATAAAAAAATCTGTAGAATTATAACACAAGTATCGATTATCGGTAGCTCATTCGTTCGATGTCTGGGACATTCACCTTATTCTTGTTTGATTGGCGTCAGAAGTTGTGATGGGAGGCGCGACAAAAAGCTCGTGAGTCGTTCGTCGATTGGGGTCTCTCGAAAGTCCTTTCCAATTTCAAGCTGTCCTGTCTCATCCTCCTTTTTGTAGCTTCGACTCGAGTGCCACCATCTCCTAGGAACCAACCACCTTCTTCGTCGGGGAAACTGAAATAGAGCGAGAGAGAGAGAGACTCTCTTGGGTGCTGTAGGAATCGTGGAAGGGTTTCGGTCGCTCGTGGTCACATTGAATTTACAAATATACGAGAGCGTGACGGGGAAAGAGAGGAAATCTTTACGAAGGTAGAAAGCATCACATTGGTGAGAAAGCTAAGGAAGGATGGAAGGAGAGACAGAGAGGAATAATGCGAATAGAGTGACGAAGCAAGACAGAGAAAGCACCTTCAGTGAGCTTTACGTGGGAATCCTCGTTTTCTCTACTTTACTCGTCTTTACTTCTGCTTCTACTGGAAAAAGAACTGGATGCGCTTACTAAAGAGAGAGAATGTGCTCTTGGAGTGTATATGGGATGAGGCCAAGAGGCAAGGCGAAGAGGTAGAGAGTCTTAAATAATCAATCGAAGAGCTCACACCCCAGCACCAGAGTTTGGTCAGAGGCGAAGATTTATCTTGATAGTATAGGATAAGAAAGTCCACTAGTGTTCGCAATCCCTTCGTCTTTACTATTATAGGTTCTAAGATACTTCCTGTTGACTTTAGACCTTTTACTGACTTCCGTTATTTTACAGTGTTGCTCTCGTAAAACTCATGAACCAAATAAATTATTGTACAACAAACAAACCAAAGCTCTGGCTAAGCAGAAGTTTGCATATTAAATGTGCAAACGATACTTATGATTATTGCTAAAGCTCGTCCAATGTTTATTCCTGTCCAATAATTCATAATTATTTAGTCAAATTCATATTTTTAATGCTTTTTCATTCAAACGGTGCGTATCTCTGATTCTTATTTGATTGAAGAATTATTATTTAAATATTACTAAAATAAATATTTAAAAATGTGTTGAAATTAGAAGGCGAGACTGAGGTTGATAAAGTTGGACAGTACAAGAGGGCTTGGGTAACTAACTCTTCTTACTTAAAATAATAAATAGCTAGCATGGGGGGGATGGGATTGGAATGTGTGTGCCACCAATGATAAGATGTGCGAGGTGCTCATCGAGCGGCTATGCGAGACCGAGTATGTTTTATGTTTTATTATATTACAGTTTGCACGTAAATGAGAAAGAATGACTGCGCTTGGTTGCCAAACGCAGAATAAAATGTACCATTAATTAGCCTTAAATTATAGTCGTAATCTACCTGTACATTTAATTATACGACAATACAATGTAAAATTGTAAACTTGCATACCCGAGAAAAATATCGACTTTTTTTCTATTTCCACTTTTTTTACTGCTTATTATCAAACTTTTTTATGGTCTTCATGGCTTAAGCTCGAGGGGTTGACCCTGACACAATCAACTGTGCGAAAGATAGGCACGGACAAATTATCCTTAGAGGTATCTCAATCGACATCTAGTTTTAGCGATATATATCCGGTAAACGACATCTCAAACATTTTTGTCTGTGGATTCTATGTGAAAAGATTGCATATCGCGGTCAACACTTTTGCAAGTTAAAACAAAAAATTTAAGAAAACAGTTTTACAGAAGATTTTTACAGAAGACCGAGGCAGACTCCGACCCCTGTTTTGGAACCACCGGTGAAACCAAAACAGACGGACATCAGATGAGACCACCAGAGGCAATAGGGGACTGTTTGTAGACTCTACCCAAATCCTGCCTGCTGGGGAAGAGAACTATATCAGTGCTGTAATAAAATAAGAGATACACACTGCACTCAACACGTAATTGTTCAGTAATGCATGTGTTGCATCGCTGCATTATTCTAGTACTACTGCCAGTATATAGCACCCAAAAACAAGTATATCCGAAATCCCCAGCACTCTGTATATATGCGCGCTCACAGAGTGCAAAATCAGGCTGGTATTGGGAAAATTCACGGATGTTATGGATTACTTGAAATAAATCCTCCATCGACACGAAGTTGTACTCGAGGGGGGAGGACCGGGGTGGCAGAGCGAAGCGTCCGGCTCGGCGAGGCGTCGTGAAATCGAAAGCGATTTTGCCGATTGTTTGTCGTCGATCTAGTTGCCGCCAGTGGAGAGCCGGTGAACGATATCTCGTTGCACCCGGACAACGCGACCGGTGCAACGAGAAATACGCGTGTATAGGTCCACCTACACACTGGGATGGTATAATTACGCGTCGGAAGCATCGGGACGCCTGGGTACGCGCAATACTTATATATATGTATATGTATATGGGGAATTCCAAGTCAGTTCACGTGGTCATCGGCCTGACCCTCGCGGATTCAGTTGACGAATTTTTTCAAATTTTCAGCGTTTTAATCTCAAAATATGGGGAATCTTTTATTTACCATGTTTTATTTTTACTTTTTTTTTCCTACAAGAAACCATTATTGAAATTTTTAACTAAAAATTTCTTTAAATTTTTTCAAAATATGGAAATTTTTTTTTCTGAAATTAAAAAAAATTGAAATTATTCTCGGCCTACTCTCGAATTACGATGGAAATACTTGTTTTTAGTCCTAGATTTCATGGACAAAATTTCAGAATTTTGAACCTGGTCGAAATTAAATTTTATTAAAAAATTATGGAAAAAAAAAATATTTTAAAACGTAAAACAAATGATAAAAATCTGAAAAAAATATCCTTTTTTTTTGGACCAAAAAAATGCAAAAAAAAAAATTCGTCAACTTAATCCAAGAGAGTCGGGCCGATGGACAAGTGAGTTGACTTGGAATGCCCCATATATATATATATACATATATGTAGTACAACCGGCCGTAACCCGCTCTCTCACTCTGCACACTCGAGCGCAACAGCGGTTAGCAATTTCCATTTATTTATGCAGCTTGTAAATACGTGGCAGAGGATCTCGTTCGTTGTTATCGATGCTGGTAGGCGCTTGTGTGTCGCCTCTGGTGGAAGCGTTGGTGCATGCAGACCCCGGGCTAAGCGCGAAAGGTTACCACCGGCAACAAACGCACCCCTTCGCACCCCTGAATTTATACTCGTGGATGCGGTGATAGTCCTCTCTCTGGCGCGCAGCAACCCCGGAAACGTGATATTTCGGATCAAGCCTGCTTTCCATTCTTCACGCTTGTTCACTGGCTTTCATATCATATATATATATATTATTAGTTGATTCATTTTTGGATTGCAAACTTTTCTTTGCATCACACGGTATAGCCTAGGGCGGTCCTTAAACAGGGTTAAATCATATTTTAATGCCTTCACTCCCCTAAATCGGTTTCAAATAGTTAAAAAAAAAAACAGCCTACATTTTTTCAAGATAAAAAAATATATATTTACCCTCTGTCCACGAGGGTTGAAATTTCCTCGCTTAAAATACATGTGTTTTCGATATTCTTTTCACATAAATTTTATTCACAGACTGATTTCCAATTTTTGTGTACTAAGTTAGTCCGTCAATAAAATTTATGTCGAAGGAATCTCAGAAACACATGTATTTCAAACGGGAAACTTCAACCCATATGGACACAGGATAAATTTTTAAAAAATATATTTTTAGCCTACGACGTAATTAGTAGATTCAGACATTTTTGTTGAGTATTGGTTGGATGAAATAAAAGGTGCACTGGTCTTCTCTCGACTGCTAAAGTACTAAAGGCTATTGGAGGGATGCTTCCATCCACCGTTGGATGGCGACACAAATACTGACTGCAGCTATTTGATACTGAAAGAAAAGCGTTGTAATTGCAAAATTATAAAATGTGCTCGGGGTTTTCGTTACAAACTATATTTTCCCGAAACATTAACGTACGTTTGCATTTACGACAGAGCCTTAATCAACGAGCATACATTATTATACACATTTTTAATATAACCCAGTGTCATATATAAATTTGTGCAATTTTTTTTATATTCGCGTAAAAGTTCAAATTTATGTAATTTTTATTTTATGCTTCGCAATTATCGATGATTCTTTTTTTCCTTTTTCGTTTCACATGAGCTGGATTTACCAAAAGCACCGTAAAGTTCCAAACTACAAAGTATACCGTATAGATACAGCGAAGCTAAAATACGTATTCCGTGGATGGTTGAACCGGATTGCATTCAAATGGCTTAGAGGATCATCCGATAATCTCATTATCCCGGGGTGGGTCATAAATGCTTTGCTTGACGTTTCTGGTTCGCGTGATACTCTTCAACGGGAAAACGAGCATTCGCATTTACTTGAAATAAAAGTTAAAAAAAAACTTGTGATAAACGATTTATTTTGTCGCTGTTTTTTTCTCCAAGTTGTGGGACAATTGTTAGCCGGTGCGAAGGGTAAAAACCAACAAACGTGATATGAGAAAGTAATGCCAAAACGATATACATATATTGCATTGATTACCTAATGTTATTAGGATGTTTGGCGAACGCAACCAAATTGTTTTAATTTGCCGTTTCTTGTCTTGTGGATGTTGATAAATAAATGCCATTAGAAAATTGTAGCTATTTAAAAGGCACGGAAAGATCGCGTTAACGCATCACTGTGATAAGCTGCCGAATTTTTCAACATAATTAAATTGTTCATTGAACGTGTAAAACTCTCAATTCGTGGCTTATGTGTGAGTTTCAATCTAATGATTAGCTAAGTTCGAATGGTCAGCATTTTTTTTATTCTCACTTCAAGTGTTAATACTGGAGAGTCGCAGTAGATTAATAGTGAATACTCCTAACGTTAATCTTTGGATTAGGATGTAATCGCGATTGTGCTAAAAAAAAGACTGATAAGAATGGAGTTTCAGTGTTGATAGCAACAAAAAAGAGTTGGTTGTGATTTAGAAAAAAAAAAACAGATAATAAGGTTGCAGACCGTGTAATGTGGTTATTAAACTCTTGAATTATGTGTACAGTTTCATATTTATCTATTGCAATTATGTATGACTTAATTTATTATGCAATTTATCCTGTTTTATGTAAACGGAGTCTAACACTTTCGCTGATATTTATTTTCGCTTAGGATTAACAAAAGTATAATTGTTTTTGTTTTACGAGAAAACGAGAGCGATGCAAGGTATCTTCAAGCGACGTAAAAGAGCTGTTCTTATCATAAATGATAACAAGTTTCATCAATATCTTTGCAATCTTAACGCATTTCGATCTGACTACTTATTTTCCATAATCTTATCAACTATCCAACATATCGAAAGACAGCCTGTAAAGTCAAGCTTCGTTGTACTTGGTATCTGTAATGATTCGGGGAGCACGTCGTATATAAAGCTTGAGTACCCTGATTCGAAGGTTACTTCGTGTGTAAATGTAATAGTGTTCACGTTGCTAGCGTTCACAATGGTAAGTATAATAAGTGCTTCAAATATCGAGGATTAATCAAGTAGAATGAGTCGGAAATAAAATAAAAATTGGCAATATTCTCTTTCACACGCAGATGAAGTTTTCCTTGGCGTTCCTAGTGGCGTTGGCTCTGGTGGGTGCTGTAACAGTTCAAGCTAGCCCTGTCAGTAATACAAATAGTGCAACAGGGGATCTTCATGACGATCTCGAAGATTTCCTCGCCCTTCTGCCAACCGATCAGATCGTCGAGGTCGCTCTGGACCGCTTGGAAAACGACCCCCAAGTTCAGGAAGCAATAGAATACATGGAGAGTGATGCATTCCACAAAATCGTACCGGATTTCGAAGCAATGAATGAAGCAGATGACGAGATTGATCTTCAACATGTCGCTGATCTCTTGGGCTCTGTCTTTAGACGGCGTATACATCATCGATCATTAGCACGTGCTAGTGACGAGCTGATGGAAGACCTCAGTGATTTCATGGCCCTCGTGCCTGTTGACTATGTAATGGACATTGCTATCGATTATGTGTTCAATGATGCCGAAGTCCAAAAAGCCGCGGTATACGTGAAATCCAAAGAATTCCAGAAGCTCGCTAGCGCTGCTCAACAGAACGAACCCTTCCGAGCTTGTCTTCGTTATCTCGACAACTCTGGCTTACCAGCCACGAGCTTTATGAACAGTTTAAACTCTGCTCTGGGAATTCCGCCAGTCAATCCGTCTGCAGTTAGAAGAACGCTTAGAGCCGGAGGTGGTGTACGCGGAATGCTCGATGACATCGAGGCTGCTCTGCCACGAGAAGAAATCAAAGCTCTCTATGAGTACAAGAAGAAAAACTCTAAGGCTTTTAGCTATTTGATCGAGCGTCTTGAGGCCCCGGAATTTCAGAAAATAATTGACGAACTCGCGGAAAACAAAGACGTCCAGAAATTGGGATATGAGGCAGCCAGTTTTGGCATCGATCTTGACGCTATCGTTGACTTCTTCAAGAGGGTCCTTGGAATTGAAATTTCCCACGACCTGCTCCCACGTTTTATCAGGTCTCTCGAAGATGACCTCAAGGAATTTGTTGATCTTCTCGACGTCCAGAAAATTCGAAGCATCGTCGTCAGGTACGTTCTCCTCGACAAAGAAGTCAAGGCTGCCGTAGCTTACGTGCGTTCGAATGAATTCGTTCAGCTGATTAATGACCTCCACGACATACCGGAATATCACGATCTTCTACAGTCTCTGAGAGAATCTGGTCTTGACGTTGATCGTTACATCGAGCTGATTCATAAGCTTCTAGGCATTTCTAGAACTAACGTGGGCTCTAGATTCGCAAGGAAAACCGGTGGTATAGCTGGCATGATAAAGGAAATTGAGGCCACCCTTCCTGTAGACGACATCAAGGCTCTTTACAATCAGAAACTCACGACTTCTAAGGAATTCGCTGGTCTTGTCGAACTCATAAGTTCCGACAAGTTTCAGGCAGTCACTGACGCTCTATTCGCTAACAAAATTTTCCAGGATATCCTTCACAGGCTTCAAAGTCACGGAATCGATCTACAAGTTATAGCTGATTTCTTCCTGAAGATCTTCGGAATCACTACCCCACCCGGAATCATCGACTTCCGTTTCCGGCTGTAAAATAATAATAGATTTGCATAATCGAAGAAACAAAAACGACCGGCATCGTTCAATTAATGTAAATCCAAAAATATAAATATTGTTCACTATTATTGTATGAAACTAGGTATGTTTTCGCATCGTATAAATATTATGAATAAAGAAAATTAATTTCTTTTATATCTCGTACACTACTTTGAGAAGATACCTTTCAATTCAATTGACTATTATTATATATTTTTAATATATATTGTGATACTCACCACTTTTGTGTAACTTTGTCAAGAAAAAAAACAACTGTAATTTTGCAAATTCGCAGATTAACCAATTTCTTCTAATTCAAAACTCGTATCGTAATAGCATAATCTCAATATGCCAATTGATCTATTGAAACATGCAGTAGGAGACGTATGCCCGTCTATAAAGGATGAAACTCTCAGCTAGAAGTCTTAATGTGTGGGTACGTGTTAGCACTGCTAGTGTTCCGCTAACGAACCCATCGTGTGGTTACTTTAGGGATCCTCATCTACCGCTCACCTTAACAACCTCTGCTTAATCAACTGCATATATTCTGAACACCACGCCTGTAGAACCTCTCGTTCTATCTCATTCCTACATTTTCCCATTCTAGCTTCTTGCCGTTTTCCCGTGTATGCATATACTTGAAGCAGCACTAGAGACCTTGCAGTACACAAGCACACACGGTGTGGTTGGAGGCGTGGAGTGAGCCACAAATCGTATTGCATGCGGTGTAGCTGCACAGAAATTCTTAGACAGAGTGAAACCTTTAGAAGGGGATTGGAGTTTACGTCACGTTGTGTCGAGGTGGATTGCGGGAGAGTTTTGGAACGGTACTAGGAAGGAGCAGAGACGAAGATGGTACAAGAGAGAGCTAGCCGTTAGCGCCAAGAAAGAAAGCTGTGGAGTTGAATTCACTCTGCCATAGACCCGGGACGAGATTCGTGCTTGCGCACCCCTTCTGGCACTCTGATGCACCCTCCCCCGTCTCTCTGCACCTATATATACTTAGGAAGCGTCGCAGAAGAGGGTGGAGAAAATAGTGAGAGTTGTGTCGGCCAAGAAAACGTATCGCGTTAATCCAATTCCCAGGCTCTCACCCAACGGGACCGGGGGATTGGCAAGAGGCGAAACCGGGTGGACCAGTGGAGTTGCCGGTTTTGCTTGCTTTCCTCTTTTTGGGTTGCTTGCTCGCTCGTGATAGAGTTGCCACGAGTATTTTCGACAGGACGTGATCCTAGGCTTTCATCCCTTTTACACTCTCAACCCCTTCGCGTTGCTTTCCTTCGCTTCTGGTACACACCACGTCGTTCTCCACCAGAATTTCAAAGGTTCTCCGCCTCGTTCGCCTCGCGAACGAGTTACGAATTAAACAACTTTACCTCCATCTCTGTTTAATCTATAGGAAAGTTGGAACCCTCGTCTCGCGATTCGGCATACTTCTCCCCCCGGGTCCTCCATATATACTTCAACGGAGGTCTTCCTGTATCTATTCTATCTATCAGGCTTGCTTTTCTTTTAATCAGTTCTAACGGAAAATACATTTGCCTTTTGAAATGAAATCGTTGATTGGACAATTTTTGGTGCAAAACAAAAATTCGTAATATTTGGGGAAAAATGTTGTGAATGTTTGATCGTTCAATCGTCAAGACGTACAAAAAAAGTGGTGCACAATAAAATTGTGACATGTTTGCAATATCAAAAATGTGCCCAAACTGAATGTCCCCTATCTGATTGTGACCAGAAGATATGATCGAGCTGCAATGCGTGACTATGAGGGTGCTCTGAACATTTCGTATTATGCCACCCTTGCTCGTTCGATGATATAGTAATCGGTAAGGAATTTATATTTAGAATATGCAAATAACTCTTCGGACGACAATGTGCATGTTTTAAAAGACATAAATTATGCGTGGTTTACACTCGTGCAAGACAGTATAGAAGGTGAATCGTTCCTTCTCTCTCGTTTGCTCTTACACGCTTGTCCCCTTAAGCACGCGAGAGTCGCGTTTCATGTATATTCCTTTCATGCAACGACAGCGAGTGCTGAGTGCACCACCGAGCGACGATGCAACGTCCTGCATATGCCAAGGGATAAAATATATCGGCCATGAGAGAGTGGTACGCATCGTCGACGAAGCATCGTCGCTCGAATATAACGCGGTAGCTTTTATACACGAGCCATCCGCTATGTCCTGTTTGGCCCTGCAAGCATAGGTATTGCACCGGCAAACTTTCACGTACGATATTTATTACGCTCATTGTGCGACGATAATAAATTATCGGGTTATTTACAGGAAGCTCGGTCGTTGCACTTGGATGGCTTTTCCTCCCTATAAAACCCGAGTTCCACTTTATTTGTTTTATTTATTTATTTGGATATTTATTCAATTATATATTTTTTGGGCTGCGATAATTTCTCTGAAATATGTCATAATTTCTAGGGTCAATAGAGCAAAATTTGCTACCCTAGATCAGAGCATATACAGTGAAATCCAAGTCTCAAGATCTCAGGTTATACGTCATACAATTGAACTATTTGCAGCTTGACATGTTAGCGTCTGACACCTTAAACGTCGTCTCGCGATCCTTTTGCTTTTGGCGTAGGTCTCGTGTCGACTGTCAGTGACTTCTAACCGTCCGGTGTCAGTGATATTGGATGACGTGTATTTCAAGAATCTCAGTATGGAATTATAGTAAATTTACGCTCGAAAGTGCAGCGGCGATACACTGCTATTTGGATGAAGGTACATTTCATCGCGTAATATGATCTGAATGCTGATGGCAGACATTAATTTAATTTAGGTGCACATTTAAGCGCACTGTAAATGTCATATTTAATTATGCACTGTAATTGGAACGAAATGTGTTAATGTCAATTGTTTTATTTATGAAAAATGAAGTAAAATGCGACTATTATATCAGCGATTTTACGTGATATTCCGAAAGTACTCAGGAACAATTATATTCAAGAGGATTGAGTAATATAAATAATTTTATTACAGAGCTTTTTTCATTTTTGTCCTATGGATAAACAGAGCTAAAACTGCAAGCTTAATATATTCGTATGCTATAGAGGTGACGATGTGATATATAATATGTAACAATATTATATAATAAATATAATAACGTTTTACATAAAGAGCCGTGTGATGAGTGATGAGTCACGCTATAGTTCCTACAATAAAGTATACTCTATGAAAAACTAACAGAAATGAAACAGGAATATCGAGGGTAAATCAAACAGAGGGACGCAGAGCCGATAATGGAACGCACACAAGAGTGTGCCTTGGGAAGACCAAGTTACACTTCGTACAGAGCTAGAAGCTTCAATGTTGGTCGTCATTGTTAAGGGTATATTGGGTTCACGAATTTTGATTGACACTTTGCATTCAAGTTGAATATACTTCTTACGAAGAAAAACAGTTATAAGCATCAGTGTACATGAACAAAAAAATGGATAATTCATCTAATTCCAATTATATTTTACTAGGTTCCCGTTAGTCGTGAGCCCTGTGATTGCAAGAATAGGAATTTTATTTCGGCTTTTTAATTCGATATAAAATAACTACTGGAATGACACTGGATTTTTTAAACATGAAATACATGAATTACGAAAAAATTACTAATTAATAATGAAAGAAATTACATTAACTTCTTTGATTTAATTACATCTTTCCCAGTAAATATATCCATTGTAATTTCGTAATTATACCCTTATATATATATTTTTTTTCAATTCCATTTCCAATTTTTAGCGCTCTCCTGTGCGACGTATGGTAATTTCTGTGACCTGCGAATCATGAAAACGCAAAATTAATATTTGGAAAAAATATCGTTGTATTGTTTTTTTTCTTTTTTTTTAGAAATCTCACTTGTACTTCAGGTCGCGTTCCCAACGCATAGAGCAAGCCATCAGCAATGTCTTCCGGTTTAAGCGCAGGTACATTTTTATACAAATCCTTCAGACCAGCTGAACTTGCTATTGCAGTTCTTACAAGACCTGGACTTATGCTCTGTAATGAGAAAAAATTTAAAAAATACGTAAAGAAAAAAAAAATCCGTGTTACAGTCAGAAATCGCTTATCACTCAAATCAGCTGATAAATCCAGAGGGCTTACCGTGATTCTAATGGGAAGTTTTGTATCCACGAGCTCTCGACGAATCGAATGTGTCATGGCTGCTGTCGCGTGTTTACAAGCTGGATACAAATTGTAGCCATTGACATCGCATAATGGCATTTCCGGGATCCCGTGTCCCAGTACACTGACAATGAGAGAAAAATATAATTTCGTCGTGAGTAAACATGAATATATACCAAATATTTCACTTGATTACAATGAATCAGTTTTTTCCAACGTATGCAAATGCATGATTTATTTGAATCAATTATATATATTTAATTCTTCGATTTGTTGAACGAAGATCATTTTTTTTTTCAGTCGAATATTTTTTACAAAATATTTAATCTTTTTAACATAATTTCGTCGTGAGTAAACATTCATCATACCTGTTGATATTAAATACGTGTCCTTCCACATTTCTCGACCTCATCGAACGTACAGCTTCTCTAGTACATGTCGCTACACCGAGAACATTAATATTCACCAGTTTCTCGAAGGACGATCTGTCACTCTCTGCAAAAATATTTTTTTCTTTTATTCAAACATTCGTTTTCTGAACACCTTTATTAGCACGAATCATTTTTACAGAGATCCCCAAACTGACAGGAATTATGTTTTTAAATTTTAGTTGACAATATTGTATTTAGAGGAATTTTGCTTGCTGAATATATAGTGAAAAATCCAAAACTCAATAGTACCTCGGACGTGTAACAGTAGTAATCTCAAAATTTCGTGAGCACAACTCGAATTTCAAATTGGAGCAAAATAATTTAAACAAAACAATGTGCACACTCTATATTACATAATCGGGCACGGTTCAATATCGCGTCGATTTGCAACAATGTCAACGACGGGTTAATAAGTCGATTGAAGCGTGTTTGATCATAATAGTCGTGCTAAGTTAAAGGATATAATTATACCCAATGAACATCATTCGTGTTCGATCAAAACATTTGATTGTATAACGAAAGAAAAAAAAATGATAAGGAAGGGAAAATACGAATAGAGTACCAATTATTCTTCCGTAATCAATGACCCCAGCATTGTTAACCATGATGTCAACCCCATTGAGTTCCCTCTCAACGATATTAAAAGCAGTCGTAATATCGCTATTGCTCGAGACGTCGCAATGAATTGGATAAAATCGTCCAAAGCTGGCATCGGCCTGACTCTGATTCATAATGTTTGCTATTGCTTGTTCTTGAACGTCGAGACCCGCCACATTTATTCCAGTCTTGAGCAATGCTGCGGTTATCGCTGCACCGATGCCGGAGCCTGCGCCGGTCACCACTGCAGTTTTTCCCTTCCAACGATTTAATTCCATCTCGACCACAGACTTACTTACGTAATTTACTGACGTAAGTTTATTGATGGGTATTAGAATATACGACCGGTTCTCGAAAACCTGTTTGGCATCAATTGTAAATACATCGTAAATGAAACGTATTCAATATGTATCGTTTGTGTTGTATATGTTCAGTACATATAGATATACAATGTAAATTATAGTTTCCTGTCTTTTGAGCAAGATAATGGTCAGTTTCATATGATTTGCGTGATTTACGTTGTTGTTTACTTGGGTACATCGGTCGGTCGAACTATGAAGATTTAAACTACTTTTTTCAGACATACTTGAGGCATTGTTTATGAGATGGGCCACTTTTTTCTAATTTTTTTTTAACTTACTTTCACACTTTTAATTTTGATCTGAATTTTATATAATTTACAGTGATATCTTGTGAACCTATAAAAAAATTACTAGAGTCGACAAAAGATATTTGCATAGACTAACAAAAATTGTTTGTAAAAGTTATGGTCTAGTTGATAAAGTTGATAAAGAATGCTTTACCTAAAGCTTCTAACAATTTTACAGCAAAAAGAAAGTGGTGTTTGTTAAATGAAAAAATAATCTTTTTATTTTTTTTCGTTGAAATTCAACAATGTTATGTCGATAAAATCAGTTGAAAAATGTCATTGACACGCTGATGATAAGATAACTTTTATGATAAGACATTTTTTTTTCTGTGACTTATAGTTTTCGTGATACACTGATTTTACAAAGTGAAAGAAGATGTGGTTTTCATATCTCAATCTAAGAAAGCAACGAAGAAATTCTACATGCAAGCTACTTACAAAATTGGTTGCACTTATTATTCAGTAAAAATTGAAACTTCTGTCGGTGATAGATAGAAGAAAATACGTGTCTGACAATCCAGTCTTTGGAATACGGGTCCACGCTCGTACGATGCCACTCTGACGATGGTTCGTTCAACACTGCTGTTAAAAGTCTCCCAAACTCTGATTATCCTCCACTCTCATTCTGTCTAGATACTCTAGACAGAAGTGTGAGATTGTGAATATGATTCGGTGAACAAACCACGACAAGTGAAGTAGGGTTGCGCATGAACGCTACTAAGATGCTCGAGCGCTCATTGCTCAGCTCGGAAAATTAATGCTCGAGCACGCTCGAGCACGCTATTAAATGTTTCAGTATTAAATTTAGTTCTTATATTATCAAATATTGATATTGTCTTCCGTGAAGCTGAAAAGGAAAACAAGTAACGAATCAATCCCGATCAAATCGATACAAAATATATCGATTTGATATTTCTTCAACGGGTCATGTATCCCTGGCGCTCTGCTACTCACGAAAAACATTGTGCGTTAAAATCATTTCAAATTTTCATTCCTCTTCATTCCACATTCCAGTGGAATAAAACATTTTTTTAACCATTTATGAAATTCATATATACAAATAAATGTACGAATTTATGAATCAATGAAAATGAATATATAAATCCTATTTCCAGAAGATGTAGCGATTTATTTTCATTCAAATTCAAATTCCGGAAAATAAGTTATTATCAGAGACTAAGCGCTCGAGTCGCTCATGTTGGCTGAGCTCACTCGTTTCGAGTGAGCGCTCCGGACAAATGAGCGTTTGAGCTGAGTGGGCGCTCATATTACCGTCGACATAAATGAGCGTTCGAACAGAATGGGCGCTCATACTACGCCCGAGCACGCTCAAGCCAAATGAGTGTTTGAGCTAAATGTGCGCTCATACCATGCTCGAGCACGCTCGAGCGTCGCAATCATGTCTCGAGCGAGGTCGAGCGTGCTCATGCACATCCCTAAAGTGAAGCAATGCCCTCAATGTCTTCGTCGATGACTATATACGTCCTTTCTGTGAAGTCTGCTCTAAGCTGCCCGACTACGTACACATCGTGTCTCCTACGTACTCCACAACATACTGTATCTATACTGTGTATCGAGAGTTGTTCCGGAACAGCTCTGCTTTGCGACTTTGAAGCTGTTCACGGGCTGCTTGTCACGGCATTAGCAGCGTTAAACCAGTGCACAGAGAGAGAGAGAGAGAGTCCCCGAGACTCGTCTCTGCCTCGTCGACGTCAACGTCTACGAATACGACAACGACGATGCGGACGACGAGGAATAGAACAGAACGACTACCGACTACGCTAGTACGTATTTGCGCGTGCAAACATCGACGAACGTTTGTCGGATGCTTCCACCTCTACTGAGGCTGACTCTGTGCTTCTCTGCCTTCGAGTCCCGATTCGCTCCTTGCTCGTCAAGCCTCGTCGACGTTTTCGTCGCATTCGCGTTTTACCAAAAGCCACCCCGCACTCGTGATTCTCACAAGCCAGTTGCCACCTTGTGATTTGAATTCGGAATTTCTGGTTCTACCGATTTGAGGACAGGAGGACTGAGGTGGAAAATATGTTCGGCGTAAAAATTTTACGCCGAATTTTTACGACTTTATTTTTATCATTTACAGCTATCGTTGTTGTTATTATCGGAGATATTGACAATCGGCTCAAATTTAAGAAATAATTTATTTTTTTTTCTCTCTTTCGAAATATATTTTAAAAAAGAATTGTCGAAGTTATCGACAAATGAGGAAGCCAAAATTGATGAACATACTTTTCCTCATAGAGGTAACTTTGTAAAATAGTGGAAAAATAATATGCCAAAACAATGTGTAAGGTTCTACTTTTTAAATTTAATTCACAACGGTTAAAGTATTGTCTATATATTTCACATGACTGAAATAGCATTAAGATCGATTTTTGTACTATAATATTCTCACCAGACGTTTCGCCATCCTTTGTTTAAGCACGCGTGGACTATAGATTAAATTTCGACTGTGGGCAATCCTCGTTCTTATGCATTACGTATGATACCATGAATACGATAATACTTTGGTATGTTACTGAGGCAAACGTTAGAACGGTAAGGATAAAGTACCTGTGGTATTGTAAAACGGCAGGGTTAACGGAATTTCTCAGGGCTTATACGAACGCAAAGAAAATTGGCAAGAATCGAGAAGATGTAATTCATCACCGATCCTCATTGAATGTCAGTCGTTTCATTTCTTCTCGTTTTTATACCTGCTGCATAATAGCGCTCTTTGTTCAAATTTTTTCATGTATTGATATTGTTTATTACAACCAATTATTGTTTTGTTCAAGATAGAGAATGTATATGATGAAAAAATAGTCATGAAGCATGATTGCTGGAACATCTCCGCTTTTGCAACAAGGAATCTAAAAAAAAACCACAATTATTATTTCCTCACAAAGGTCCTCAGGAAAGGTTTCATTATAAAACTACGCGGTGACGAGGAATTCTGTTTTTTTTTTTTTTTCGTTGTTGTTTCGATTTCGTTTGACAAGCGGAATGGTGTCTATTGCGAATTAGACCTCAGAGCCCTTTGACCGTAATTGACTCACTGCAAGCTCGAGTCTCTGTGATTCTAGTGCTCCGAGTGCTCACAACTCTACTCGTGCTGCTTCATTACACAAATTGACCGGGAGTAAGTGCAGTGGGACGTCTCCAAGACGAAAACCTATCTGGTAGTACTATCGTTGATGGAAGTAGTACGTCAATTTCGATCGTCAATCGAACCGCAAGCCCTCCAGACCCGGCCTTCTAAGTACTACAAAATGAGCAACCCGCTAGACTTGGAGTGGCTGTCACGTTGCTTGTTAATATTACCCTTAAAGTACGTGGTGGAGAAGTTTCAATCGAATAAAATAACGGTTCTTATTATTTCTATGTCTCATGAGATTAGGAAAGGTTAAATATTACAGCATATTTTAATAGTGGAGACTTAGAGATCTGAAAATTGGAGTGGACTACTATTTAGGGCAAAATATAATAGACTTCAGTATCAGAAAACTAAAAAAAAAAAAAAAAATTAACTGGAAAGGGAGTGTGAATCGTATGAAATATCTTACTTAAAAAATCAATCTCCTTCCATGTATATAGAATGATTAATTGATTAAAAAAAAAATGCTCGTACATTATTTTTGTCCTATATCACGATTGCACTGAATAATTTAATTGCAACAGATTTGAAACAAATAAAAATATTGATGCTGCCAAATTTCCGATCCACAATGTTTTCTCGTTAGAAAACTTGTCAAGTTAAGAATAGCGATAAGCGCCTTGACGTCGATAAATCGGTGTGAAGCCGTGAAGAGGTTTTAAACACTTTTAGTTTTTGTTGAAATACTTGACACATTGTGAGACCAACGCCTCTTCGTCTTGATAAGAACGAAACAATAATAATAAGAATATCTCTCGTAAAATGTTTTTAACGCGCAATAGTCGAGAATTGTGTATATACGCGATGCAGTATAGCGCAGAGGATGAGAGCGATTGCATATCCATGCCCGGAGGATGTTGAAGCTGTGGATGTTACTATATATATATACGTGTATTTCAACTTTTCTCATATCGTTGCTCGTTCGTTATTACTCGTGGAGTTACCGGCGTTCCACTCGCGATATCACGGATGAGTAAAATTAATGGTCCGCCACGTCACTTTGCGGGATACTGCTCTATATACGTGCTGCTCGACTAGCAGCAGTCACGCCCGTATATACCGTCGTTGAAATAAAACGAAGATAAAAAGATGCGAAAAATGTAGTTGAATTTTCCTCGTGTGTATGGCAAACATATATATACGCTGCTCGGAACCTCTCAATTTTTATGAGTACAGATAGAGGCGGAGTACACGACATTTTAATTGCGAAATCGTTGATACTCTGGCAAACTATTGATGTTAGAATTTCTCTACCGGCAAAAAAATATTGAATTTTTATCCATCGTATTCACTTTTCCGAATAGAAATTTTAGCAGGCTGACAAAAGTCTCGTACCAGGCTTTGCCTCTAATTATATTCGGTCCTGATCAGTATCTAGTCATGATCCGGACTGAATATATTGCACATAAGACCATAAATGGAAGGGCGAAATCTGATCCGAAATTGGATCACAATCTGATCCGAGAGTGGATCACAATTTGATTCGAGAGTGGATCACAATCTGATCCGAGAGTGGATCACAATTTGATTCGAGAGTGGATCACAATCTGATCCGGGAGTCTATCACAATCCAATCCTGGGCTGGATCACATTTGCTCCAACTCTGATAAAACTCTGAACATGTTCTGATTGGGACGTTTACCGACAGAATCTAGCAACATAATCAAAACTTCACTGAGAGAAAACTTCTTAGATGGAGCCAGCTAAACTTGATTTCAACCAACTTCATTCAGTTGGCTCAAGGAAAATTTGATTGGGTTAACTTAATATATTTAACTCAACCTCCCGATGGGGTTAGATTAATTTTGGCTTGAGGAGGACAAAATTAATAAATAAACGTCCTCATAGAGGTGGCTTTGTGAAAAATGGCATTTAATGAGGAGTCATTGTACAAACTTCAACTTTGCATAATTTTTAATATCAATTAGCATTTTTATTTGTATGAGATTTGTAATCTCTTGCATATTATATATCCCTGCAATAAGAAATAAAACTAAAAGCCAGTTGAGACACCATTGACATTATTATTATCGACCATATACTCTGTAACCCAAGTGTCGATGAACATCCGGGACAGTTTCTCTCGAGTCATCAATGTTCGAGTTTCCATAGGCAACGTATATATATGCATGGATATATTCAATATAGATATAAGATGTTGGTATTCCCTTGCGGTTCTTGGCAGGGCCGATCGATGGCCTCCGGAGGCCAAAGTGCCTGTGGTACCTGCGGACTACCCGAAGGGAGTGTGTCTCAATTAATTACGGTCGTCGTCGAGCCACCTACAGAGCGCACACGGCCCACGATCGATAACGATTTTGGTCCTCCTGTATAAGCTACACGCCCATATCGAGAGGGTGTACTTGTAACAAGCATACTGTATATATATATATAAATGCGTATGCATATTATGTAGATATGTATTGGCCGAGTGGTGGACTTGTGTTCTCTGTGTATGGAGCAGCGACGTAGCAACATATACCCATTGAAGCAAGCATACCTGCCACAGAATCTTCTCATTCAGGATATTACAACCGCTTGGCCTATCAACAGGGCTCACTACGATCTATACCTTATACACTCTCCTACCCTCTCTATCCCTTATACAGCCCTCGGGTAGCTCCCGGACCTTTCGCTTAACTATCCGGACACGAAACTGACCGACGGTGTATCGTACCTCGTACATCTCGATATAGCATCTTCCGGCAATGTTAATTTTCAACGGGTAACAGTATTCCCAGGATGCTTAATTGAGTAAGTCGTGTTTACCTTGCTACCTGTGGCTTTTACAATATACCAATGATTTGCATATCCTTGAATAACTTAAATTTAATGAAAAGAGCAACTATCACTGAGAAAAAAAAATACAGGTGAATCAACAATGTCTGCGGTTGAACATACGCTCAAATAGATCTGTTAGTTGCGACAACAAAAACTTTTTTTCCCTCAATGATAATGTGATCAACTGGAGCAAATTATTATTTGACACAACAGATAATTAGTTTTGTCGAGTAAAAATTCATTTAAACGTATTCAACCGCAGATTTTCTTGAGTCAACTGATGACTTTTTTTTTCGAAAAGCGTGGCTTAGAAAATCGACGAAAACGTCCTGCCAACTCTGGATCAAAGCTCAATAATTTTGATACGTTATAATAAGACAAACATTTTTTAAAAAGAATCTAAACAAATAAAAAGTGTCTTTTTTTTCGAGCATGAAAAATGGTATAAAACATTATGGAGCGCATTGGATGGGGTCAGGGTTCAACGCGGAGTTCGCCAGGAATACCTCCCATATACACGTGGAAATTTTGCACGACCTCGAGATGGTTCAAGCATTATGACACAGCGGGGCGTAAAATTTAGATGCATGTAGAGGTTTGAATCCAATGTACTGGTGCCTAACTATTCTGAGCGCTACTTATACAATACACAGACGAAACTGTTGGTGTACCATCCACCACTTTACGGCTTTGGTTATCCCCGTCAAGTAGGAATGTAATACTGGTGTAACTCCTTCAGTTATGCCGAGTTGTGCATGCATTACATTTTACACACCCGTTGAAGGCGAAAGGGTGAGTTTGCACTACGTTACAATACACTATTATAATAGTCAGTCGCCACCTCTATAGCATGAATATATTGTTAGGGCGATGCGTGTATCAACTACCACTAACTAAACGCGCGCATGCGGTCGCAAATGATTCTTCCTGTATACCACATACATACTAGATATTGTATATATACTCATGACGACGAGAGTTAATTATTTTGCGAAACAACGATCGTCGACGCCGGCTGCAAAGAGCTCGCAGCAGATCCGGTGTACCTCATTGTACCTACGGTACACTACACCGGCAGGTGACACGCTGCTACGTACGATGTGTTAATTTAATTTGAAAATACATATATAGTATGTTAATACTGTCTACTGCTGTCACCATATATACGTTGTAGTAATTTGGTAATCTAGTTTGGACACGGACTGTGCTTTAGGATTATTCAGAAAAAAAAGACTTATTTTGGCGCTGACGAGCTATTTCATGCTCGAAACTGTGGAGTACCAGAAATGATTCCCGTGAATGAAGTTATATATTAGATCACCCTAATCTGTAACCATTCTTTTACAGAAAGCACACGTAGGCTGCTGCGAATTAAATGGACACAATGTAAAGCCAGAAAAATGTCAAACGTAGTCTCAACTACTCAATGAGTTCTGTAAACGTAAATGCAATGGATCTGTCGAATATATACAGTTATCAACGGAGTAACCTATTTCCGGATGGCAAAACTATTCATACGCATCCCCTGTAAACTTCGAGCGATATCCGCAGCGCTGGTAACGCGCGCGCCTCTCCAGCCAGACAATCGTTTATTGGGATTGCGCGAGTTGGGCGCACACGAGCAGCAATCGGGCATTAATAATGCTAATCGCAGCTATGTACGTACCTACTATAGTATAAACCATGAGCACAGAGAGTTAGAGAGAGAGAGAGCGAGACCGCGCGCGAGCACCGCGACGACATTAATTATTGGCGTACTTGCTGTACAACCCCGCCGATTGTACGTTTGCAAACAATGAAATTCGAACGTGATTGCTGGCTAGGCTGGCTATAGCTTGGATAGTGAGCCCGTGCACAGTGAACCCATTGTGAGCCAATTTATTATTGGTAGCAGCGGCTCCCTACTCCACCTCTCCTCTAACTCTTCCATATAATTTAACGAGATCTCTCGTTCTCTCTGTCTCGATATCGATCGCTGAATCGCCGTCGCAATCGCATACGAACGTTAATTGTCTGCCTCCTCTATACAAGTCGCGATGAATATATTTTAGCAGCTTCGGGAAAACTCGATTATTACTGACCACCGACATTTTTACCATTGATTTCATTGAAACCAGATTTAAAAATTCTTTTCACCATCGTCATTTTGGCGTTCTTGTTAACTTATTTCTACACAGAATACAATTCGTGTTTTAGAAATAATCGTATTTAAACAAATCTGCAAAGTAGAACCTTGCAAATTACTTTCTTATTATGTTGTACCTTTGAATCCTCTATGCCAATATTGATCAAGATACTTTCGAGATACTTTTTCATACTTATACACGGAAAGCGAATTTCGATTTTCATTAAAATTAATTAAGCGCCAAGTTCTGTTTCATTACGTATAGAATATAGTCGTCGTCGCTCCTGTGAATCGGAATTGCGAGTGGACGAGTACGTGAGCTTTGTACAACAGAGAGGACACGAGAGAGCTTCACCGGTGTCGCGAGTAACGACGCCGAGTAGCACTTGTCTCGTCGTTGGCGAGCATCGTTACGAGCACCTAAAATGTTGGTAATGGTCTCTGCTTTTACCCTCACAGGCCCCTAGCTCGGTCCATCGTCCGACCATGCTGCGGCTACGGTGATAATATAATTATTGTCTGGGATAGTAGGGGCTATTGCGCTTCGCTACCGCGTTCTCGATTCAACCCGCTATATATCTGTATGCAACTGTATGTATGTACGGTGTTTGCATTTCACGAATTTTCGATGTACTTCAACTCTCGGTAATTCACCATCATGCGCTGATATGTAACATCGAGTGCTATTCCTTGATATTGAATTTGGAGAAGATTGATAGAGTGGTTCGGATTTTGTGGAATTACGAATTTTCGAATTTATCAGAGCGCTCAAATCCCGAAATTGTTTAAGTTAAAAGGGATGCTTAATACAAAATTTAGGAAAAATCGATGGATTCGTTGCATTTTTATAGGACATTGGATTTTTTCACAGAAAAAAAATACTTGTGATAAGAAATAAATTGGTTAGGCTAATTTTTGCATTTTTTTATTTTAGAATTAATTTACTTGACATTAATTTGTACAATTGTCGACAGTACTTAATATTCTTTTATTCAAGCTCTGAAATACGTATTAAGTATATACTTAACTTTTTTTTGTGGCCAGTAATTGATAATCTAACACTATTTCTCAGAGCGATATGCGTCTAGCAAGTAGCTAGTTTATCTACTTTATTAGCGCGTTCCCGGCTCTCGTCGCGTAAACGGCGTCTAGACGCGTCTTCGGCGTCGATGGGACCGAGATGCGACAATCACTACCAGAACCCCTCGAGGTCACTCTATAGCGCTTACCATTTGCGCACGCTGTCATATAACCGCCCATTCCCGATGATAGTCGTATATCTTTTATAATAAAACACACTTTAACGCATATGGAAACTACTCTGATCTACCCGTTGGTATGCAAGTTCTAACATCTCCTTCTATTTTTATTCTCAATCTTAGCGGAACTTTGCTCATTGCTTCCTCATTATTTTTTAATTTTTACACCTCTGTGAGGAAGTATATGGGGCATCTGATTTCGACTTGGTTCTAATTTTTTTCCTTTTTTTTTAAATTAAACAAAGGCAGAAAAAAAGCCGGTCCACTTCGGCCGGTTACCAAAAATTCTTATTTTCTAAAAAAGGCTTTTTAGAATTTTTTCAGATTTTTAAAATACGTTGTTTGATAATTAAAAATATGAAAAAAAAAAATTGAATAAAAGAAATTAGTGCTTTTTAGAGTTATATCAATTACATAAAAAATTGCCGACCGAATCGTAAGGTTAAATAATAATAACACGCACATGATATTATGACGTTTTAATTTGACGTTGCGTTACTATGACATGAAACTGTCCTACACTGTGCATTTAATTTTGGAAAGCTCTAAGAGAGATGCGAATGAAAGTAATATAGCTTAGCCAAAAGTTACATCGCCAAAGTGTGTCCCGGAAAGCACGTGGTCTATTCATATGTATACAAGACGGGACATTCTCCCCTGCTTACCAGCAGATGTACCAGCAATGGTCGCGCGACTGTGCTATTCACCCTTCTTCTTACCCGTTTGCTCTCGTCTTATCCTCACGGCAATCTAAACTTTGCCAAGTCAATAGAAGCTTCGGATGTGAAGCTTCCGCGTCGCGGTCTTCGATTAGTTTCGTTCCGGCGGCATGGGTATACAAAAGTTTTCGAGCTCAAGAGAAACGAGCTGCAGTAGCGCACCACGAGTAGCTCTGTAAAAGAGGGAAGAGGCTCGATGGGAAAGACGAAACTGCGAAGAGTACGGGGACTAAGAACACGAAGAGACCAAAACAGTCCGCAAAAGATTTACTTCCCTTTCTGTTCCACTTGTTCGGTTCTCTTCTTTCTCATTTTCCTCTTCTAGCGGTGTCGTCACACGGATCTTCGTCAGTCCAATTTCTCAGACTTTATGTCCTTCAGCACAGGCCGTAACCACAAAAATGCTTTTCAATGGATATTACAAAGCTTACTGTTCGCCACATTGCTCGAATGTGGACGAGATCAGAACTGTGAATACGAAAGTACATACAAAATACTTAATATTTGTGTATATCAATTGACCCGGAAACTTACATGTTTAATTATTTATTTATGATTAGAAGTCATTGATTTCTCCTTTTTTTTTACTCGAAACAAACAGAAAATTATTTATTTTTTTTTATATAAAAATGTTTCAACACATATAAAGTAAATCTTGTAAATTCATGAGATCATTTAATATCTTACTGAATATAACGCAACAGACAGTCTGCTGTATATAGGCGACTCTTCTTTGGATTTTTGAGAAACGCAGAGTTTCTCGTTGAATTCCGAAAAGCAACTTATCCGGATCCTCAAAAGCAACGCTGCTAACCTTAACGTAAGAGCACCAGCATCGTTTCTAAATATTCGAGTGGTTACGAAGGAAAGCGTTTCTCGTTGCTGCCGGATATCGAGGATGTAGATGCACTCCCTGTTTGTAAATATTTCAAAAGGAATGAAGGAGGCAGGTATGAGGGCACGGTATATATACGGCTGTACCTGCAACTGCAGTTGCTGCTCTGTGTACTTCGTCTACTCTCTGATATAGAGATTCGCCACTCTTACCACATGAAACTATATATCGTATCGATTCCCTTAATCCCGATATCCGCGAAACCCATGGAACTGAATCCCGGCTGAAAGCTTCATTCCTCGTACATTATCCTCAAAGTGTAGCATCTCGTATCATGTGTACAAGAAAGTATCTTCACCATCTGGTAACGTGGAAACGGCCGTGAGGCTCGACATTACGAATGATCTTATATTCAAAACGGCCAGTATTCTAAAAATTTCGAAATAGCCAATTTCTTCAATGTAGAAAGACCAATTTTACGATGGCAGCATTGAAAACTTTCAAATGTTACAAACTTCAACCACAATGATGCATTTTTTAATGGGCAACTCAGGTGCTTAGTGGCGCAAAAAAAAAAGGACGAAAATAATGATGATGTAGAAACATTAAATACGTACAAAAAGCTTTGAAATGGTTGCCATGCATATAGTGGTGGTTAATCAGTGTAAGGCGAGAGAGAGAAGAAGTCCAGCGCGCCCACCTTAGAAGAGACGTGTCGCAGACCCCCGGAGGCGTTATAAGCTTTCCGGGACACTGATGGATTAGCGGAGTCAGGTGGTGTGCGCTGCTGCAACTTACTGCTATCGCTGAAAGGGCGTCGGATCTACGCGAAGCAAAGTAAGTAAGATTGAGTCACGTCTCGTCTCGTGCTGGAACGTGGGAAAGGCGTTGGTGCAGCGGCACTGTCCTATGCAGTCAGCTATGGCGTGGGATGCACAACATTGGGTGAGTTTGATGGCCTCTCCCAACGCAACGAACTTTAGCGCTCATCTTCTCCTGCCCTCTGCTCAGTTCCTTATGTTGATTTAACGTCACAATATCCTGGAAATAATAATCTCGGGACGAAATAACTCGGTCAAGATAATTTGTGTTTCAATATTTTTAGAATAAACATCTTTTATGCCATCAAAATAATGTATTATTATTATAAATGTCAAAGTAAGATTTTACTCTATTATTTGTTTTACTGGTTTGGGAATTTACTTGGCGCGAATCCTTTGAGAGGTTCAAATTTTGTAGCATTTTGAAAATGTTGAAAAAAATGTAATTTTACCCTGTAACTTTCGTAAATTACGAGACATCGGGACGAAATTATGTGCATAAATGGACTGACATTAAACCTTTTATCTTTGATTTAATTAACATTAAAATAAGAAGGAAATATAATTATTTCGAATCTTTCGCTGTGGAAAGAAAATACTATATTGTAGATATTGCTGTAGATATATTAAATGACATCAATACTTTCGAGAAAGAGGACGAAACGAGTTTAGGAAGAGGGGTGACTGAACGAGAGTTTGTGACAGCGCTACACTTATTCCTGGATTGATCGACGAAACTACTGAAAATTTTCTTTCGAGTCCATCAATGGCGGGGGTTTCGGCCATCGGACCACGATTTTTCTCCCTGGTCGAGATACTTGACAAAGGTCGGAACGACATTAATCAAACGATCCAATCTCCGAGAGCCCCTAGAAAGGCCCCTCAGGCGTATATGTTATAGTGGAGTCTGTCCCTTGACAGACGAGAGAAAAAGAAAAAACCGTCGACCGGATCTCATACTAGTCTCTCGTCCATCATTCGACAATTGCACACGGGGTGGACTCCTGATTCGTCAAACACACTCTCTCAAGGTACCTGTCACTTCACCGATCTTCTTGAACGCTATATAATCGGTATCAGAGGGTTGTAGAATAATTGTTTCATTTATTATAATCGGTTTTATAAGATATTTTTATCATATTCGATAATTTTTCTAATATTAATTTTAATGGTTTATTTATTTTAGACATGAATCACCTTTTGTAAATTTAGCTTGGCATACATTTAGATGGATCTGGCAAGCCAGATTCCTTGAATTTCCCTGCCGATGACAATTGACACTTTAATGTCAATAATTGCAATAGAAATCCGTCTATAGAACTGTAAGTGTACCTCGACTTTACACCCTGATAAGAAATATAATAACAAAAATCTTTGGGCGCAATGAAAGGGAGTAAGTAGCACGTAGCTATTTTTTATCACGTGAGCTTTACACTCTCTGCTCCTGCAACGCAAACTCTCGCATCATCACGTGCCTGCACCCTCAGCAACGAAGATATATAAAGTTTGGCTCTCAACTACTTGGAGTAACTTACTCTTCCACCGCGCGAATCGTACGACCGCGCCTGGCGCGTGTCTCCTGCTGATGGCTTCTGCCTCTGCTGGTTCGTTTGCCTCATTCCACGTAACCAGCAACGCAAAAACGCATAATTGGAAAACGTGATATCTGGATATTCTGCTGTTTTTCCCTTGGACTGAATTTCGGTTAATGTTTACCAACTTCATCCGAGTTAAAACTCAACCCTTCCAATGTTGCAGAATAAACCGAGGATCAGAAACTCCGACGGAGCCTCCGGAAATGACATATCCTCCTCTAAAAAGCACATGTTGAAGTGAACGAAGAAAATGTTGAAGTCAAATTATTTTGTTTTGACCTGTCATCGGGTTTTGCGAAGTCACTCAAGGTTTTAGACTCTCCGGTTAAACTTTCAGCAGTAGCATACTTTATGGAATTGGAGGAGGATCTAACAATTTAACTCTGGCAGCTTTTATTGAACTGCATTCGTATATTATTTCAATATCAACAATTGCAACACAATCGTATTTTCGTGATTTTTACATCACTCAACCCCTAAGTATTTTGAAATTAAAATGTCAAAAGTAGATATATGAAAACGAAGCTTCTATGATTAGGATAAAGGTCTTTTTAGTAAAACATTCTCATAGTGACGTCAGAGTGCAGTAGGTAAATTTCGAACGTGTCCCCAGAGTCTGGGTCGCTAGAGTGTTACACGTATGCGAACGAACCGAAGATACCCTCTAAAAAGCACGTAAGCGTTCGACCCCGCAGAATATCCTATTTATCTTGGCGGTGCCCAAGCTGAGCTATCCGAACGACGTTGCGCGTCCGTTTTCCTCTGCAAAGTTTACGAAATCCGCTCACGTTCTCTCGGTCCAACGTTTCCTCCGAAAACCCGCAATTTCGATGATTTCTCTGCAAGATTTTCGCTACCCGCAGCAGCTATCCTCATGTCAGAAGCTTTTTTTTTTCTTGTCGTTCTCGTATTCTCGATAGCCGCTCCGTTACCGCATTTATGTCTGATTCGACTGTTTTTATACTTCTAGAATGAAAAAAAAAAAAAAAATGCCCTAACATGATTTCTACTGATCAATGTCAATCAGAAACAGTGTATAAGGATATCGAAACGCTAAAGTATCATCTGTATTTGACGTCGGGGACGTTTGTACTGAACATTATAACATGTGCCGCTCGGTTTTGACATCATTTCAGGACAATACAAATATACCCTCGACCGATTCCCCAACAACGATGCCACCGCGGTTTTGATACGTCGATGGCTTATAACGGATATGCCACAAACTCGGAAATGGAGAAAATCCGAAATCGCTAATCATCCAGCAGTAACGCAAAATAGGGATGCAAATTATCACAGTGACGGGTTGTCGGGGGTGCGCCAATGTGTTGCCCTCCGGATATATTCAAATCGGAAACGTCACAGGATCACAGGGACGCCGAGAGACAAGCCAGGAAAAGCCCCGCAGCTCTCTCTCTATAAACCGCAAAATGTTGTAGTGGAACGTGTTTTACCTCGAATTCGACTGCTGGAGGACAACGTGAGGTACAGTTAAACGAAAAGAGTAAAAAAAGAGACACGCTAGAGGCAGACAAAGCTGTCCCTGGCAATAATGGATGGAAGAGGGACAGACCGTATATTGCATTGATATAAATTGCATATATTTATATTTTCTGGCGGTAAAGTTGGATGATATGTATTTATAGGAATTAGACTTTTCTGTAAAGTTATTCATGTTTGAGAGGACAAATTCACTAAACTGCTAAATTGAATTGAAATATTCAACGAAATGTCATTGACTCGCATCTTGATTCTCATCCTGTATGCATTTATAAGCCGTGTAGTGACTATGAAGTATCACTGTGAATCTCCAATGTGATGTCAATACATATTTAAACCATAATGTTACAAAAAAAAAAATATATCTATTGCTGCCGAGAAGATAACAATATACCAATTTTAGGAACAAGTGAACGACCCTCTATAACAACTCTCTATAGTTCGAAGCGACGCCCGAACCCCTGTGGGTTTTCACTCTGCCCTACAGGCTTGGTCAGAGTGCCTCAACTTCTGCGCCTCAACCCTCTTCGTCCGCAGTATCTGCGGGAAGCGGAAGCATGCGCCGAATCGATCGTAGAGAGCACTCCGATCGTTAATTAAAAGCGGTATTCGGCGGAACGGTACACCACCGAGCTATGAACACTTGACCGCCGTTTCGACGAGGCACACGGGCAGGCATATATAACGCCATCATTTCGTATCACCGATAGAGCAGCCTGCGATGTACAGAGCGTGTGTTGCAATTGGTAAGCAAAGTGCGTGAAGTACATCAAGTGTGTTCACTCTGGATTGCATCGGAGTTCCTCAGTGAGGACTGCTCCCGAGCTATGAATGATGGAATGAGACGAAAATAGATCGAGTTTTTGTGAAT
Organism: Perithous albicinctus; assembly: GCA_964016905.1. Lineage (NCBI taxonomy): Eukaryota > Metazoa > Arthropoda > Insecta > Hymenoptera > Ichneumonidae > Perithous > Perithous albicinctus. The sequence continues at coordinate 31,294,759 of OZ024689.1, forward strand.
CATGTAGGCAAAGTTATGTATATGTATGATTTTAATAATGAAAACTGTGAAAATATAAAATGAGGTAAATATAAACAGCTATTACATCAATCAGCATATTTGCCTATAATGTAAAGCGACGAATACGAAGCGATCCAAGTTGTAAAGCCTTGTTAACTCTATTTGCGAGATTATTCGTGTTCCTTTCACACTGGTGATTCTGCACATCTGCAGTTTGCATCCTCTGAAACCATTTAACCAGTTTCACCGTTAACCGACTCTGTAGGATTCCCAAAATGCATGCTGCTGGTGCGTTGAGCCTTGAGCCCTCGCCTCGTCATCCAACTACCCTGCAATTTCAATTCCACGGCGTTGGCCACGATTCTGCCCTGTAATTTGATCAATTAACCGTTGCCACTGCCGTGTATAACCCCTTTGCCTCTCTCTCTTTACCGCCCTCCTGGCCACCACCACGTCCCTTTCAAACCCCCTCCCTCCCCCCAAGCTCTTCCGAGTTAACTGCGCGTTGCCTCTCTCGTGTCGCTGCCAACATCCATTCCAATACCCGGAGAGCTCGACCAAAATGTTCGATGATGATCATTCTGGCTGGTTGACCCTTTCCACACCTGTGCACCAGCCCTTTGCCGTTTAATCAATCACCCTAAATATATGCTAACTAGAAAATTGTGTAGCAACCTTTGCCAATGATCGTTTCAATCATTGAACTTGATACATGATGATATTCGAGCGGGTTCACGATCCGACATATTCTTTATTCAATAGATTCTTGAATATGTAATATTAGCATGTAGTGCGGTGTTTTGGTGATAAAAATCATTTTAAAGCATGGAATATTTTGAAATAATACTGATGTGTTATGACTACTCAATGCAATAGCACGTTTAGAGAATGCATTGTACATTAAATTTTTAAATCTCATAGAACTCCTTGCTTCAGGAGCGTCCACCAATTTGCATCTACACTTTTTTTTTACGTTGCTCTTTATACCTGGACTATTAACTAAATTAAAACTACCCGAATCCTTTTTCAAACATATTCCACCACAGCTATATAAACATGTTTCTCTCAATTACTTCTTTTCATATTTTAAGGAGTACATCTTAATTACGAAGGCTCTTTGAAAACGGAATTGAGAAACCAGAGCCCCGAGGACAAGAGCGTGCTAGTTTTTAACGCAAAAGAGGCACCGGAAGAAAGAAAAAAAAAAAAGAGAAAAACATCAGAAGGAGGCAAAAGAGCAAGAAACTCGAGGCTTGGCAAGGCTCGCAAGGGGATGATTTAGACTCGAGCGAGCGTGAATGGGTGCAGATCTGCATGGTGCGGTTGAAAACTGAAGGCGAGTGTCAAGAGTGGTTGAGGGGAATAGCTGAGTACCGAGTAGTATAGTGTCTGTCGGTTGCCGCCGACGTCAAAACGACAAGGATGACGACGACGATGTCGGAGGTGCAAGAGCAACGGGTGGTGTTAATTAACTGCGCGTCTCTCGTAACCTCTACGACATTCGGTGCTCGCTCGATGGTCGCACTCGCACTTTCGTCGTTACTCTCTTCGTAGATGTTCTCATTTGCCTTGCAGCCAAAGTGAAATGTACTTGGTAATTTTTTCACGTACTTCGATGTCATTTCGGCCATTCAATTTTTCTTCATTTTTCGGAAGAGTAGTTTTATACAATTATGATAGAACTTTATTTACAAGTACGGTCAATCGATTAATTGTATTCGCGCCGCTTCCTCCTCTTCCTCCTCTTCCTCCTCTTCTACGTAGACTAGGTCTACATTCTTTCACTATTGCAAGTCTATATTGCAGTCTTCAATCGTCCCCAGTTAAAGGATTCCTCGGAAGCGTAAACGTAAACTTACGTAGACGACATTTTTCTACTGCACGCACTTTTTTAGGTGTCTTAAATTGCAACATTATTGAGTCTCCGCGCACCTGCACGTAGAAATCGCATTTGAACGGTTCGTGCAGCGTAAATTGCTCTTTCTACACAGAGTGAAGAATTGGACAGAGAGAAACACGGCGAGAGCTAGAATTGAATCCGCTGTTCGTCCATCACACCAAATAATTCCTGTCGAAAAGAGAATTGGTAAGCGTGCAGGAATTTATTACTTGTCGCCGAATGCCGCGTAGATTTGACGCTACTCGTGCTTGGCTCTGATCTCAATATTCCAATCGAAACAAAGTCAATCTTCGACATGACTATGACTATCTATAACCTATTTTTTAAGCATTATTCTTAAGAAACTTGAAAAGGAAACAATCTCAATAAATGCCTTCTCCATGAACCATCAAAAAAATTAATGGATCTGCGAAAATAGAAGATTCATCATCAACACAAAAAAGGAAAATCATCTTCCAGCTAAAGAAATCTACCGGCAGTTAAAAATTCAACGCCTTCGTCATTACGCGCATTTTTTTCTTATATTTCTCTTTTAACACCAAACAAAATTTCACATCAAATTACTATTCTCATCTCGGGCAAAGTTCACATTGAACTTTTTGGTAGGTGATTGTTTTCAAGATCCGTGAGCTGCATCAACGAAGCTGGGCTTACCCAAGAGTGTGAAATTGTTCAAAGCCACACGTAGTAGCCGGTATTTGCGGGCTGACTTATCACTAAGAAGTGGAGGAAGCCGATTGCTTCGCACCGTAACCGCTAACGAACCCAGGATTCAGCTGTGCATCTCATAGCACACTGGCGCCCCGTTTCGTGATCCCCGTTTTCCATCATGAAGTGAACCGAGCCAGACACGTTTCTACCTTTCTACCTAACTTCGTAGTGCAGCACAAACTTCCTCTACCATTTGTCCCAAACTCCCTCGATACTCTCTGCCCCATGCCTCTGTTTCCCTTGGCAATTAAAGACACAGCAGCTAGTTTACTCGGTGTTACATTGACACAACGGTGAAAGAGACGACTACTGCATTCGATGCAGTGTCTATGTACCGATTGGAATATTAAAGTTTATTAATCCTCTTTGTATTGGTCAATGACGGTGATATCATTCTCGACCTTACACATTTATTTCCTCTTTTAGATAATTCCTCGGGACATCGTCACTACCAATTCCCCAAAGGCTCTGATTGGTTGTTATCACACCGTCAACAATCAATGCCTGAAGATTATCGACTTTTTGGACGATATTATCGCTGTAGTCGAATGGCAGAATTGAAATATTAATATTAAACGATTGGACCATGTCTCAATATAACAGTCCACCTTTTGCAATGCAAGAGACATGATTTAGATTTTACGTATATAGCCTGTACAGATCCTGGGTACTGCACTCGAAGCAGATAAGGTTCCTGTAGCTCCCTACTTGCAACTCGCACCAGGATCATTCTGTTTCTCGACCAGCGGTAGCATTGCCAACGCTGTAATTTGCTGTATGCATATACATGCATTCGAGAGATGGATAGACAGTGCCGCGCGGCAGAGTAGTACTGTGCTTCTCTGCATGCAACCACATCCCACGTATACCGCTCGTCCGCTTCACGCAACGATCTATGGATTTATGCAAATTCAGGCAGTTAGAGTCCCGAGCAGCCTCCGCCCCGTTGAATAATGCGTTGATAAGATAGGATAGGAGATCCGGCGCTCATATGCCGTTACCTATCCTACCAGCCACCATTGATTTGTCACCCTTCTGCTCTTGCCTCCTCTCCGAATTCTCCGCACTTCCTCTTTGCCCTCTCGTCGTTGCCGCCCCTACTTGCCACTACATAGTCACTTCTTGGTTCCATACAACGAAGCAGTTTTGCAAGCTGATGACACCTTAGCGAAGTTTTAAAAAATAACGTACGGGGAACATATTACGCAGTAGTATCTTTTAATAATACTCCCATTGACGGAAAGACGAAATTTAGAGGGACTTAGAATTCGCGATTCACAAAACAGAATATACGAAAAAAATAGTGGCAAATATAATTATAGTACAAACAAGAAATTATGCTTCTATATGAGAATAATGAAATCATCGATGTCTTTTAATCCAATATCTGGTAAAATTTAATATTTAAATTATTTATGTAGTACATATGCCAAATTAATACGCCTTTATATTTAATGAGTTATATCAATCATATAAAAAATTGCGGACCCAATCGTCAGGGTCAAGGATCAGACCATGAAATCAGGTGGAATGCCCCAAAAAAATAACTTACAAATTTAAAAAATAAATATTGGTTTTCAATTTTTTTTTCAACATGTTAAAATCATATTTGACTACATACCACTGTAGAAGTTCATGGTCCAAACAGTTGCAACGAAGCACTATGTGGTCGAACAGTTATAAAATCGGAACTCGGTCAATTTAAAAAAAAAAAACGAAAAAAAAAACTATCGGATCTTTTTTATACCACCGATCAGCGACTTGTCGATTACAATTTATTTACTTTTTCTGCACGGGAAACCTAATCTAGCTTTCTCTGCTGTTTTTTTTTTTTGTCTTTTTTTCGTGTGTGCAAATTCGTGTGTGCAAATTCGTGTGTATATCTATACGTACACACAGAGCGTACAATACAACTGTGTAAGTCGTGTAGAAATGCCCTACGTTATTTTATACGTACGTTCAGTATATGAGAGCGCACTCGCAGGTCGATCGAAACTCTATTACCCGTACTCGCTCTCTACACGGAGAATTTCACAGGTTTGGCATCGACAGCTCGAACCTCCCCCCACGAACCGTGATAACAGTACTTTTCAATTACAAAATCCGAAGGGATTTTTTTTATTTTTTTTTATTGCTCAGCAAGCCCACTGCGAAAGCATCGACTGCCTCGCTGGCCTCGAAACGACGAAAACAGAAGCGACGATGAAAATACTGTAAAAAAAAAAGAGAGAGAGCTCGGTCACACGAGGGGTGTACGTGCGCGTGGACGCGTCGAACATCGACTAGGAGATTTTCCTACCCTTTGTAGATATATATATATATATATATATATATACACTATATAACGACGAACTGTCAGCACGCGACAAAATCCAAACGCGAAATAAAAATCGACAGATAGAATGGGTGAAAGTTCGTGTATCACACAGCAGCGGGATCGAGATTTGTTTGCATGTTACATAGTTTTCCTTTTATGTTCGTCTACATGCAATATGGATAACATCAGAGACCATATATGAGATTACTTCAGGACTTTTCCCCCATTGGAAAATAAGGTTTATTTATACAGACTTCTTTGTCAGTTTCGAAAAATTGAGAGTTTATTATATATAGTTGAAAATGAAAAAAAAAAACGCTACAGACCCTGCGTTGATATTAAGGATATTATTTACCCTTTAAAAAAAAACTTTTTCATAACGGCGATCAAAATTGGAAAATGCTAAAATGGAAAAATGTTATTTACATTTTTGTTACGTACACATTTTTACATAACAAAGAATTCTAAGTTTTAGTTACCAATATGAAACAAACCAAAATCGTTCTTCCCGGGTAAGTATCCCCTTGATTACTTCCGTTAAAAAGGCTAAGAAATTTCGCTCAACGTGGAAAAGTCGACGCACTCTCAACTTGTGAATGCAAATCGAGTTGATGGCAGAAAAATCGAGTACTATTAAAAGAGGCTTATGAAATTAATCCATCGCCGAATGTAAAAGATTACTGCGGTAACGGTATATGGCTTGGGCGAAAGGGCAATCTATAGATAGATATGGAAAATATGCGACGTCTTGGTAGAAGAGCTTCCGCTTACTTTTTCTTATTCCTTTTCTTTTTTTACCACGGACTAAGTCGTTTATAAATTAAAAATTGCTAATAAATTACCCTGTGGATGAATAGCAAAGGTTCAACTATGGTACAGATGAAAGAAAATTAGCTTAAACCCGGAGCTTTCGCTGCCCCTGATACTGTAAAAAAATGTCATGACCATCATCTGGCACTGAACTTCCAGAATAACCCTAGACATATATTTTAGTTAGCCTTAAAATATAATTTTCGTGCAGTTCTCTCTGCCACGACTGAATGCTAGATATCATGTATTCTTATGGCAAAATCGTCGAGAAACTTTTAATAAGAATCGCGCTCGAAGGAAAACCTCTTTCTACAATAAGTAGACGCGCCGTATCCTTGGTACCGCGCCGTGGGCGAGGCGGAAATGATAGTAGCGGATAATTCGACTCGATTGCATCGTAAAGCCATACTCGGTCCGTTCCAATTAACGGTTTGCGGTCTCTTCCGGTGGTTTGTTGGCCCGTCGCTTGATTGAACCCTTGCCGAACGAAACATCGGCTTGCGAGCTCTCTCGTCGTTTCTCGTTTCCCATTGCTGTCGCCGTCTATCACTCTGATTTTCGATCGGGGTTTTTTTTTCTGCCTTTCCACTCTAAAACATCGACGAGAGGTAGACCAGACTCTCAGCTAACATTGCGAAGATACTTGGGACGGTTGTTTCCCCCTCTAAAACAGGCCACCACGGACGTTCCTGATGGTCTCTTCCTACTCGACTGTTATCGGTCTTGGCTTCTACCTCCAGTAACTCTCAGTACTTTATCTGTAGTATTACTAGATACTTTTTTTTATTCGCAGCTTGCTTCTTTTTTTTATAAACTAGCAGGTGTGTAGCTTGTACTATTATATATAACGAAATCGGTACATATACTGAAAACGAATCTAAACTGGTCACCGTCTGTATAAATGCAAAGCATTTACTCGCACACACGCAGTCGCATTCACGTAGACGCACTCGCGCTCGCGTAGTCGCACTCGTGCAGATCCACTCGCACAGACGCATGCGCACAGACATGCGATGCTCTTAAAAAAGTGCCCAAATACTCTTGACCCAGAAAGGCAGACATTTAAAGTGTACTTTAGTGTGCTTTGTTTATTTACTGCAATACTGGAACTTTTCTAGTGAATATTGGGAGGAAGCACGTCCATACTATTACTTTTTCTTCCACCATAATTATATTCGGCAATTTGATTGTAATTCAATGTCGATGACAAGAGGACCATCAATGAACCAACTACCTTCAAATAAATGATCTTGATTCAACAGTCAAATAATTCCATCCCTGTAAGAGTAAACAGCATTCGCATTCCGGATTGAAAAAAAAAAATTCATTACACAACTATAAATGGAGCCTGTTTAGAATCTGTTTCTGCATTTCTGCGAGATTACGAGACAAATATGTAAGCATAGGGAAGGTGAGTGGAAATCGTGCGCGACAACGATATTGAAAATATCTCGGTGAATTGGAAATCTATACGCCATGCAACTGCCTTTAGTTGTTGGAATTCTGGAACTCCTGGATTCTCGCCCACACTTCACCTCCCGAAACGGCGCACATATGTCGTCGTGAGCTATTGGAAACGGATTTCGCATTTCTCTTTCTTTATCCTCATCTTGCGTCTAATAACTAACTCGTGCATAATGCATGCTAGACTAGTGAGAGGGTATGGGTACGTATAGACCATTGGCTATGAGAGTATAGTAGCAAAAATGTTGAAATTCTTTCGTTCCATCGTCAATCCCTATATACTCTCCTACTCACGTATGTATAGCATTGCGTATTGAAGTCGTACATTGAATGGTGAATCGTATGGTACTACAAGTCTGCCGACTTGGTTTTACGCAAAATGAAATACCTTCGGTACATGCATATACTCGAAAGACGCCTGCCGAAATTGGAAATCGATTCTTTCCTCTCTTATGAATTCTTCTAGAGTGTATAACAGACTAGCCATTGAAAAGATAATTTAAATGTAAATATGTTCCTTTTTTGCCTTTAATATTTACACTCAACTCAAAATGGAAAAAATAATTTGGGTAATCTTAAAATTTGCAAAAATACAGAAATATTGCTGATCTGAAAAAAATGCTGAAAAAAACTTTTTTCGAAAAAAACATTTTTCCCTAACCGAGCCGAAATTGGGCCGGCGATTTCATCTATTTTTTCGGCCTTTTTTTCAACTAACCAAAAAAATGGAAAAAATTATTAGAAATAGTAACTTTATGATAGGCAGTAGTTAGAATTTTTTTTTGTGTGCAATCTTTTCAGTTCATTTAATGAACGAACTCAAAGATGAATGAAAGACTATGCGCAGCTCTGAACCTATTTTCAATATGCATAGTATATTCTCTATGAGAAAATTTGCTAACAATGCAAAGTTCAAGTATAACGGAGTCGTTGGTAAGCTCTTGTCTGTAAATTATAGGAAACTACGTGTAATGTACAATATGTAATTGATGTTGGTCAGAAATCCATCGATCATTAAGCGCCTTACCATAATGCGCTTATAGAACTTAACCAACTATGCCACGTCTCTATATACGTAGAATATGCTAGAGAGTCGAACATCCGGCACGCCATAGAATATATCTGTAAATACTATTGCATACAATAGCACCGAAACGGTATGCACAAATGGCTTATGCATGCGCGAAATAGTATTACTGTATTATTTTTTTTGGTGCCAAACAGGTGGTTGATGTAGTGCTCATTTAATCAATGCAATATAATTCTTTTTAAGTTGTAAATATATTGTTAAAAATGTGGTGAAATCGAAATGTTTAATGTATTGAGTTAAATGATTTTTATAAAACTGGTGAAGTTGATGCTATCATAAAAATAGAATAAAGGTTTAAGTTAAAGGGAGAAAATAAGACAGAACTTTGGAGAATTTTTACGGCAAATATTTAAGCATGACTGACGTATATGGGGCATTCCACCTGGTTTCGTCCTGGGTCTGGAAAAGATCTAAAAAAAAATCTTAAAACCATGTTTTGCATACAAATATTGTCTACTTGCTGCCCATTATAAAGTTACTATTTTTGGTAATTTTTTCCTTTTTTTATTGTTATAAAAAAGGCCGAAGAAAATAGAAAAAATCGCCGGCTCACTTCGGCTTGGTTACCAAAAACTTTCATTTTCCAAAAAAGATTTTTTAGCATATTTTGAAATTTTTCAAAAGTGTCGTTCGGTAGTTTAAAAAAATCGAAGATAATTAAAAATGTGTAATTTTTTCTTTAATTAGTGCTTTTTAAAATGATGTCAATCGAAACCATATATATGTCAACTAATAGAATTTTTGCAAACAAATTCATTGCGTGATATTTAATTACAAGTAATGACGTTGAAAGTCATAATTTTTACCAATGCTAAACATTTAGTGTGACCCCTGTTGAACTATTTAATACATTACATACTTTCTCTCTCTCTCTCTTTCTTTTCGTAGCGAGTTATCCGTTTCCTTGGAGCAAATCGTGAGAGGAACGTCGCTGCAAAGCGGGTGGTTGAACGATCATCACTCTGACCCCCATCGCACCACACAAACGGAGGACATTAATTATCGGAAAAAGATATGGGGAAAAAAACGTTAAACCTAGCGAGGCGAAAGAGTGAAAGCCCCGGGCAAATAGTCGTCTCGTCCTTTAGCCCCTTCGGACGTTCGATATCTCCTTTGGCTGTTCTGACCCAACGGAATAGCCCGTAAAAAGTTCACTTCTACTGATTCCTGCTATCACACTCATCGCGTGTGTTTTATTCCAACATACAAATTTTATGGGGGTACTGTTATCAACACCTAATAGTTACTATGTAATTCAATATACTTATTATTCGCCGTGCAAGGTTTCGCCCTTCTACAAAAATTCTGTTTCTCAAAATCTCTTGTATTGTATTTGTATTTAAACTTAAGATTAAATATCACTCTTTTTGAGCGGGTATGAAAATTTTCTTATTAAAAAGCACATAAAAAGTCCAACATCTTGACAAAATCTACATTTATGCATATTCAAATAAATGTTATTAATGTAAATGAAAATAAAAAGAAAATTTAGAGTGCTAAAAAAAATGAAATAAAGGCAATGAATTTAGAAAAAAAATAACGGCTTTAGACAAGCTTTTTCCGACAGTCTCCATTCTTATTATATCGATTTATTTTTTTAGCGATTAACCCGAATAGACCTGTTGATAATATGAATTTATATAACATAAGAACAAAATTTTAATTTTTCAAAACTGTCCCAACAAAAAAAAAAAAATGGTTACTTTATTTCTTCTCAAAAATACATGAAATTTATTTTACCCAGCTATGCAAGTTCAAAAACAACAAAAATGTTATTTTATTTCAGGTGAAATACAAGTTTAAAAAAAAATCTAAAATAATTTGTCACATGTTTAGAGAAAATAATTTGTACCAATTTAGAGAAAGTTTTTCAAGCAGATTTATGAATTGTATTAAGTACGAGTTTTATTATAATAATAGCTTTTTATTTAAACAAAATTAATTTGTTTACATTTTTTAATCCAATAATAAGCGTCTATACGTCGATCAGCTTAAACTCGAAAGTACAAAATGCATAAAGATTAAATTGCTATATTAATGTACTGAATGTCCGTGACTGAAATTTTCATCAAATTTGAATTCTCGTCGTTGATGCAATTATTAGTACAATTTAGCGAGGCATGGAGAGAACCAAGAGGTTGACAGTCATGAACTCATGTCGCACACCTTAACAAGCAGCGTTTGCACATTGCCATTATTCGACAAGATCTAGTTACAATTATTTCTTGCGAACTCTACACGAGTTTTACAATTCAGATGGTTGCTTCATTTGCTTCCGAGCCGGCTCACGATAAAAGACAGTCACAATCCTTGATTCTTACTGCTCATTCTAAAAATATCTTACATTTCCGATTTATAAGAAAAATTTGCAAAAAATATATTCTTTTACTAAAATATTTTATCCTATTTATGTTTTTTTTTTCATTATAATTGTATTTACAACAAAAACGCATTTACAAGTTTCGATAATTATTTAAAAGCATTAATTTGTTTATTTTCGTGTTACAAAACAAAATATTTTTATATTAATTGTATATTTTAAAGAACTTCATTAATTCACCAGCGTCACAACATATACCTTCAGCCCTTCAACGTATGCATTTTAAATTGCAAATTCACCTTTTTGTTACATATTACTGAGTATATAAAATACTGAAAACTTAAAATTGAAATATACTATTTACATTCACGTACATTTAAAAGTAGCCCCAACATAATATAGAATACAAGTATTGTCTATAGTATTGTACTTAAGGGAGGCGAGTCAGTAAAAAAAAAATGATTTTCAGTGATTTATATTTTTTATTCTAGTCATCCAATAAATATGGAATAAATATATTATTTATTTAATATTTTACTAGAATAAAAATATAAATCTCTGAAAATCATTCTTTTTTACTGATCCGTCCCCCCTTAAGCAATAATTCGAGTTATGATTTGTCTGATCTGCTTCGCTTTTACATATAAATATTATACATTTGTATAACTTGCATTGCAGAAAACCGACTGGCTGACTTGCTTCTGAGGGACTTTAATACCAGTAATGTACCAACATAGTACAAGCCCCGAGCTACAAGATGTCTACCTCTTCCCGTAAACCCTTCCCATTCCATTCGACTGTAGCTGCAGGCCCTGCAACCTTTTACCTGGGATCTGTCGGTGATTCGAAGGGTTATACGATCAGGCTCTTATACCACGGGAAAAAGGGTTCTTAATGTCCGTCGGGTGCACCAGCGCCGAAAGTACCGAACATTCCATTGCGCCTTTACTACTTGCCTACTACCTATATCCCCGAGCTATAACTGCGTGCGGCTGACTCTCGCGCCCTCTCACCCTTATCGTTTATACGCCTCTGTGCCCAGATACGAAAGCGAAATAAAATCGCCGTTCGTATAAGAGTTCGTTTCTCGTTAAGAAGAAAAAAATATATATATATATGTACTAAGTAACGATAAGCGTCTGTTTCTGGTACAGTTAATACCACATACTTGCTTTACGCACTAAGAATTTTACGAGAAATTTAACCAAAAAAAAGGAAACAACTACATCCTGCGATACCTGACTCGAAATTATTTATATCGTATTTTTATTTTCTTTGAATTAAGTGAAAGTGCATCCAAATGTTTTTTTTTAATTTTTTGTTTTTTGCTACTTATTTATTACGATTATTTTTTTATTCAACTATTGTAGTTACTTTCACAAAAATTACTGTTATTATTTTCATTTTTTCTCTATTATACAATAAAAAAGATATTGTCACTTCACCATCATACCAGTATAGTTGTATTAACAAATAAAACAGTAAAATTGCTTTGGCTGAAGACAAAAACTAGGCAACTATAGTTTTCTTTGGTTTGGAGGTATAAGAGTAGCTAATATGGCAAGCTCGATCTGTTATGGAATCCCCAATATTATTTTATATAATTTATATTAAAGATATATAACTCATTATACAATATATTTTTCGTATATTAAAATATAAAATTTATCTTGGGTCAAATAATACTCCAGTTATAAGTAGTTCCTTTCGTTTAGTATGTTCCCATTTGTAATAAATTGTTATTTACTTTGTCCAACTAATATAGTTGTCCACAACATTGGTGGATCATTAGTGGATGCATTTTCAAGTCACCAAGTTTACAAAAATAAAAAACAAATAAACGGGTAGATTTAACCTTGGTACAGTAATATTATAACTCGAGTTAGTGATAAATATTACCCATCTCTCAGCGTTTACTTGTTTTTTTAATCAAAAGCGTGAGTTCAGCGTTGCCCGTAATATTGCACCCACAATGACTATACCTAATACTATTCCCAAGAGACGTCCACTGGTGCCTGAAAAAAAAATGTCTTTTTATTGTCAAGTGTCTCATTTCACAAAAAAAAAAAATGATAGATTTATATTTTCATGGAACTTGCTTCTGCAACATGTAGATTGATCACTGGATACCGGCCTGATGATATGAATAGTAGTTGGACCCTCTAAATCGGCTGCTGTTTGACCATACTGAGGGTAAGCGTTCGTTGTGTATACCGGAGTAGGCATCTGAGTATAAATGGGCTGATTGATATTATACTGCGTATGTACGGGCACTGCTTGTGGCCCATGTACTACAGGTGCGCTCGGATGAAACGTTTCCTGACCAATGGAATACGATTGCGGAAAGTTTGGAGGTGCTGCCGTCCTCATCGCCTCTGCGTATGAAGGCAGGGCTGGTTGCTGGTCATTTTGCTGACCAATTGGTGCATTTGACTGCATTTTGTTGTTTTTTTTTTTTGGAGATTAAAAACTCAAGTCACAGTTCCTTATTTCAGTGGGATTCTTGGCTTATTGTTCTTCAGAAGTAACCACTGAAAAAATAAATGATAAGCTTAAAAAGGAAAAACGAAAAATGAAAAAATGTAAATTAAAATAATTGGTTAAAAAGAAATGTTATTTATTAAAATAATTGAGAAAGTACAAAATTAACGAGATCGTCACAAGTTCAAGTCGAACGTAATTAAACGGTAAACGCAAAAATTTGATTTCATGGGAATACGTTTCAAAGAAATCCCTTTGAACTCGTTGAAACAAGTGTGCGAAAAACTGGAGCCCGTCCGTGATAATTTTCTGACCCGAAGATTTTGAAGAGAAATCTTAAGAAAAAATCTGAAAAAATTTGTAGAGAGTACTACTAATATATGGCCAATTATGGAACAGATCCGAGAGGGCAAAAGAATGTGTCCGTGTCAGTGATGGAGAACAACTCATATATATATACATATATATATGTTCCAGCAAGGTAGACACATTTTGATAAATGCATCCGATAACGAGACTCCATTCGCGTAGTTATATTTGCCGGGGATTTCCCATGTGTCTCCGGGATTATACTGCATATACACCGGCATTTGTGCTTGCTTGGACCACCTCCGCTGCTGGTTGCAGTGTGGCATAACTAGAGTCTCGACGCGCAACAGGTGTATAGGCATAGCGTGTAGAGTTGAAAAGCCGGATATATAGGGGCTCCACGGAATGTCCGAGTTTCAGCGAAATGCGCTGAAACACTGTGACACATTTTGTTTATCGCCATATGTGTTATTACAAACGTGTTCATATCGTTGGTTACACGAGACACATTTTGTATATTGCATTCTATACTTCGCGAGTTCGACTCTAAATCACTTCTATATTACATCAAATGATTCTCCTATAATAAATTCATTGTTTCTCGATACAGTCATTACATTATGTGTGAAGACAGCTAATCTTATCGATTCTGTATATCAGCTACCGATTATAATTAAGGAAACAAGTTATCGAAACACTACTTAGTTTCTCATGCGCAAAAACGTGGAGCTTATTTTTTTTTTCTCTTTTCCAAAAATAGTTTGTTATGCAATACCGTTGTTTTCTTTTTTTTTTTTAAGCTAAATTGCAATTTTTTTTCTCCTGTCGATAAGTCGATAAGTTTGTTAGCGACTTCTTGCAGGCTCTCAGGTTATACTAAACGTCGAATATGTTTCAAAGGCACACGTGCGACACGTCACTGTTATACTCTCACTTTCGATCCTTGTTTAATTTGCTCGAAAAAAGGTATCGGCGCGTACGTATGGAAAATCGTTCGAACGTGACGCTTATTACACTTACCCTAATAGTTTTATATTTTCTGTAACACCACTGATAAGCTTTTTTATGGTTCACAAAAGTCACTGCGCGGTGTTGGGCGTTCCGCGTCTCCGGTATATCTATCTTACTTGGGAAAACACAACGCACCGCACACCACTATACAAGTCGACTGAGGCGCTCACGGCCGCGTGAATATATATATGGGGCATTCCATGTCAAAGCGACCATTCATTTCTCTCATCCCTTCAGAAAAACTTGACAACATTTTTTATTGGTTCTTTGGGGTTCCAATAACACATCTGATTTTTTTCAGATTTTTTTAATTTTAATTTTTAATTAAGGATATTAAGGTAGTTTTTTCCTAGAACTTCAAGCTGGACATTTTTTTATTTTTTCATTTCCTTCCCTGAAAAAAATTCAGAGCTTTTATTGGGACGTCAAGGAACCGAAAAAAAATTGTTAATTTTTTTTAAGAGATGAGGAAAATGAGTGGTGTCACTTTGGCAAGGAATGCCCCATATGTATATATATACATACACTCATACTCTGATATGCTATGTTGTACGTGTGGCTTTCGCTCTCGAGACGCGTGACGTATATGTATAACGTTTCACAATGCCACCAACATTTCTTATCGCTATGCGGTTACTCAGCTATGAGTAATCGGTAGTCGCGAGAATTGCGCGGGAATTTAAAATCAACCGAGGAGCAATTTACAAAACTATTCGCGATGTTTATACAGACAATAGAAATAGCTGAAAAATATTTAGTTGCTCT
The DNA here is from genome assembly GCA_964016905.1 of Perithous albicinctus. Classification (NCBI taxonomy): domain Eukaryota; kingdom Metazoa; phylum Arthropoda; class Insecta; order Hymenoptera; family Ichneumonidae; genus Perithous; species Perithous albicinctus. Next base: position 31,309,937 of record OZ024689.1, read on the forward strand.
AAATTGTTAAATTGTTTTGCGTTCAATTGGCGAAGAATCGGAAGAATATGCTATAAGTCTGACCTGCGACTGACGGTCTCTACTTAGTGGATTCAGCCGTTAACTAATAAGCCGGCGAAAAAATGATATATTTTTTTTTATTCAGCTGAACTCAATGTACATTTTAGTTTATTTTCATAAAAAATAGACTTTCGTAAGAATAAACGTCAGCCATCTGAAAATTTGTACTAATTCTGCTTGAATTTTTGAAATTTTATAAATTGATTTTAGCTGAATTTTTAAAGAATTTACAGCTTAAATTCACGATTTTTTTTAGCATCTACTTAACGTCGCATTCGCAAAGACGTCATCTGTATATTATTATTGACGCAACTAATGTTCATGCGAAATCTAAAAATGTTTCCCTGTTTCTTCTTTTTTTTGCTTCCTCGTGGAGGAAATTCTCCCGACTTTTTTTCCTCAAGATTTTCATGTCAGGGTACTCTGAATGGTCTGAAACCTCGAGAAAAGTGGTTTAAAAAAAACATGTTTGGATGATAAGAATTGTTTCGAATTTTTTTGAGTTTTTTTTTTGAATTTCTAAAACAATTGAAACACCTGGACGACTTCAATTTTCGATATTTCGACTTACGATATGTCATATGTCTTTTAAGAGAGGAGGAAGATGAGAAGAGGTAGAAAGTGAGCAAGGAATTATATATAAATATATCAAAGTTTTTTCAATTTTTTTGAAACATGGATGCAAGGTAGAACTTTGCACATTGCTTTCTCATTATTTTATTTGTTTATTTTTATAATATTTCCTCTATGAGGAAGCCAAAGTAGATAAAACATATTTCCTCATAGTAATATACTAACCGCAAGTAGAACGGTGCTTCTCTCCTTGTTGTATATATTGGTCGCAATTAGTGGTCGGCTTGCATTTAATTAATAACCTTTTGTAAGATTTTTATCGAGCTTATGACATTATGATATAAAAAATATTGCAAAATTAGCTTTTGTTATAAACACATTATTTCTTCATTATCTGACATAATTCAATAAGCAAAAATATAAGTGATGATTATAATTATTTCTTATCATTGTATTTGTATTTATAAAATGAAGAATAATATATTAACAATTTTAAATGTTCATTGCAGTTTTAGCTATTAACGGAACTAATCACATATACAAAAATCACAACAACAAGAAAGGAAACGATTACGACAAAAGTGACGCGCAGACCTGTGAAGCACAAATTAATGAATTACATCAATTCTGTTTTTCGAAGAATGCGTAAGTTTCGAATCACTTATAATTCTTTGATAAACTTACAGAGAGACGGAGAACAATTATTATCCAAGTTGCCGCGATGATTTCTCATTCCGTTATGCCGTGTGCGGTTATTCGTATATGATGAGTTATTGTGATTGGCATAAAATGAATTATCGTTGAACGTATGACCTGTAAATACAAAAATTTCTTACAAATCCGTGAGGGATATAAGTGGAGCATTATTGGACGATTATCGTAATGTTAAAACGGAAAGACCAGGTCGAATCCAGGTGGAAAGCCCCATATAAAAAAGCACTAAAAAAAATCGTGATAGTAAGTGGTGGCTATTAATTGTTATTTAATTTGTATATTTTTACATTTTACTTTTATCATTCTTATCGCAGCTATTAATGTAAAAATAATGGCATGAACTAACAATTAATAGTTTTCCTTCATTTATCCTTCATAATATCCACGATTTTATTATCGCTATATTATGACGAAATACATAAAAACTTAATCTATGTAGTGTATAATATTTTACATCTTGGAACTCGTAATTGTGATTCCCACAATGGAATAACGTACCGGTGAAAAATGAGCTACCGTGGTGTGTTGTAGAATCGTGTGCCGCTGTGTCTGCAGTAAAATATTTAGTATTTCAATAATGCATTTTTACAGTAGATTTTGAATTTACGATTTCAGGTTGAAACATTGTAAAATTAGAGATTAAAAATAGTTGCAGTTTAGATGTTATTTATATCGAGATACTAACTACTCGGGTTATCAGTGTCACCGCTCGTACAATGTGAATTATCGCCGCCGCTCCCACAATCATTCCCCCCGCTGCCTCCACAATCATCGCCGCCGCCACCACCACCACCTGAATCGCATCCGCAATCCGACATTCTACTTCGCTTCCTAGATTTGACTCCAATGGACAAATGCTAGAAAAGAGGATAATAAATCTAGCATGCTGTTAATTTTAAGTAATAACATTTAATAAACGAAAAGATCGGCAGATTTTAGTAAGTACTGCTTCACAGAAATTTTTCAATTTTATTTTATTGTATTAATTTTTCAAGTTAATTCGTTCCAAAAATAAAAATTATGGAATGAATTGGAAGGGGTCAGCATTGAACGCTTACTGAGTTGGCCAGGAATATCTTATAAACAAGTTTGCAAATTGTTTCCTCATTATACTTTTCGATTCCTCTATGAGGAACTCATAGATATTATATACCTATGACGATAACAGATTTGTCATAGGTATAAAATGTTGAGGAAACAATTTCCAAACTTTCATTTTGTAAGCTTCTTTATGCGGGCCTTGTTGAAGCATGATAATTATTATTGATTCGATTATTTATTATTGATTATTTATTATTTATTGATTATTGATTCATTTGATTATTGAATTCGTTTGATCGACGCTGTGGTTGTTTATCTCAACCTCATAAACAGACCGCGCATGCGCAGCGAATGTTGACGCAAAACGCACGACTGGAATGCTCGTGCTATGTACACGCACCACTGCGAATAACTGTTGAGTAAAAAACGCCTGTGTATTTCGTCGTGTATAAGTCAGGCTGCCTACAAATGACGCTTAGCTCGCACAGGCCAATAACGGATCCAGCATTCCGTTGTACGCTCTAGCGGAAAAGAAAGATTGAAGGCTGATTGGCTTTTAAGTGTCGTGTTACCGAAGTTCCGATTATAACAGTTGGTACTCGTCACTCGAAGTCAGCCTCACTTGTACCACCTCAAGTGAAGATTGACCAGCAAGGTTTGAGACTATGTGCTACGTTCTCTCTGACGTTCTCTTCACTTTTGCACTCATAGCGCGCTTGAGCCGGTGTAGCACATCACCATAAAACGAGAGGCGATAGGCGTGGATTTGCCTTCAATTCATGCGCAGGCGCCAACGAAGTGAAAGAAGAAAAAGAAGCTTCCACGAGTATTAAGGATCAGAGCCAGTACCATCAAATAAAGCTATATACACGATTCAGTATCCAATATCTCGTACGTATAAAATCTCAAGCAAATGGCCGTCCAAACGCTACAGGTCTTTGATAATGTGTTTTTACACATTACGTTGTTTGCAATCTATTTAATTTACGATAATTTATTTATTTTATTAATTACGATTTTCTTCTTTATATCATAGGTTCAACATGAATTAGTTAAAACTTTATTTTACGAAGTATAGAAGTACCAAAATTGATTTAAAACTAGATCAAGCTGCCACGCCATCTACTGATCTACGACATCGAACAATATTTATTATTGCAAGTTTTCATATATGATACATTTTGTAAATAACAAATGTTATGATAATAGCTACCGCACATACTTCTACTTCCACTTCCACCTCCAGTGCGTTGTAGTAGTTTTACAGAGTTTTTGATTACGCTGTTGCCATAGAAACGAATATATGAATTCGACGATAAATTTAGTACTCCGAGCAATGACACTCGATCGGTAACAACAGGATCACAATGACGTACAAAGAATAAGTTACAGCACGGTAGCAGAACTGTATCTCTGACAGTGACTTCTCATCTCTGTCTCTGACAACAGCTGAGAGACCACTGAGAGACGGTCAATATCATGGTCTTACGTAAGTTCGTCTATAGATTGTACAACCATGACTAGTCTGGCAGGGATCCCCAACTGCGGCTATAGCGCACGTGTTAGCCGTTCACCATGCATTTGCTAGGGTTATCCATTGGCGTTTACTAGGAAACGAGACCCGCCTAAAGTGAACTCCACTCCGTCCAAATTTTGTGATGACGACACCCCGAATCACGTTAGTATAAATATACGACACAACTTACGGCCCTGGTGGAAAATATCTACAACGTATTACGATAAAACTACACCATAACTACAACATTTTTATTTAAGGAGATCAAACAACTATTTCCAATCTACAACTTGCCACGCAAAAATTTATTTCAATTACGGGGACCTATGAAGAGCTACCCGAAAGCTATACAAAAGGAATAAGATACTCGGTGAAACAAAAGTCCTGTCGATTATTTTATTTTGATAAAAGTACATAAGTATAAATGCTCGTGTCGGATATTTAAAAAAAATTACCATACAAACTTACAAAACCTAATACGTATTTAAGACATATAGAAGAATTGCGGCACCAACAACAAGAAACACCACCACAACAACGCATAGCTCTGTGAAACACAAATTAATATATTAGTTCTGCTGTATTTCTAATCAATCACTTGTTTCATATCTCCCCTGCAATTACTGGAGTTACTCCGTACCTGTGTTGGTTTTATCGTTTTCGGTTTTTCCATTACGGTTACTGGTGCGTGATCTGCTGTTGGAATATCCTGGCCCACTTCTATAGGACGAATGTGCTGCAAATGAAAATACTTCTTACGAGTCTCTAAGTAGAATAAATAGTGCTTCAATGTCAGTGGTTTATTATGATAATTTATATACGCAAAACGAAAAATATAAGTGCAATCGAAGAAACTTTGGAAGCTATATTAAATGACAACGTCAACGTCGGGATATATTCGAAAGCTACATTAATCCACCGTGTATCATTTTCTGATCACCGTGTATCACTTATGACAACATACCGTTCGAAAACAACCTGCTATGATGGGTTGTTGTATCGTAGGCCCCCAAGCCTGCAATAAAATATTGAAACAAAAATAAGTATTGCATTTTTTAGGCACTGAAACCATTTTGAAACAGATAAATAAAAAACAATATGCCAGATACTTACCAATATCGTCAACCCCCAAATGTGGAGTATCGCCACCCCCCGAATGTGGAGTATCGCCACCCCCCGAATGTGAAGTATGGTCACCCCCCGAATGTGAAGTATCGCCACCCCCCGAATGTGAAGTATCGCCACCCCCACAATGTGAAGTATCACCGACCCCACAATGTGAAGTATCACCACCTCCACTCCCACAATCATCACCACCGCCGCCGCTACCGCCCCCACAGTCATCACCGCCTCCACCCCCTGAATCGCATCCGCAATCTGACATTTTGCCTCGCTTTGAAAACTTCAACTTTCAAAGGAAAACTGAAAAAAAAAAATAAACAACGTAAATAAATTGTACAATGAAATAGTATAATTTAATGAAAAAAAATCCGAGCCCTTAAGGATGTTGTACAAGATCTTAAGCCCGACATTTTGTATGTCGCAGAAAAAAACACGAAATTTTTCTTTAAAAATTTTTATTCACATGATTGTTCAGATACAAATTAAAATTCAATGATTTAACATGGGCAGTATACGATGAAGTGTGAGGATTGTTCTGCGTTCGGTAGAGGCGCATATTTGCAGAGAACTTATACTTTTTGTGTACACTGAAGTCTTAGCTACACATAAACATTGAAAAATCCGTGTGTGTGTCCACATTTTACATTACTAAATTAGTTAGTGTTTTAAATTACTAAATAAATAAATGCTGTTTATACATCATATCTTGCTCTCTTTTCACATTTCAATTGATTTAGTGTCTGTTGACCTGAGTTAGAGGAAAACGTAAATTTTTTTAAAAATCCAAAATACCATAGAGTACGAAACCCCTTCACCGAGAGTCACCAAATTTGGTACATAGCAGTGCAGAGTATTATTTTTCGCTTGTCGAAAATTTCAGTTCATTTGGTGCAAAATGAAATTTTTTCAAAAAATTCAAAATCGCACAAAAACTCGGCAAAAAACAAAATGATTTTCCCCAAATTCAATACCAACTGTCCTTTGACATAGCTTTATTTGTAAAAAATTATTTAGCTCGGAGAGTTAGAGAGAGCGCGAACTGACGTTTTTCGAGAAATGCAAATTTGAATAAAATTTGAACAGATGTTTGAATTTTTGTTCTAACTTTTCACAAACAAATTGTCAACATGTCCCATATATGTGCCAAATTTCAGCTCGATTGTTAAAGCGGTTCTTGAGATATGAAGGTTTGAATTTTGCATGCTGGCCACATACACACACACACACATACACACACGTGTTTCATGTGTCCTAAAATGAAAATCTGGAAAAAAAAAAATTTTCACGATAACAAAGCTTTCTCTATGAAGAAGCAAAATTGTCTACTTTCCCTCTCTCTTGCTCATGTACGTGCATGCCGTTCGCACAGTACGTCCGTCTTCCGTCCTGCGCCACCTTGCCTATCCTCCCAGCGTATAACCTGTATAAATATCCTTAAGCCGCTTAAGCGTATTCATGCAGCATTACTGGACCTTTTCGGTTAATATCAATTTAGATAACCCCAGTGACATCCAAACTTTCTTCCGACTGTTGATAATAACAAAGAATATAGACGCATTATAGAGGCACAGATCTCATTGGAAGATTGAAGCTTGGGTACTTACGGATTTTAACACGGTAGCACGTGTCTAGCGCCATAGGCGTATTCCTAGATACGATAATAACCCGCATCAACAAACGTTCAGAAGCAAAGAGGGCGTGCGCAGTGTTCGTTAAAGCGTCAATGTGGCCGAAGCGCCACGACGTAATTGCGCGGATCGCCCATAGCGCAACTGCGAACTGACGGAGTTGCGCATTTAGTTTCGCGGCGATAAGTCGAGCTTATTTCAAATGACGCGTAACTTGTGTAGCCAATCACAGAGTCGAATTATGCGCGCGAAGTGGACGCAGCCTTCTCACTTGTAACGCAATAAGAGTCAGTCAAGGTCCGTATAGATAAGTCAGATCGTCTCATGGCGCACGGTTGTTGCAACGAGAAAAATCAACCAATGAGAGAAAGATGATGTTCAATGCTATATATAGATTGGCAACTGAATTTTACGTTACAGCAAATATTCATGCCTTGACCTGGATAATTTAGGAATCTCGAAGCTGACAGAAATCAAACGAATGGGCATCTATAGTATCTTGTATCTAGCAAACTCTTCAGAGGTTTAATTATAAAAGAAATTTAGAACTTTGCATATTGTTTTCTCATTACTTTTGAATTTTTACAAAGCTATATCTCTGCGAGGAAGTATGTTGATGAATTTTGGCTTCCTCGTGGAAAAAATAAAACACGCTTTATTTCTGAAGTTGGTGGGGAGTCCGCTTAAGAGAAGAGAAAAAAAATTATCCGAAAAAAGACAACTTATTATATTTGGAATCATATGAGAACACTGATCAGTAATCTGATGACTTTTGTCAAACCAGAATTACAATAGATTTTAATTCTTTTGAGAATTCCGACGAATGTTGGTGTTAGTGGATAGGAACGACAGATTGGGGTAAATATATGAATTATTGTCCTCAAGTCTGGTAATTATAAAGACATGTATTTTGCCGTAGAACTTTTACAAAAATTCATTAATGTAAACGCGTACAAATTGACACAGCGTTTAAATAAACCCACCTTGTACACGGTTTTATCATTATTTTTTTTATAAAATATTATCTATTTCATTAACATTTTGTTTTCACATGTAAAGTTTAATATTCATTTTAATTGACACGTTTTGCCAATGTCTGCTGTTAATATCATGGAATACTACTGGGTTGTATTTAAATAACATTATAATCACAGTAATTTGTTTTCGACACTATTAATGTCGTCGCCTGTACAAAATCGATGGATAGACCTGAGTTACGTTAATGGTAGCTTTAATAATTAGCCACTAATTTGGAATCCTGTACTTATTAATGTAACTCCTTATGCCTATTATTATTATTATTGTAGGTTTACCAGTTTAAAAAAATATTGCTGTTGGACATTCGGCAGTGGAATAAACGGGCTTTATTCTACATATATCATTTAAATATATTAATCTCAAAATATTTGACGTTACGCAACTTATCTATCATGACAATCAGCCAGTGGGCTTTGCACTTTTGTTTTTCAGGCCAATATTGACATTTCATTCTTGTGTTATGAAGGTCCTTCAATTAGCGTTGAACCTGACTTTCGGCAGTTACTTTCATCAAGACATTAGTTTTTTGTTTGGTTTGTTAGAAAACGACGACAATTTCTAAAAAAAAAAAAATAAAAATAATATCGTCAACAATCTTAAATTTGTCATTGCTCTGTTGGATTGTGTCGAAATTTATAAATGGCGAAGAGGTAAAAAAAAATTCACACTAGAGAATATCAGAGCGGAACTGCCCAGAGTCCATAATGGATTCTGACCTTGATCCCATCTCGATGGACTCCTCATCATTTCTACGAGGGCAATTTTAATTGTAATTTGTAATCCACTTGAATGGATATCTAATTACATTTGTAATCCAAACCAATCAAATTACAAAAGTAACCCCCGTTACTCTGGAACTCTGACACCGAGAACAAGCTTCAGGAGAAGAGGGATAAGATAAATTCCACCGAGTGTCAAAGCAAGGACAATCATTATCGCGCAGATCAAAAGGTAACCTGTGAACCATAAGGCCATAGATTATTTTTTTTCTTTATTTAATAATCCACTTAGTTAAATAACTTATTATTTCCTCCTTCGGGAATCGTATACTTACAAGTACTAGGCGCTGAGTCACTGACATACTGAAAACTTCCGGCTCGAGGACGATTAAACAATCCCCCTGCAAACAGAACAACATCTCCTGGGAAGTCCCAGAAGGAATATGGTTCAACACTTGATTATACTGAATTATGGAAAATGTACACGTCTGTCACGCTGTTGAGAAAATTGTTTGATATATAAGATGCACACCCTAAGAATAAATAGGTGGATGTAAATCCCATTGGCTGGTACTGTGGAAATCCTATGGGAATTTGGAATTTAATTCCATCTGATATTCGGAAGTTGCTCAATCCTACTTTCTTTCCTAAGTAAATCCAAGGAATTTCTATGAGATACAAAATCAAAGTTTCATTCCCCAGTGAGTGTTTGAAATGAGTTATATGAGGTAAGTTTTTCTCACAATATTCTATAGGTAGAGAGAAGAGTCTGGCAATCATAACCCAATTCAGCATAGTAAACTCGGTTTATTTCTACCCTTCTGGCGTATATTTCCATTCGTGTCTATGTTACTTATTATGCCCAGTATACCTGTTAAAAAAGGGGAAAATATTTTTTAATTTTGCTGCTCATCGAGATTCTTGAAATTTGATGCAAAAAAAAAAAAAAAGTTTTCGCCAAAGGCGACGCCTGTAAAAAATTATTTAGCACTGCTCATCTAAGCTTGAAATTTTTAAAAGCCACCAAAAAATTGTCAAAATTCGTAATTTAAAAAAATCACGTATCCTGGTGAAACCTCGAAGCGATTTTTCGTAGTACATTTTTTTATGGATGATTTGGATACGATGATCTTTTTTTAATCGTGCAAAGAGTACTAAAATAGTATTGAAACAGTACTAAAAAGAATTGCATCGACTTGGGGAACTGCAGTCGCGCGACCCAGCAGCAAACATTTCTAATTGTCGTCGCCATATAATTCTCACCGTGTAGGAAAATATTTACGAGCTGAATCCTATGCCAAAATTTCAAACTCCCATATGATCCATACAGCAATATGAACTAATACATGTGAATTTATTGTTAAAAAAATATATACAACATGTCCCCGTTTATGTACGAACCTGCTGTATGAGATTGAAATAAATCGACATGATAGTTTGAAATTCCGTAACTTGCATCGCACCCTCCCGTGTCTCCCATGTCAAATCCACTTCCATCGCAATCCCCCATGACCGCGGCACAGCCGCCACCATCACATGCTGCACCGCCGGCTTCTCCCATTTTTTTTTGTCAGCCCTATCAATCTAGAGTCGAAGAAAGAACTGCAAAGCAACAATATAATATCACGTTATATGTTTGCATTTAACGACAGTTGTTTATTACGTACACTGTAAAAAAAAAGACCTATTGGGACTATGCAGTGGTATTGAAATTAACACCAATGAGCGTTGATGTGGATTATTTCGGTGTTAAGAATTTACACCGAAAGGGGTTCTACAAATGAACGCCGATTTGTCATTATTTCAACATCACTACATTTAGTCCCAATATGTCCAATTCGTTGGTGTAAAATTCAACGTCTCACTTTTTTTTTTACATTGTCCATAGTACGTTTATTGGAATAATTTTTATAATGCCTGAAAGCTCTGCTTGAATAAAATAAAATAAAATAGAATAAAAAAATAAAGTGAATAAATTGTTCTCAACGCTATTGAAGTATCCCAGACGGGCGATCCGTGCGTGTCTCGTCATGATATGTGCGATGTTGATGCAATTTCTGTGGATCCTGAAAATAATGAAATTCATTCTATGGGACCTAAGCTTTATTGCTCGCGCGTTGTACAGTCAGGACATAATCAGGAATGTATCGTGTTCGATGGATATGATTAAGCAGATGAAACGTCTTGATTTTTATTAAATTGTAGGGTTTTTTTTCGGCTTGGTGATGTCAGCCACAGTATGTATAATAGTTGCCAATGGCGATTACAAAGATGACGGTGTCAACCTTACATCAACAGCGTATATATCAAACTAGATGGTCATGAGATATCATCTCGAAAATTTCCATAGGATATCTATACCCCTAAAATGCTCATGTGTACATATGGAGCATTCAACCTGATTTCGACGTGTCTTTCAATTGGGTCCGCATTTTTTTGTACAATTGATACATAACTCTAAAAAGCACTAAATTTTTTTCGAGTTTTTTAAAAAGGTTTTTAATTACCTACAATTTTTTTTTAACAAATTATCGAACGACACATTGTAAAAATCTGAAAAAATGATGAATAAACCTTTTTTGGAAAATAAAAAAATATGGTAACCGAGCCAAAGTGGCCTGACGATTCCTTCTATTTTTTTCGACCTTTTTTCAACGAAAACAAAAATGGAAAAAATTAGAAAAAATATTAATCATAATCATTAATCATAATCATAATGAACGTTAAACAACCATGAATAAAAATGCCTAATTTGAAATTATTTAAATCAAAAAGCAAAATCTCAACATTTATTTGGAAAAATGTGAAAAAACATTCTCAAAAATGATTATCATTTATTGAAAAATAATAATTAATATAAGAATAATTGCATGATTGCAGGGGTTTTTTTTTTTTTTAATTCACAAACCTTAACGATGCTACGAAGAGCCATATCAGAACAAAGTAGAAAATAACTGGATTCCATTTGATGCCAAGTTTAAAGTTACATAGAATATCACCATGCTTAGAGTCTTGCTTACATAGCAATACACCGTCTATTGTATCACACCCGTCATACCAACTATGTATTCACTATTGGCGACATTATCCATCTTATTCAACACATTGCACATGCCCAGTGACGGTGTTATTTGCACTCTGCGTATAACCTAGTGATCCGTAAAAGCTCGGTACACTTTTCAACCCCTTCAACACCCTCAATAACGTTTGGACTTCATGAAATGATCGTAAAAACTCGTCGAAAAATTGAAAAGGCTCGTGACGACGTCCTTCACCGTCTCGACACGAACCGACAGCTACGTTACCAACGGCATCGATTTGTGGCTGGGCTGTGATGGTACTACGGGATATACAAGAAGCTGCGAAAGGGTCGAACCGTGTTCACAACGTGCGTGCAAGCCATCATCCAGCGTCCTAAGGGCGCAAGCGCAACCCTCTTGCTTTTCTTCGTACGAATAACAGGCTTTTTGTTACTAATTTTTATTAAAGTCGAAGCCGAAACTTTATATTTTTCTTATTTTGGCAAAATGTACCGTATTAGAATGTGTGATTTTTCAATTTTTATTTATGTTTACCTAATCTAATTCTAATCATGTATGATTAGGTGTATTATTATTATTATTTTATTGACTATTTAGTGGATAATTTCGTTGATAAAGAATTAAAGGAAATTTATTCAAAGGTGCTTTTATTCTGATATCGGTCCTTTTGACAGAGTCTGTTATTCTTCAAGGGAATCTATGATAATTGTATCATAGATTTCCATACACTCCGGAAAAATGATATTCCTCTTAACGATTCAATATGCGAGCCCATCGGCCCTCACAGTATGTATTGATAATCTTAATGACGTTTTCTCGCCGGATTGGACGTACGAGCAGTTTCTAATTAAGGGTTATCGTTAGAATCTTAACGAGCGCGGCTATAACTGCCAGCATAACGAGTACCAGATGCACTCTTCTACCTGTAAATCAAATACGATTATTTATTTATTTACTTAGTTTTCAAAGATACAAGATATTTCCATGGATTAGAGACCGGCGCCGAAAGTATCACAGGGAAAATTGTTAAATGTCACTGCAGTATATAATTATAAATAATTTATTACTATTTCGTACAAATAGAGCGCTCTGGCGACCAGTTTTTGGCCACCAAATTGTTTTGTGTTTTAACGAAATTTTTTGTTGAATTAAACAAAAATTGTTACACACTTTTAGTATGCAATAACAATAAAATAGAAATTTAGGAACTTTTAGCTAAATTGCAAATACACATTTTTCGTCTAATTCTAGTTTTACAGAGAAAAAAAAAGAAATTACAATAATAACTTATAAAAAATCTTGTATTTCTATGATGACGAAATATTTCCTTTTTAATTATTTTTATGAAAAAGATATTTGTCATTTTTTGTCATATTTTGTATATTTTCCAAATATACAAAATATTTTTCTTATTTTTCAAATTTAACTGAAAAATCTAAGTTACTTTCAGTTTCGGTCTCCTCATCTATACTCATGTAAAATAGTTTTATATTTTCGGAACTTACAGCATGGCCAGGTGCAACCACACGGCAAACTGGGTTCCTCAATAGTTATTACAGTAATTTGCGGCTGAATGTTTTCCTGTTGATAGTAGGTATTGGGTATGTTTCCTTGATTGCCAAAATCCAAAGAGCTATAAGGTGGCGGAGCAACGCCATCATTCACGAACGCAGGATTATTCAATCCAGTATTTGCGGGACCGTGCAATTGCTGGCTTGCTGTAACATTATCCTTATGCGAAGTACTTGCGGCAATATTACGCTGAATATTTTCACTTCCGGATTGATGCTGTGAAACTCCAACTGCAGAAAAAAAAATATAAATTTAAATTTTTTAAAATTTATTAATTAATATGAATTGAGGTCTTTGAAAACTAAAAAAAAACATATTTTTTAACTTTACTATTAAATACTTTGCCGAGTTTCGATATTGAAATTTTTTTTTTTTTTTTTAAGAAGCTAAGATATTTTAATATACGGAAAACATTTTTTAAGAAAAAAAAAAGTTTTTCTCAAAACTTAGGAACTTGAATAAGCGTGTAAAAAATAAAATGGGGTACAAATAAATCTGCTAAATCTCGCGGCTTAACAGCAACAACAATTATAATATTACATAAACGAAACAATGATCGGAGAGGCCCGATCAATAATAATGGTGCCTAACAGTGTAAAATCGAATTAAGCCAAGTGATCGTTCCAGAATTACAAATGCTTCGGTATTTTTTGATGATTTTTTGATATTTTAATGATTCGGTATTTTTAAATGATACCTCTGTTTTCAATGCAGTCGTTGGAAGAACGTGGATTTTCCATCAGTGGGCCTTTTAGTAGAATAAAGTGCGGAAGTTATCGTGATTGCCGCAATGCAATGTTACACCGTTCAGAGGACTGAAGCATTGGTTATGATTCTTAACTTGATACTGATCGGTTACTTCCTGATAACAACGAGATAATATTTTTAATCCAATAGAACGACCGGTCTTTAAGATTATCCATTTTTCCGTCAGCGTTTTGTTTGTTTGTTATTGCTTAGTAGATTTTTTGTGCAAAGATTTTCTTCCTTTTTGTAACATGAGAAATCACGAATAAGGGACAGATATTAGTATCAAATTACATAGTTTTTCATATCGTGCGAGTATGGTATCACCTTAAATAGTGTTAAGTTGATGTGAAACGTGTCTCAGAAAATGTGTGTTTCATATCGAATTAAAACTTGGAAATGAGAATGCGAAGAGGAGATGACAGAGATAGAATAAATGGAAAAGAAGTACACGGTAGCTAGAACGGAATATAAATTCATTATTTTGCATAAATTCTCGTACAACTGTCACGCACGTTCGTTGAGAAAGTTTTCGTTATAACGTGTGTTGTTCCATGTGCACTGAATGATATCAGCGTATGCGTATAAGCAACCTCGTATATACGACTGTGCAAAGCGTACAAAGTCCACATGCGTCTATATACAGAAGTTGAAGCCTGTCCGTCGTTTTGCTAATGGCGGACAAGAGGAACCTCGTACTTTTACCACCTGGATGCCCTTGTCATTAAATTGAAGAACATACACGTCTCTATGATGTCGTGAGGAGGTGTATATTCGCTGTCTGCGCAGCCACAATAATATCTCATATCTAAGCATGTATTTCAGTGTACGCGTAGAAGCGAAAGCTTCAGCGCGTAGTTCACTCCAGCAAAAAAGGTGGCGCTGACAGTGATATGCACGTGCATAGCTGAATAAATTCTTATAATGGTAATCAGGGAATTCTGGGTAATTCTCGATTGTATTAAACAGCGTCGGCAGCGGCGAGATATTTTTATAATATATAGAGATTATACTGATTCATGAGAAAAGGCATTAATGGACAAAATTGCAATCATACCTTAGTCCTCTTGCCATTCGGTAATATAATGACGCTCGTATAAATAAACAATTCAGACTAACGAAATCGAAATGACATTTTCCTTGGAGATATTGGAGATAAAATAATTGTCAAGGTACCTGTAAGAAACCTCGCGAAAAATCGCTACAACCAAACAAGGGTGAGACACCGTAGCGGATCTCGAGTTTCTTCATCTCAAACTCTACCTTTTATTTCAGTGGTAAAATTAACGGCAACCACTGCGAGCAGTAATTGTCGGGCATTAAGCCCGGGGCAATGTAATTACTGGGGACAAAGCGCCGCGACGTTTCGATGGCGGTACAGCGGCGGTAGTAAAACATGCCGACATTGGTGAAATGTTAGAAGGAGATAAAACGAATTCGTGGTGAGGTTTGGCTCTAACTCTAGGTAAATACGAAAATATAGTAGTGGTAGTAAGAATTATTTTCTTTCCCTTCGACATTGAAAATGGATTTACTCTTTTTAGGGAGGTTTTTTTTCCATAAAAGAAAGTGGGGTTTGTCTTATTTGCGAAAATCGAGAAATCTGTTTATGCGGAAGTCGAAGCAAGTTAAAAATAACATTAAAAAAATATTGTTATAATACTTCTGTAATCTCCAATGTTCTTGAAGCAAAAATGATATGTGGGATGACGGCATCTGCAATTAGATAAGAGAAAAGTTTACGAAATCCCAAGTGAGAGATACGGAGCAAAAGGGTAAACAAAAAATAATATGCAACTACGTTAGCAGCATCGGTTATCTCGAGACGAAAGTATAAGCATGCGAATTCTAAATATTTCTCTCAAGTATAGAGATACGAAAAATACGCACTAGAAACTACGGTCTTACAACTTTGTATATGGCATGGATACAGAACACATCCTTGACAAATCATGTATGTACAACTAATAAAAACAATAAAATTAGAGGTAAATATGAGAAAGGAAGAAAAATAAGAGGCATAAAGAAAGGTGAGTCATTGGGACGTCCCTGGGTATTCCCAAGTCTCAAGGCGTACAACCAGTCCATTGATGCTAGAAATTCTCTTACATTCTTTACAAATGTATGTCAAAAAAATTCAACACGACATTCAGTCAATTGTTTCTTTGGTATACATTTCATAACAATCGGTTAAGGCATTCTGATTTTATCGGATTTTTCAGATTTTTTATAACGTATGTTATCACTCTAACCCCAACAAATTTCCAGCTATCGAGCTGACACTTGACACAAAAGTTTATCAGACTTGACCTTTGGCATTGAATTGAAGCGAAATTGATGAAATAGTTCGGATTTTATAGTAAATTCGCATTGTCGTAATTTTTTTTTTTATAATGCTGTAACTCGAAAGCGGTTCTAGTAACTAATATAAAATTTTGGATATCGATAAAATAGTCAAGATTTTATAGAAATTTGCGTTTTCGTATTTTGTATTTCGAAATGGCAATTATTGGAATTTTCCTTAAATACAATGTGAACCGGTCAGATTAAAATAACTAAAATGTAAAAAAAGTTGCAAAGTAGCTCATATGTTTTTCATCTTGCAGAAAGGTGTTTCCCTATGAGGAAGACAAAATTGATCAACATATTTCCTCATAGAGGTAGCTTTGTAAAAATTTAAACCCTTTTTTAGTACTTGATTGAAATTCATCAGTAAAAAAAAAACATCAGCAAATAAGAAATTACAAAAATCAATGCAATTTTGTAAATTCGTTACACGTATTCGGTTAGTTATTTTAAAATTTTTTAAAATTAAAAAATTAAAAAAAATTAAATTAGTTATTTATATATTTATAAAACATCTAATAAATATTTATTGGTCAGACTTCATTGTGTGAAGTGCGATTCAATGTTCATTTTGTACATATGTAGGAATTTCCTTTTCGTTTTTCAATGATCTGTACGTCAATAACAACATTTTTTTTTGTATGTAATTGTAATTTCACGTGTCCAATTAATTATATTCCATTTAAACATCAATAATAATTTTCGACAAAAATATAAATATCCTCTCTTAGATGGCAAATAATTTCAGCATCCTATACACTATCCTGGAATTACGAGGAGTCTGCCCTGAATTCGTTAAAAACTCGGTTAACCTCGTTGACACGCAGTCAGTGTCTAAGTTACAGCGATTACGTATGCTATACTCGCGGCTCTGCTTACACATGAATCGTCGAAGCGTTACGGCAATTCCAGCTGAACTCTCCCTCTCTCCTTCATCATTTTACAAACCATCCAGTGTTGTTGAGACTGTCGACTAGCATACAGTGCGTTGCTTCTGGCACACACGAGATTCTACTGACATCTTCGTATAGCCGATTCTCATATATAACTCGTTATTATTGCTTCCAAGTTGTCGTTTTGTGGCTGCATAATCAGTGACGTGATAGTGTGTCTCGTGTCAACATACATTTTTTATTTACCGTATTTTCGGTAGCCTTGAATTTTTTTTTTTTTTTTTTTAATTTCTCATTGGTCTGTACATATTTGATCTTCTGTTTCCGCTTAAGACTGTTACTACTGAGTGTTCTTTTTTACTTCTGCTGTCAATAATAAAGCTCGCAGGCAAAGTGGTATTACGAGGATTTTACGAAGAATCTAAACGCGAGAACGCAGAAGAGTTAACGTTCACGAATACGCCAAGAACGACCGGTGTCGCTTATAGAATAATGTCTGCCGGTTCGGCTAGAGACAGACGTGAGTATAATTCTCGCAATGTTGATCTTACACGACAAAATATAAATTCATTGTCAAAAGCAGCATAGCTCATCATAAATGATGTATTTAAAAGTTGTTTCATGATATCTACGTGAATTTATTTTGGAGCATAGCAGGAATATTGTAAGAGATATTGCACACCGGCTGTTAAAGTGTGTGTCCTTGAAGCGTTTTATAACGCCCAGTGAGTGTATGCGTCCAAATGGCTGGACCTTCTACAGTCAAGAGACCCAAAACAAGGTATATTTAAGTCGAAGAAGTCGGAGCACCAGTAAAAATAAACCATCACGTAGCGAGCGAATCGCATAGCGATGCCAGAGTGAAGCTGCTTTCACATCGACGAGACTGTAAAAAAAAAAGAACAGCTATGCCACAAAAAAAAAAAACGGGATAGAATCAACGACGCACGCACACACTGAGGTGAGAGTTCTCAGGACGCACATTCACTAAACCGTGATTCGTATACCGTCACACACAATGCCATCGTTGGAGTCTCAATACGTTATCGTGATGGACTGGCGCCCATCAAAATCAATAAGGATTAATTAGTGGATAAATATAATTATAAGAAAGGAGGAACAAAGTTTAGATTAAAAGTTGCAGTTTGTCCTTCCTGTGTTTTGTAATGATAGATTTGTTATTCTAAAAAGTAGTGGTAATATTTGTAATCCTAAATATCACCTGTACAATTTAGTGTTTTTCTAAGTACCTTCAATATTTTTATATACATGTTGCTGTTTGATTTATGACGTCACTATAAAAAAAAAGGAAACGTTGTCTGCAGTTTGTAAAGTATTTTTTTTTCATTTTTTGTTTTACTTCTATCGAATGTGTAATTTTAAGGTGATGTGAAATCTTAACGAGTGCGAGAGAGATAGAAATAATCTTGTGACAGTTTTCGTTACCAATCGAGTAGTTTGTATATCGACTGGGACAATTTACCTTCGTATGAGAACAGCTGGCACTCAAAGTTTCGATTCGAAACGGATTAAAATGAATTTTTGTAATGTATTGTATTATTTAAATTCTTTACTGATTTGTTGTTTATTTAGTAGTTGTTTCATGTTCGTCATTTTTTAAACTTTTCTCGGAATGAAAAAGCAAATCTATTGAGACAGTATTAAAAATTCGATGATCCTGTTGGATCAACGTGCAGAACATCAGGTTATTTTATTTTAAAAACCTGAGAATTGTAAAATTTCTGAGTCTAAATATAGGTGAAATAGTAAAATATTGGAAGCGACATGTTCAATGAACCACAGGGGGTCCGGGGGCGAAGCCCCCGGATAGGTTTGGTGGCGAAGCCTCTCCAGCGGGGATTGGGGCGAAGTCCACCCTCCCCGATTCGAAACGTTGTTTGGTTTGTAGTTGTTTCATGTGCATGATTTTTTAAGCTTTACTCGGAATGAATTTTTTACAAGACGTATGCATAGGAAGAAAATTGGGCTTATTTTAATGTATATGGTCAATCGTATCGATATCTAATAATCTCTGTTAACGATCAATGATCATTTAAATTATATTTTGTACGAACAAACACGAAATTAAATAAATAAACACCTGCAATGGTTACATGTGGTATTCAATGTATTGTTTCCAATTATCGTGAAATTGTTATTTTGGGGTCGGTTAATTTGTCCTATCTACTCCACATGGTAATAGTTTTCATTATTTTGACATGTTTATTTTGTCTGATATTTTGACGTAGATATTGTGTCTTTTGTTGAAATGTTACGCACTCATCGTTTATTGTTAGAAAAATATTACAATTGAAGTTACTAGTAAACGTTTGTTTACGTGTGCACATAACATCAATTTTCAAAAAATTATATATCACCTCTTTTGCGGCTACGCCGATAGATATGTGTATGTTAATCACAACCACTTCTTCTCTTTATTTCTTTTAGAATTTTCTGGACGTAGACAAAATGACGAAGCGGAGCCTTTTCTCCTTCATCAAATCCACGGCAGTCCAGTGATGAGAGGGCGGAGACAGCATTCAGAGGAAGAACGGTTTTTGGTAGAAGAAATACCCGGTAGTCCTATTATGAGAGGGAGAGTTCCTAGAGTGACGTCATCGACGAGAATTGATGCCGACGTGGCCGCAAATACAACGACACACGTACCAGGATTGAACTATACGAGTGATACAATCGACGGTTCAATTAGAATGCCGGCAACGGCGCCGCCGTCATCATCAGATAGTTACGCTACCAGACCCACCCATTCTAGAGCACCGAATACCGATGACGCACCGCCATCGTACGAATCCTCGATACCGCCAACACAGATTGGATGGTCAACGCAGGTCACGTCAAAGGTGCCATTTCCAATGCCCTATATGCCAAACTACGACGACGGAAAATCGGCAAGCACTTTTTCATATCCACCGTCCGATGCGTATCCACCAATAGGGCTGTCGCCAATGGCCAAATCTTATCTCTCAATAGAGTCCTCAAGGTCTAAATCACCGATACCAAGTACATCGCCTTCACGTACGTAAAACGTTTTTCTTTTTATTATGAGGTGCATTGCAATGTAATGTGTTCTGTTTTTCGACGTTCCAGTTGTGGGGAGTATTTACTTATTTCTTTTGCTTGGTTTTGATTTTAGCCAGTCCCAGTTCTGAAATTTATAGGCCTGCTTATACTTACCAGACCAGACGTGCTGTAATGACACCGCAGCAACGACCTCCGTTCATAATGAACAGTACTAGTGATTGTAGGTTTAGCAGATCACAAAATCAGTCATATAGTAAGTATTAGTATCACATATTAAGGTTCAAAACAACGAATATTGAAGGGAAATGTAAAAATCTTATAAGTTCTCAAGTAAAGAATGGTCTTATTATTTTTAATATAATTTGGAGGGCAACCTTGTTGAAGGGTTTCAAGTTATTCGTCAGAAATGAACAGCTTGATTTAGAATTTTTTTTGTTGCAACAATAATATAGACAGGGATGATTAAATCCTCTTATTACCCTTAAAGAAATGATTTCTTAAGATTCATCAAAGAACAAACAGCTTTTCCGTCCACGTGTGTCGAAGATTATGCAAAACTGAATTCATGTCTCACGAATTTTTGGAAAATTGGCATATCAAAGACTCATGTATTGCTAAATGACTTCTAAAATTAATGTTTAAAATATAAATTTGCTGATGGATGTATATTTTGTTGCTTTTTCAGAATATGGCGGGATAGTAATTGCGGTCGTCTTCGTCACCTTCTTGATGATGCTATCACTGGCAGTAAAGTTTTTCATAAGAAACAGCTTTCGTAAATAATAACTTATAAGTGGACTCAGTAATCTAATGACGTGTGTGATAAAGAGATCAATATTTTGACGATACTTGCGGAACCACAAGAAATTATAACACTCGATGTTTACTATCGTTCGTACACTTATTTTTTATGTTTATAAATTTGCACTGATTATAATAAATAATAATAAATTAACTACTAAAAATGAGAAAATCTTTTTAAGAATTTATTGCTTTATATTCTTCAGACTAAGAAGCCGTTGATGCTTAACTGAATAGCTTTAAGTTTAATCGTTAGCTTAATAATAGCAAGACGACGGATGAATGAATCATTTTTCGTCCAGTAATCGCCGTACAGCTCCACCGCGATGAAAATGAGACGCGAACAACGAGAAAATAGTAGTGACAGATGTTAAATTCAGCCATTCGTGACAGCAGTAGCCGTATAACGCCGGTTCGCCCGTTTCCAAGTTTGTAATTATTTGCTAAACGCGTTATTCCGGTAACGGGGAAAGTTTGTCGCAATCTTATGGTTGTAGTAGAGATCGTACAGGAGTCAACTTCAACGGGGGAAGGAGGGGGGGGGGGGGGGGGGGCGTTTACAGTAGATGTAGTCAAGAGAAGGCAAGACCGAAGTAGAATCTCCTTTTTTTTCGTGGTGAAGAGCTGAAAGTGTAAGCAAGGAGAAAAGCAGAAAAAGCGAAGGGATGAGACGTCAGGTAAACGAGCGCAGTGATTAAAAATGCAAAATTAACATTGAGCGACTCTAGAGAATCGAGTGAGAGGAGGTTAGAAAGAAAATAATTAAGAAGAAGAAAAACAGAGATGAGAATACTGAGGGAAATATGAAAGAGGAAATGAAGTAAAAGAGGTCAAAGGAAGAGTCTCATCACTTTTGGGTGATTATAAAAAGACATTTTTTTGAAAAAATATGTAAAACAAAATGTGGCGTGCTTTTTCATATTGCTTTACAACATCCCAAAAGGACAAAAAAATTAGGGTCACGACTCTGGTCGATTAAACGTGGAATAGCCCGATATATATATGAGGTATTCCTAGCCAACAGAGTAAGCGCTCAATCCAATTAGCTCAATCATTTTTTATACTATTCTATAGGCTCGAAAAAAAAAAACTTCTCATTTTTTTTTTAGATTTTTTTTACCCGCTCTGGGTCAAAGTTCTAAAATTTGTATTTCTAATACAGGATTATCGAGACAAATTTCAAATTTTGAAACTGTGTTGAAAAATTTGTATTAAAAAAATTCATGGAAAAAAAAGTTTCAGTAAAAAAAATCTAAAAAAAATAAAAAGTGTTTTTTCGAACATATAGTATAAAAAAATTATGATGCATATTGGAAGAGCTCAGGTTTGAACGTTTACATTGTCCAGCAATACATCATACATTGCTCTTATTTCCTGCATAAATGTACTTCAACAATCATCAAAATTCACTCTTCAAGGATCCAAATTCCCTTTTCGGAAATATATATTTCAGTATCTGTCTGGTTATATAGCTCTATGCAGATATTCGCAGCATGGATTAACTACAGGACTAGATTGTACCAGACAGTATACACGCATTGCTGCAGGTAGGTACCTACTAGCGCATGGTATATATTGTAGATGAAAGCTTATAGGTTCCCAAACTACTCAATCGTCTGGTTATTCCGGGATAGAGTCTGGTTGGAAGCTCGCAGAGACCTAGTCGTATTATTTCCACTGGTAACGTAGCCCCAACCCGTGGCTGCGCCTGCTATACCCCGATTGTGAAGGTGGAACAATCGTTCGATTGTACGACTAGCACCTGAATAGGACGTATAAGTGTGACAGTGGTAGGAAGGGATATGGATCTGGATATAACCAAGGAGTTGAAGTGAAAGGGGCAATAGCGAAACTGATCCTGTACGATTTAAACCTGTGAACCCTCAAACCATGAGGGACATTACCTTTTATGACTCAAACTTTCGACCATACGCTTTTACTCATGAAAATCGATAGCCCTGAACGACTATATCGAATACCCCTAAACCATAACCACATATACTCCTTAACATAGTTCATATTCAATGGTGTACTATAGTGCTGTATATATATATATACACATTTGCAGTGTATATATTCAGCAAAATTTGTTCGCTACGCGGTCGTACTATTCGAGAATAAGCGGAAACGTTCACCGTGCTAACTCCAAACCAAATTCAAAAGGTAATTATAACTGTTCGTTAGTATTGTGTCATTGTGCTATTCGGGCTGCCACGAATTGCAGCCACGATTGTCACGATAACAACGTTATCCACATTCATTAAATTTACATATCCCAGTTTATGACTTTTGACGTTGGATATATGTCGATAAGACTTTTAAGGCTTAGCAACTTTACGTAGTTAATAATTGCTTCTTTTTTTCTTGTAATTTTGGATTAATTTATAAGAGTCAACAATAAGCAAGTATCGATAAATACGTCATTTTATGTTTTGAACATTTTGTAAAATTCTACTGATGTTGCTCAGGTAATCGATTCACTAGGCCAAATTAGCAATAAAACAATTGTGACAATAAATCTAATTGTTTTTCACATCAGTCAAGTATAAGATAGTCTCAATAAGATGTTTCTAAACAGTAATATTATTCAGAACTTTTTTCATTTCTTGTTTCACTTAAATTTCACTAAACATGAGTTTCCACTATTTTTTTCGAAACAAAAAATGCGATGTACAACTTTGAACATTGCTTCCTAATTATTTTCTATTGTTCAGACATATTCGTCGGATGAGGAAGCCAAAATATTGATCAATATATTTCTTCATGAAGGTTGCTTTGTGAAAAATGGAAAATAATGAGAACGTAACGTGTAAAATTCTCCTTCACTACTTTATTTCTATTTGTCTGTTGTAATTGAAAAGCGTGTATATTATTCGATAAAAAAAGGGCTTCTTATAATTTTCTTTGAATAATTCACTTATTTTGTGTAACTCTTTATGAGATTGACGGAGAAGGAGATCACCTTCGCGCTACTCTCATCTTTTTATATATTTTTTAGTTCGTGAAAAGAGAATACTTCGGTATTCGTGGATATATATATTTCGTAGGGCCAGAATGCCGGAGGGAGTAATATTTTCACACGGATGCTTGTATCAAAGGGATCACATGTTCACGGATACTGCAGTATAGTATACTATACCAGCAACCTATACACGTTTAATATGAGAGATCCTGTGGGCTCTCATGGATTTTCGGGGAATGAGGGATGATGACAGTGGAACAGGGATGGGGAGAGTTGGAAAAATCGAAAGCTCAGTGAATCGTGATGCCATGAATGCGCCCGTGCCGATACATCATTCCGGGACCTCACGCCTCCTGCAATCTCATATCGCTTTCCGATTCCATGCAGAGCATTGGACGAACTTTCTACCATTCTTGCGTGTTTTTTTTTTGTTCCGGCTCTTTCTCTACTAAGCCCTTCTCTTGGGGCCTTTACACGTCTATACTGCTGCCAGCCCCCTATAAACCCTCCATTCCGCTCATTCCCTTCACCCTCTGCGTATCTACCTCTCTACCCCATCGCCACATTTATCGTTACGCCGTATTTATGCATGAGCTTTTCCACATTGAGGCCCATTGTCCGAGATGCTAACGCGAATGATACATACACACACATTCATACACACTTCTTTTTGCCTTTCTACTTTTCTCATCTTTTCGACGATTTCTCGTTTCGGGTTTAACGTTTCCTGGATATATTTTGCACCAATCGTGGGTATAGCAACATCAACAGAATCAGATGTCGGTAGAATGCTTTTAGGCGACATTGACCCTCCAAGCTGAAAGCATGCTTAAGGCGCTCATCTTATTCTCATCTTGAATTCTGTTACGCTATGATTTTGCCGACCATGGCGGAAAAAAAATCTACAACTTCCTATGCTAAAAATATGTCATAACTGTCCAACTGTTTATAATAGAGTTTTAACATTATATTAAAAAGGCTGGAAAGTAGAACCTTGGAAATTGCTTCCTCGTCTCCACAACATTATTTTGTAAGTCTTCCGACTGTTTATCAATTGAAAGTACTGAAAGAAATCGTAGATTGAACAATATTTTTCGAGTCTTCATGAATCATGCGGGAATATCTAATAGAGAAGGTATCTTGAATCGCTCGGTGCGATCAAAACAAGATATAGTGAGTTTTGTGCGGCTTCGCCATCCTCATCCACGTCTTTGAGAAACCGTGGCGGGATATAAGATCTCGATCCTTTGAGAACGGAACGGTTGGACAAGATGAGACGCAATGAGACGACGATCGAGGACTGCGGTACGATGATCTTGCTGGTGTCGGTGGCCGTAACCGGAAACTCGGCGTATTCGTGGAGACTAAACGAACGGGAAGCTCTTTGAAGAGGCCATTTCTGGCTAAATCCGATGCGTCTTAACTCCGTCTCTCTCTATTTCTGTCTCGCGGGGTGTCTTCGACGTTATCACGACAATTGGATGGGGCAACTCTATATAGTTTCTGTCTTATGGTGAACTCACACCGTACTTCAGTGTAAATCATAAAATTCAAAAGTAGTTGAAGCTTATGATTTGAAATCGACGAAAGTTCCCTGAAGATGGAGTACCATAGGCTATTATTTATTTACATTTTGTTGTTTCATCTTCAACAGGAAAGATCCTCAGAATAATAACAAAAAAATACGAGATCAATTCGTTCACTTAAGGACCAAAGTATTTCAGGTTTAGCTGATATGTTTGAGTCTTTTAAACTGTATAGTGTAAAATTCATTCCAGATGCTTTCAAAAGCATCCCAGACGGTCCATTCGAGTTAAATGAGTATAGAAAGATCAATCTTTACATGTGCAGTTTATAATCCTTTGTACATTCCTGTGTGAAACCAGCTTTACTTTATCCGAGCAAATATCTCGCTGCTGCTGCTGCTGCTGCTGCTGCTGCTACTACTCGACCTCGATAAGCTTCAGAAACAGCCCTTAATCGTTTCCCTCGGCAATGACCGGGCGCTCGCAACTGCTACTGCATCGTACTCATTCTACGCCAACGAGAGGGTACTCGCAAACGTAACGTCCGGAGAACATTTCTGCTTGCCGTTGCGGCACCCCTATTGCAACATTGTAGCCCAAGCAATGACTTCATCCGTTGCTAGCACCATCATACAGCTTCCACTATAGTTTTCCTCCCCCTAAAACAAGAAGAAAGTCGCTATCTTCTCCAAAGAGTTTTTCCGCCACGCATTCGAAGATCGCATTAAATTCTTATACCGAAATGGGTTGTAACCGCAAATACCAATTACGTTAAATACTCACCGGAAGCGATAAAAAAAAAATCGTTGTTACGAACGATATCGTTAGGAATTCGCATCGTCTTCGGACGAATAACGATGGCCATTTCGTTTTATCCTTAAATAAGCTTTAATTCTCTATCCTTTAGGATCAAAGGTTAGTGGGTAGAGGAGAATTGGCAAGACGAAGGAATTGCAAAGGAATCGTTGGATAGGACGAGCGGCTCTCGGTAAGTTCCTGGATAGTTGTTTCCGAAAGTCGAGGCATTTCTTTTTCTCATCATTCGTCGTCTCTTTACTTCTCTTTTTGCTCTTCGATTTCGATCAACCTCGTTACCGAAAGTTCTTTCGCACTCTTGTACTTTTTGTCTCTTCGATGTGTCCCCCCCAAGTGAATGGTATATATACACTGCATCGTCTCAGTCGTCTGAGCGACGTGCAACTCGTCGTAAGTGAATACCACTCGTGTAACTGGTGCACGAATTCACAGACATGTATGTATGTATGCAAAAAAATCAGGGAGTGAAAAAGAAGAGCAGTGAAATTAAATTGGAATGTCTCAGAAGGCCCCGTCTATGGAGAGCATGCATAATATAGTATCTGGGTACAATCTGACGACTGGTGTAGCACACCATATCTACACATACAACTTTGTCGATGCCCGATGAAAGGTGTACGGAAACATCAAGAGATTCGGTAGCGACTCGATACCATCTAAAACTATTCGTTGGTTTGAAGTCGTTGCATGAAAATAAACTCTAGAGCATGGCTAGAGGAGCAGTGATTACAGCAATACGTATATTTTACTTTCTCACAGTGGAAACTTTCTTTTCACAATTTTTGTTGTTGTTGAGATTTTTATGTCAGTATACTCAGTGATAAAATCGTGGCTTTTGTCTAGCTTCCGCAAAAGTTTACCTTTCTCACATACTTTCCTCATTGAGGTAGCTTTTGTAAAAATTCAAAAACAATGAGGAATCTACAAAGTGCTACTTTCCAACTTTTAAATTCTTTTTTTTTTTTATTAATTATTAGGTTTGTCTCAATTCTCATATGCGGTCACCGAATCAACAACTAAACGACTTATTATTCCAATGCTTCTGTAATGATTACAGTCTGAGCCTATATTTGTCAGGATCTAATTGTAAGTACGACTACGAGGCTTATTATTGTCACGCCGCTGTCACCAAGTACATATATTTGCAGCTCGTGGTAATTTTGAAATACAAGCTCCCGACTTCAAAGCTGCCACCGGAACGTGATGCATTATGTTAACACACGGATTGGGGGCGTTTACCTCGACGAGACCCCATTCCCGCTCGCCGTTCCGCGCGGGCCACACTAACGTTTCGTACTCGACTGTAACAGTGTAATTATCTCATGTTGTGGCTTTGCACCCATCTAACTCAACAGCAGCCAATGTAGACACGTATATCTAAACTTACGTTTCGCTGCAGACAGTTACAGATCTATTAGTGCCTTCAGGTAGTTATCGTGCGATAGTCCGAACAAAAAAGAAATGATCTGATCACTTTGTGCTGAAGTCTCGAGAAGTTCAGACTGAATTTGCAGCCTAATTATAACCATTTTTCAACTCTAAAATCAAACAGTCAAGACCTTTTTGTGGCAATTCGTTTAAAATTTTTATTTGTAAAAAAAAATATTGGCTGCAATTGTAAGAAGGGTTCTTTTACTACGATAAAAGAATATCACTCTATTTTTGCTTTGTACACTGCAAAAAAAAAAATGCGATCTTATTGTTAATCCTATTTGGTCTATACAGTGATGTTGAAATTAACACCAATAATTGTAACTTAGTTAAAAATTCTTATAAAGTGTATAATTTTTATCAGAAACAATTTTTCTTTTAATAAATATTTTATTCCAAACCGTTTTATCGAAAAAAGGTAAATTTTTGTAAAATCATTACCACTCTATCGTTTCTCGCAAAAATTTCATACGAATCATTGTCTAGCGTTAGTTCATTTATATTAAAAAATTCTGTCCAATTTTTCGTAATTGGCTCGAACTACTGTGAGACCGACTTTTTTCAACACGCATGCTGCGATGATAAGGGCGATATTCACTTTTAAGATATTTTCTTAGCCGCACGACACGCAGAAGTAAAAGCAGATGTATAAGAAAAGTAGACGAAGCAGACGCACGCAGTAGGAAGAAAGCTGTGTAGCATCTGCAACTAGAGAGTAAGCTTGTCGCGAAATACGATAAACTCTTGGAAGCCGTCGTGAGTGACAACGTGGAAAAATATTTACCCGAGTCCCGTTCTCCTCTCGTTCCTATCCTTGACTCGCGAGAGAAGCTCTCGCGAGCGAAGATCCGACGACGAAGACGACGACGACGACGACGACGACGACAGCATTGGGGGTCTTCCGCGCGTCTCGACTAGTTCGTATTTCGTATAACAGCGACGCGAGGCTTCGATATATTCCAGAACCCGCTATTCCAGGAGCGTCAACCTTCTAGTCCTTAGTCCTCGAGCAGACGTTCGCCCCCAGCCCCTCAAGAAAACCAGAAATGACGCAGACGGCCTGTGTCTGCTTTCCCCGCTTGCTTCCTTGTGTATCCTTGTCAATCTAACCTTTTCCCGAAGCTGGTGCTATCCACCAACTTTGGCTCTCTTTCTTTATTCGCAAGGCGTAATATTTACATAAATCAGCTATGCAATCTCTTTTTATGTATTTTCATGAAGAAAAAAAAAAAAAAAATTGCGAACTTTTCGGTATGGGGCTTTATTTTTTTGCGTCGTCATTTATGTGGACTGCCGACACATATGTACTCGTTGTAAGCTCTCAAATATGAGACAATCCATACCAATTCAGCCGACCGATTTTTCAAGGTTTCTAAAAAATGTTATAATTTTGCCAAGATCCATTTGTCTCGGCCAAAATCGAATTGCGTCGAAACCGAGGACCAAAATGTTTAAACTTTCTCTCTTAGTGCCACTGCTCGTTTTGGTTAATCTTCTATAATTTATAAATTCATAAATGAAAGATGACACAACTGTAGAAAAAAGTAGACACAATACGAAAAAGTTGGGCAGGATTCACGACCGAGGGCGCCACCATATGGATTAGAGTATAACTGCGTATTCAATACCTTTCCTGGATAATTAATTAACTACGTAAATTCGATCATCCTGAAAATATTTTTCATCCGAAATACAAGAAATCACTCGTACATTGAGAAAAAAAAATAGTTATGTCAATTTAATCTGTGTCTGTTGATGAAAGAATAATTAAAAAAAAAAAAAAATGAAATCTTGTTTAATTGGAAACGAAGAAAAAAAAAGTTTAGCTGAAAGTTTGTTCGTACTTTTCTGATATTTTCAACTAAGTTCAGTAAAATTTTCAATTTATTAAAGTAGGCCCTAAGGACTGAAAATAAAAATGACAGTATAAATGTAGATTTGGGGCATTAGGCACTTTTTTAAAATAAATATAAAACTACTATTCTGGTTACTTCATTAAAAAGACCGCATCTTTATGATTTCAAAGCAGTGACCAGCTTTTGGTTTTGCCCGATCGACACCCGAGACATAGAGAGTTGAAACTACAGAACATAGATTTTTCGATAATTTTCTCTCTAATCTCAAGAGGGATACAAAAAATTATTGAGTCTTACAGATATGAAAAATTCTTTCCATCATATTAAGGAACGAGATTCCGTAGTTCAGAATCAAAATCTGATCTGATGACTATCGAAGTCATCAAAATTTTGGCCCTATTTACGAAATATTTATGTGATCACAAAATATCCTGATAATATTTTTGGAGAAATCGGTGAGAGATGAGATTTCGAGGATAGTCGACTTGACATTGTCTCACTCTATTTCTTTGTCATATCCTCCTGTATTTACGGTAAAGCCTGATATTTTGATATTCCGTGAAGTGACACTCGCAAATTTGATTTGTTTTACACAAGAAAGCTTGGAGTGAGAGAAGGCGGACGTGCCAAGATGCACGAAAATGGAACGAGGGAGAATAACGGGGTGGAAAGCTGGAGTAGAACCGGAAGGGCGTTGATGGTAAGATTTTGCGAGTGGCAAAGGGCCGAGGCACTAGAGTCAAGTGCCAGTTTGGTGGAGATGGTGCTATGCAGAGACGTCGGAGAATGACGACGGCGAAGCCCGTTGGTTTGAGTCTCAGAGGAGTAGTACCTACCTACGTGTAAACCGCGCGCTTGTTGATGTTGACGGCTTTCACTATCGTACTACACATTGAATCTGTAAAATCGCAAGAGGCACCTTCTTGATAGAAGAGTGCTCGAGATTGAGATAGAAAGAACGAGAGGGCGATAACGACACGATACAGTGATCGCCACATCAACTTATTGATCCGGTGTGCCGCTATACCAACATTCATCAGCAGCTGGAAGAGTAATTAAATTTTTTTATTTCATATCAATTTGAGTGTAAACGAAAATTGCGAGTTACAACTTTGCACATTGTTTCAATATTATTTTGGATTATTTTTAAATTTTTACAAAGCTTTGTAAAAAAAAAAAAAAATCGTTAATAATTTCATCGCTTATTGCTTTTTTCCAAAATCTTTATTATTTCGAAGTGGATCTTGTCTAGAATATTTAAGATATAGACGTTCCTCTTGTCTTTCATCATCAAAATAAAAAGTAACGTTAGTCTATCAAAAACAATGTTGTACTGTATTTATTGCCACGATGTGCTTAGTAAATGAAAATGAAATGATTTTTTTTATCGATAATTTTTATTTTTATTTTCTCAAGAACAAAGCTATCTATTGCTGAAGAGAAAAATAATCCAAATAAAAAGTACCGTTGAGATTCGACAGAGAGAATTGGAGAGTTAGCTTGCAGTACTGCAGTGTGCGGCTGCACGTTGTACTGCAGAGCGTTGAGGTGCTCTGCAGTGTATATATACTCTCGAGAAGGCTTTGTGAGGGTCGAAGCACAGGGCTGAAAGTAGTAGCAACGTGACCCAAAGGATCAGCCTTGAAATCCTCGCCCTCTGATACGTATCGTCCGAAAGTGGGTATTATATCTTGAAAGTAGAAAAATCCACCGGGAAAAAAACGAGAGCTCTAGAACGAATAGCGAATACCAACTTATATACAATGAACGTAGAATTCTATGGCAATGTATAATAATCTCAAGCGTATCACTGTAATTCCTCATAAGGGTCAATTTTTTTTTATTAATGTAACATAATTTTTTTTTGCGCGAAAAACTCCGAAAAGAATGGAAGCAAATGTACACCCAGTTTGGATCTAGGATTAAAAATGTTTATATGTGATACGAGATTTTTGAGAATTTTTTTAGATTTTTCAATTTGGGCTAATAATATTTTCATATTAAAAAATCGCAATTAATTGAATATTAAAAATAAAAAATTTGTAAAAATTAGAATTTTTTTTTAGCGCTCCGTAGAGTTGACAGAATATCACAAAAAGTCGTGGACGAAATTCGAGAGGTCCATGGTCAGAACCAAGTCGACTCGGTGCAGAATTCCCCATACCCAGTACTAGAAGATCTGTATTTGTCGCTACGGAGATTATATTTCCATGAGCATTCGAGAGTATACAGTCGGGTTCTGAAGGCAAGGAACGGTCGCGTTCAGGCTCGTTGCAGTCGAAGCTTTTCCGGCAGCTGCATTATCTAGCTTATCCGGTATTAGGCTTACTCAACTGCCTGGAAGGAGGTGAAACGTCGTCCGGTTCTCTTGGATGCTGCGGGACGATCTGTCAGGTGTAGGGGGATCAATCGAAAGGGTAACGTATATAAAATAATAAAAAATATTCCGGTTTAACTTAATGCAATGACCTGACTAGATTTTTTTTCAAATGATACTTCAATTTTTCAAGGCTTCTGGATTTTCTTTACTGATATTCTGTTAATTTTTGCTTACTGTTATTATTTCGTTGCAAAATTCTAATTAGCAGCGTTTTCCGAAACTGAGATTGAGCTTTACAGGACTGAGTTTTCCTAAACTGAAATTTATAGAGTCAGGAGAAAGTTAGTAAAATTAATTTTTAAAGAAAGGCTATAAAGAACAATCTTAAAGATGAAAGGAAAATTGCGGAACAAGTATAGAATAAAGGGACATAATAGCTGTAAGGTTAAGGATAAGAAGTAAAAGGGATGGAACTATCACTCCTCTTCTTTTCCCTAAGCGAGAACACGGGAATACAGCTTCTAATGAAGCCATCGACAACACGTCTCGTTTTCAGACGTCGTTCTCCCTCATCCCCCAAGCACGTCATACTCTTCGTGTTCATTCGTTGGCGCTCCCGGTCGAACGTTTTGCTTCGTCTCTCCTCTGAATGAATGAATTTCGCGCGTGCCTCCTACAATAAGTATTGGAATGCCGTAATGGAAGCCGTCTACGGAATATCGTAGCGTCCTTTCGAAACGCCAGCTCAAGCCATGCCATCAGAACTCTCTAACCGTCCTTAAGCTCCGTGGCAAAGGCCCACTCTGAGAATTGACGTGTACAAGAGGGTGCCGCCTCAGACCATTACGCTCGTCAAACGCTTCACCCGCAATGTAAACAATTTTTTCTTTCTTTAATACACACCGACATTACTGATGTCTCTCAGACATCTTTATATTCATTCACTATTCAGTAATCTCGTGAAATTAAAGAAATATAATTTTTTAAAAAGTAATGAGTACATATGCGTGTACTCGCGAAAATATTACGTGAAAATATCTTTAGTTGACCATGAATCTGACATCTCGTTTCATTTTTTTTAAATCTTTTCATTAGTTAATGGATTTTTTTTTTTCGTAAAAAGTGCTTAAAAAATGGACACAATACAATACAATACAATACAGGATTTTTGTGAAAATTTTCAAACTTTTATATTTGGGCAAGAATTTTTGTAATTACAATTAGGGCAGATATAAAATTATTAATTTTTCATAACTCAAGCATCAACTTTTTTCATCTCAGTTATTTTTTTAGCGGAAAAAAAATTTAAGCAATAAAACGTATTAAAAAGAACGTATCAGCATACTGCAATTTTCTGGATGTATTTAACGATATCTATATAAAATTAATGTTATGTCTCTTGCAGATATTGCATTTTCCAAGAAAGTAAAACCATTGTTTTTATTACAATGTATGAAAAGAACCGAATCTGCGAATTAAGTGCGAATCCTCAGAACATTGAGCGGAAAAGTATATATTATACAAGCCGGTGTCTAATGCCTACTCAGTACTTGGGGATTCCATTCGAAAGACGATGAAAAAAAAAATAGAAGTGATTCTAGAGAGTCAACGCAACCGGCGTGTTTTTTCACGATCGAAAAGGTATTCTATTTATTTCTTGTTTTAAGAGCGAGAGAAGAAAACGAAACAATGAAGTGGGTGAAGCGCAGCGAAACAGTGATGTAGACCAGTCATGGGACATTGAGGAAGGGTAAGGGGAATAAGCGGACAAAAAATACAGACCAAAGTCTGTAGAATAAAGAGAGAACGACAGGAAAATCCTGGCTGATAGAAGACAGGAGAGCATGGAATCGAGGTAAAAGTGAAAAAAAAAAAAAAAAAAAAAAAAAACAGAGCGACAAGTTCGAGTGAGAAACGATAGGGAATGGCGAGAGAAAAACCACCCGGAGTAACCCCTGAAGCTGGGCCCCTCCCCCCCTTTCCCCAGGCTAGGGTGAATTGAGCTCTTGGCACTTGACTTTTAAACCCAGTAAGCGGATCAGTCTACCTACTCCTAAATGTCTACTCCGTCGTTCTCCAAAGCTCAATCTCTCACTATACCTACTGCTTTTCCCGTGCTTTCGTTCGCCTCCACTCATTCCTGTTACTCGTCCAGAGCCCTCGGACCGATTTTCTCTCTTAGTAGTTGAGGGAACTGCTTCACGAGAACGCTAGTGTACACGGAGGGATTAAAAGGGCCGTTGCGTTTTGTCTCCACTATGTCAACTATTACTAGCTTCTTAATGTGGAAATGTGCAATGAGTATCATATATTCGGAGATAAATGTATCTCTTGCTGTTTGATATGCCAATGTGTATTTATTAGTTTGTGTTATTTTTTACTTTTTTTCTTCTTATGTCTTCCACTCAGTCCAAGTACAGATTCGGGCTCAAAAAGAAACGATAGGCAAGCCTTGGAATGAAATCCTAAGTGGTGCTTCAATTGACTTTTATCCTCAAAACATGAGTATAGCAAAAACAAAAAAAAAGGTATTCCTTTAGACACACCAATAACAGAATTAATCAATTTTCGAAACACGCCAAGAAATGAAGTACTTTTGGGCGAGTTCAAGGTAGAACGTAAATATGTATTTGTTTCAGGTGTAAGTAAATATATGCTACATATTGTATGCGTGAATTTCTGCAAAAGCTGACTTTCATAAAATCTTATGAACCAAGTGGAGAAGGAAATACAATCCAACTATCTGATATGCCACCGACGATGACGATGTGCTGCACCGAATGAGTTGCCATAAATGCGAGTGAAATAGCGCCAGTATTATAACGACAGAAGCAAGTAAGTAGCACATCGTCTTAAATAGCTTCTCTTGTTCATATTCAACCAGACGACGACGACGACGTGGGACAGATGCGCTTTAAACTTTACCGAAGGACCTTGATCGCTAGACGGTCTCTCCTCTGCACGTCATCGCCACACAAGCACAGTACTGGAATAGCTTGGACGACCGCATGAACTAAGGAAGGAAGGATTTAATAATGGAGAGAGTCGGGCTAGACGTTGGGTACACATCGAGATTGGTACACATGGCCCAGGCGTCTTCAATATCCGAGCAGAAGCAGTGGCAACTCGGCTCTGTTCGTTGTGCGCACCAAGGACCCTTGGAGCTTTCCTTGTCGTACCATTGTTTGAGCGTGAGGAAGGAACAAAGTCTAAGACGCTAGTTCGTCCGAGTCGATAAAGCCACCACAATATAGTTAGAATTATTATTACTCTCAGTACTATATGTCACATTGTCTATGGGTTGTCCGATTGGGTCCGCAATTTTTTCTGTTTTTTTCGTTTCGAGATTTTTCATGTCATTCCATTTTCAAACTGTGAAGGAACGTCCAAATATCCAAAATATGTTCTGTATGCGATATCTAATAATATAGATCAACTACATTTGAATGCAGTTTTGAAATCGATTTTCTATTCTTCTTTTCAATATTTTGCCTGTGTCATGCTGCCATATCCATATAAGTGCGATATCGAAATTGCACAGAAGAAAAATAGTGGATTTTGCATGATAAAAGTGACCGTCTATATAACACCGCCTATGAACATCTTAGAGAAAAAAAATTTCAAAAGTTCGACGATCCCATCAACAAGCTCCTTTCTCGACCACGACCACAAGAATCAAGGTATTTCCGATGCAAGAGCCCGAGAGCCTTCGTCGTTGGGACCGCCACGAGAGTTCTATTTCAATTCCAGCAAGGTAATTGGAATTGTTTGGCGCAGACACCGAACGAGCCGCTTCCACTCGTCGTCCTCAACCCCTTCGACCCTTTCCACCGCGAGCTTTTCTTCGTAGCTATATAACTTGCCCGAGTCAACCCCATCCGCATCGACTTTAACCCCGACGACCCCGACATCACCCTCTGAGATTCATTCACTCTGACTCACTCAAAATGCACAGGGCACGAGGTTTAGTAACCAGGTTTTGAAATAAAAAGTAGAATGCACGAATTAATTGGGAGACTTCTTTTTTTAATTGAAAAAAAAAAAAAAAAATTCATTTTAATAATCGTTAAAATAACTAAAGCATTCAATTTGATACTGTTGCATTAAAGGTTGTTTTGTAAGTGTCTCGATAGGTCGAGGCTTCGAATTCCGGTGACTGGGTTTCGGTGAAAAATTTCGACTGCAAAAATTTCTTTCACAGTACCAATTTCTTCAATTTACATTACTCATTAAATACACGTTATTTAATGTTGCTGATTTGATCTACGAATGGTCGATCTCTCGAAAAGAGGCCAGTCGATATATAATTTTCAAAATATAGCCACACGTGTCTGAACGATTGCTCGTGATTTGTCGTCGATTCAAGCTGTTTGTCTGCACTTTGACTGAACATATCTATATGACATATCCGGTGAGCGCGTGTTTTTATATTCGCATCAGATTCCTTATAATCTGATGTGCAAGTAGCGTCTTTCTTATCTGCGTTACCTAATATCAAAAGTTGTTTATTTCTATTTATTGAAATGTCGCGGAAGCCATCGTTCGATAAGACGCCATGTTAGAATTCTCGATATCTGTGATAAAGATTGGCAAATAAAGTAGAGATTCATAACAGAAAGATTTCGCACTCAATTTACGTTATGTTGTAATTCACAGTGCGGAATTTACTTATTTAGTGCACGACTCGTAGATGTCGAGTGTAATGTAGTAAGACATTTTACTGATTACGCACCATTTCGCGCATCTCGTATATTGTGGTTGGAGAAAACGTTCTATCAGCACGTGAGTGTGAGGTTTAACGTGTCTATGTATGAAGCTCAACAAGGGCTTAATCCCCTAAATTAGGACCTAACCTAAATTGGTGCAGTAAACATATTGTACGCTGAGAGCCATTTAAGTTATACAATTAGCTTTTCAGGCAAGGAGCAAATCATAAGTTATGCAAATTTCATTGTCTTCTTATTACTCACATAAGAGCATGAAAAATTCCGCAAAACTATCTATGAGTCTTGAAAAATAGGCTTCTTTATAAAAATATATTTTATTATTACAATCTAACATTTTATACTGACTCTGCAGTGAACGGTTCTAAATGGGTGCAATAAAAGTCAGCGAATAAATCTCTTTATCCAATCTTGATCTCCGTTCTCTTTTCAGTTGTTCGTATGGCGTATGGAACCGGTCATCTCATTCTGGAGAATTAATTTCCCGGGTGTTTCCGTTTCTATCTGATACGCGAGTTTATCCTAATTCCTACCTCACTAACGATAATGTTCTGATCGCACAAGTCGTTATCAAAACCAATGAGCAAGAGAAATGATATGGGTAACAGTAATTTCCTTGCGATAGTTGCGTCGTTGGAGCTCCTCGAAGTCGACGGGGAGCCAGCGAGAGTTGGAAGAGGAGATGTGACGGTGTTGTTGTACGATAAGAGACGCTATGTGTCCCCGATAAAATGAGTTTGTCGAGATAAACGAATTTCAATACATAGTGAAGGAAATTTAACGATTCTTACGCAAACTGACTTCAACTATTTTTACATGTTTCTTCCTCTTTCGTCGTATGCGAAATAGTTCCGAGAATATAACATGTACCATCAGTTAGAATAGATTGGGCTGAAGGTTTATGTTCTCCTAAACGAGTTGCAAAACTTTGTCTTCATCACTTAAATAAACCCTTAGAGTACTTGCACATGTTAGATGACATTGTATACGTAGATCGGTTGCAGGGGGATTTCCAACTGTCTTTCGCTTTCCGAAGAAACCATTAAGTCAATAATAGCAGGCCTACGCTCTGTGGAGGAATGAGTCAGACTGCAATGAATCAGCGTGATCAGTTGAATTCGTTTTATGTTCTAGCTTTGTCCCAATAACGATCTTTTTATCTTCTTATACAATGTTATCTTTTTGCTACCGAAAACTGTGCTTATTTCGCAAAAATGTATTGGATATAAAAGTGAATGAATCGTTTTGTTGCATTGTTGATACATGTCGATGAATGTTTTTGTGTATCGTAACTGTAAGACCACCAGCAGCGATGCTCGGATTGGAGATCTCTCGAAAAGTGGTAAATTCTTCCAAAATTTCAATATTTCAGACTGCCAACGCCCGACCTTGAAACACATATCCCGGAGACATCCAATGATAATGCGGCATTTTTAAATCAAATCTCTTGTACCACAAATATAGCCTCTGATCGTTGATAAAGCTGTATGTTTTTACTATCTGTCTATCGTGCATCAGATAATCGTTAAATATTTCGTTGAATCAATCGTGCGGCACAGTCGAGAATATGTCCTTGAAATCATTCTCCAGAGACGAATTATTTAGTAAATCTGTCGTGGAGCTTGAAAATTGTACATTCTAATGAAATATTTTTATGTTAATAAGCTTGGATCCGCTAAGTTTGGAGGTGTTCGAAATGAGGTGAAGTTGTCCCAGAAGAATTGATCGAAATAAAAAGTATATATTTAAATCATTCGTTTATTTATAATATTTAAATAGTTTTGTATATAGGTAAAAATACATCATTCATATAATAATGGTGATTCAAATTTTCATTCATTCTACTTTTCACGCCAGTCCTCTACACGAAGTTTTCAATTAAATAATAATTATTTTATAGCCGAAAACGAAAGTCAATGATTCCGGATGGTGTTGTAATTCCGAAGATTTTGAGAAAGAAATCAGCTACAACCTGCAGATCGATACCGTGACTTTGAAGCCTGTGAAGGATATCTTGGAAGATCTTGTTGGTGAAAAGCGCGTTGGTGACTGCCTGGAATTTATCGGAGCTAATGAGTTCGACGAGGTCAGCGAATTCTTCGGAATTCTCGAGTTTATCGTTGTAGAGAGCCTTGATGTCATCAACGGGAAGGGTAGCCTTGATTTCATCGATCATGCCAGCTATTCCATGAGTATTCCTTGCATATCTAGAGTACGTACTGCCGGAGATGCCGATGAGCTTATGAATTTTCGCGATGTAAGTTTTAACGTCGAGACCAGATTCTTCCAGAGACTCTAGGAGATCGTTGTATTCCGGTATGTCGTGAAGGTCGTTAACAAGTTGAATGAACTCTTCAGAATGAATATAAGATGCGGCGGCCTTGACTTCTGCGTCGAAGACAACGTGTTTGATCACGATGTTACGGATCTTCTTGACGTTGAGGAGGTCAATAAATTCTTGGAGGTCATCTTCGAGAGACCTGGTTAACCGTAAGGGCCGTAAATCGGGAATGTCGATACCAAAGACTTTCTTGAAGAAGCCGATGATGGCTTCGAGGTCAATGCCGTATTTTTCTGCCTGAGTTCCCAAATTCTGAACGTCTTTATTACGTGCAAGTTCGTCAATAATTTGCTGAAATTCAGAGGCCTCGAGACGTTCGACCATATAGCTGAAGGCCTTGGAATTTTCCTTTTTATCCTCGTAGAGGGCTTTGATTTCTTCTCGGGGTAGAATAGCTTCGATTGCATCAAGCATTCCGCGAACACCACCTCCAGGTCTCAGCATTCTTCTAAGTGGAGATGGATTGACTTCCGGAATTCCCAAAAAAAGGTTCATTTTGTTAATGAATTTGAAGGCAGGCAAACCGGAGTTCTCGAGGTATTCAAGGAAAACTCGAAATTCTTCATTTTGTTGAGCAGCGATAGCGAGCTTCTGGAATTCTTCGGATCGTATGTATACTGCGGCTTTCTGGACATCGGGGTCGTTAAAAAGATAATCGATAGAGATCTCAACCACTTCATCAACAGGTACGAGGTCCAAGAAATCTCTGAGGTCTTCAATCAGCTCATCGCTGGCACGCGGCAATGCTGTTGTTGGGAAATGCAAACCAAGAATGGTGTTCAAGAGGTCAGCAATAGCTTGGAGGTCAACCTGATACTCCTTGAGCTTGTTGATGACGATTCGCGCTTCTTCTTTTACCAAAACGGCATCAACAAAATCCTGGAATTCTTGGGAACTCAGACGCGTGATGAGATTAGAAAATGCTACCGAATTCTCAAGTTTCTGGTAGTAAAGAGCTTTGATATCGTCAATCGGTAGTATAGCCTTGATGTCAGCGATGAGGCCATTAATACCACCGGTAGCCTTGGTTAAGCTCCTTTTGGTAAGGTAAGACGGCTTGAATGGAGGAATTCCCAAAATTCCATGGATCCTGTTTAAGAAATCATAAGCTGCCAGCCCAGATTCTTCAAGGAATGCCAGAACATCATGTGCTTCTTTAATTGCCTCGACATCCACGACGAGTTTATGGAATGCATCACTCTCCATGTATTCGATAGCTTCCTGAACTTGGGGATCGTTTTCCAAATAATCCAGAGCAATTAGAGTAATTTCATCAATGGGCAGAAGTGCGAGAAAGTCATCAAGATCATCCTGGAGATTACTGCGAGCTACACGAGCTACAGGTTTCGGGAAGTGCAGACCGAACATGGTTGCCAAGATGTCAGCGATAGCTTGGAGATCGACCTGATACTCCTTGAGCTTGTTTATGATGATTCGCGCTTCTTCTTTTACCAAAACGGCATCAACAAAATCCTGGAATTCTTGGGAACCCAGACGCTTGATGAGATTAGAAAACGCTACCGAATTCTCAAGTTTCTGGTAGTAAAGAGCTTTGATATCGTCAATCGGTAGTATAGCTTTGATGTCAGCGATGAGGCCATTAATACCACCGGTAGCCTTGGTTAAGCTCCTTTTGGTAAGGTAAGACGGCTTGAATGGAGGAATTCCCAAAATTCCATGGATCCTGTTTAAGAAATCATAAGCTGGTAGCCCAGATTCTTCAAGGAATGCCAGAACGTCATGTGCTTCTTTAATAGCCTCGACATCCACGACGAGCTTATGGAATGCATCACTCTGCATGTATTCGAGAGTTTCCTGAAATTGGGGATCGTTTTCGTAATAATCCAGAGCAATTAGAGCCATTTCATCAACGGGCAGAAGTTCGTGGAAGTCATGAATATCATCCTGGAGATTACTGCGAGCTACACGAGCTACAGGTTTTGGGAAGTGCAGACCGAGCATGATTGTCAAGATGTCAGCGATAGCTTGGAGGTCGACCTGATACTCCTTGAGCTTGTTGATGATGATTCGTGCTTCTTCTTTTACCAAAACGGCATCAACAAAATCCTGGAATTCTTGGGAACCCAGACGCTTGATGAGATTAGAGAACGCTACGGAATTCTCAAGTTTCTGGTAGTAAAGAGCTTTGATATCGTCGATCGGTAGTATAGCCTTGATGTCAGCGATGAGGCCATTAATACCACCGGTAGCCTTGGTTAAGCTCCTTTTGGTAAGGTAGGACGGCTTGAATGGAGGGATTCCCAAAATTTCATGGATCCTGTTTAAGAAATCATAAGCTGCTAGCCCAGATTCTTCAAGGAATGCCAGAACGTCATGTGCTTCTTTAATTGCCTCGACATCCACGACGAGCTTATGGAATGCATCACTCTGCATGTATTCGATAGCTTCCTGAACTTGGGGATCGTTTTCCAAATAATCCAGAGCAATTAGGGTAATTTCGTCAATGGGCAGAAGTGCGAGGAAGTCATCAAGATCATCCTGGAGATTACTGCGAGATACAAAAGCGATCAGGAAATCTTCAAGCTCGTCATGAAGTTCCTGTGTTGCACGATTTAAATTGTTGACAGGACTAGCGTGAACATTAACAGCCCCCGACAGGGCCAAGCCCACTAGAAATGCCAAGGAGAACTTCATCTGCCGTGAAACAGAATAAATTTTGTCAATATTTGTTTTCGGTCTACTCACTTCATACGTTTAATCTCAACATTCGAAGCACTTGTTACTTACCGTCGCATCAACGACACACCGCGTCTAATGATATTGGATGGTGTTTACAAGCTTTATATACGAAGTATCCCCCGAATCAGCATTATCGGATGATGAAGCTTGATTGTATAGATTGTCGATATTTTTGGTAGTCGATAAGATTATTTGACAGAAGTACTGAGATGCAGAGAAGGGTAGATTAGGTTAGGATTATAACGACGATGTTGGCACCTTTCATCGTTCATGATAACGATATGTCGTCTCGCCGCCAGAAAGATAATTGCATCCCTCCCTCTTTCTTGTAAAATGAAACATGTTATTAATTAATTTAACATTGAATTACGTGGAATCAAAAAATGTCGTGATGACATTAAAAAAAATATAGTACAATCTTATGGAATCTGTAAAGCTAAAGTAATTTCATTTCACGAATTCCACTTTCTTTCGGCCTTCTTTACATGTGACACGGGTAAAAGTCGGTTCATTCCAACAAGAAAGTAACACGTGCTGCAAATAGCCCTTCCCATAGTCATTCGATATACATATATTTTTTATAATTCACATTTTCCTCGGTTTGCCGGCATTGCGTCTATTATAGGGTCGGCTCGGGTCACTAGCAAGTCCGCCCTGGCAAATTGCGGTTACCGCCTGGCTAATTGCATTTGCCAATGGACACTGATGCTCATCAGCACCCAGAGAATCTGCGGAAAACCTACGACGATGCAGTTTATCTCGAGTCCGCTTCATGATGTCGGAGCTAATCGCGTTTCGTTGAGAACATAAGCACTCGGAATTCATATATTGACACTGGAGCTATATCGCGTTCGAATATATTTATTTCTCAGCGAAACTTTGTCATCAAAATTCGAATCTATAACTTACCGATTCTCCGGACCAGGAAATGTTCTTTTAAAAAAAAAGTGGAACGAGCTCCTTTCATCCTTACGTTTTCGTTTCACTACGTCTGTCCCCTCTCCCTCTATTTCTTCTCACCCCTCCATCCTCCTGTTTCTGCCTGAATTATCAACCCCACTTTGGTTTTTCCTTTAGTATTCGCAAAACGAACGAACCGAACGAAATACCAGCACAGGCTGACAACATTGAAGACTGGTGGGAGTGAAACAAAGGGCAGCGCTATGAAAAAGCTATAAAGACAAAGACGGAAAAGATTCTAATTAAAATTGTTACAATTTAATAAGCATCGCAATCCAAAGTGCACCTTTTCCTTGCCTAATGGGAAAGTCTTGGAGGCAATTTTATCACTTTTAGTTGCTACTGTACAGGCAGAGGGTTCGGTACTCGGGCAATGAACAACTATGAGCAATCGACTTTGATACTGCAGCCGCGTGCTTTTGCACTCTCTGTCCCGCGTGTTCTTTCGACTACCTCCTTTCACTTCTCCGCCGCGCGCTTCGCACTTTTAACTTTTCCACTCAATATGGAAGACACCCCCGGCTCGCAAGCTTGCTCTCGCTAAAGGTTTAACGCAATTTCACCCATCCACTCTGTCCAACCTCGACTCTGTCTACCTTACTTCGGTTCACCTTTGCCTCGAGGAAAGCTGATACGGCTGTATCACTATAGCTGACGCTCACTCCAAGAAGAAAGTAGAAGATACGGGCTATTTTGTGTAATAAGAATTCTAAACGAAATTGCATGCTACAGATAGAATTTAGATACACATCTTATATAGAAGAATTTTTTGCAAATTTCATAACGGGGCTAGTACGAAAAAAAAAAAATTCACAATCGGAATTCCCGAGGTAAAAAAAAATCATGGAAAAATAATAGTAAAAGCATTTAATGGAAATTTGCTTGCAAGATAACTCGGCCATCCCACTTAGTCGCTCGTTCGTGTAACGTTATAAGCTTCGTTATCATGATAGATTGTCGTGATTGACAGTTTTAACTACTCGAAACAACTTTATCGTGACCTCGATCTTAATGTTACATGGAACAAAGATCGTCGGTTGTGTACAAAAACAAAAGGAGCTATTATTGTGTCAATTAGAAAAAATTGTCATATCAAGTGAATCTATATATAAGTGAAACGAATAAATGTCTTCAATGACTATTAATAAAAAGAAATTTTAAATCGACAAAACCTCAAATACAACATATTGCTCCGTTTATTTTCGTGAAAAAAAATGTTCACAAATGAAGCCAAAATTGATCAACACTTCCTCGTTGAGGTAGGTTTGTAAAAAAAAAGATACAAAATTTATCAAAGATACGAAATAATGAGGAAGCAATTTGTAAGGTTCTACTTTGCAGGCTTT
This sequence comes from Perithous albicinctus, assembly GCA_964016905.1. Taxonomy (NCBI): domain Eukaryota; kingdom Metazoa; phylum Arthropoda; class Insecta; order Hymenoptera; family Ichneumonidae; genus Perithous; species Perithous albicinctus. Next base: position 31,353,772 of record OZ024689.1, read on the forward strand.
TTTTTAATACTCAATATTTGTTTACTGTACTTAAAAAAAACGTCCACAGTGGATTAGGTCTTATCTTATTTGGTAGGCTTGTTTACTGAGCTCTCTATAATTGAGTTTATCAGATTCGTCATACGAGATACTAATATTTTTTGTAATTATCGGATTTTTATGTATTGCATGATTGTGATTGTGACTATCATAAATATTATAAAACCTGTATCAGTTAGAAGATAAGTGGGCCTCTTTTTCGAGGTAAACGAAAAAAAATCGTGCTAAATAAGATCCTCTGATAACAGATCCATAAAAAAAAAAAACAAACAAAATGAAGTGTATGAGTGTGAGAGACAGAGAGGGAATTTTTCTTAGCTAAATAAATCGGAGACAAAAAGATTCCGTGAATAATTACATCCATCATAGACAAAAAGATATATCCAAATTATTTTTATAAAAACAGTTAGTTTATAGAAAACACATTTTCCAAAATTCGCTTACTGTGTGTTGTGTACTGTTTTTTTTTTTTCACGTATTAATGTTCGACCTTTCAATTTTTAAAAATATTCCGGTCAGCCGTGAATTAGAAATACAGTGTGGTACAGAATACCGATCGTAAAGTTTATGTCTCACGAGTATAACGGTGTGTCGCACGCTGTTAGGTACTATCTACCGGCAATTATCTTCCGACAGGATATTGCTCTTTGCAGTTTTCCTCTCCGGCACTGCGGCAGATATCCCACTGTGGGGAGGGCCTCCGGAACCCGCGTCGAATCGTATCGAATTATTTTCTACCGTTCGGCAAACTTTCGCCACAGCGAACGAGCGAGTTTCAGAGCAACGAGATATTATAGCAGCACGTGGCGGTAACTGCGCTCGATACGGTGTTGCTCGTATCGTTAGTGCCCGGTAACAGCTTTTCCCAGACTTTCGACAAAAAAAATATATACATATATATATATGGGGCATTCCACCTTGTTTCGACCTGGGACCCTTAACGTGCAATTTTTTGTGTGATTGACATAACACTAAAAACAAACTAATTTTGTTTTAATTTTTTTTTTTACCCATTTTTAATTATTTACGATTTTTTAAAACAAATGAACGACAGACACATTTTAAGAATCTGAAAAATGTTTTTTGGAAAATACATTTTTTTATTTTCCAAAAAATTCCAAAGGCGACTCCTTCTAATTATTTTCGGCCTTTTTTCAACAAAAAAGAAATGGAAAAGATTAGAAAAAATAGTAACTTTACGATGAGCACAGCAGCTAGACAAATTTGTTCGACATCCCTCGACCGTCGGATTCAGCTGAAATTATTAATCCATTTTGTCATTGCAGATCGTTTTGCCAAACGAAATCACAATTTCGTTAATTATTCGCCTCAGTCGCTTTATCACCTAAACTCAGTTCCAGAATTCAATAAAATTCTCAAATTTATTTATCTTGACGGTGACCGATGAAAAGATTAACTGAAGCAGCAAAAGAAGATGAGCTTTAGAAAGAAGAAAAATGAGACAAAAATAGTATCATCCAAAACAGAGAAAAACAACGTGTGCTGCGGTCAATCGAAAGACACTCGTGTCTGTGGTGCTAAAAAGACCGAGTATAACTTTTTTTGTGCTCTGTTGCAGTGGTAAAGGTAGTTTGCCAGGACATAGATCGGGGGTGGGCGGTTGATGTGCAGTGGTGTGCTGGAGGCTTCGACGTTTTGTCGTCGTGTCGGTAGCGACATGGGAATGGCTCGAGGCCGTGACAAATCCAGCTCGTGTAATCGAGGTCGCGCCTTCGCAAGGTTTTACACCCGAGCACTTATACTCAATTGCGATTGGATTCTCTGCTCGCTCATTCTCGATCTAACGCTTCCACTACCACCACCACCCGATGGCTTTTCCCTCTTCTACGAGTCTTGTCCTCCCTTCATCTTCCTTTTCCACGACTTCAAGATGTATTTACAATCTAACAAAACAAAAAGAAAGAAGAATGAGGATTTAGTAACTGATTCTCTTGTGTGATCTGTCGTTTATAAATATTATTGTATTCATCATTTATTGTATCATTAAGGAGTTAATTCTTTGGATGAGTAAACAAAATTTGATTTTTCTTCCTCACAGAGGAAGCTTCGTTATTGTGAATTTTTTTTTTTTCGAGATTCTCATGTCAGTACACTCAGAATGATTCGAAACGTCGAGAAAAGTGGTTTAACAAGAAAAATTTCCGTAAAAGCAAGTGGATACAAAATTGTAAATGTAGCTGAATCAGAATGAGAATATGCAGTAGCAATAGAAGTCCCAAAAGGATTTTATCCCGTCGGCCATGCGCTGCCAAGTTGTGTGTCTGTTTCTGTCGAGGACACGCAAGGATTGGTCCACAGTCTGCTAAATCCACGTGCGTTAGCGCTTATATATTTCAACGTCAGTTTATCCGGACGACTGACGAGTGATGTGGTCGCTCGACCCTCGCGAATCTGGAGAACATCGCTCGCCAAACACACCTCGCTATATATACTGTACATATACTGTTATTATATACTGGTACACTAGTGCAGCATGTGTCTATATTTACGGTTTTGAGTGTAAGAATGTAAATACGTACACTGTTACTATCTATGTGCATTAGTGTGTTTCTATCTACACAGAGGGTAGAGACTTTAGCGAGCGTTTAACCCCTCGCCATGTTTACACACAGTCGACGTTGGTCTGCTTGTTAATGCCGCTACTACTACTGCGAGGTGCGGCCACCGAACGTCACATTCTCCAAGCATATGGTCGAAGTTTCACTCAATCGTTTTCGATTGTTTCCTCTAACCCTCCCTTTTTTTTTATTTATTTTTAACTTTTGCTTATTTACAACATTACCAATCAAATTATACAGTTCCTAAGTTTTATTAAAAGCTGTAGTCTTGAGTGCGGTTGAAAAAAACATCCGAAACTTTTAACCCTTACGTTGCATACATTTACAAAGTCAATTAAAAATGCATTGGCTCAATCGATTTGCGTAAAATTATGTATCAACGTGGGTGTCGTGAAAACTTATAGAGTGAAATTCGATGCCAGGTGATTTTTCAAGTTAAAATGTCATTATTTTCCAACGATTATTATTATTATTATTATTATTATTATTATTATTATTTTGTTGTATATTGTACATGAGGTATTCCTGGTCAATTCAGTACGCGTTCAACCCTGATCCCTTCCAATACGCTCCATAATTTTTGTTATACTATTCCATATGCTCAAAAAAATACTTTTAATTTTTTTAGATTTTTTTTTACTAAACATTTTTTTTCATGAATTAAAAAAAAAAATTCTAGCCCCAATTAAGAAATTTTCTGTATTCATGGTCAAAAATGGTTGGTTGATGGGTTGAATTTGAGAAATTTACAAATAGAGAGTAAAAAATATTTCACTTCAATTTCTATTTCAACATCTCATTACTGAGCATTCGGTCGGTATATGATCGGTACTTATAGCATGTAAATGTACTTGTCTCGAGAGGACGCCGCGTCTCGTGAACTACAGTTAGGATCAAAACAAAAGGGACACAAGTACTGGAGTGTGTATCCCGACTTACAAAAGATAATCAATTTGGCGGGCCCTTTGCTTTTCACCATGTATTATGTGATGTACATCGTATGGGCACGTCTGTTTCCCAGATGTCGTTCTCTGATGTCACACACAGGCACATTATAGGAGACATATATTTGTGTAGTCTGTACGTATATCGTATACATACGCTCTATTGTTGCCAAAGGGAAACGTGCGTATACATATGTATAACGTTGAGATTGGTGGATGTGACCACTCGTAACCCCGGCGAAGCTTTCGATAACGAGCAAACTTTCGGCGACCATCCCTGGCCACTCGAGCAAAGTAATTATCCTCGTATTACTCGTCGAGTTACATTAATTAATGTTGGCAGCCAGTGAGAAATGGCAGTGAAAGGGCGAAGTGGTATGCTAGATGGCTGTTGCAAGGGAGTTTATGGGAAACGGATGGGAAAGGGTGTGTTGTCGACGTGGGAACATGAGAATCTACTGACAGAGGATCTCTTTGGACCTCCTTTTCTTGCTTGTTTTTACATATCCTATGTTAATTAAACGGAACTTTGTTTTCTGATGAAAAAAAAAGAAAAAAAAACCTTTGAGATATTTTTTCTTGTATCGGACAGCATATGTGATTCGTGAGTGAAAAGTTCGAATTGGATTAGTCACTGTTTCAGTGTATACTACAGTAGTTCTTTTTTGCATCTCATTTTATTTCTTGAATTATGAGTATTTTATTTTATATATATATATATATATATATATATTTTTTTTTTTATCTCGTCGAGTTATATTTATTCATGAATCTTGAAATTCTCATTTCGCTGCCACTCGAAGTTTCGGTCACTATAGCGTGACTGCTTCGAGTCATAACTATAGGTAAGCTCAAATTTGGTATAGAGGAACAGGGCAAAATATACGTGAGTGAGTCGCAGTCCTCGAATTCCCTGGCGACCATCACGGAAATCACATTTTACCTCGATACACTTTAGTCCCTCTTGTCCGACTCTGTTGCCGTTGCTGTTGCTATTGTTGCTGCTGCCGCTGCTGCTGGTGCTGCTCTTCTAACAACCTTGTTCCTCCCACACACCCACCCGCCTATTCTTGTATACGATAGCGTAGAGTTGGTCCGGCAATTTCCTCGGGAGCAAACGAGTTGAGCTTCCGGCTCGCATTCATTAAACTTTGACGGCTCGTAGCTCGGTACCTATGTGCCTCGATCAGCGATACCCAAACGTGCATCAGTTGTGAATGCACGGTAGGAGTACACAGTATACATAATACAGTACAACTCTGATCGTTTATTCTGACAAAGCAATTTGAAGAGTATACAAGTAACGCCAACCTCTTCAAACGGAGAACCGATGAATTCAAAGTAAACACATTTAGGTTCATGTATCTTTTTTAAAAAAGAATAAATGCATAAGATGATAATTACAAACATATACTTGATTCCTCATAGAGGAAACATTGTTATCGTGATTAAGAAAAAAATTCATATTTTAATTATTTATGTCAATCATTTAAAAAATTGCGAACTCAATCGGAAGGATCAAGGATTTGGACCCAGTTCGAAACCAGGTGGTCCCTTGTATATAATAAATATTTGATAATTTCACATTCAGTTGAATCCGGCGAGCAGCCGTCCGTTAATCAAATATAGTACATTAACTTTTGATGAACGAATAAGTCATTATTATTAGTGAAGGAAAATATATTCATTATTTATTTACAAAGTAATTTATATTATGTGAACTCTGCACATACTTTGCGAGATAACGCCAAATTCATTGTAACGTCATTCGCGAACAATTTATCTCCTTCCTGTTGAATGAAGCTCTCATTCTCCCCTCTCATTCCTTTCTTCTACATCCCGGCCAGTTCCCTCGCGTTTGTGTATTATAATATAGCAGTATATTATATTGTTTCATATTTAACAGTGTGGCGCAAGCACTACTGGCGTCCTCCCAGCTTTTCTCCACTCAGCATCCCTTCGCGTCTCTCTCTCTCTCTCTCTCTCTACTCCGTGAAATAATAATATGAGCGGCAGCGCGGGACGATGCTTTAATCCGGGATCGGGTGTCCACGAGATACAAAAGGCGTGAGCTCCGGAAATAAGCTGATTAGGTGGCATCCTCTACGACGAACCTCTTCCCCCGTCATCATTCATCCCTTTTGCTGTTATCCTCTCCCTTTCTCAGCGTACTATATCGCCACCCATATTCGCACTTGCCCAGAGGTTTTCTTCATTCATTATAGTCGTGCCCTTCGGTTATCCACTCTAGTTCAAGTTATGTTTAGTTTATGGTGACCCAGAAAAACCATATATTTTTTTTTTCGGGCCCTTAATGCTACAGCTTGTTCCTCTGATTTATTGCTGATAATAAGTGGAAGCATTGAAAAACGGATATTAATTTGAAGAAACAAAAAAATCGCAAAACTTTGTGAAACTGATTCTTGAATTTTTATTTGTTTCGTTGAATTGGTATGGAATGCCTCGTATACTTCTTCAAAATCCGCCTAATTGTCGGTTCCCTTATACGATGCTATCAAAAATTACTTTGTGATGTTCTGTTTATACTTCCCTTGTGTCGTCCACTCTCTTGTCTAACATTCACCCTCGTCACATAGCAGTCTGGAAAACCGCAGTCACGCTCGCAGCGGTATATCAAGGTATTATACCTGTCAGTTACGACTGAGCTTTAAGAATGATGCGATTAAAGGATCTATACAGCCGAAGGAAAAAAGAAAGCCTCCACACACACACACACACACATACACACATCACACACGTCGTTCTTTCCACCACTTGCTCGTTTCCTCGCTCCCGGCTCCGTCGTAATCCCAATGAAAGACTTGAGTGAAGAACAATAGTGAGTTTTATTCCACTTTATATGGACCGACTTCACCGCATGGAAACTTTCGATTTCCTTCTTATCCCTTATATATATTTTGTTCTTTTCTTCTTTTTTTTTTTGTCTCTGCCGATACTTGCCGAGTCGGGAGCTCTCTTTTCGTTACATCGCGACTAGAATATCGCGGCTACTCCCAGTGCGGCTCATAGATCCACAAACCAAACACGAATTGTGTGTGACCGGAATTGGTGGCGCTTTGGTCCATCCGGAAAGAATAGTGTGCGGAGTAAAGGAACACACTCTATATATTGCTTTGGCTTTAGATACCTTTTATATAACCCCCGAAGTATGGGTAGTGTTTTCTAGTGCTTCCTCCTCAATCTCGGCCAACTTTTACGACATTCCTTCGCCTCTCTCTTCTATCTCCTTCTCTATTTTTCTTTTTTCGATCCCCGAAAAAGCCAAACTATACTAGCCGGCAATGCCAAACCAACGCGCGTACTGTGACGTTCATCCACCACAACTATTACTTCGGAATTCTTACCGCTTCTCTCTCCTATATGCACTCTTCAACATCCCACCGAACAATCGCCCCGAGCGTTGGTGTTATTTTTCTCTCACATTGTTCTTCCTTTTGCGTTTATCTTCGATTCGATCACTCGGGCGTGTGTCACAAGGGGATCGAGTATAATGTGAAACGAGTGGACATGTATTTATATTTTTATATCAGAAAAAAAACGCAAACTTATTCTTACCATACAAAGACAAAAGGAGATCTTGTTGATATGTTTACTTTTTCAAAAGGCTGTGTTTATGTATGCTAGGATTATCTCAAACAAATAAATTCTGAGTTTAAGATTATTTCGTAACTGGATATTATTTTTAAGGTTTAGAAAAAAAAAAAATGTAGTAACGAAGTCGGAAGAAAATATATTTTAATTCAATACAATGTCATTACTCACCTCAATTATATTTTAGTCTGGTAAACCGAAGAACTGTTAGAGAAACAAAAAATTTATTTGCCCCAACATTTTTTGACACCCCACGCCATCATAAACCCAATCAGAAAGTTCAAGGGACAGATCCAGGTCGAAACCATGTGGAAACCGGGCCGAATGTCATCCTTCGCAATTCAATGCTATTTTTTTTTGTCTCTCCCTCTCAAAGGAAGCGAAGTCCACGAAGTAATGAAAAGGTGAACAGAGGGATGGAAAGCGAGAAAAACTGCAAGACGTGAATAGCGAAGACGATGGGTGCGAATTTACGAGTCCCGATAGATTTACCGTAGCACGTGGGTTCATTCCTTTAGTTCCATAGCGAATGAAAGACGAAGAAGACGCGACCAGAAAAAAAAGACGTCATTCCCTTCAGAACTCACCAAAGCCCGCCACGTCTCCTTTTCCTTTAACCACCTACTCCCCTTCTGCCGGAACTTCGTTCCAACGTACTTGACGATACGTACCGGGAATAATTTCTAACGTGGAAAAATACGGCGCAATGCATACCGATTTCGTTCGGTTGGCTGTTGGGCTTTCTTCTATATAGTAGCTCACAGATACAGGAATGAATGGAAAATGTTTGGCCGAGAGAGGGTATATATGAGGAACGAAACGAGGGAATAAGATTTTAATTCAACCTACCGGATCTATTTACTTTCCTATATTCAGCACAGACTCTCGACGCCCCCTTTTCTCGGTTGTTATGACGATGCACCGGGAGTATATAACAGACTCGTTGCAACCTTGCTTGGCTATATGCAACTCTTAGTTATGCCCCGCACGGTTTTCCTCTAGAATTTTTGATTGAATAAATGATCGAGACCAGAGCTGTGGGACATAAATTATTTACGGGAAATATTTCAGAGGCAGTGCAAAACGAAGTGTTTTTTTTCCACCTCTTCGAGTTTATCGTCAAAATCGCCGAACGAATGATCCATTAAATCGTAGTCGATATGTGTAATAAGTGTCCGGGAATATTAAAGCTGAAATGCAAGACGACGATTAGATAGAACTTGGCTTTTGCTATTTTCTTTGCTTCATCATAGAGGCAGCTTTGTTTTCATGAAACATTTTTTTTCGAGATTTCAATGTTAGGACATTTCAGAATGGTTCAAAACGTTGAGAAAAGTGGTTCAGAAAAAATGTCCCTATGTGTCTGTCAAACTGAAACTGAATCCCAACTAGGTGAATGGAAAAATCTTGGGTTTTGTTTAGCCGATGATTTATTTGTTTGAAATTTAGCCTTGCAATAATTCGCTTATAATTTTAATCCTCTGCTTTTGAAAAGGGAGGGAAGTTAAAAGGTTTGCCATAATTTAAAACATTCGATTACGATATGCAACGTCTCAAGAGAGGGAACTCTGCGTTTCGGGCAAAAGTCAGCCTTTTTTTTCCTTCTTGCGTCTCTCGATACGCCCTCTTCTCTTCTTATTCTTTACTTTATTTAGCCTCTTTTCAACCTTCTCCCATCTTTCCTTCCTCTTGTACTTCTACTTCTTTTACTCCCAACAGCCAACGAAGCTTTCGGGGCAAGAGCACCACCAACACAAAATGAAAAAAAAGAAGTTGTTAACCCAGAAGAACTTTAAAGTTTTTTTTTCGACTCGTGTCCTAGAGGGACGTTAAACTTTTCGTTCGACCGAGGAACGCGAACATTGGACAAAAAAATGAAACGGCGCCGAATCAAGCCCATCGCAGAGTTCGAGAGAGCATAGGAGAGGAATTTGGAATTTATTTATCCAGCATCAGAGTCTCAGATACTTTTTTTCTTAAAGAAGTTCGAATAATTACAAAAAAATTTAAATACAAAATTCGAAAGTGAAACTCACAATTTTTTTTTTTTCTTAAGTACAAATAATTTTTTCTGTATTTTCAATCCTTCGTTCCACAAAAAAATGCGATTGAACGATAAATAAAATTTTGAAGTGACACGCAGCGCGAAAAATGTACTCTTGATAAACCTAACGAAGCGCAGGCCCTACTTTATAATACGTCGCTGGCTCTCTCGGTGAGGTCCAAAGAATTCCCGAGTCAGGTTGAAGAGTGCTGGCGAAGGAGGGAGAGGATGAAGAAGGAGATACTCGCGAGTTATTCGCGCCGGAGAGAGTATAAGTCTCGAGCCCACGTTCGATCGATACGGTTTATGACAGACGAGAGGAAAGAATGAAAGCTCAAAAGAGAGAGAGAGAGAGAGAAAGACAGAGACGCTTAACGTCTCCACACCGGCGCTGGCACTTTGTGCGCGTTGCCCCTTGATGCGGAAATCTTGTCGCCGTAATGAGACACAGAAGAATTCGCAATAAGCAGCGCGAGCCGACTGAAAAGCTTGGCCGACTGCTAGGCACCATGCGGCAGACGTTCATTGAAAAAAAAATACTATGGTGAGCTGCAGATTTCTTTACCCATCTTTTCTCATTTTTTGTTTTTTTTTTTTAATTTCTTTACCTCCTACACTGCAACACTTTTCACTAATTTGCTTGTCAACACTTACTTTCAAGTAGTATCCTATTTGCATTTTTTTTCCCTGTGTATCGAAACATCTTGATTTTCCTTGATTGTAGTTTTTCTAGCTGTGCATTAGGGGGATTAAAAAAAATTTACTATGGTGCAAAAAAATGGCTCACCAAAAGTGAGCACTAAATAATAATATTTAGGGGTGACTCATGCAATTTGTGTAATTTCACATTTCAATAACAGGGGGAATACGTTTTTGCCTCCTTAATGACAAATGTATTAAATAATTGGACAGCATGTTTCTATAGAAACAGTCAAAGTTATGTTTATATACAATTTTATCGTTTTTCACCTGTTGTATACGGCAAATTTATTAGTTTCACAACATTTTTTTTTGTACAGCATTCAATTATCAACAAATCGATACTTAAGAAGAATTTACCAATGTCATAGATTGGAAATCGTAGACAAAAAATTCATTAGAAAAACAAAACGCATTTTAAATGGCTTTTCTCTTCGTTTTCTATCTCACGGTAATCGAGAAAGCAATAATGTTAATCGCAAAACGTAATCCACTCGACTTTCTGAAAAAAAGGAAATCGTAAATAGGCTTCGTGAATTTATACACTAACACAATTTACATTTATTATACAATTTGATATCATTGTAGATACATAGGACCAATCGTGACAGATAAAATGCTCTGGATATGTCGGAAAATAATAAATAAGTGCGTATAGTAACGTTTCACCAGTTCGTTTAATTCAGATCTTGTTAACTCAAGATCGAGACACATAGCAACGATATAAAGGTCAACTATATTTATCCTTTTACAGCTATAACGCTTCGCTTTTTGATAGATAATCGATCAGTTCAATATCATGCGAGTATCATGCTTGTGTGACGCAACAATTTTGATTAAAATCATGAGAGGCACTTTAAATTTAACTTCGAGACACGTATTTTTAACAACTTCAATTTTTGATTCAACAACGGTTTCGCAACGATTTTTTTTTAGGTGCTAGTTGTATTATCTCTTAAAAGACTTTTGTACAAAATTACTCTGTAAGATTATTAACAATTAAAAGAAAAAAATGTTAATTATAAATTAATTAAATTTAGAAATTTTACTTACTGTAAATATGAATATATTTAATTGAATAAAAAAATTATTGGATACAATTTTATTCTAAGTTTCTTATTACTTTTCACTTTTTTACGAAATCTCCTTTATGAGGAAGTCAAAATTGATAAATAAGCTTTCTCATAGAGGTGGCTTTGTGAAAAATCAAAATTTATGAGGAAGCAATATTTCCAAAGTTCTACTTTGCATCCTTTTTTATATCGTATAAATGGGAAAATAATAAATAAATAATAAATAAATGGAAAATATAATATATATATATATATTTTTTTAGTATTGTCAATAGAATCGAATCGCCGATCAATTATATCGGAGGAAAGTCATTTACCTCCAACCAACAAGAATTCCGCTCTCGAAGATAAGTGTGTTTATTCGTCAGTGTGCTGATTATCCGAATTCTATCTGTATTCTACAGTTGACTGCGACTGGAACGTATGATTCGATTTCTTTATCAAGAGACACTCGCGAAGAATTGTTGCCTCTCGTTTCTTCGTTCGTCGACTAGATAACCTAACGAATTTTCCAACGTTTTCTGTATCGTCGTATACACGGTTTATTCAATTTAATCGTTGTCGTCGTCGTCGACGTAATTCTGAGTAGAAGTGCAGAAACGTATATCTGACGACGAATTGAAACGAGAAGGGAGACTATATACTTGGTATTCGAACAATCTTATACGCTTCTTATTTTTTGCCCTTACTCCCTTTTCCTGTTTGCAGACCTTAATTCAATTTAGTTGAACGTCAACGAAAATACATTGTACTCGGATGGTTACCTCGTTTTATTTATTTTTTTTTTACATTATTATACCCCATTGCTTACACGACGAATTCAAGTAGAGGTGAATCTGGGAGAATAAACGGATCGAGAAAAAAAAAAATTAACCGACAAAGCGATGTAATTTTTAAAGGATGATTCAGTCTCGTCATTTTACCAATTTATATATATTTTGTTTCATAACGAACGTTAAATAATCATTAATTGAAAGGCCTAAATTTACTTGGACAAAATTTGAACAAAATCTGAGTAACTCTCAAAAATCATGTGTTGCATACAACGGTGTACCGAGTGACAGAAAACAGACAGAAATGGTGCCAACGATATATCGCAATAGTGACAACATATCTGTAGACCAGAACGCAGCGAGACGAGAAGCGGACGAAGTAGTTTTAATTGGTACAGAAGCGTTCAGTGTCTCTGCCACACGTCCTCGACGACGCTGACGATGATAAATGGCTTGCTCCAGAGAGGGTCCATCCAATTCTTGCGTTCATTCCTTCGTTCCTTCCAGATCGCTCGATAGCACGCGCGCGTGCCATGGAATTTTGGGCAAATAGAATTCTTGTCTCAACCCAAAAAAACAATAGTTTACAACGAATTAAAGTTAATAGAAATTACGTAATTAAAAGTAAAACTGCATATTGGGTATATTTCACGACATAAATGGAGGTAAACCGTTTTCGAGATACAAATGTTTTAGTGAAAAGTAATAAATAATTCCAAAGTCAACATTTTTAATTTGAAATTTGGTGTCTGTTGAAATTATATGTTCTGGTTTTTAGACATTTCATGGGTTTTTTTTTTGGTGGCTAAGTTTTTATGAAATGCGTGAACTTGAAATTGAAGTTACCCTTTCACAAATTTCACATCGAATAATTGCATTAAAAAAAACGTGTCACTCCAATAATCGATAGTACAAAAAATGCTCTTTAATAAATCTGATCTTTGGAAAAAATTACATTTACGACAGATACAAATGAAATGACAATTTAAAAAATTGAACACTGTCCAGAAAGAGAATCGTTCACTTTATTCGAATCACTCAATCACACACTACATTGTATTCGATGACTACTTTTTTTGTTGGAGTCTTGTACCTCCTTCAATTCCTCGTATATTCTGTCTTGGGTGGCGGGTTTCTCATCTCAAACCTCTATCGAATGTCATCCCTTCGGTTCGAGACGTATCGACGAGCCGTTACATTGCCACGACGAAAGTGCCGTTGGGTTCTTGTTGGCTGAAGTGAGTTGCGGATGGATTGCAAAGGCTCTTGTGCAGGAATGGGAAAAGGAGATTCCTGTAGAGTATATAGGTGTGGGTTGGAAAAGACAGAATGATAGGAGGGAGGGGAGGGGGTTTTGGGTACAGCAGTTGGGTGTAACGAAACGAAGCGGAGGACGTCGTGGTTTGAAATCTGAACTCCTAAGGGTCTGTGCTGTTCCGCAGTGGCTGGTTCTCGGTGCGCATCGTAGCGCAGTGCCTCGAGTGACGTCCGATGTCTGGCTGGGCCCAACGTGAACTTCCGCCCTCGGGCAAGCTCTTCCGCGTTTCCCGGTATAGAGAGTACATTCCTCCCGTCGAGTGTACCACGACCACCATCACGAGACGACGACTATATATGCCAGAGACGATCGTCGGGAAAACTCCGAGTCTCAGACACACCGCATCGACTAGGCAAAGTGCCATCGGGCAAGAAATTTCATGTGTGTACCAACCGGTAATTCATGGCAGGTATAAAACTGAAGGAGATATAAACAAACTGACTATGACCCTCAACACCCCGGATTTTCATAGTTTGTTACAATAATGTTGTTTCCGACCCGGGCGAGTCTCAGAATTTTTTTCCGATTTTTTCATCAATACAATCCTATATATTGCACAAATATTGAAATTTATTTTGATATTCCGACATTAAAAAATTGTTTAAAAATGATATTTTGAATCATAGAGTCAGTGTAGAATTTTTCAAATTAAAAAAGAATGGCGGTTCCGGAATCGGCTTTTGGAGCCTTGAAACTAAATTGTAACAAATTATTAAAATCCGAGGGGGTGAGGATCATAATGTGAATTATGATTTACGTTGTAAATTTGACGTGGAATACTCCATATATATTCACTCCAGAAAACCATCTTCTCTGAAAAAAAAAATCAAAAATTCAGGCATCCTAAAGATTAATGTATGGAGATTGGTAAGACATTTTGTAATTCACGAAGTATTATATATACTGTGTGCGGTAATGCGTCTCTAAAGTATATATTAGTCAACAGGTTAAGCATCTCAGAGAATGGAAACCGAATGACACAGAGCTATATGCTATGTAGGGAAGCCGATGCATCGCAAGTGCTTCGGGTGGTTGGGGCCGAGGGGGAGAGGGGGTGTACTATAGTACACACTATAGCGGTAAACAGTGAGCACAGAAGCCCACGGGAGAGAAAGCCTTGAGAGTTCGACCCGCGACACTCATCCCCTATATACAGGACCCTCCGGCTATTCGCCGCCTGCACAACTAGTTGCTTCATGAAACTTGAGATGCAAACGCTCGAAGTTGGGCTGTGGGTTGCGGGGTTGAAACGTGCTTCAATGTTGCAGAACAAAGAAAGAAACAGGAGTAGACAATGGTAAAGCGTGGCGAGACGCTTAATATCGAAATCAGTTGAGCTTGGTCGGAATTTTTTCGCTGAATTTGTAATACCGCATAAAATCTAACGCTGAATCAAATATTACTTTGCAATTCATTCTCACTGTATCAGAATATATATAAAAAATATCTCACCGCCACTGTCACCGTGGTGTCAAGAATCAGAAGTCTGGGCTTCAATTACAGGTTGTCAAATATTAAGTAACGACTATTGATTATTAGAATATCTTGCGTACTGTTCGGTCGACTCAACTTCGAGTTATACGATTAATGCAAGATAAAACCGGACTAGTTGATCATCGCACAAAACTCCACCTGGACTTGTGATACAAACCGTCAAAGTTTACGAGGCAAGGCGAGAGAGAACGGATGGAAAAACTTAGCTCTTTATAGCCAAAGCCACTAGGACTCTGTGAGGGTGGCATAGTGGCAGCAGGAGTATCAAAGAAGCAGGCGGTTAGTAAAGAAAGCAGGTGTCCTGATGGAAACTCTCTTCTGCGAGGTGCTAAAAGAAGAGGCCGAGAGAGATGAGCGACTGGTCAGAAGTTTTCTGGACAGGCGTCGCTTCTTCTTTAGCTTCTTCTATTACTTCAGCCTGGCCTGGATCGTTCCGTCTTTTACTTGCCCCTTGGTTGTGTCTCATCAACGCCTTTCCACTATCCTTGTCTTTACCGTTTCGCTTCTCTTGCCCTCAAAGCCTTTCATCCTATCCAATAATAATCTTTCACTAATAAGTTTTGGACGCCCACAGCTAGTGGATATTTCACGATAGAGGAGACAAGAAAATTGCCTGGCTACAGTTTTCTCAACTTTATTCTTGTTTTAGATCCATTTTCTTCCAGATGGTTAATATATTATAAGCACTACCCGAGTGAAAATATATTCAGGTTGCCTGATATTAGATCAGCGCCATTTTAGGTATCTGTCAAAGCAAGCCTGATCAACCTCACTGAATTTCAGACATATCTGACGTACATGTGGTATCGATACATATTTCCTCATCAGGCTCGCCAGTTTTAGGCTGGATGAGGACGGAGGATTTGGCATTTTTATGCCTTGTGTGATCAGGCTCACCAGGTTTCAGTCTGAGGTGGACCGGATCTGAGACCATTACGTTTTGCCTGATTAGGCGCACCGCTTTTTAGATGAATCCGGTCAGATCGGTTATTGATACATCTAGTCTGATAAGGCACCCCAGAGTTCCCGGCCGGACCTGGCCCGAACCTGGTCAGATCAATGGCTTGCAAAGTTACTGCTGGGGCACAAATATCAAATTTATATGTGCAGAAATCATCAGAATCATAATAATTGATCAATACACTTTAAGACATCTGAAAATAAATGAACAAACTTGAATCTCAATTTATCGTTACTTGTTATTCATTAAAGTCACTGAAGATGATGTTGATCGGATGAAAAGTTCAATTTTTTTCTTTATAACTGAAGTATTCAACGCTCGTGCCTCTGTAAGACGTCTGGACAATAAACGATGTTGTTTAGCTGGTTGATATGACATTTCGTTCGCCTTTCGTAGAGTTGTTTTTGTTCAATTCTTTCTTGAATTTCTCCGTATATATGTTTATTTCCTATTCTTCTTCATTCAAGTTTCCGCTTTGCGGTCCAGTCTCAGCCGGTCGCTTTTCAACTCTGGGACTGACGGGTTCGCGGTACACCGAGCACAGAGTTCACGTGCCAAAGTGCCGGACCGTGAAAGAGAGGGAACAACATACCTATACCGGCGTGTATGAGACGCAGAGGTTGCGGGTGAAAGAAAGAACAAGGGGAACGAGTAGGAGGACCAAGAGTCGGCGAGCCGACGTGCGGTAGAAATTCAATTTCCCGTCCGTGCCAACTGAGAGGGGGGGATGTCAACGCTCCTGGAAAAAACAACTGTCAGGTTGACATTAGACTGGCGCCTAAAATGCGTATTATACTTCAACTGGAGACTCTGCAGCAATGCAATTGAATCCCCAAGATGCACAAAGCTTCCCTGCAGCTTTTTCAACCTTTTATTGATTTTGTAGAAAAAAAATTACATCATCGACCATAAAATGTATGAAAATATATATATATAGACAATAAATGTTGCCAATTTAGATTTGAATATTTAAACGTAACTGGCAGAAATCATTCAACTTCATATACATCGTTATGATCCAAAACACATCAAAACCAAATTTCGTCGTTCTCGTTTCGACTCTTCATTTTTCACTCGTTTTCCTCAAATATTTTGCTTGCACGTGAATAAATGGCTGACCGCAAACCATCATCCCCGATGGTTATACAGAGAGCATTCCCTCAACCTCCGACACCATGTTCGTGTCAGTAGCTCGACTGTACTGTGTTCGGTCCGGCAGTCAACTGCTCTGAACGCAAAATATGTGCACACAAGCTTATCAACTTTGTACTCCATGATACCGTTTTCATGATTTGTCTGTACAACGTATACATATATATATGTATATATATTTTTTTTTAAACTTAAATGTGATATCCCGGTGGGATATTGCTGGTGATACTTCCGGATGAAATTCGAATGAAATGTATCACTGAGATAATTACGGGTGAAATTGTCAAAACAGATGGGGTCAGCAGCAGCCCGTCATCCACTTGTTACTGTTATACAAAAATAAACATTGCACGCATTACAACGGAAAATGATTGTATTTTATATGTTCTGTCGCAAATACGAAACGAAAATGAATAATTCATCGCACTGAAAATTGTTAATTTATCTCACTGTTTTCGCACGAGCGGATAATAAACATGTACGTACGAAATATCGAATGCATTTATGACGATTCTATTAAAATAATATCAATGATTATCAATATGCTGCTAAAGCGTCGACAAAAATTTTCTAACTGCTGTCCATCGTAAAGTTACAACTTTAAAAAGATGGCCACTTGTTGTTGTTGAAAAAAGACCGAAAAAAATAGAAGGAATCGGCGGCCCACTTCGGCTCGATTACCAAAAAAATTTGTTTTTGATTTCATAAATGTGTCCTTCGGATAATTTTCTTTAAAAAATTGTGGATCATAAAAAATGTGTAAAAAAATCGAAAAAAAAATTAATCCTTTTTAGAGATATGTCAGTCACATAAAAAATTGCAGACCCACGTGGAAGGGTCAAGGGTTAGTCCCAGCTCGAAACCAGATGGAATGGCCCATTAATAGTTAATAATAGCTGTTAAAAATTCACTATTATCGGTGTCTGATACAAATTTATATAAAAACTTATCAGTTTAAAAATATTTACTTCAATTTTAGTTTTCTTTTAATTTTTTTACGAAATCTTGTTATTCGGCATTTTCATTATTTCGGAGTTCAAGTTTCTGACTCGTTGGCTGTCTACCATTCCTTCCCAGCCACTTAGATACATAGGAAGTTCATCCTCTAAATAAACTGGAGACTCTGGCCTAGCCGGCTTATCCTATATGTACGGGAAAGACGCCGCGTCGTCGTCGTCGTCGTCCTCGTCGTCAGGAAACCACCGTCTTGCCACGAGCAGTAATCCGGCTTTTGCAAGTCAAATCGGTAAAATGGATTTGAAGTACGAGGTTCCGAGGGGCAATAGATGATGCTGTAGCTATATACCAGTGTACAAGAGTGTGTACACGGGGTCACGAGGACAGATATATTCTACCGATTTACGGACTGCTTGCAATTCAATGAAACTCGAACTAACCCACAGTTGCAATTCTGTAGTTCGCTGGTGCCAAGGAGGAACTAGAAAATATCTTGTTTCTCCTTTCACTCCTGGTATCTTATTGCGCCTTTTACTATACTTATATACCATATCAATTCGACCACCAAAAAAAAAAAAACAAAATCAAAAGATTTCTAAAAACCAGGTTTCAATAAATTCACTACATTAAAAAAAAAAAAAAATTCTGCCGGTATATGCCAATTTTGTTCATTTTTTATTTAATATGTAATATCTCGGGAACGATTAATCCTGTTGACAACTTAAAAATGTGTAATTTTTAAGAAAATTAGTGTTGTTTAGAGTTATGTCAATCATATACAAAATTGGAGACCCAATCAAAAGGGTCACACCCAGGTGGAAACCAGATGGAATGCCCCATATACTATGTATTTATAGAGTGGATCCACGTGGTGACAATGACATATTTAATACATCTTTTGCTAAAGAAATCACAGCAGATTTTTCCGTAATCCAGTCAGCTTCATCAAGAAGACACAGACCTACTACAATAAAGAAATACACTATATTGCTTTATCGTAGTAGTACTGCGCACACAACGTCGAGAAAATTATTTTTTCGCTGCGGAAAGAATGAAGATGAAGGAGTAGGAGGGACGAGAATGGGTACCAGGCGAAGACGCACGTGCTAGTAACTGCTCCACGTACACAATGCCTCGAGAAAAGCAATGGGGGTGCCAGCGGCTGCTGCTTTCTTTCGTGGCATTTTCCTTTTTTTTCTATCCTAGTTAATTTTCTGCGAGGGAAAAATACTCGATGCTGTGAAAGCGATATAAAATCAGACGGGAAGTGAAAAAGAAGAAGAAGAAGAAGAAAAAAAAAGGAAAGACATTGAAAATCTGTGATACTGATACAAAGTGATACTGTGCAAAGCACACGATTCAATGCACAGTACGACAATGGAATTAATTTCAACAAATATATTTCTGTTAAATTTTGCGCGTTATTCTTTTTACACTGACTTTCCACTAGGCAAAAGAATGGGTATTATGCGTTTTACCGTGCCCACGTGATTTTCCCCACTTTTTTTATTATTAAAATTATTTCGTAATATTCTTCTTAGATGAAGACAACTAAAAACTGTTTGAACACCAGATGTGTTTGTGTCATACAAATGCAAGATGAAGCAATGTAGAACCTTTTGCAAATTGCTTCCTCATTATTTTGTATCTTCGATAAAGCATTTTTTTTACAAAGCTCCCTCCTCGAGGTAGCAGTAAAATAATGTTAATAAACTTTGACTTTCGTATCTTCACATATGCGCATATTTTTACCAATATGCGTTGTTGCATAAAATGACTATTCATTCGCATATAGTGCCCAGAGACATTCTGGAGCCCAACAATTAGAGGGAATAACCAGCACAGTCCCACTGAGACAATTTCGTAATTTCGTGACACTGCGACCAGTACAGTAGCAAGGCTGAAGAGGCAGCCGAGCAATAGACTATCCTCGTAGAGTTATAAGCTTGCATAGGAGCTTTGCGCTACGGTTGAGACCGTTGACGTCGGTGGCAGTGACTCGAGAACGGGATGCGCCGCATGTCGTTAGCAGGACCAGGGTTAATCCCGGCGGCATGCCAAGAGTATATGTGCTACTGTGTATATATATATATATCTAGTATATATGATATAATACATACATATGCATGTGTATAAGCAATACGTAAAGATGCATAACACGAGAGAACGAAGAAAACCACTCGGTGAGTCTTTGTGGTCCTTGCCAACGGGATAGACGTTCTTGCGAAATTGGTAATTTTGAAGCAATAAAAGCGTGACAAGAGGCGAGACAGTAGAAGCATATCGCACCGCTGAGAACCTCAACTACAAAGTTGACAACGACGCCGACATAGTCGACGAAAAGCCTCTTCAGCTCTACGGTTGTGATAGTAGCAAATTTCGCGGTGTTTCGACCCACTATAAGCGAGACATTGAGGAGATAAACGAGGCAACAAGATAGATTGTAATATGTAGCTATATTTTCTTGAATGTTATCGTGAACGTACTAAGTACAGTGGAATAAAATACACTTTTTTTTTAAAACAAATCTGTTAACAATAGACATGTGTTTATTTATTCTTCGTGATGTTATTAATAAAACTCCAATTTTATTTGTAACAGGATACACCGAAAAAAATCGAGGGATAGCTAGCGAATCGAGAAAAAAAACATCTCGTTCCTTTTCTACTTTTACATCGCAGCATCGTCTGGAAGGGACAAGTCTATATCTACCAAGTAGTAATCAATACATGTCGGTCTATTCGAGGCTCTACTATCCTCCCTAACGTAGGGAGCGCACCTTTCCAGTGCGAAACTAAACCCCCCTCCCGGGCGTCCTCACCTCCCTCGTTTTCTTCGTTCCACCTCAACCCGCAGGGCTTCCATCTTTCCCGGGCGTCGCGCTGTCACTGACACGACAGGCGCGTCTTCCACCTCTGTTTTTCTTCCGCTCTCATCCGTCCCCTTGGACATTCCTCATCCCCTGCCATCGGTCTCATCGCGCCTCACGTGTTTTTGCACACTCCCACATACAGTCACTCTTACCCACACTTTTTGTCGCAGAGTGACTCGGGGAAATAAAGTGTATAAAACTTTGAATGCGTCGACAATGAAGATCGTGTTACAGGATTTCATAAAAAAAATATTTAAACCAAATTTGGAAGCGAATTCACATTTTTACCCATGCAGCTACTATTTTAAATGATTTGGACCACGTAAAATTGCAAACGGTACATTTTCCACCTTGGCTGGGATTAGTTGGAACAATTTTTATTTTGCGCTTTTTCCGCGTTTTTCGTATTGCCCATTTTTATTTCACTCGCGTTCCAACTAGCCCCGGTCTCCGTTACCGATTATCAGCGATGCCGTTACTCGTTCAACTTGCACCACTAGCTTCGGATTTCCAAATCGCAACTAATTGTCACCAATTAGTAGGAGCGCGGATTCACGTCGTCCGTGTTTACCAAACCGTTCATACGAAGTGCCGGCTGTGCAATAAAATCAAGAAAAATCGCAATGCTTCGCGTTCGTAAAGCATTCATATTTCACAACCTGTGAAGTGACATTTTGTACGACACTTGTGCGAAAAACGCGTTCTTGACTCGTATGATGAAACTCACACTCGCGTCAGAAAAAGTTTGATCACACTATTATCGTAATGTACTATTTTTTAAATTTTTGAAAATTCCATAAAATTTGAACCTCTCAACCGATTTGCGTGAAATACAATCTCTAACTTTGTTATACGGTAGCCTTTGTGCGTACCAAATTTGTTGAAGATACATGAAAAATTACGACAGTTATCGCGCTGACAACAAATCTGCACAGACATACAGATATTTTCTTTAACCACTTTTCTCGACATTTTGGACCATTCTGACTGTCCTGACATGAATATCTCGAAAAAAAAAGTTTTAACGAAAAACAATGTTTTCTCTGCGAGTTAGCATAAATCTAAAAATTATAAGAACTTCAATCAATGCCGCCCACAGCCAAGAAGCTCGACAATTCCTATTGTAATAAACATATAAATAGATACCTAGAGAAAAATCAAACTCTCACCCTTCGTTGTGTACAACGTCGCTAATAAAATTCCTCATACCAGCACAAAATCAGATCAACGGCGTTCAATGCCCCCTCATCCTGGTTCTCTCAACCCTCGGCCTCCACACCCTGTTTGATGTAAAAATAACAGCGCGGACGTTATTAGAGCGTAATGCCAGTTAGTTATAAGATAAAAAAATGTAACGAGGAGTGCAACAACCCTGGGGGTGGGTTGGGGGGGGGGGGGGCTCTTTGCTGTAGGCGGCGGCACCTATATAATAATCGAGCGTGGAGAAGAATAGGGGTTGCTTGAGCCTGGCATCGTCATCCTCGTTGCAAAACTCCGCGTTAGGTAGGTATACATATATATATATATATATATATATATATATGTATATACGCGAAGCAATGATGATGCCGCAGGTTTAAAGTACGCTCTGCTTCTGCCTTTGCTTTCGCATCTCTTATGGGTTCTAGGGTATGGCGAACATGATACGCGAGACGATTACACCTTCTTCCGCCGTAGGATCATCGTTCACTGAGACGGTGCGAAATGGGACATGATGGAAAGTACGAAGTGGGGTGATGGGTTGAGGGGGCAGAAGGTGGGGGGGGGGCAATAAAGGGACGCTGGGATGAAGGCTCGTTCGCTCTTAGCCGGAGTGGGTAGTTAGGCTCGTATTACATTTACGCGACGTGCCGCATTAATTTATTATCCCGTCGGCGACGCCGGCGCTGTTGCTCCCGGTTCTACCAACCGCCCGGCTATATACGACGTTGCGCGGTTATACGGATGAAAAGGGGTTAGGGGTTGCATATGGCTCTGCATCGCTATACCCGCTTTTCTCTCCGACCATGACGTACAGTATATATGACACAGACCTGCTCCTGTTACAGGCGCTAAGGTAATTATAAACTCAACTTTGCACACATCACACGCGACACGTGAAACTATATGCAAAGCTAATCTAAGCTCATACTTGGAGTACGAAAGCTCGCTATCTGAACTGTCGTCCTGCTGCTGTCCAAAATGTCCTTTCAATGCGTCTCAACGAGTTTCTTCTCTCCGCTTTGACCACTGACAAATTTCCTCATGTACTATTCGTTACGTGCAGATATAACAGTGGTGCTGCTAGTGATGGAGCTTGTCACAGATTAGCGTTCAACAATATGGCGCAAATATTCTATAAAAATAGAGTATGTTAATAAAATAAATGAATGATCGTGATAATTGTCATAAATTTGTAATATAAAATGTCAAAAACTACGAGAAACTTTCCACGATGTACTTATGAAGATTCTTGGCTAATCTTAAAATTTACTGGGGCGCGTCAAGTTAGACTTCGATCAGCCTTTCCTTCGGCGCACTTCGCTGCCGTCAGGATGTATCGAGGCGCATAGCCGATCAATCCTCGTTTGACGGCAGTGACTGCGATGGCCACCGGTATAATAGTAATGGCATGGCTATAGCTTATGCAAGAGACTCTGCGTGCTCTTCGAGCTACCACAATGAAGGTATATACTATGTATATAGTGAACAGCGTAGAGAAGTAACTTCCGTACTCGGGCGAAGCTGAAGAGCAATGACCACCGATAATTCACTTATGGAGTTTGGCACCTTAGGGTCCGGAGATGCTGTGTGCTTCTCCTCGTTGAATACTCTGTAGCTCTACGGTGGCACAGCTCAGTGCAACACAATACACTGACAAACTGAGTTAATGAACTTTAAGAAAAAAAAATAAGAGAAACCTTAACACAATCGTATTAAGTCTTTGTTGGATAAAAAGTTGTTCTCCCTTTAATAGGAAATATATTGTCATGAACAGAGAAACATGTATTCGACAAGATTTTCTTGACTCCTTTATGGTTAGAAATAAATTGTACAGTATTAAATTCACAGAAGAGTCCTGTTAAAATTATTCGGCTTCCACCTCAAAACTTTTGACCCACTTATTTCCGAGATAAGTATATGAAAATCAATAAAACTTTAGCAAATAATGCAGAATCATGGAACGAACCCAATCCACAAATATCGTAGAATTTTACTTACCTGTTTCCGAGTAAACTGTATTAAAAAAAATTGAGGTTATAATGCAAATTTCTACCAGCTGTTGCACATCGGCCATTTTGACAGATTGTGAACTTTATGGACACTGTATATGTTTGAGTTTTAACAATAATGTTTAAATAAAATTGACTTCACTAAAATTTACTTACGCGATTTAATACTATTTATAAAAAACCAAACAAGAGCCAAAAATAAGAAAAAAAAAAAGGAAGATGCATGAAACGAAAGTAGAGAATAAGCGAAGTGAGAAAGAGAGATGGTAACGACCTAGAAGAGAGGATCGTCGATAACCCGCAGGCAAAGTTCGTTTGTCCGATACTTCCAATACATTAAACCCTAAATTTGTGACTTTGGTTCTCGCGCGCGGCAATGTTTTCTCTCCTGTTCCTCGGGGCGAATTTTAGATTAGCAAAATTGCATTTTACAGTTCTACGGGCATTCTTGGGGTACATAAATTTGAAACTACCGTGACGATGCCAGCTATATAGCGGAGTTAGAGGGGAGGGGGTATACGTGGCGTGTCGGTAACGGTTCTCACAGTTGCACCCTCACTTTCTTTTTCGTCCTTTTATACTTGTAGAAACCATCCCCAGCTTCTCAACACGTTCTCTCTTCTTTTATCCCACCATCTTCCTCACACTCTTTCGATTTCACTTCTCACTCGTTCTCTTTCTCTTTCATCCTTGTTCCGCGTCTCTAACTCTGTCACTTGCTTCCTTTTTCCTCTCTTTCGCGCTTCCTCTTTAGCCACGACCAGTAAAACTCGTGCTGCAATTGTCCTGAGGCGTTTTACTGACGCCGTTTCTTTCGTCCACTTCGACGAAGCTCGCGTGAAACTGTAAAGTTTCGAGTTATCGCACCCGAGTATAGATATATACTTACAATATCAAGAAGATACTGTGGTACACCACGCAAGGTGTTCAACTAACTGCAACGGCTACTGTAGGGTGGTTTTTTTTAACTACATTTGTTAATTTTAATCTCCCAACTCAAAAAGCAGTGCCAAATACTGAAAAAAAAAATCCTCTTAAATCACGAGTGCTGAAAAGAAATATTTGGAGGTTGCTACGATATGAGGGGACGAGAGTGATGTGTGCGTGTGTGTCACATAGCATTAAAGCATCAAAATAAAGATATAAATAAGGCAGAAGGAATTATTTATGGAAACAGTTCTTGGACTTCCCTGAGAGCACAATACATATACTCGAACGACAAATACTATACGTGTGTTTTTCACACGGGGATATGTTGTGTGGAAAAAAGTAGAAATGGAAAGGGAGCCATGCGCGAACAAACAAGTCTCTGGAATCACTTTACCGTGAGTGCCAGAGCGACACGACGACAAAGACGATATATCTCAAACATCTCGAACGATATCACTCGTTCGCTTGCGTTACTATTTGAAAAGCTGAGAAAGTCTCGACGAGTCTCACATCCAAGGGAGAAAGAAAAAAGAAAGAAAAATTGATGTAGAGTATCTTCAACGATGCTGTACTGCACTATATACATATACATATGTGGACTGAGATTACACTGACTCATCCAGCCTCCACTTCATTAATCTATATCGACATTGTTTTCATGCTTTCAGATTTTTCCGAGATTATTGCTACAAACTTTCACGTATACCGCCTACTGCATCTGTAACATATTACAGAGCTATGATTTATCACGAAAAATTCTTCAATCTCGTCTTAAACGTTCATGTAAAGCATCACTCAACAATGGTATTATGGTATGAAAGTTCTCGTTTTCTTGAAAATGTTATTAAATATCACGGGCTCCAACGATTTTCAGAGAAAAAAAGCGCGCTTTAATACCTTCAATGGTTAACAAAATTTGTATCTAAAGTAAGAGTAAAACGACCGACGTTACAATGCAATAGAGGATTGAAAGAAGAGGGATACAACATGTATGTCAGGGTGAAAATATTAAGGAATTCCAGTTCTTAACAAGTAGCTACTCACTTTAATAACGCAACCGTGGCCGAGTTTTCTATCCCAGGCATTAATTCTCACCGGGTAGAGTCGCCCATACCATCACTATACGCGGGTTGGCAAGCAACGGAGGCACTGAAAGCATAGTACAGCATCTCTCGCTATACAGAGAGGAGCGCGCAGAGCTCTGAGCGTTTCACGTGCCTCGGGTGCTTAAAGCTGGATTTTTTATGCGGTCCGACCGCAGTCCGTGCATTATGGAGGACCCTCGGCACCTACCCGAGAATTATGTTAAGGGAGAGACCATGCCGTGGCATACGAGCCAGCGCCTTACATGAGCGCGTTCCCATCCCTCCCGCCCCATTTCAACCCTGTCTCGCTCTCCTTGTCGTATATACGACCGATTCTCGAGGAAAAGCTACGGGCGACAACGGCCAACGAACGGAGCTTCGTGGTCAGAATAATTTAAGCATCTTTCCGGTGACAGCAATTACCCTGAAAAATGCTACGCTGATCGCGTGCTCGGTAAATATTATTCTAAAATTATGACTGTTGCATTAGGGTGATCCTTATATGGGGTATGAACAAAAATTTCGTGTTGAAGACCAAACAGAAGGTAATAAAAAATTCTCTAATTTTTTCAGATTTTTATTTTATTTCCTTTTCTTGAAAATTCACGCTCAAACAAGGAGACGAAGGAAATTAAATAAAAATCTGAAATAATTAGGGTATTTTTTTTACCATTTGGAGCCGATTTGGCGGGCTCCAACATGACATCTTTTTTCAGGCCCCATATAAGGACCATCGTAATGTTACATAGAATACAAATACAATTCAGAACGCCTGGCGATAGTAGTTTAATTTCAAACTTATTGGACATTGACTAAATCCACCATTGATATTCTGATGAAGACATGAAGAAAGAGTTTTAACGACATCTCAAAGAAAAAAGAAGAAGAAGAAGAAAAAAATCATGGCACCCCCATCAACCCTACTACTTTAACCAGGTTTCCCAAACTTTCTTGGTAGAGATGTCGACCAAAAGCCTCGACAAGCCTGGCAAGTGGAAAAGGGACAGAGGAAAATAGAGTGAACTAAGCCGTCTCGGCTTCCTCGCACCCTGTCTCAGAGTATGGAAGGAGGGAACAGAAAGGGAAGCCTTGGTCATATCCAACTTTCGACTTGATACATCGAAGCCCCAGCGGCAACTTCTCGCTTCCCATTCCCCATCGAAACGTTGTTCCTCGTTGTACATCCTTCTTCGACTCCTCTCGCTACCGAACCCTCTGGACCGTATACGAAAGCGATGCCCACCGCGCGCTGCTGTGTGTAGAGCACACAGGATACCAACCAACCCTGTCAGCCTCAACTGATCAGCCCCTATTGTGGTCCACGGACGTACGACTCGAACGGTGTATACCGCAGGACGCTTTCTCCTCTCTATTTCTAAACTATGCGCTCTGTCTGCGTCTCGTTCATCCATCCTTCTCCTCTATACGTATATTCTGTACGATGTCAACTACGTCGACTGCCCTGTCCCTTAATGCTTTCCCTTAACCTCCAACAACCCCACCTCCCCTTGCCCATCCCCCTACTTCCACCTCAGTACCACTTGAACCACCGTAACCATCACCGCGCCCGTTACTCCCAATGCAGCTACGCTATATATTTGAAACGCGGCGAATGTCGCGGTTACACTTTACTCGACTCTGTTGAAACCCTCTCTGTCCATTCTTCACAGT
The DNA here is from genome assembly GCA_964016905.1 of Perithous albicinctus. Taxonomy (NCBI): domain Eukaryota; kingdom Metazoa; phylum Arthropoda; class Insecta; order Hymenoptera; family Ichneumonidae; genus Perithous; species Perithous albicinctus. The sequence continues at coordinate 31,381,187 of OZ024689.1, forward strand.
GGTTTCCCTCCTCTTCCTTTACTGGGAGTGAAGAGCCACCCTTTCCTTTACCAGTCGAAATAGATGTTGTGGGTACGCTGAATGCGAATAGCATGGCAAGTTAGGAAGAGCGGTTACTCGAATCGACACTGGCGGGTTGTCCGATGGGGCTGAGATTCTTGATATAGAATCGCGAATCCCCCAAATCTGTCTACCTACCGCTATCACTGGTTATGGTTCGTACTTCTGTACGATTCCACTGGCCGAAGAGAAATGACCCAGCTGCTATTATGAGAAATAGATGATCGGCATTCTGTCGGCTGATGAAAGTATTTCTTTGCAGTACACGCACGCTGCAATGTACAAGTTATGGATATATTTGTAGCTGTTACAATATTGATAAGTGTAACAGAGTATCAGTAATCCGTATGTAACAAGTGAACGTAATTAATAACTCATTAATCATAGAGGCCGATAATCGGTGAATACACGATTGCGCATGGTTGAACTATCGAGTCCATTACGGCGCCTGTACGTATAGCTGCCCGGCGTTCACGCTCTTCAGCCAAGTTGCCGGAGTTTCAGGCGCCACATAGCCGCACACTGCTGCTCTGCTCCACGCTCAAATGCTTCACTAAGTGTCTGACCACCGCTGGCCACTTCTACTTCGGCCGAGGTTTCTATAGGAGTAGTTAAAAGTTCCGTCAATATAGTATATATCGACCGATTATATTTATATAATCATACAATCAACCATTCTAGGTACTTTTCATGTTTTCCTCTACCAAATGCTTTTAAATTTCGTTTCAAAGATAAACTCGGCTTTTCTCTTCCTATGTGAATCATGTATTCGAATGGCAGAACAATTACAGTAATTGGATATTGTTTTTATTATTTTATTGATGTACATTTCACAAAGTGCATATAATCGGGTTATAATTTTCTTAGTGAATTAAAATTATAAATGTAACTAACAACAAATTATTGTGAATTTTGAATGTATCAATACTAGAGGGGTTAACGATAAATTACAAATATTTATTTTAAAGATTTTAAAGATTTTAAAGTTAATGACCTTTTATACAAAAAAAAAAATCATGTTTGTCATAGTTTTCGAGAAAATTTTTTCGAAAAAAATCACGCTTTTTCGTTCGGCTACACTAGAATTCACCCTTAATAACTTTACTGCTCTTTACAGGATGTTTTGGCCTTGTTGAAATTGGGTAACGTGATATAGATATATACGTTACGTTGATAAACAGAGTATATAATATGTAAGTATAGTAGACGAAACAAATCGGGTTTACGGATGAAGGGACCGTACGACCGAAGGGACTGTGAGTTTGAGGAGGATACGGACCATCTCTTACCGCACACGGGTATTAGATTGCAGCCGGACGCACAACAAGATTGCGGAAAGCCCCGCAGAACTTTGTAGACCCATCTTATAGTGGTGTACTATATATAGCGCATATATACTAACTATTATATGATATAGTGGTAGTGGTAAGCGTGTGTGAAGGGAAAGAGTCCGAGAATGTGGTAGACAAGGGAGCAGCCCATTAGGTGAAGGGTTAATCCCTACATGAGCAATTCCATTTCAAGTGGTTTAATTTTTTTTAAATCACTAATAAGGCAAAATTGCACAATTCATTCTGAATACATTTTTTTCTTGTGGGACATGAAAAAACGGATATTTTCATTTTTTTCTTTTTGGAGGTGTCGATGCGATTAATTGTTTCCGAAATATTACAGAACAAATGAAAAATGTAAAAAATTGGCATATACCGGCAGAATTTTTTTTTTATTTGAAATTTGCTGTATCTGTTGGAACCATTGAAACTGATTTTTAGGAAATTTTTCGAGAATATTTTTTTTCTTTTGTGAACTTGTTAGCTTAACTGAACTGGTATGAAATGCCTCTAATACATTTTGAGGAATAGCCATCTTTGTTCTTAAGTATGCGGACAAATGATTTTGCAGGAAAACCTGTCATGAGGATGGTGGGTTTCGTTTCATCTACGAACAACTAAGATTCTCTGTTTTCTTTCTTTCAAGACAATAATATTTTCTCGTGGCAATTTCAGTGATATTCCGAAATTGTTTGTCAGTCGTTTTTGCCTGTCATTGTTCGAAGACGAATGAAATACTATATGGACTATTTGCTAGAATAAAAGATATATATGTATAGGAATACCTGAAAGCAGAAATTTCCTTCTAGAGCTCAAATATAGAATGCGCCCCGAGTGCTCGTCGGGGAAACGGACGTATTGGGAGAGGAAATACGTGAATATATGTATATATACCGAATATCACGTGCCTGGATTGCGAAGCTAGGTGAGTCGACCAGACATCGAACCCGGGCTCAAAATTAAATTCCTCGGAGACACTTGAGTGCGATGTTTTCGAATCTCGTGGTGGCTGTGGAAAAGCAGTATCTACCACGACGTGAGAGTGCTTTTGGGGATTTGCAGAAGAACGGTGTGGCGAAGAGGATAAACTGAAGAGAAAAGAGATCCGTGAGATGCGGTATTGGGATTGGTGAGATACATACCTGGAGCAAGATAAATCGCTCGACCAGAGACACGGTTGGTTCCGGCAGAACTATCCACTTCGGAGACCTCAAAATTTGACGGTAAATTTTTAGCATCTCTGCACACTCACAGAAAAATATTCATATATTGGTAACTACAAAGTCACTATTTATTTTTTATTCCGTGTGACATTTTTTTTTTTCCAAACCATTGTTCTCGACATTTTGGAACATTCTGAGTGCGTTGACATGAAGATCTTGAAAAAAAAAATTACGGAAACAAAGCTTCCTTTAAGAGGAAGGAAAAATCTTTCATTTGAACTTCATTTTTTGATCTTCCAAATTCCATTGGAAGATCAAAACACACATGTAAAGCACAGGGCATTTACTATCGGGGTCCCAGCAGGGTCAAATTATATGAGCTTAAAAATGTGCATTCATGAATGCTCTTGGCGTATCTATTTCCTTCAATGTCTGATGGATACTTACTCGGATAACAGAGACCCCCACTCGATTTATAATGGCTATATACTGGCGGGGCTAATCTGTATACTTGCTAATAGACGGCCTCGATTCTCGCTCAATCGGTGTATTTCTGCAGTACACAACCGCGTGCGTGTTGAACCCGCGTTCCACTACAATTTCAACGGCAGTTAATTTTTTTTCTTTTTTTTTATTCTCACTCTCAAATACCTTTCTAATTCTGCATGCTATGATATTGTGACTGTCATATATATATACGTATCGCGTTTCCACAATTAAATTGTTGCGAATTAACGAGCGATAATGGTTGAATGTAAATATCATTTTGATGAAAATTAAATAGTGTAATATAAGTTGATTGGATAACAATGACTCACAAAGACAATAGTCATCAGCCAACTGAGCAAATGTCTTTGGCGTTCGATTATCAAACGTTGGTGTCAGAAATAAAAATTGAAAGTAAGAGAAGCTGCAGCGACCAGATCAATGGAACATGGCGAGGAGATTTTAATAAATTTTAGTTTGTTCAATTCTTCTTGAATTCAAATCAGAAGTAATACGTGTGATCTTCGCTGCATTAATAAATCGTAAATCATAAATCGGTTAAAATGTTGGCTTAGCGTTCTCAGAACTGAAAAAAAATGTTAGTTTCGCCAAATTCACTTTTGTCATATTCCGCGACAAAGTTTGGCAAAATGTTAGAGAATGTCTGTTTGGCCTATGCAATCTAAAAATTAAGCCCATTTGCAAAGTGGTTGTCTTTATCGATAGTAAAAGCACGACAATGCCGTCATTGATCTACATTTAAATTCAGTGACAAGGCACTCTAAAGGAATACAACATCATCGTGACAATACTTTTTCATCGTTTAAACCGACTAATTCCGTATTAACCTTCTTCTTGACAGAGTAGCATAGAATTATGGTATTGAAAATTTGAAAAATTGTTCAATAAATACACAAAAGTTTATTTCGAGTATCAAACAAGCACATTTTTTTTCGTTCATATACTAGAGTATATTAAAATCTATACTTATTCCTTTTATTCAAAAAGGAAAAACATTCAAGTTCACGTGTAATTACTGAGAAGCTAGTGATGCACAAAAATATACGATTTGATAGTTTTACGTCAATTCCGTAGTAATTCGTACAAGGAAATTCGTTGCAGAAAACTTCTCTTCATTCTTACGAATCAATGTTTTATTCATAAAAACCAAGTTATTGCAGCAAAGAATCCTTAGCACCTTGTTGCAGGAAAAATGATTATTCATACTATAGTCTCATCCGTGTAAGCACGATCTTCGTGTATCAGAATGCACAATACGCGCCAATATTTCCCGAGCTGTGGGCGAAGACTCCGAACGATGAGGAAGAAAAGGAAACCTTATGTCCGTATATCTTTTTCCATCAAGACCAGGGGAATAACGATTCAGTAAATTTAATGGAAATGTTGTCATAGGGTTTCCGCATATCACTCTCTTGTTTCTCGTGATCACAATAAATATCTATATATATATATATACTTTAACCTTGACTTCATGTTGAATATTGGCGGCTTAAACGAGAGGCGTGAACGTTAGCGCGGAGTTAGATCAGATTACCGCTTAAGAGGAGAGGATAACGCCGCCAAGTGTCGACACTCGTTGATGTCCAGTTCTCGGCTAATCGTTCGACCATATACACGTGCTTTATGATAAAATCTGTCTCGACGCATCTCTCTAATATCTATCTCTCTATTCACCGTCTTGGAGAACGCACCGACGATGACGCTGAAAGGGACAAACACTGAGGAGGACGAAAAAGAAGAAATTGAAAAGGTAGGACCCAACGACCTTGCTCCTGGTTTGGTACCACCAGATGGAGGCTGGGGTTGGATGATAGTGCTCGCCTCTGGATTCGCCAATGTGAGTTTTTCATCAAACTAATTTTCTGTTTTTTTTCTTATTTAAGTATGACGTGGAAAAAAATTGGTGATGTATTGGTTTCTTTTTTCGACAGTTTTGCATGATGCCGATTCTGCAAAATTTTGGCCTTATTTTCCGCGATCAGTTTGAGGAAGTGGGCATAAATGCAGCGCAAACGACTACCATACTGAACATCAATGCAGCTGTCATGGCCTGCGTAGGTGAGTGATGCAATATTCCGGAGTCCTGCGTTACATTGCATTTTTCTTGGGACTTGTATGTCAGGTGTTTTCATTTATTGGATAATGAAACTTCGTGCGATAGATAATAAGGTACATGGTAATAAGGTAGATCAAGAGACACGTGTGAATCTTGATTTTCTCATATATTTTACGATATATCGACACTGGACGTTGCATCATGTTGGAGGTGTTGGTGATTTGAGACAATCTAGTGGAATGCGCATTTATCTATTACATTCTTATCTGATATGTACTTTATCGAAGTCTAATCACCGGTAATAGACGGTAAAACCAATGATACACTATTGAGAATTTATATTTGCGAAATACAAGTAGAATTGAAATAAGTGTATTACTGCTAATTGAATAGGAAAAAAGAGGCTGAAAAGTAGAACTTTGCACATTGCTTCATCGTTATTTTTTAATTTTTACAGAGCTATCTCTACGAGGAAGTATATTGATCAATTTTGATTTCTTCATCGACGAAGCTTTGTAAAAAAAAAAATTCTCTAAAATATGAACTGCTTGTTGGATTCTCACCAAATCCAGTATCAAACAAGAACTCTATTCAAATTTTGGGCAAAATTTTGGATCAATTTCTTAAACCATTCTCGAGTTGCAACGTTCAAAAACAATAAAAATTACGAAAATGCAAATTTCTATAAAATCTTAACTATTTTATCGATTTTTCCTAAATTGAGCACCAAACATTGACACAGTCTATTTTCAGTTTTATGCAAAAATTTAGCATTATTTTATTAACAAAAATCAGCTTCTTGAACCTTTCTCGAATTATAGCATTTAAAAAAAAAATTACGACAATTTCAAAACATAAAAAAATCCGAACCGCTTTTCCGATTTCTACCAAATTCAATAAAAAAAAACAATATTAAATATACCTACACGTACGAAAAATTAATTAGCAAAATATAATTAATTTTACGAAAGTTCCAGCGGACAACGTCCTTTTTTTTTTTGAAAAATTCAAAAAGCTAAAAAATCTAAATGCCTGTATACATTTTGTTAAAAATCAGAGCAGCCAAAGCGGAACAATTACTTCACTTGTGTGCCAAATTTCAGCTCAATTGCTTGAAAGGAAGCAAAACGTCGGTACTCTGATCCAACTTCTTTTCTTTTTTTTTTTTGACAGCTGGTTTCCGCTGGAATTGGTTGATCCAATCAATCACTTTTCTCGGTACAAGTATCCGGTCACCCTAATCATTGACATTGACGAAAATGTCGATAGATTACGACATAATTTGTTCGACTTTTAATAATTGAATCACTAATAGTACCTTCACCTTATTTATTCCGGTTAATGTATTATCTATACTGTAAAAAGTGATTTGTTGTACGACCTCGACTAGAATTCGATAATCATATGTAACAAATAGATAGCTCAGACGCAGTGTTGTCTCGCGCGTGATCCGATTAATCGAAGATCTACTACTGGGTATGATACACAATAATAATAATAATATTAATAATGTAGTGTTCATGACACGAATGCCAGTTCTGATCGATTCCGAGCAATCTCTTATCACGTGACTGCTCGGACGAGCTTGCACAATCGTTGTCAGTGATTCGGGTGAGACAAAGGGAGTGCATGTGCTTCAACATAAAACTTTGAACGTTTGAATGAGTCATCAATGCATGCTTATTAGCTGATATGACTATAGTTGACCCAGTTTTCCCGATACGTCCGGTTAGGGCTTACTAATTAACTTTCATGAATTTAACAATTTCATAACCATATTTCATTATTAAAAAAAACCAATGAATTTATGTTCTAATTTAATTTCTAATTAACCACCAAATCTACATTGAAAAATGAAAGACAATCTACGAGTTGTGGAATTTTGTAACAAGGCACACTTTTTTCTAGTCTTCCTACCAATTTACAAAGCTTCCTCTGCGAGGAAGCCAAAATTGATCAACATACTTTCTCGTAGAGCTATGTAAAAATTCAAAAACAATGAGGAAACTATGTGCAAAATTTTATTTTGCAGCATTTTTTTTTGTTTATTTAACAGTTGCTCGATTCGGTAAACCAACATGTGTCGGTGAAAAAAAAATGTTCTTCAGTTGACTTAGACATTTATTTGACTGGCGCTACATTTGGTTGATCCAACCAATCACTTTTGTCAATGTGCTCGTGTCCAATTACTGGGATCCTTTCAACTTAGGTGATAAATCAATTGCAAAACTGATGTGTAGATTGTAATATGATTTTCAGGCTTGATCAACGGACCACTCTTCAGGCGATATAGCTACCGACAGGCGTGCTTTGCCGGTGCATTCGTATGCGCCATATCGATATGCGCTCTGTCCTTCATGAAAACATTCTACGGGGTACTCATATTCATGTCGATTCTATATGGTACGTTATCGTATGTTCTTATTGTATATTACATATTTTTTTAAATTCACTGTATTTTCTTATTTGTTTCATCAATGATTTTATGTACATTATTTCATTTTAGAATATCCCAAAGCGTATATTTAGAAAATTAGAATTCAAAAAGATGTTCACAGTCTCCTTTACGAGGACATATGCGTTAAAATCTGAACACAATCAGTGTGAGCGTTCCCGAGTTTTTGAAATTTTGGGAGGCCAATCCGTAGACACGTTTAGATATTTTTTGTGTCAATGTGATTTCCTGTCTGCTTGATATATTTTAAGCACTTCTGGCATAAAAATCTGAAATTTGTTGGTTTTTACCATTTCCATAAATTACTGTGGTAATTATGAAAATATTTTGTCATGTCCTCTTAAAAATAACTACAGTATAACTATCACATATACAATCTACGCCATAGTTAATTTTTTTCAATTAATGGATGTCTTGACCCTCCTAACTGGATGTGTACATAAAGAAGCGTGGGAATTGCATCTTACACAAGAGATGGGATCTTAAGTTACGCCCTCTACTAATTTCACATACAATTCTTACACAGTGTATCCACAACAAGGCAAATTAAATTTTGTAATACACAATTACCATAACGTACATTGCTGGGCAATATATGCTATACAGTATATTAATATTTTATGCACATGTATCACTTACCTATATGTTAGTTAACAAATCGAAGGCTAAACGGTAGCTGCTGTACCGGAGACCAACCAGTTTTTCAGGTTTACAAAGATAAAGAGACACTTACCAACTGCCTTTATGTCGTCCAATCACCGCCCACACTTGCCAGTATAGTATTTGTAACGAACGTGAATAATGAAACAATATTTACATTGATTGCACAGCCTCTGGTTTCGGGATTGGAATGTCAGCTGTTGCTTTAGCCCTGAACACTTATTTCAAGAAAAGGAGAAGAATAGCAACCGGGTTTTCGTGGACTTGCACCGGCCTTGGACCCATAGTAATGCCACAGGTACGTTAAGATAATTATAATTATTAATTCACTCCCATAAATTATCGTCACAATGTCGTATATAGTAATCGAGATAATATCTACGGATGAATCTGTCCTTTAACACGATTAATCTAAATTGCTCATCTTAATTACGATCTCAAGTATGACCTCAGATTCCAGACTGGAGTATTGGATACCTTGTGTTTTCATATGCAGCCATTGTCTGTCGACAGGTTATTAGATTATTGATGCCAGTTTACGGAATGTCAGGAACTGTTCTTCTGTTTGGAGGCTTCGCATTTAACGCTGTCGCTTGCTCACTTTTGTTACAACCTGTCAGCAGACACGCAAAGAAGGAATCCGAGTACGAGGACATTAAAGCTGAAGTACGAGCGGAGAATATTAAGGTTTGATTCACAAAAGCTCACTTCAAAATCAATGAAAAGAAAATTACCAAATTATCAACATAGATGAAAAGAGGAAATTTGATGCAGGAAAAAGTCAAAGAGGAAAACAGTGATTTGGTAAATGGATCTGGAAAAGCTCGATCGGTTGAAAATATCTTACGTCTGGATAAACTAGGCAGTTTGGTTGAAAATAATGCTAGTCAACGATTCGGTAGTCAGTATCTTTATTACGATGACGAACAAGACGGTGCTACGGGATTGGATGTGGTGGCGATAGGAACACCGATGATGTCCCGCGCTAACGATGGATGGTACAATCATATTTTGTAATTAATTAAATTAACTCGTGGTCCTGTAACCAAATATCTTGATGGTTATGACAATCAATAACATTTGAACGTCCTTTTTCTTGAGCTTCTTTCCGAAATATTGATTCGTTCTTATCGATACATTAAAAAAGTAGTTTAGTTAAGACAACCAAGCGCTTGGTAAAAATTGTGACAGCCAATTAATGGCGGGTAAACTAACCAAGAACTTGGTTGATCTAATTGCAATTAATCGACTGTCACAAAGTTTTATTTTTCGTGTGCAGGTTCTCAAAGCGAAACTCCTCAGTTGCCTCATTGGCTTCGAACAAAACTTTGAAGAGCCGACGAACTTCTATCAGCCTCAGCAGACAACCGAGCTTGATGGCATTGAGCAGAGGGAACTCTGTGAGAAATTTGAGTAGGCAAGTTGATAAACACCATTAGAGTTTAGGTTTCCAAGCACTACATTTTAGGTGACAAAGATTGCTCAGAAAAATTTACAAAGCGTACCATGTATCTCTCTTGACATATCGAATTTATTTATTCTATAGACAGAACAGCGATCCTGAGGGATGGAAAAGGAAAGTCTCGAGTCAGATTGTCCCAGTACCTCAACTTATAATAGTGAAAGAGTCATGCGAGCTCCTGGAAAACGATCAACAGGTGAACAACGATTACGAGAAGTTAAAGGACAATGACATCACGAAACGACAGTTAGCAATGAGTGCGTCAATCATCGGCAATGAGACCGAGGAGGTGAGTGAACCCGGCTGGAGGACGACAAACAGAGGACAATCGGGTAAGAAAACCCATCCCAAAATGTGTTGACAAAAGCACACACGTAACACTTGAACGACGAGTAATAATTAAAATCGCGGCATTTGTTTAATTGCGACAGAAAGAGGCCAAGCTACCATGGTACATTCGAGCATTTCGCACAGTGGCTATATTCTTCGATCTTGATCTTCTTCGCGATCCAGTCTACGTAAATCTGATGATGGGAGTCAACGTGGCGAATTTCGCTGAATTAAATTTTTCCCTCCTGACGCCGTTTATACTTTATGAGTACGGCCTCGGGAAGATAGAAGTGGCTACCATTATGTCGGTTCTTGGCGGAGTCGATGTCGTCACCAGAATCACGATTCCCTTTATAGCTACCCGCATCGGATGGGAGAATAGAACATTCTTTCTCATTGGAATTGGAGCCATAGGTTTGGGTCGTGTCGGTGAGTAACTTTTACTGGCATCCATCTAAACTGATCATTGATCTTGAAAAAAGTATTCTCAATGCAACTTTTACGAAATTATAATAATTTCTTGCCCCTGCGAAATATCCTTTTAAATGAAATGAATGGTAGTTTTGTGAAACGAACAGTGAAAAGGTGGAGACGTTACAAATTTTCGTCCTTAATAACGATATTTGTTTCATTTTTTGGGCCACAAATTATCTTTTACTTAGATGATGTAATTCTTATTTTTCAGTACTTGCTCACGTGGGAGACTACAGTGTTCTCATGGCAGTGTCAGTTCTTATCGGTATTGGCAAAGCTTTGAGAACAATATTCATGGCTTTGGTTATACCTACGTACATTCCACTCGCAAGACTACCGGCTGCGAGCGGTCTGCAATTGGTGACAGGCGGTATTTTGAATCTGGTTCTTGGACCAGTGATAGGCTGGATAAGAGACACTTCTGGCAATTACACGATAATGCTGCATTTCCTCAACGTTCTTACCTTTTTAACGATCATATCCTGGACTACGGAAGTCTGTTATAGCTCCTGGAAGCAACGACAACAGGAACGAAAGAAAGAGGCTCTCATTTGACAACTTTTTTATAGTATCATTTGGAGTTGTACAAAGAATAGAATTAGGAGTCCTAGTGTGATTTTTTTGTTTTTCCGAGTCCAACAGAGAACTGGCAAAGACTGACGAGCATATACCATTTTATTGACGTTCGGCTCGTTGCTTAATTGAGAATTGGTCGTAGACTTTGAGACACTTGTATCAAGCAAAAAGATATCCAGCGCAGTATTTACGTTGAATTAGGACCATACATGGTTTCTTATACTATCAGATACTCGTGAATGCTGATGTACAGCATAGACAGATGTTATTAAGCTTTTGCATTTATTCACTGTAATTACATTATCATCAAGATGTGCAATGAAATTATTTAAGATTATTGAATTACACGCGACAATTTTAAGAAAACTTAGAAAAATATTGTCGAAGATATGTCATATAAATAAAACCTGTATATACCTTTTCGTCTGTATTCAACCTTTCCACCCATCCTTGTAGAGTGAAAAAATAGACCATACGTGATTATGAAATATTATGTTAATGCTAGTTCATAAAAAAGACCAGTCGCTATTGGACTTGTATTTTATTTGTTAAGACGAAACCAGATGGAATGTTGCACATATTTTCCAAAATATTCATTATGGCGATTTTCTTTATACAGTATTTAATGACATGTTCTATATTCAAAAACATTTTTTTTTAGTACTAAAAAAGATCCACTTTTTTTTTCCTCAAAATGAACTCGGTAAAAATGTATTTTTTCTTGCTTTTTTTTATTATGATTATTTATGGCGTTATTACTTTTTGATAATACAGCTTTATTTTGTGCAAATATGAGTCAATGTCTATAACTCGTGGAAACGATATTCCGCCGGTTTTATTTTCGTCAAAAATCTTTCTCCGTAAAGCTCTTACAGGGTAAACGTAAACCTGCGGAAAAACAGTTTTACTAAAATCGGGCTTCAATTGACTCCACGGAACCGGAAATATTTGCATTTCGATGAAATGTAAACACGTATGTACTCCACATGTTTTACCTACCTTCAGCTCCGGTTGGATCCGAATATTTGTGTTTTCGGTGAAACTACGGCACGAAAATTTAAACCCTAGACCAAAACGGATACTCTGTTTTTAGAAGACCAAGCACGCTATGCATACAACTGTAGTCTTATAAGAGCTGATACTTTTTCCTAGGAGAAAAAGTATGGTGTAAAAAAAATACATCACTATTTTATCCTCGATTTCACATTGCGTTTGTGTCTGAAACACTTCTTACGGATATTCCGTCAAGTGGCATACGATTATTTGGCATCATTTGGTCAATTTATTGAAGAGCCTAAACCAGAACCTTCATGTTTCGTTTAACGCTGTATCCGCTTTCCAGATCGCTCTTTCTGGGCTAACCCAGGGCTTCTCGGTATTCGTAAACTTTGAGAAAAGCTTGAGGTCTCTCGCGCGTTCTCGATGGCTGGCCAGACGATTAAGCTTCGCCGTGGAAGCTAGCGCAGAGCTTGCACGATACGTATACACTTTTCCTCCGATGTACGCCTTAAAGCAGGCAGGAAGGAAGCCGTTTAGGGGTTTCAGCTTTGCCAGTCTCGCGGCCATATTTTTTTCACGGCTGGCTGAACGCCTTGAAAGATAGCCACTCTGCTGGTTCTGCTGCTGCTGCTGCTTCTTCTTCTTCTTCTTCCTCTTCTTCTACTCTTTTACTTCTTCGCCCAGACTCTCGTGTATACTTCGTTCCACTCTCTGCCCTTCTTTTTTATTCCCCCCTCATCCTCCACACTTTCCATCCCAGACTCAATAATTTATCCACGCAATTTTACTCAGCCTCTACCGAAGAAACAGTCACCCGAAGGAAATATTACCGGGACAAAATAAGATTAAATGACTCGTCGAATAAATGGACGAATAAAAAGTTTTTCGAAAAGTTTTTCCCGAAACTTTTCAAACGAGCTCGCAACCTCCGCAGAATCCGCGCCAAGGGTTACCGAACTTTTTAGGTATTTTTTATTTTATTTCGATTTTTTCTTTTTTTTTTTTGCTCTCTATCTCTCTTTTGTTTCACTTTGTTTCGGTTTGGTGAGTCAGAGAATGTGAGAGCAAGCTCGTTCGTCGAGGAATAGAAGGAAAAGGGAAAAGCTTGTACGTCGGTGGAGATAAAGAGAAAAAGAAAAAAAAGAAATAACCGAACTGCTTTCGCGTTGAGTTCGTGCAGTGTGCTCACGTACTGAGAATTTACGGTTTCCGTGCTTACCAAGTGCAGTTCACTGTTTCGTTAAAGCCCTGCAATTCACCCTCCGCGAGCAGGTAAATTTTTTATCTCTCGCGTGGCATTGTCGATGACGTTCAAAACAACAGTGAACGTTAGTGGTCGTTACGTAAATCACATTCATTTTCCGTTTGATTTTCTTGATTGCTTTACGGGGCATAACAAAAAATTGCTTACTCTTGTATAAAATAAAACCTTACTTTGCTACTGAGATTGGTATGAATTTTGAGTACGAACGTGCCTCTAGATTGTATGGAACGAATATCGTTTACAGTGTTTGCATCAACTTTTCAGCAGACAGAGATGGAAAATATGTCAAAATATTATTTGCTTTGTGCTTATGTAAACGTTAAAAAATTCCATTTTTTTTTGTTCAATCTTGAGTTCAGATTTACGATCGAAATTATGAAGAAAAATTCGACTTCGATACAAAAATACACAGTTGACTAGTCGTTGTGTCATTAAACCATCGATATTCTGAAAAACTATTACTGGCAGGATCAAGTGCAGGCTTGGAGTTTTATTTTGGCAGAACAGATTCTCACCAGTCGAGCGGTTCAAATTTGATGACGTTTATGATTTTGTATCTTTGGCAAAGCTTCTATTTTAATGAAACTAAAATTGATCAACGTACTTCCTCGTAGATGTAGCTTTGTAAAAATAAAAAAAGCTTTGCCAAAGATACAAAAATCGATTTATGATGATAATACGACCACAGATCGAAGCATGAAACCCAAGAAAGAAAAAGAAAACACTAGGTAGAAAAATTAACATGTAGTTTTGTTCAAATATCAATTTGTTATATATTACGTACCATACGGATGGTGAAAGGTGTTGTAAAAGACCACCGGGGGAACAGTGAGCTTACAGATCGGAGGGTGAAAGGTGTGTGTATATGTGTGTGTGTGTGTGTGTGGGATGTATATTGTAATTTCCCATAAACCGGTTTACGATGACAAAACGTCGTGAACGTCGCCGTGGGTGTCCTTACAGAGGACCGGCGGATACGCAGAATGTAAGACTGCGTATTTCACCCTTATACGCGAGACATGGGTCGACGTTATGGGTTTAAGGGTTGCAAGATCGCAATAAAAACCTTTCGTGGCTTATACTCGTGCATTTGTAACGCTTGGATATAGTCGGTTATATAGACTCTAGAGTATTCTATGTTAAGCTAAAGCTAGGGAGGTCGGATGGTGCCGCTCTATGGAGATGTACTCGACACACTCTAGGATAAGCTTCTATCCTTCACAGCCCTGTCCCAACGTTTGGTGTATCTTGAGACTCGAGTAGGAGAAATACCCTTTGAGTATTTTATGCCCCTAGTCGATGAGATCCTGGCGTTCGAGAGGTTTTTCCCAATTCTTGATTCAGGTGGCAATTGACGTACATGCATTTCTATTGGAAAACCTTATTGAGAGCTGAACTGGATAAGTAATATTGCACAAGTGAAAAAAAGGTTATTAATTATTCTATACTTTACATCAAAAATGTTTAATATTTGGGTAATACCCTTTCGATTAGGTCCGCAATTTTTTATATGATTCAGATAAAAAGCAGTACATTTAAAAAAAATTCACATACGTTGAAATATCTACGATTAAAAAAAAATTGTCGATTTAAAAAATCTGAAAAAATTCTGAAAAACCTTTTTTTGGAAAATAATTTTTTTTTGGTAACCGAGCCAAAGTGGTCCGAGGATACCTTCTATTTTTTTTCGGCCTCTTTTCAACAACAAAAACATTGAAAAAATAGTAACTTTACGATTGACAGCAGCTGGAAAATTTTTCTATGCGGCACATGATTTTCCGAATTTTTTTCAGACTCTTTGAATGTATATATACTTTATTTCATAATGAACTTTAAATAGCCATTAACAAAAAAGTCTAATTTGAGATTATTTAATTAAAATTTCAACACTCATTTGAAAAAATCGGATAAAATTCGCAAAATTCATGTACTGAAATTTATGCCACCTTCTTTATTACATTTTCTTCCCGTTTTTACTCCATATGTCGAAACGGACCAACGCGCGAATTTTTTCTACAGATATTAGTGGATTGGGTATTGTGATCAACAAGGGTTCGTGTATGATAAAATTGGAGTCGACAAAAATATAATTTAGCAATTCAACAGGAACGTACGTTTATTTTGCACTGAGCAGAAATACAAGCTATTCATGAAAGATGAGGTTACAGCGGCCGCAAGCCTCTCCCATGTCCATATCCCACCTCGGTTCCTTTTCCATGTCGTGTTTTTTTATATATCGACAGTTCGTCACTTCGTCCTCCGCGCGCACGCACACCTTCAAAGAACGAATTGTTTACCAATATATGTCGTCTCGACTAAAGTCCTTTCTTTTATATTTCGTTTATTTTCTACCCTCCCCCCCCCCCCCCCCCCCTCCCCGCCGTTGTTTCGATATTCCTTACAATAATTCATCTCGCGATAGCCCCGCCCGAATGTAGAGGAAGAAAAACAATGACAATATTAATAATGTATAAGTAATGACAATATCAATAATAATTAAAAATAATAATGATAATAATAATAATAATAATAATAATAATACATGTACATGTAATTACATTTGTGCATTATGTAATAATTTAATAATATACATAGATGATATACATATATATTATATCTTAGAAAATAAATATATATATATATGTATTTATATATGTTTCAATATTGTTACTCCAATTCTTTGTGTAATTCTTCTTAAAAAATAACGATATTTAGAATACGCTACTGTATGTTGAATGTCTGTGTGGGTGTGTGTATGTGTGTGTGTGTGTGTGTGTCTCAGATATTTTTTTCTTCACTACTTTATTTTTAATTCTGTCTCTCAAGTTCTCTTTGTCGCTCTCACTCTCGCAGTTTCTCAATCGGTTCGTAATCTTGCAGACACACGACGGAGGGGTGGTTAATTTTTTACCTCTTATACGCACGTTAATGTTTTTTTTTTTTTTTTTTCTGTTTACTTCTTTTTTCTCTCCTTGCGTCGTTTGCATAGTAAGAAACGATAAATGAGTTTGCAGCAAAAGGAAAAAGTATGCACGAAAGTGGAAGGTACGAGACTGCCAGAGGTTGAGGAGGACTTTTGATATACACGACTTTTTTTCTGTTATATCATTAACCTATATATTTTTCTTAATATATGTTTCAATCTGCGCAGTCTCATTTTTTTTTTTTTTCAGTATCAAAGAGAAATGTCATTCGGGTCACCTCACGAATTCGCTTAATGCCGCATCTTTTCCCTCTTTTCGCTTCAACACAGACTCACGCAATTTTTAAAAAGCACTTGACAGAATATGCAACGTATGTATACATATATATATAGTATATATAATATATGTACATGGGGCATATCACGTCAAATTCATAGCCTATCAGCCTCACTCCCTCGGATTTTTATAATTTATTACAATAATATTGCTTCCGTCTCAAAAAGGTCTCGGAATTTTTTTCAGTTTTTTTTTTTTTAAATTGAAATACATTGATATTTGTGAAAGTTATGACCGATCAAAAAAAGAAAAAAATTCCAATTCTGACTAAAAAAAAAAAAAATCTAAATACTTACGAAAAAAAAGTAAATATTGAGATCCCATTATCTTAAGGTGCTTAAAAATCATATTTTAAATCATAGAACCAGAATGAATTTTTTCAGATTTAGAAAAATAGCGTTTTCAGAATTAGCTTTTCGAGCCTTGAAAAAATTGAAATGCTCGTGAAAAAATCTGATACTCTTTTGGGTCGGAAACAAGATTATTGCATCAAATTATGAAAATCCGAGGAGGTGAGGGTCATAGGCTGTAAATTTGACGTGGAATGCCTCATACATATATACGTATATATATGTATACAAGAGTCTACTTGGTAATTAATTTACGAATAGCTTTAACATGGTCAAAAATAAATTTAAAAAAATGTTAAATATGCGGCACGTTGATGGAATTGCACGAAAAGATCCGTGAGCTTTTAAAACTGAATTTTTTTTTTTAATGGAGTATTTATATGAAAAAGAGGAACATGAGTGTCTCGGCACGCGAGCACTCATTCAAGAATAGTAGAAATAAAAATCTTTCCAGTAGCGAATCAAAGACGTGTCGCACGATTACTTTTTTTTCAAACTGAATTTACGGTCGACGCATCTTTATATTCTTTTATAGCGAGGCTTCCTAAAAAAAAAAAAAAAAAAGATAAAAATAAGAGTGTCTCGACATTAGGCGCGCAGAGAGATGAAAATGAACGTGAAAGAACGTTCGACTTTCGACAAATACGTACATCAATCGAGAAAAATATTTTGACGTCGCAGATTATTTAATTTGCAAAAATGTCTTATTGCACATAATAATAAATCGCTTAAATTTTTTTTGTTTAATAATAAACGTACGTGTTACAGTGAATTCCTTTACATTCTATACTCTAGGTATACTCTTTCTTATCTTTCGTCGCTTTTTACAATGAAAAACAATATAATGATAATTCGTAGCAATAATAATAATCGTAATAATATTAATAATAATAATAGCGATGAACCACATAATTACGATAAAAATCAATTCTCTGTTCAATAATTTACACATAATTATATAAGATTGCGTTCAAGCAATCTCGCACTATTAATATTTATACACGTAAGTTTGATTTATTTTTTAAAAAACATCGTCTTAAATGCGCTAATTCTTCATTTATTCATACATCCTACATTTTCTCACATACTTTATTTTTCTTTCGTAATTTTGGTCTGATAAACGCAAGTGAAGAATCATGTTTTTTTTTTTTTTTAATAAAAGTAAATAAATAATAATATTAAAGAACGTGGAGGTGTAAATTGTGTGTCTTGCGTAGATTTGCAAAAAAGATATACGAAAAGCTGTGAAGCGAGAAGAAATATGAAAAATAAAAAATGTTGGCTCATTTTCTTGCCAGGAAAATTGGCAAAAACAGCTCTTTTGTCACTCGATCAATAATACATTATTCTAAAATCTTTGGACAGTGAACTCGAGGTTTCGATCAATATTTCCTGCTCTTTCTCGTCATTCGCGATAAATAATTTCTCGAATCGAACTTTATCGTTAAGTATCGAGGGAGGCGACTCTCATATTTTTTTTTCTCTCTATCGCGAAAAAAAAGTCTTACGTAACACCAGAGAAATGTTAAAATTAAGTTTCTGTCATTTTATGACTTTTTCTTTTTAATTCTCGTATTTTCATAAATCTTTTTGTCTGTCACTTAATTAAATTAAAAATTTAACAGATTAAAATTAAAACTTAACGTTTTAATTTCAATCTACTAAATCAGATTAAAATTGAAATTTAATGTTTTCATTTTAATCTCCCAATTAAAAAAGCAGTCTGTCAAATACTGAAAAAAAAATCCTGTTATTTGTAAGAAACAAAAATTTCGATGAGCATTGTCTGAGTTAAAAAAAAAAGAATTTTTTTTTTTCATCCTCCCTAATTACTACACGTGTTGCAAAAGTTTTTCTCTTCTTCCCCCCACCCCTTTCGCGAGATAATAGACGAGGCTTATCAGCGTGAAGCAAAGTATATTTTTTTACAGCTATATTCGGCTTCTGCCGAGCAGTTAAAGCCGAAGGAAGGACCAAAAAGCTGAAGAGGGTTGAGGTTCGTCAGGTCGTCAACAGGACGAGCTTCAGGATCGCCGAAACTTTGCCCTCGAGCCTTGCCAATATATCGGGCCCTCCACATGTCTGTCCCTCAAAGTCCAGTAAAATAGCTTCGAGTATATACGGTGATGGATAGCCGAGCTTTTTTTTTTTTTTTTTTTTTTTTCTAAATACACCGAAAGAGGTGACCGATGACTCTGAAGCGAGGCTCGCCGAGCTTTCACTCGAGGCTTGAATAGCCTTCTTACTTTACACAGAGAAAACTGACGAAGAAGCTCCAGTAGAAAAAGTGTTCGCTGACCGGAAGACTCGGAAGAATAAAATGTAAAAGTAATCGATTTTTTTTTAAGTAGACATTTTTTTTTTTTTCGTCAGCTCTCTTTGATCTACCGACGTTAAAATATACTTTTTTTCGTTCATTATTATTATTATAATAACGAGGAAGAAGAGAAAAAAATTCGACGAGACGGTAAAAGCCTTCACGGTTGTAAGCATAATATAAGCAATCTCTCAATTTTTTGTTTTCGTTTTTTTTTTCTTTTTAATCCCGCTGATTTTCTCTGAGGCAAATAAGCTGTATTTACGATTCCTCACTTTTTTTTCTTATTTATTCTCTCGCATTGTGTTCTTCATTGTTGTTGTTGTTGTTGTTGTTGTTGTTATTTTTTTTTCTTCGTCGCGACTTTTCACTCCCTCATTCTTGCATATTCAGTCAGACGCGCTATATCGTTTTCCCGTTATTACTTGTATTGTACAAAATACGTTTAAATACGCAATAATCACGGGTAACAATCACATTATCGATTAAACGTTAATATTCACAATTATACAAATATAGTTATTACACAACGAGGTACAGAATTTCGGTAAAGATTTTAGCATCTTTTACTTAGTGCCGAGGAATCTGCGAGGTCTCGATGCCACATTTTTTTTTAAATATTGGTTTCGAATTTACACACGAAAATTTATTATCTCATCAGTAATTTGCAATTTTTTTTTCCCCCCAATTCCTCGTAAATTCCTCGCGAAATTATTCTTCATCTCATCGGATACTTTCTCGCATATATAATCAATCAATCAGACAGTCGCGCATGTTGATCAGTCGTTCAAGAAGTAAAGAGTCGTTATTTAAATCGCTTTGTATTTTTTTTTTTAGTTTAATAATCGTAATAATGGAATAAAACGTGTTGCTAAAAGTTCGGCGATGGCATTATCGCTCGCGATTATCTCTCTCTCTCTCTCTCTCTCTCTCTATCTCCCTTTCTCTCTCTCTCTCTCTCTCTCACTACCTTTCTCTCTCTCACTCTCTCGCTCTCTGACTCTCGCTATCTCTCTCTCTCGTTGCCTGTATAAAATACCTAAAAATACTAAGCCTACCATGAATCATATAGAATGACGTTAGTTAGTGACCATGTGTGTATGTGAGACTTTTGACGTGTCGCGAATTCTCTGCCATCCTCAATTTTTTTTCTCACACGAACGGAGGAAAGAATTTTGGTTTTTCTTTTCTTCCCTTTCTTTTTTTTTCGTCATTTGACATTCCTACAATGTAATAGTATACCCCAACAAACGGTTTGATTCTCTTCAAATTGCGTTCGAAATGTTATTACAAAAAAATGGAGTGTCGATTTTCTTTTTTAGGCCTCGAGGTTAATATCGATTCGAGTAGCGAATTTTTTTCCTTCCAGTCGTTCGTTTCGCGACCCGAGCCTTGAGTCAACGGAATGCAATTTTGTTTTTTTTTTTGTATACAATTTTTTTGTTTTTTTTTTTCAATTTCTTTTTTTCTTTTCATTATCTCGTGCTAATATGATTAAAAATCCATGTGTACTCTCTGAAACGTATGGCTATTATTTTTCCTGTAAATTTCTTGCATTCTTGTCAGTTTTTTTTTGTTTTTTTGTAAATATATTGAAATCGATATTATATTAATGTACGAATTGTGTTATTGAGCCTTCTGCGCATGTCTGTGTTTTTATTTTTATTTTTATTTACTTATTTTGTTTTTTTTTTTTTTTGTGAATTTTTGTGTGTTCAATATATAGAGATACGGGAAGGACGGACGCCCCGTTAAAACACCGCGCCCATGATTTTCGTTTTTTTTTTTTTTTTTTTTTTTTTTTTCATTACTTAACTCGTTGCACGTTTCTTATACAAGTCTTTAAATGCCAAAGGTCACTTTTTAAAAATATAGGTATCTCATTGGTTTCTCTTCATTTTTCATTTATTTTCGTCAAACATTTGCTCATTTTTATCCTCGCGCACACAATCTCTCTCTTTCTCGCCACGACAGATTCAGCTCTGTCATACAGACATCAATTATTTAACTTTTAATTCACTCTTCACCCAGACTATCGAATCGTTTGGTAATACTTTTATTTTTAACCCTTCGTATATTATCTACACAATTTCCTATCGAGGGAACTTCGGGCGTACTCGAGACTCGAATTACGTCGATTCGATCGCGCGTTTTTTTTTTTTTTTTTTCGATAATTTCATTGCGTTATATTGTTGAAGGATTGAGTTTCAGTGATACGAGGCACTCCGGGTTAGAAGTGAAGGTTCATTTTTTTTTACGAGATGCACTTTGAGTGCTGAGTCGTTTGGATGGTTTCGATAAGTCGTATACCTTTGACTGAGTATGTTGATTTTTTATTTTTTTAACATAAATTATACATTTAATCTACTTGAAGAGGGTGGATATAATTAAAATTTAGAAAGTAATGTCTATGCCCAAAAAGTTGATTAAAAAAAAAATCATAAATAATCAAGAAACATACATTTTATAGGTTTGCGAAAAATAAACACTGTTACATAAAAACCAGTGCTTAGCAATAATATTCGCTGTCGGAAACATGGAATTTTTTCAGAAAATAATATAAAATCAATTTCCGGTAGGGAAATTAACATTTTTTTTTTAGTGTATCGTAAAAATAAAGGTGACACTCAAAATAAAATTCTCCAAAAGCACAAACTCGTAAAAATAATATTTCGTGGCAGCTACAGAATTAATGGAATTTCGTGTTTTGTATACTATTTTTAACAATCAATCGATTTATGATATAATTTTTTTTGTCTAATCTAAAAAATTCTGCTCAAAAATCTTTGCTTTTTTACGTTCCCCCCTCAACATTTGGTCGATGCCTCTAAATATTTTCCTTAGGCACTAATATTTTAGGAGCAATCTTTCTTGTCTTAAAGACATAAAAAAACAATGCAATTATAATTTATATAATTATATTGAATAACATTAATATTTCAAAATATTAAATATATCAACCCTCTTTTGTAAATGCTGTGAATGGTGAAAAAAAACGTATATGGATGACCTCGCACCACTAATAATCATCATTGGTAATAAATACACATTTAATTCGGCATCATTTTTGGCCTCCAACTTTATCTCGTCATTTAGTAACACATCAGGCTTTCCACAAATATTCCAAAATTGGAAAATACGGATGATCAAGAAAAAAAAAAAAAAAAAAATGAAGGAAAAAAGAAATCGCACTAATCTCTCGTTTCGTCATACGACTCTCTACTCCACAATGTTTTCTTTTTAATTAATCTTTTTTAATATCCGTTTTTACATCTGAACGTTTTTCGTCGACAGCCACACACGCTGAATTTCTACAATGTTGCAAAGCGTGTGCAAAGCTTTCGTCATTCCCTCCAACTCACTTCCATCCTCTTTGCTTTCAACATTCGCAACACCGACGAATTTCGACGATCGCGCATTTTTAGGAATTTTTTTTTTCTTTTCTTTTTTTAAATTCATTTCTCACATTCATTGCAACAAAAACTCTTTGTAGTTTTAATCGTCGCAATTATTCTCATATTTCACTAACATACATTCATGAAAAAAATCGTTTTTCTCATCACACTCACACATACATACATACACACACATGTATATATTCGACGAAACGAAACACCACCCGAAGCAGTTCCTCTTCTTTTTATTTTCTTATAATTCTTAAAATACTTATGTACCTATCTATCTAATAGACCATCTATCTAAATTTCCTGTTCGTTTCACGATACTCGCACCATTTCTCACCTTCTTTTTCACATACTCTACATATGATGGATCACTAATCCGATCGCCTATCTAGCTACTCAACTAACGCGTACTAATTAGTATCTACCTACTTAATCATCATTATCATTCTTATAGCTTACTCATTACTCATTATCATTATCATTATTAATATTAGTTATTACTAGTATTAGTTATTATTAGTATTATTATTATTCATACCATCATATCAATGCTAATAATATTCAAAGTCTTCCCATTCGCTAGTCGATTTTCGTAATTACATGACTTATCTCAAAGCACTCAAACTTTCTGTTCACATTCTTTCTATCTTACACAAGTGGCGGGGGGAGATACCTGTCTAATTAAAAACACAACAATTTCATATCACCGACTTTAACGCTCGACACTCACAGGTCTGTATGCATTTTTTTTTTCTTTTTTTTTTTGTAAATCTTACAGACGTGAGATTCGTTTAAAGAGATTTTACCACAAAATTTCTTTCATTTGTAGCGAAATAATGAAATTCATTCATTTCCCCAAATGTGACATCTTTTTGATTTTACATTAAATTTTACAAAATTTTACAGAGATAACATTTGCATGAATTCGACAGTGTGGAAATAAATTATTGAAGCAGTAAAGAAGTTCGAAATTTAGCTCATACTTTCGATTGATCGAATATTCGATTTTCAAGTTGTCAATTTTTTTTATAGATTCTGTCCTTGTAGCTCGTAAAATTTGACGAAAAATCAATGTCGTCAGTTTTTGTTTTCCTTTTTTTTCACATTTTATCTCCCAAGATCGTGAGGGTTGCATTTTTCAAACCACCTTTTCAACTTAAATTTTCTTTTCTGGTCTCCCAACTCAAAAAGTAGTACCAAAGAAAACACAAAAGAAACACGTGGGTGAGTTCTTCATATGTCGATATCACTTCAAATCAATTTTTTTCCCTCAATTTCACTCAACCCCCAGTAAAATACAGCGTTATTTCAATCAGAAAATTCTTTTGTGAGAATTGTGAAGGTGTGAAAAAGGAGTCTCGGTGGGTGGAAAGGAGCTTGGAAGTGAGAAAATGTTTCAGACGCGTGTTCTCGGTACGTCGCGAAAAAAGGACGAGATGCTGTGACTCCGGCGGTGTGTTCTGTGGCGCGTTTTTCGATGTTACTCTGACGTAACTGACAGGGGGTTTATACACGTTGTTATATAGCGTATACACGTTGCACAGAAGGGTGCTCGAGGCCCCGCGTGCGAGACTCTCGGCCGGAAGTCCCGAGCGACAATTTCCTGAGGCCTTTGTCGGGCGAGCCGCTCGCAACGGACTCTCTCGTCGTCTCGCGGCATGCTGCCGTAGAAATCGAGTTTGCGGTAACTCGAGTGAGCGCGCGTGTTTTGCTCCCCTTTTTTGCTTCCCTCCTGCGCCTTCTGACCCCAGCAGAGAGGACGGAAGGTAAGCTCCACAGGGGGTCTCTCTCTGGTGGAAGAGGTGCGAGGGTGTCAACGAAGAATGAAGGAAAGTCGGGATAGAATGGACTGGTAAGAAAAGCAAAGAGACCGGTGGTGTTGGAACGAGTTAGAGGGAGAAAAGAAAAAACGAAGTCGAGGAAAGACGAAACTGGGAAAACTCGGTTGTGGGTGATGAAAAACGTTCTTTGAGAAACGCTCGACGACTCTTGGATTTCGATTGGCGCAAAGGCGAAAAGTGTTTACCGCTCGTTCGCGAAAGTATATAAGAGTAAGAAAAAAAGAAGGAAGAACGAAAGGGTGGAAAGGGAACGGCGAGAAAGTGAAGAGGGGAAGGGAATGGAGGACACACAGAAATGTTTCTACTAGGAGTGCTTGGCCTTTCCTGCTTCACTACCCCTTTCCTTTCCGCACTCTTGTATTCTTCTCTCCCTTCTTTCTGACGGGCTTCTCTCCTTCTCTTGCCAACCGTAACTTTCGTTTAAAGGGCGGGAATACTGCTGTGCCTTGGGCTGTAAACGCCTGGAAAATCTTCCAGGCTGTAAAGTACCACGGAAGAACGATAGTACGTGCCACTACTGCCTTTTTTTTTTTTTTTTTTTTTTTTTTTTTTCTAAACCGGCTTTGGGCGTTATCTTTCTTCTTCTTCTTCTTTTTTATGGGAGTAAGACATTTAGTTTATTACTGATAAACGGCTTGGCAGTAAAAAAGAGGAAAAAAAATCCGTAGTCTCTGCTACCACGTTCATTTTATAATTAAAAACTTTCGGCGTCGACTTTTGTTTATCAATTTTAAAAAATTATAATCTGTTTTGTAATACTCAGTTAGTTAACGATGAATTAATAATATTCTATTATTTTTACTCGATGATCGTTTATATCTAACGAATAAAGATCTCAAGAGTCAATTTATGGAACGAATAAAAAAAAATTAAAGGAAAAAAAAGATAACGATTGAAATAACAGAGGGTGTCCACGAAGCCACAGATAAATGCAAAAGCATACCAAATGCATCATCACCACCAGCAGCAGCAACAGCAGCAACAGCAGCAGCAGCAGCAACACCAGCAGCATCGTTCCTCATACGTTCAATTAACCGATTGAACTCCAAATGAGTTATGATGATTGACAGAACCGACAAATCGAGATTCGAGATCTGTATAGTTACGGATTTTTCCACGTAGACTACGACACTTTTTCTACCGCGTATATATAGATGGGTTAAAAAAACATACACGTTTTGAAAGCAATTAGAAGCTTATTCGTATTTGTAAAGGCGGTGGGAAGAGAATTATCGTGAGAATATTTTAAAGGATTTTAGTTTTTTTTTTTAAATACCTGGTGTCGTAATACGTGACTGTGTCTCTTTATTTTTGCGAAGACGTAAACAGTAATACCGAGTATTTTAATTTACAAATATTAATCAGCTAATAGTTATGTTCAATTTTTTTTTGTCCACCCAAACACTGTAGATGCTCGCATAAATCAACGCGGCTACTTGTGAATGGAACGAAACGTATTGGTTATACTTTGGTGTTTATGCAACGTCCAATAATTTATCACGTTGAATGCGCGATGCACGATAAGACTCTCTCGTTGGCCCTTTTTAGACACAATAAATTCGGCGTGGCGGAAAATAAGTAAAGTTTTGCGAGGGAAACAATAAGCCCCTAAACCAGGGGAAGACCGTTGATCAATTTTGCGATAAATTTTACATTTATTGTGATAAATATAGGGATAACATGTCTTTTCAGTAGTTTTTTTTTCGTTTGTTTTTACACTAATTTGCGGTACAACTTACAGGCTCGCCTGTAAAGAAATAAAAAATAAAATACAGGCGATTGTAAAAATTACAAAAAAAAAAAAAAATGCATGGATAATGCAATTTTTTTGCTCTCTTTGTATAATCGATACTCACTATCTATTGAATTATATTAAAATTTCGTTTTGTTAAAATTAATAATGAGGAGAATCACGAGAATAAATCTTTGATCGACGCCTTTGACGAACGATGAATAGAATGTTCATTGTACAAAGAAGGTTTTTTTTTTTTTAGAGTAAATCGAATTATTATACACTCCACTTTTCGTGTTTAAAAAAATAATAATAATAGACAATTAAACAGCAATGGGTTGTTCAAAGTTGCATTTAAAAATGTAACGGGTAAGAATGCGGAGGCCATAAAAAACGTAACTTTTTAGCGATATATTTTTTCTCGTTTAAATGCTTGTCGTCAGAATTGGCAGGTAATTAAATCAGCTTTTCAAATTACATTTAAGAGGATTCGTTACGTTAAAAAAAAAAGAAACAACAAAAAAATGCGTAAAAGAATTGTTGAAAACTTAATTCTTATACCGAATGTAAAACGTCAAGCAACAGTATCGTCTGTGAAGCCTACAAAAAAAAATTCATGGCCAACCAATATACAGATGTTCTCGAGTATAAATTACACGAAAAATTGTATCCGTTACCATGTACCCATGATCGCAATACGTTTTTTTTTTAGCGAGAAATATTTTTAGCATACAAACAGCGAGTGTCGAGTGTGTCGATTCTTTAAAATCGTGAATCGACGCGTGCGGACGTTAATTTAAAATGGACGAAAAAAAAAAAGAAAGAACGAAAAATTCATATACATTAGAAACGTTTAAACAGAGAGTACGAGAGACGGATGAAGCGTCACGACGCACCGCGTCTCACTCGTTAAATCACAAATCACGATCTCACAATATATGGCTATCAAAAAGACGTTTGGGCTTTATATATCATGTCTGTCTCGGTCTATCTGTGTGTGCGTGTGGCTCGTTAGAATGTGTTTTCTCGTTTCTCCTTTTTTTTTTTCTTTTTTTCTTTTTTTGATGCTTCATCCACTCGGGGATTTGTGTATCTCATTACCATTTAATCTCTCTCACTCTCTCACTCTCTCTCTTTCTCTCTCTCTCTCTATCCCCTTTTCTCTCATTTATTTACCCTAAGAATTGTAAATACTATTATAATATATATAATATAAATATATATGTATATATATACACACATATACTCATGCATATATATATATATATATATGTATATAATTATAATCGTGTGAAACGTGGTAACAAATAATGAAACGCTTGAAAAAATTGCACGTTATACAAACTCAGTGGTTGCGCTCTCCGTTATTAATAAACTTTTTTTTTTGTTTTACGTTAACTCACTCACTCTCTTTCTCTCTCGTCATACAAACACGCCGCGCGCGTTTTATTTTGTTTGCCTCCATCTTTTGCTCGGCCGAGTTGCGCAGAATATTAATCTGGATCTCTCTTCGCGATCGGTTTGACACACACCAAAAAGCATTCGCGGGCGGCTCTAATTACTTTTTTTTATCTTTTTATTTTATTTTTTTCTTATTTTCTCAATCACTCACATACGGCACATAACTTTTTTTTTTTTACACACATACACATATATTAAGTTTCGCTCTTTTTTCTTTTGTATATGTATGTATATATACTTTATTCATTAATATATATATATATATATTTATTTATATATATATTTATACACATATATAAATAAATATATATAATAAACTAGTGACTCGCGTGACGTCACTTCGATCGGTTCGGCACGATCACTTACTCTCATTCTATTGAATCATTCGCTTTGCAGTTTTTTTTTTATTTTCGTTCTCTCTCTCGCATTCACGCTTAATTATCTTCTTAATTTAATCCTAAATACGACGTTTTACGCTCTACGAGTGTATCAATTAATTTATTTGGCCACTGAACATTTAAAATTTAGTCCTTTATCGTCCTCGTTTATATTTTTTTTCGACGTTCACCCCCTAACTTTTTATTCGTCTCACAAGTTTTTTTTTTTCTTTTTTTTCTGTCTGTTTCTTTTTCCCTTTAGCTTCGATCATCTTGAGTCGAAGAATTTGTTTTGCAGTTTGCTGTGCTTCGCTGAGGCCCTCGCGCGCTTTTTATTATTATTATTATTATTATTTTTTATTCCATTTTTTTTTCCTTTTGTTTTCCAAGACTTTATATAGCTTCAAGACTTTTGAGTCTGTTCGTCGATTATACTTTGACCGATTAAATAGCAAGCGGCGTATAGACCGTCGCGGATATTACGTTGACTGGCCCCGCAGCGTTTCGTCCCATCTGTCCTTAATTTTTTTTTTTTTGTTCTTTTTTTCTTAGTCTCTGGCTCCTCGCTTTTTGTCTTTCATAACTAAAAGCCTCATAAACTCTTTCAATTCTCTTTGTTAACACAATTTATTCCCTACGCTCGGCTTTATCGAACGCTCCACGAATTTTTCCCTACTAAATCCTTTTACTAATTAAATTTTCGCTCTATCGAACGCAAATTTACGTCGGCATTCACGAGTCATTCTTTTTGCGTGATTTTTTTTTTTTTTTTTTAATAAAGCGACGAACGAATTTTTCATCGTGATCATAAAATTTGGAAGGGGCATTTTTTTTTTCACTATAAGAAATTTCCTCGATCGCGCAAGACGTAAATTTTCATAATCAACAAACCGTGAAATTTTTAACAAAATTTACCTAATCCCGCTCACTCTCATGCAGGAATGAACAAAATTGAATATTTTGATTACTTTGAAAAAAAAAAAAAAAAAAAAAAAAAAAAAAAAAAAAAAAATTACAAATTTATATTGTACGTTTGACGATAATTTATCTACGGATTTAACTATGAATCAATTATGTAGATCAAAAATTTAATAATCATGAGAAATAATAATCGCATTTTTTTTTTTTTTTTTCAAAAATAATCAGAAGAATTTACATTTTCTTCATTGCCTGCTTTTATATCCCTATAATTCATCGTAACTCAATCTCTTTATCCATCTCTATATTTCTCATAAATTGCTCTTTCTTACTCTCTCTCTTTCTTCTCTTGAATCTCAACACTCGGTCTACCCAATATACGAAACTGTCCCAAGACGAAGACGCAGATTTCAACGTAATTAATTGGCAGTGATTTACGTTTCTCGGGTAAACGCTGGCGCGATATAACCAAGAGTGCATATCTTCTTTTCCTTTTATTTCTTTTTTTTTCTCTCTCTATACTTCGATCTGCGACATTGCAATTTCCCGACGTAATCTCGACGAATCTTGGATGAAAATTCTTTTGTCATTTCAACGGATCATCCGATATCTTGAAATTCATTTTTGAGGTTTTTCTATTTATTTTTTTCTTTTCATCCTATTCGGTTACTTCTCGTTCGTAGAACTTATCACATTTGGTAAGTCGTGGGCCACGTGCAAAAATCCCCGTTACCATACATCAGAATGTTGTCTTTTCATTTCCTAATCGTGCAATGTTTCTGCGAAAAATTTCCGAATTTTACAGAGCAAAAAACATGACTCAGTCATTATTCTTTTCCTTTCTTTCTTTTTTATTCTATTATAATCTGCATTTCTTCGATGTAAAAGTTGTTGGAGAGCTCTGCGAAGATTTCCAGCAGCACGACGAAGACGAAGCAATTGTGCACGAGTCGAGGATGATCTCCATACGCGATTTTGGACGCACCGAAGATGCAGCAGCAAATTTAAATATCTTTATCCAAGGGCGTCGGATTAGACGTGTCTCTTCATGTGAAGAGCTAGATGATCGCTGCGAGAAAAGCATCGGTCGCAGTGCCGGCATTTGAAGGGTTTTGCTCCGGTGTGCTTTCGATAATGACGGGTTAATTCGTCGGAACGTGCGAATCGCCACTCGCAACCCTCCCAGCTGCATTTGTATGGTTTTTCACCTAAAACAAAGTAAAAATGGAAACAACAAATTAATCACAATATTTTACATGTATGAGATCAACTTTAAACCTTATAACTAAGCACTTAACTTAAACTAGATAGAAAAGTTTTTTTCACTCTTAGCGAATTTTTGTAAAATGTTCTAATTGCATTAAACATTGTTCTGATTCAACTTTGTTCGCAAGATTAAATACACATTCGTGATCTCAAGTTTGGTTTGATTTTGTTTTCTCATAGTGGGGACTTTGTTTTTATGAACAATTTCGGTTGAGATTTGTATTTAATTTTTTTTTGTTGACTATGTTTTCAGTTGTCCTGTCTTGACGTATAAAAATGGTAGGTTCTATCATTACGAATTCTCGAGAAAATACAATGACGCCTCTGAGGTTTAGAGAGACGAAGGTATATAAAGTTGTCGCGTAAGGAGGTAAAACGAGATGAGGAAGCGGCAACAACAACCCTCTATAAATAATCGGTTCGCGGCTGGGTGTTATGGAAGACGAGGCTGACGTTGATGAGCCACGATGGCACGACCAGGGGTGTAGGAAAGCACAGGAAAGGAGTGAGGAGGGTGAAAAGGGATAGAGAGAGAAAGAGAGAGAGGGAGAGAGAGAGAGACAATGCGGGGTCACCACCTGTGGCGCGATGTTACCACTCAAGTCGCTTAACAAGCCAACAAGGGAGGAGGAGGAGGAGAAGGAGGAGGGAAGCAGGGTTGTTCGTTGTGTCTCTCCATGTCGACTTCGCTTCGTGGCTGCTTCCCTGTATTAGAAGGGGTCGCGCTGTGCCAGTGAGAAGGCGGAGAATTGAGAGTACAAGGCAGAAAGACAATAAAGAGTGAGGGATCAACTTTAAGATCTTTTCGCAGCGTCACAGATTCGTATAATCCAACATTTTTAAATTTTCTTATCTATACTCGTTCTTACTTTTGTGTTCCTCTAGCCACGGGAAATTATTTTCTGATACAACGTTAAATAATACAATTAGTAAATCCAGTTTTAAGCAATAAAGTATATTGCATTATTTAGCAATATATTTTATAGCTAAAAGCTGTATTTACTCATTCTTATGTGAAATGAATGTAAGCATCAAAAGAATAATGAAACTTTTATTTATTTTGACAATAATTCCGAATTAGTCATCCTCCCAATTTCTAATTTTTTTTTACAACTACGTAATATTATCCAAATTTTTTCTTTACCTAAATAATTGAACAAAACATGAGTACAATTATGAAAACAGTCGTATGGACTGGCGAAATGAAGAGACCTGACTTATTAGTTGTCAAGGAGTACCTCGATTTTTCTTCAATGTGCTGACAGCCTCGCAGTTCAAGAAGAAAACAACAACAGCAACAAAAAAGGAAAAACCGTGAATATCGTGTACAAACGAACACGATCCTCATTCGTCTCCCGCTCTTTCTCACGATTGACGGCCGAGCTCTTTCCTTGGGAGACGCAATGGCGTTGGTGTAGCGGGAATGCATCTTCCGGTAGATGAAGCGAGTCGCGAAGGACG
Organism: Perithous albicinctus; assembly: GCA_964016905.1. NCBI lineage: Eukaryota > Metazoa > Arthropoda > Insecta > Hymenoptera > Ichneumonidae > Perithous > Perithous albicinctus. The sequence continues at coordinate 31,412,911 of OZ024689.1, forward strand.
TAGAGGAGAGGTCGACGTCGACAAATCCAGGCGAGACGTGGCTCGGCATAACCAAATTCCACCTCATTCACTTCCATGCCTTACCCAGTAGAGTCGTATATACACCCTCTCTCGGCAAAGAACATATACCCAGTGTGTTCTCTTCCCTTCGTCTCTCCCTTCACCTCTTCAAGCAAGCAAGCGCACGAAGGCTTTTCCACCCTTTAGACGACCCTCCCCCCTCGCCCCATGCGCACAACTAGAAAATTCCTCTCGACTTTCCGGACGATACTCTACCCTCAGTTAACGCTACCCGAGTCTACTTTCTCAAACCCTCTATCCTTTGGCACTAATACTACACGGTTTTTCAACCGAGCTTTTCCACCGAGAGAGGGAAGAATACACGGATATGCCGGGGCGAGTTCGTCTTCCTCTCTCACCCTTCGACTCGCAGAATGAGAGAAATGAGAACGACTTACAACAACGCGAGAGTCGAGAGAGAGAGAGAGAGAAAGAGAATGGAACGTTTTGGTCGCCTGTTCACTCGCTCGCTTTGCCTCCCTACACCTTCTACTCACAACGTCGCCAGGACTGGGTAGAATTACATCGGGGGACGACGAAACTCGAGTGCGAGATTTATTTTCTACCCTCCACCAGCCCCTCCTTTTACATACATACTACCCTGCAGCACTGTGCACGCTTTATATGTCGGTATTCGTAAGAACGTTTCTGAAATAGAAGGGCTAGAGCATCAGGGAATAGGTTATAAGAAATAACTTTTTCACATACTAAAGGTTGTCGAGTCAGAAAAAAAAAAAAAAATAATGAATAAATTATTTTTCTGTCTGTATTAAAATCGGTTTTGTTGACTGATCGTCAATCAGTTTTAGGATTTTTCGACTTTCCACGTGATCCAAAATTGAGCACTCGTAGGATATTCAAGTCTATGGATCATTTTGTTTGTAACAGTATTCTACACCAGCTAAGCGGTGTAGAATATTAGTGATATTATATCTTGGAATTAATAGCAATGTTTCTGAAAGATAAGGAAATAGGTAATCATACAGGGATTTCACTGAAAACCATAAAATTAAAATATAAGGAAAGTATTTCAAATGGCATTTAGAAAAAGTTCGTTTTCCATCTAGATTGTTTATTGATATGACTGAAGGTGCATTTTTTTTTGCCAGACAAAATGAATGACAAAACTCAAATTCCATTAATTAATGTTATTTATTAAATAAACATAAATAAATGAATGTAATTATAAGGAATCATTTAAACTCGATAACATTAATAGCAGGACGTATAGAAGGATTTAACAGATTGTCACGTACATAGACATATATTGTACACTGCACATGTGATCTGCCGGATGTCACGAATGCTTAAAGCATTCGTGCGCAAACTACTATGCGGTTATGTATCTACACCAGATCGTATATAATTTAGAATTCAATACTATTATATGGCAGCGCAACCGCGCGTGTTCAATTCAATTAGTGTCTGAACACGAATGTCTATTTCTCCTTTGCGAAAGCTGGCTTCTATTGAATTTGAAAATAGGTGGATTCCTATAAAACCATCATTATGACTTACGCAGCAAAGTGTTTTTTTTTATTTTTACAATTTTAATTGCTAATGAAATTAAGTAAAAAAATGAAAACTGTTGTTTATCCTTGAGTATAATAGTGTTGTGGGTTGAAGATCGTTTATACCTGTTGGTCGAGCGGAAGCGAAAGGAGTAATAAAGCCGCATTAAACGAGACGGCTACGTCTTCGGTTTACGTCGTATAACAACCGTGACGAGGCTACCACCCCATAACCGAACCTAAACCTCCCTTGAAATTCCAATAACTAAACCGCCATTTCACATCAACCCCCAACCTCCGTCTCGTCTTTCTCCTTCTTCCCCTATCGCACTACTAATTCCACGTTCCATATTAATATTAATACCGCGTGTAATGGAAGATGATTAAAAAAAATATTACTACGTGGTGTGCTGCTTCGTCTCCGCAGCTTCTGGGCTTCTTCAACGACGTGATGAAAAATTATCGTGTATTATGTGCTTTTTTGATATATTTTTTTTTATCGCTATGTGCCAGGGCTTTTACGGCACTTTCTCGGCCTTGTGGAAATAACGCGTTTTCCCTATTTTTTCTTTTTTTTTCCCCCCAAGAAAATTCATTATGTAGAAATATATACCTAAAAAGAGTCATTTTCAATTTTCTCTCCTGGATTATATTTTTTCTTTTATTATTATAGAGCGCTTTATAGAATGCTCAAAAAAGAAAGTGGGACTTTGTTTTTGTCTTTGTTTACTGTTAAGAATTAATATCCCGATGAGCCACGCAACCAAAAAAATCCAGATCTCTTAGTTTTTCTACAGTTAATTATTTTTATTAGAAAAAATGACTTGCTTCTTTTTGTACCTAAAAAAAATGCGCACAATCGTTCTTCGAGAAGGTGGGTGCGGGAGTACCTTCGTTCATGTCGTGTCTACGCTTCGTAGGAGCTAGAGCGATTTCTCCTGGGTTTCACAGGAGCTTCACTTTGCCCTCTACCCCGCCATCAGTCGACATCCGGCACGTTCATACCCAGAGAAGAAGCGACGGGGAAAAGCGAGAAGGGTTGGTATTGCGTCGATATGTCAGTCCGTCGTGGCAACGCACGTGCAAGCCTCTCTCGCGTCGTCTTTGCATTTTATTAAGTTTGCCGTCTTATATATACGTATAGCGGGATATCTTACATAGCGTATATAGCTCTCTTCCCAAGAGCGGTGGCGTCATGCCGTCCGCGAGACTCGTGAGAAAAGACACCGTGAATTTATAGCCAGTGAAAGAGCTGCGGAGTAAAAGGAATGGAGGGGGGGGGGGGGGGGGTTTGGAAACAGTTGAGACACCTATATGGGTACGGCTTTTGGCGAATAGATACTCGGCTCAACTCGAGCTCGAATAAGCTTTCGGACACTGGCGATCCTAGATTCGGGGATTTAGCCACTTTGCATGTTCTACATTCCCACGGGATTTCCCAACTGGATAAACCTCTCGACCTCTCGCTTCATTAATAGCTCGTGGAGATTCTCCAACGACCGTATTATACCAGTATTACATGGCTAAACCCAATTATCCAAGCACAGACTAATTTATTGTATCACTAATCCATTTGGGTTCTAAGATCTTTCAAATGTCGCTTTACAATGTTCGTTGAGACTGACAAAATAGCAAGAGGGAAAAAGGTGTCTTTGGTATTTTAATAAATCAACAAATTCCGGACTTTTTGAAGCTTAAACAAAACTTTGTTTTCTTTTTTTTTTAATTTGGAGATTTTTGGAAAAATTGGAGAATTTTGCGAAAATTACTTCCCTATTACTTATCACTATTTTACAAAGCTTCGCTATGAGGAAACCAAAATTGATGAACGTACTTTTTCACAGAGGTAACTTTCTAAAATAGTGGACAATAATGAGGAAGCAATGTGCAAGGTTCTCATTTGCATCACTTTTTTTTCCAAGAACTAAGTATAATTTTTTACTGTCTTTAATGCTGCATTGATAATTTTGTTTCTTAAAAGCCATTCCACAAAATAACCAAAACGTATATCGATACGAATGTTTTGCCGTTTCCCTGTGTTCTCTCGTAGCTGATAAGCAGTGTCGATAGGAAATGCGATACAATACGGGAAGTCGGCTACAGCCGCAATCGGGGATACTGGCTATACTGACCTGGACCGATCTTGTAATAGACTAAATACCTGCACACGGGGGAAATGCGGAAAAGATGATTATATATACATATAAGAAGAAAGTGTCATATCGCATCATGAAGTTATAGTGAAAGTGCAGTGAAACAAGTAACGCAATCTTCGCCAACCACTCGTGTCTTCAAAATCGATGAGAACGACGTTCCCTCGTCCACATTTCTCAAACCACATAGGCGCCTGTGGTAGGAAAACTATATACTTGAGAGTGCAGTATTATTATTATTATTATTATTATTATTATTATTATTATTATTATACCGTACTATCCAGACAATTTGCGGTTGGTTGTAATACGAGACGCGTTCAATCGCTCGGATGCATCCCGAGACTCTGTGGACGACGCTCGGCCGCGTCTGACTACTACTGTCGTTACTACTACAACCCACTTCATCATCACTTTCCGCAATTCTCATTCTGCTCTTCATATCGACATCCTCTTTTACCAACTTTCCTCGAGCTTCTGCGCTTGCCGCTCATTTTCCTGTACTTCGCTCTCGTCTTACAAGTTTGAATTATTTACCAATCGTATATATACAACCACAAAGATCGACATACGTTGTCGGCAAGCGGGGAGAGAGTCCTGAAGAATCAGAGCCACGACAAAACCCTCGACTCTTGGTATAACCGCAAAAGCAGAAACACACCATAGTACCATCAGTATCACCACAGAGTGTACCATCAGTACCAGCCGAGGTATACCGCTACAGACATAGAATCTTACGCGCGCGTTGCGCTTCTAAACGGATCAAAGTCCTGCCATCGCAGTAAGCGAGAACAATGGCTCCGGGAATGGAATTCCACAACGGAAAGTCCCTGTAATTGGAAATCTCTCCCGATGCCGGCTGTCTGATTCTCTCCCTTTTCGACCTTCTCTCGCTTTCTCTCATCGTGTCTTTGCTATCTCTACCTTGCTGGCTGTTGGCTGTCGTTGGAACACCCTGATACTGAGAGCAGAAAGAGTGAGAGAGAGAAAGAGAGAGAGAGGTCCCCGGAGCATGCCACCGGGTCCACAATCGATCCTGTCTCGATTCTACTTTAGCTTCTGGTCCTGGTTGAACCGTCCACGACGTACCGACTGACAAACCGACCAGTCAGGACATGGCATTGTTTAAGGCCCCGCGACGTCTTCACTTATTTCACAAAACTTCTCTGGTCTGGATAAACTTATCGCTGAGTTCAGGTTATAAATTTAAAAAATTTATAAACCTTATGTAAGGAAAGAAATTGTGAAGGAAATTTAAGAATTAATCCCCGAAATACGTATTTATCTGTCTATATCAACGAACGTATCTCGCTTAGTGGTTTATTGCCTGGAGACTAGACTGTCTGTCTGATCCTTGGTATAATCTACTTAACGTCTAACGTACTGTACAGACCGATTAGTGGACGATTTAACTCAGACTCGCTCGTATCCTCGCTTTGAGTATCCAAGGATACTCGGATTCGCGCGATATCTTCGATGGGATTCTTTAGACGACTGGGAATAACTTTGTCGACAATGTAGTGGAAAGAAAATATTATGTATCGTCTATTTTATGGGATTATCGGTAATGCATTTATCTACTTGATACTTCAGTGCAAACGATTTAAAAAGATGTAACCATGAAAATCGTCACGTAATAATTTATCCCACCATACTTATTCTTTATATTGTCTATATTGATACCTACATATAGATATAGATAATTAGACAATGCCACAAAATGACCTATTTTAAAGGAGCTTTCTATAGAAACCGCGAATTCTAATTTATACCCTTGCAGATTAATTACCGATTCAAAGTCAGGTTACTATATATAGCGTATTATAATTCGTAGCAACAGAAGATCGGGCAGCTTCGGTCAGCTCCAACACGAGCGAGAGAATAGTGGTAGGTACACTGGTACACGCGCGTCGTTTTCGTACTCGTCTACCTCCTCGTTCGTGCGGAATTCATAACAGAGTAATAATCGCTGGGACGAGCTCCGTATGCATAATCCTCCGTAGTTAGCAGTTCTGCTTAACGATCCGACCGCTCGCTGGCGAGAAGCAATCCCGCTGCTCTGGCTGGCTTTCTGGCTCTGAGGGAGCTCCTGCAGAGACAACAGAGTCGCGGTACGTTGCGGTTGGCTACCCAGACCCAGTTATTCCACCACCTCTTTGCTATACAGGACGCCTTAGTATCGCTCCTTCCACTCCACAGGGTGCAACGAGCAAAGGTACTAAGTACAGACCAGTTGAAATTTACACCCTCCGAATGTCCTCAATTTACTTAAAATGCATGATTCATGAAATCAATCAAACGTGTGACACGAAGTTTTTACAGTAGCTGTATTTTGTGAAGATTGGAGATCCCGAGTTGAAATTTGGACTCTTGAAATATCCTTCGTTGGCTTTAAATGAGTAAAATATGCCATTTCTGGAGGTTTACTGAAATAACAACTCTGATTCTGCAGAAACTCATTTGAGGTCGAAATATAGAATATCCACATCACGATTTTCTATGTGGAGTTTCTAAATTTGAATTCAAGGAAAAACGTTCGAAATTAATTCTGTTACTATTGAATAACCTTCGGCAGATTTAAATAATAATGAGTTATTTACGGTAAATAGAATGAATTATTACAGCTTATTGAGTGTTCATCGACTTTGAACAATTTGTAAAAACAAACGATCTGAAGACTACTGTCATCATCCTAAAATGTTAACTCAGGCCCGGGTGTAATTTGGTGCCTCATGTGAGGACTCGGAAAGAGTTTGGAAGGGAGAAACGCACGTCAGACGATGGCACCTCCCCCCCCCATTACCTACTCTTCACCAGTATGCTGGAAACATTGTGTCTGGACTGGCGAAGGCTTCCAGAAAGCTATGAGACACATAGAAGAGAAAAGCCCAACGAGGAAACTGCGGTGTCGTGTGTGACGCGACAAAAAGCTGTTGGCAACAAAGCGTAGTGAGGTCGTGGAGGATAGTGCAGGTGGCTTCGTTAATTACAGTCCTCTCTCGGTGCCATCCACCACCAACAGCCACCATACCAGCGGCGGTACCAGAATCCAGAGGCTGTACGGTTGAGCACGATGTACACAGCGGTAAAGGATTCGGACGGCCGAGACATACTAGTAATATCGCGTTCATGTGGAAGGGAAGGACTTCTCGTGTAAAATACTTCGTTGCGAAAACCAATCACGTTTCTTTAATATAGGAGGCAAAATTTACCGTTAAATAAGTACAAGTAAATGTTCTTTAATTACGTTAATCATAGATGCAACTAACTATTTTTGTCCGTGTTATAACGGTGCTCCTTATACGAGACAAGTTTACTCCTTTCCTACAGTCTAAACCCTTGGAGACAACTCCAATTCAACTTGGTGCAGATTAATTATGCATTGTCATTTCCGCAATAAGGATGCCGGCTGTAAGTCTGTGTGACTTGCGCATCACACCACAATTCTCACCCTTTACTTTCAAGGGTACTCACTCACTCAAACCTACGCCTACGTTGGGTTGTCCTACCGACAACTTCCGTCTCTATCATCCTGACGTATTTCGGGTTGATTCTCGGGATACGTATTCGAGCTATCCCTATATATTCGCTATTCTCGTTTTGGTCCCGATTTCCACTACCCGTCCCTTGAAACGTGGCACTACAGACGGACAGCCCGGTGGAGATAATGCGCGAGAGCGAGTGACGCCGTACACAAGAGATGAAGAGGGTGCCGGGAACAGACGCCCGGGCCTTCTATATCCTATCCCTACGACCAAATTATCCGCATAATCGTTGTGCGCCCGCGCTCCCGAGTGTGTTTGTACGTTTGTTGTAACCCCAGCAGCAGCAGCAGCAGCACACACCCTATGGGTCTCTGGGGTTGTTAATCTACGAATTACGATCGGCGAGACAGAACACCAGTCACGCGTGGATACCGTATTCCCCTTCAATTGTTTCGTACATTTTGCGTTACATGCATTATAATCTGTTCCTATTATAAGACATGTGTAGACTAATTGAATACAATATCATTATTTATCCTTCATTGAATAACGGTAATAAACATATTGAGAAAAATATAATTTTGTTCAGTTTGTTAAGATAAATCGAAAGTTTTTTGGTATCTTTTTAATGAAAAAGTGCGGTTACTAGATAAAATGTAATTATTTTGAGGTAGACTTTCGTACCAATTGTCTAATTTGGATTTTAGTGTGTTCAATGTTTGGATTTATTTTTTTTTCTTTTTTGTAATTAATTACTTACCCGTATGCGTTCTCTGGTGGGCCTTGAGATGGGAACTCTTTGTGTAAACTTTTTTGCAACCCGGAAACTGACACTTGTGTATCCTGCGTTTCGTGTCCTGCGGATTGTCTTCGTGACTCCTTACGTGGTCTCTGCTCGCCATCGACAACGGCACCGTCGGCGCTGTACCCGCGTGACTGTGTTGCATGCCGGTTACCGTTGGAAAACCATTCGCCGTTACGGAAATCAGTCTGTTGAATCATAAGTAATTAATTAATTGTCTATCCCGCCGGTTGAATTGCTTTCAGGAACAAAATGTCCTTTAGCACTTTGATTAAAAAGTATTTGGATTTAAAAGGTCCTTCTTACCTGGCGACACCCTGCCCGTTACTCGTCGTAACCCTCACGATTGCACTTCTGCCACCCGTCCCGTGAAGATTGAGGTTGTGAACATCGAGCATTGAGCTACCGCTCGACGAGTGGCTCGAGTTGGAATGACCCTGTCCCGATTCGGGACTCGATGGTGGCGTTAGGATTTGGCCTTCGCCCTCGCAACCGCTATCGTCCTCCTCTTCGATTTCCTGTAAAGAAAACATTGCAACTTGTAATATGCGTCATACTATTAAATATTTGTCTGTCTCTCTATAATTCTATGGTTTCGGATTTCGAAAAGAAAATATATTGGAATTATTAGATATTCCATTGCAAATATATATTTCATCTGCTTATTTTTTCGTGTGAATTAAGAAATCAAGAGTTTTTACAAAATCACAATCTTCTACCTGAATTTTTGGTAATTAATGGAATTGTAGAATAAAATATTTGTCTATATTTGTATTATATATTGTACAAGTCTGTACCTCATGTTCTTCATCCTCTTCCAGGTCTTCGCTCGGCTCCTTTTTGAGTATGAGAGCTCTGCACGAGAGGGTAGGTGAACTGTCCCAGGAGAGGGCAGAACACGCCGAACTCGCTGAGGACATAGATAAGGAATCGAGGTGACGATCCAGGAGATCCCTGTCCCGTCCATTGTGATTGTGCTCGCCAGGACAGAACTTCATGTCGTCCAGACAGAGAGGGTCTCTGTCGTCTGGTGACGATGTGACCTGAAGCAAGCACAATATCTTTTTTTGTAGCAATCTAAATGCTATCCAATCATCATATACGATAATCATGGTTTATGACAATATGCTATCGAAGTAACGACGAAAGCGCCGCTTTCGTGGTCACCGTTAGTAACTACAAGTTCATTAGTCAATTTCCCAATCTGACATAACGTTAAATAAAATTTAAATGAAGCTAATTGATCCTTTCAACTATACATATCAAATATAATTTATCCATGGACATGTCATGAATGTACGAATTGTAAAACCTAGAATCCGTGATTCCAATTTCAGAGATTCAGCGGAGTACATTAGCATATACAATCGGAGATGACTATGAATCTAGGAATATGGCAGTCATGCCAGATATTATTCGTCCACTCACCTCCATTTTGATTTGGGGTTCATACTGTGCGGTGGTTGTACAGGTCGTCGCCGTCCATGAAATCGGTGGCGCGCGGAAGAGGTTCCACGGTGCCGTGTCAAGCTCCGTGGGCAGCTTTTTGTACGATTGCAGCTTCGGTTCGTCCTTCAGGTACCTCTCCATTTCGTAGCGTGTCTGCAATTAAAAAGGTAAAGAACCAGCTGTTACTAAAATGTTTCCATTACTAAATAACAAAACTTTACAACAGTTTACGGTAGGAAACCGTACAAAAAAATGACGGTGGTACAAAAGTTATAGCGGGGAAAGCTTCAAACTTTGTTTTACCACAGTGTTTCAATCGAATGGCAAAATGGAAATATAGAAATAGGGTGGCCACGAGAACGAAGAAAGACGCATGGCGAACTACGCCAGCGGCAGAACTTACGCAATGCGGAAGTTATGGTGCGGCAGGTGGTCCAGCGCGATGGAGGAACGCGCGTTGCAGAATACCAAACGAGCTTTTGAACGAGAAAGATCACACGAAAGGAAAACCCAAGGGTAAGCAGAACTTTTTTTCTCTGACTTCAAGTATTTTCGGTTCTTTTGCTACTGCAAATACTGCTGGTCGAGATGTTGACTTCTCCCATTTTGGAGTGACGTTACAAATAAATAACAGTTAAGTATGAACTTCATAATAATTTTAAAGTTAGTTAACTTACGAATGACGTGTTGAGCTGTATGTTGGCATTTACAACGTGAATTGTGATAAATTTCGTTAAACACTGAATTGGTAAAACATTGTACAAGGTGAAGATAGAAAAGACACGTGCCGTGCGCACAGTACAAAAAAAAATGTCGAATCAGCAATATCATATAAATGGGAAAGAAAAAGCTGAGAAAGGCAAAAAGTTCAAGATCGATGAAGACCAAAAATCGGGGTGGATTGTTATCCTCGTAGCTAGCCAGTCTCAACGACCTCGGCTAGTACGTTCTTCGTCAGAAATAATATGGTCTTGGCCACAGCGCTCTCTGTGGGCGTCGTCTTTTCCATTATTCACGGTTAAAAGTTTTCGCCTGCGGGGCCCCACACAGTCTAACCTATATACATAGTATCCAAAAGGATGGAAAAGGAAGGAGAGCGAGAGCAGCGCCGTCGTACCGGGATGCCGGAGGTCCGAGAGTCCAACGGCATTATTATAACTTGGAGCTATTTCATCGTCCACCCATGGAGGACCAACGCTCGGCGCGCATTACTAAATGCAAGCAGGGCCAAGCAAAGCTTGCGGTTACAAACCGGAATTTCTAATCGCAAATTATGGGCTCAGTGTTGCCTGGAATTTCGAGGACCGAGAGGAAGCCTCGCACAAAATCACGTACCTCGTATACAGTACTCGCGCCCAGTAACTATACAAAACATTCTTAACAAATTCTCATTTATTATAGTAATTACGTTCAGCGATACAGGGCTCGTTAGCAATTTTGAAAATTTACGGAGCCATAAAATCGTTAAATTAATATTCTCTAAAGAGTATGAAGATTGAAAAGTCAATATGCTTTAAAATACTTCCAATAACGATACTTCTTTGAAACTTGGTACATTTTACTCATGATAAAAACGAAGGCAGACATTTTTGTTTATCTCATACTGTTTGGTGAAATTGACAAACAATTGATTTGAATATTTTCACGAGAAAAATGAAAACACTAAAACTAAATGTTGAGACTTTACGTATGAGCACCTCTGTACTTTTCGGCCGTATCTCTTGGCAAAATACTTGGAAAAAGTAACCGCGAGGCTTTCCGGTTAAGCGATCCGTGGTTTTACGACTCTGACAGGACGATACCAACTGTATGGAAGAGCGGCAACATAGCAGAGGAGAAATGCGGCAAGCGTCGCGATCGACGCCGAGCCACTTGCATTTTGCTTCGGCTTTCCTCTTCGTTCCATTCACGCTACTATTGGCACCATTAAACTCTAAACTGCCTGCGATAACTGAGCAATCCTTGGTGCATAAAGGAGCCACACGATGCGCCAGTCTTGTCATATATCTGTTAAAACTTCTAGTTGCACTCGTGTCTGCTTACGAACGCTACTGTCGTGACATTTTTGCTACCCTTACCGAGCTAGTCATTATTAGAATATTACCTGAAATATTTCAAAATACGATCTATGTTGACTACCATAATTTACTGCAATAGAACAAATAATACATTTCTTTGGATTTTTGTCTGACTATGAACGTTATCTACCTACTATCTATCTACTGATTCTTCCTTCGGACAGATTTTACGAGCACTTGCTGTGCTTCTCTGACGAAACAAAAAAAAATAGAGACAAACAGCTTGCTAAATGCGTTGTAACGCTCATTATATGAAAAACAAAAGGCAATGAAACTGGTGACTTTCTTCGTGTATTGTTTTAATGAGCTGTAGTAACTGCAGCTGATGCTGAGGTTTTTCCGAAAGTCCGGGTATACGTGATACATCCATCAACCTCTGTTACTTGCAAACAGTAATCTTTATGCCGAGTGTAGCGATTATATAACTACACACGATATGTATTACAGTGGTAGCTCGATTGTGAAGATGCGATAAAGAGAAAGTGAGGTTAGTATGGGTAGAAACTTTGGCGGGAGAGGTACGTGAGTGAGGAAAAGCGAAGAGAAGCAAAGGGTGCCTTATGAAATGAAGGCACCCCGAGAGACAGAGGGCACATTGAGGTCGGAAGACTCTGGTGTACGTCTATACTATACAATACACGATACATAGTACTTTGCTTATGTGTGTATGTGTGTGTGTGTACATAGTATAGTCGAGCCACGAAGGCGTGTCTAAAAGGGAGGAAGCAAACAGCTACGTCTGTCTCTTGCCTCTTTCACTCAGGCGTACTATAATACGCAGAAGGGCAAAGCTTGCAAACCGTACAAAGCGAACTCTGTTCATTCATAACGTGCGAGAAAACAAAACCACGCGCCAATTCTCTTTCTCTTGACACTTCTATACGTATGCGAGAATCTTTTAGATTGTACATGTGATCATGTAAATGTGCATATTCTATTCTACCTTTTTGGATATGGTATTTCCTGATTTACAGTCTCATAGCTGTGAATGAGTAACACGTTGGTCGTTACAATGTAAATATCTTATTATGTTCGCTATGAAGCATTACTTGTTTGCGATTGTCTTGGATAGTCGAGTCGCCATTCTTAGATAAAATGAGAGACAAGAAGTTGGAATCTGTATATAGGTCGAGTAGAAAGTACCAAAAGAGTAGATGGTTGAAATGAAAATACAGTGAAAACCTCAGTGAAGGCTCGACTGTTCATTTGTCCACCTTTTCCAATGTCACCAATTATTTCATTGATACATCTGGCCCTTGAAATCGATCTATGAAGCACTTTATTAATTGGTTTTTAAAATCGAACTATAAAAAGATTTCACTTTGACGCATATTCGAAACTCTCTGTTTTTCTCATTCATCTGGATGGATCAAAGGTCCCTTATCTTTTTCTCATAGAGTCACTGATTTTAGAGGTAAGGATTACCGCCTTTTTCTCTGGATTTCTCAAGTCGTTATAAGTCAAGGTCTAAGTCTGCGAACAAGAATATGTGCTTCTTCTAAGTATACGTCAACTATTTCATTCGCCCTCTCTCCCCCATCTCCGGGTTAGCGCCACAATCCTCGAGATTTCTCCTTGCAGAAAATATCTAGAGAGACCCTTCTCTCGCCTCGCTGTGAAATTGCTTTATCGTTATTCTCGTTCTCCGAGGCGAAGGGGTATCCACCTCTGGGAGTAGCGAGAAAGCACTGGAAGCCGCCACTACTACGACGACCGGTAGAGAAGCGGAACCACCAGCAGTCGGAACCATAGTACCAGACGCGAGTATCTTCTTCATCCTCCACTCAGCGCCCTCCTCGACCTCCAAAATCGCGTTATTCACCGCCGCCACTTTTCCCCCAAGGACCTCAGCACATCGCACTCCAAAGAAGTGGATATAGGAATATAAAAAAAGAAAAAGAGATGACAAAAAAAAATAGTATAAAGCTTCTGAAGTAAGGAAAAAGATGTGCTAAAGCACGTACTACACAGCGACAAATACAAAGGAGTGAGCGGCCGAAACATAAAAATAACAATCTGAAGACAAAATATTCCCCGAGTGAGGGAGAAAACTCGCACAAAACTAGACAATAAGAAAAATAGAACATAAGATATACAATGAGTGGAGCCCTGGTGGTAACAGCGAAATAAACCATTTCTAGAACGGCCATGACGCTAAGGCGAAGTAAGAATGGAAGTAGAAAATACGAAGAAGAAGAAGGCGAAGTGGAAGGCGAAAAAGAGATTACCCATCCATAGTCACTCTGTATCTTCTTTCTCACTGGGGAGAGAGGAAAGTGTGCGGTAGATGAAGAACGAGGTTAGGTGCTTGCTGCTAGCGAAAATGGTGAGTGAGCTCTCTGAAGGTGGTCGTAGAAACCTCCCTTATATCCTTATATTTCTACTCTTATTTCCTGCCTATCTTATCCTTACGCTTTGTTACCATTCCACTCATATACCATGGCTACACAACTTCTGCAAATGGCCAACTGAGTTGTAAGAGTGGAAAAGTGAAAAAAAAAAAGAAAAGAAAAGAAAAGGAAAAGGGACGTAAACCATTTGGGTGAAGAGATAATCTTCTGAGGGCGCTGAATTCGCACTAGAGTAGTAGATATGTATATATATGGACTGAATATACTTTCACATATATACCAGCTTATATCTAGAGTAACCTGGCCTAGCACCGAATAAGAAGTTCCATCGTAATTTTTGCCAGCTGTCATTAACAGTGAGTCTCCTACGACTTCCTTCTTCGCGTCTTCTTATATTGCTCTACTTCTTCTTCTTCAATCTCGTATGCAGCCTCCAAACGTTCATCGTCCTAACCCATACTGCAGGTGAACCGCGCTCGCTCGTGGGAGAATAAATGATAACCGCTACTCTCGGTCTTTTCAGTTCTCCGCTTTCCCTCTTCCTTTCCCTTCATCCCTATCTAAGTTCTGCGAGAGCGTCGATGCTCTGCAGCTCAATCCATAGTAGAAGAGAATGGGGAGGGAAGAGAAAGGGGCGAGAAGGGAAGGGAAGGGAAGAGACAGGGAAGAGAAGGGAAGGGAAAGCAGAACAGAGAAGCAAAGGACAACCACAACGGAGCTAGGAAGTGGGAACGTGGAACCAACGTGACTGAGACAGCCACACGCAGTGGCATCCTGCCAGACCGTTAAAGAGATTCCCGCAACTTTAAGGGCGCCGTAAAGCCGCGAATTTATCTCGCTCTTCGCACAGTCGCCAAGCGACAAAGCGAGTGGGACCGAGTGAGCACTATATACGGGCATGGAATTTCTACGGTAGATGACCGAAAGAGCCACTTCTCTTCTCTGCTTTCTTCTCATCTTGTGTTATTTTTCGCTTATCTCATTCCTCGCTGAGGGATAGATAACTATTCTGGGTGTAATGCAGTAAGAATTCAACCGAGTTCTGGATATTGTGCATCATGCAGAAAACGCGACAAGATGATAAAGCAAGAATGACAAGAACTGACAGGGTTCAATTTTTGCTTTTATCTGCAACATGACATTATACGAAAAGAAAATCAAGGTGATACGGAATTCTGTAACTGGTGTATACGAAATGTTTTTCATGCTTCCTGTAATTTTGTTCGAAACATCTGTTTATACTATCTATAATTTCTAATATGGTAGAAATGTCTTTCGGAATGAAATCGTAGTGGAGATATTTGTTCTTAGAGAAACTATAAATTAAAGCTTTATTTGAAAATTTTGTATTAGACGCAGAAAAATACAGTCTCCTTTTTGTATGACCTCACATAATCTTTCTTACTTTCAGAATTTAACAAAAGGCACAGCTGATCTCGCGTCGACATTACTACGTTCATGGGTCAGGGTTAACGATGCTGTTAGCCGGGTCTGAGTGACTTACGACTAATTCGAGCTCACTATATCCGTACACTCGCCTGAACGTATCGTACATGAGACCGTTGGTGAAATGCGAAACCGCCGTTATATTCATCGAACCGCGCATTGCAACGAGAATTTACAGCAGAAAGCTTCACTTTTATTAAGAGCGTCGCACGCACGTTGGCATCACTTTCAAATGCCTAAGAGAGGTTATTTGTAATGGTACAATATGAATAGCATTTGGTAAAGTATTACGTGCGCAATTGTACGTTATTGTTCTGTGACGTCAGCTCGTTAAGCGAAAACTTCTGGTGCATAGTCTAGGCTCGTTAACGGACAATTTGTAAAGCGCCATGACCGCGCCGTGACCGTTCTGCCTCTCGACTGTTGTTTCTACAGCTTCTGATATGCTGGCTAAGCGTGCTGCAAAAGATTGGCCATTACACGCACGCTTGGTCTTCTGATCGTTGCGGAGCGGAGTTCATCGAACATACTTCAACTATACAGAAATACATTACGTATTCATAAAACGAAATATGAATATCGTTTCAATTTAGCCCTACTGCGATACTCTACATTCGATAACATATTCAAACAGCAAGGAAAAAAATTTGGGCGAATGATTACAACAAATAGGTCAGAAGTAATATCTTATTATTTGCAATTCGATTGGTCGGACGCTATTAAGGCTTCTCAAACACAAAAAAAAACAATGTAAATAACATTTTTCAAGATTTAATTGTTAGCCCAACTGAGAATATTTCTAGTCGTAAATTTTGTATTATTTCCTTTTAATGGAAGAATTATGCTGCAATTAATTTCGATAGAAAGTACTTTTCCGCGAATATAAATCTGTGCGTGTTAAACTTTTTGGCTTTTTGTATTGTTTTTCATTTCGCTTCTAGTTTGGTTTCTCGTTTTATTGCTTCTCTATATTCCATACGGTTTATTCGTTTCATCCCCGAAAGCGTTTTGGAAAAAGCGAGGCTCGCAGCTTCCTTTTTTTTTTTTTTTTTTTTTAATGGACACCGCGTTACAGTGTCCATATAGTATATATCCGAGGATGCACTCACACTACTGTTTTTGCCACCGCAGTGGAAAAACATGACGATATATTGCGCGGGAAAAAGAGTGACGGGTCGGCAGCTTGTCTCTTCTCAGTCGAGAGGCGTAGTGTGACGTCGCGATTGACGCTGCCGATGCGCGGACACTCATGGAAAATAAAAAGAAAAAAAAAGAAAAAAGAAAAAACAAAATCATGAGCCATGGGGAGCGTGGGGTGGTCTGCACCTGCAACCATTCGAGGCCAGCAACAGACTATGTCCGTGGCACACGATTTCCCGATAGAGACCACAAATTAATAATATTGAAAGAGCCTGAAGCGATTTTTTTTTTTTAATATTCTTTTTGAAGAGTTCAATCGATTTATCTCACAATATTGGTTCATTGAATAATTCACCTACCACTCGTTCAGTTTATGCAGTCAGAAATAATTCGTGGGTTCAATCTGAAAATACGTTTACGATTAAATTTTATTCATTCAATATTATAAACTGCTTAAAATGCATTTGAATATGACAACGACAAGATTAACACTGACACGACTTTCCTTTCTTTTCGTTTCAACACTACAAAAAACATTGAAATATTCATGAAAATAAACGTATATCTTTAATCAGCTTTAAAAATAATTTCTTTAGTAGCCAAAAAAAAATGTAGGCAATTCTGAATAGGGCATTTTATTAAATATTGACAATTATTTTTAAACATTGGTTTAAGTTGGAATCGTTTTCAATTTGGTGATTATAAATTGTGATTGGCGTCTTTTGATGAAAATAATGAACATCTCATCTTGTGCTCAGTCGAGCACGTGAAAAAAAGTTAAAGAAAAAAAAATGGTATGTTCCTCGTTTCGCAAATACGTACCATAGTAACCAGTCATGGTTGACTACAGCAGTATTGCTACATTGTGAAATATGTATCCGTTCTATGTATCGTTGAGAGTAGTTGGAGACTGGTCCTGTGCAATGATAGATGGTGCGAATAAAGCCAGTGACGGTAGGTGAGACTGTGAGCCGTGGTTTCAGGTGAAACTAGGTGTCGATATGTCATCCGCTGTTGCAAACATGGCACTTCCAATCCCCTCCCTTTTTCTATATCCTCAGGTACTCACTATATCTACCTTAGCAACCACCTTCTTGATAAACCCAAGCTATTTATTTGCAAATAAAAGAGAAAGAAATGCTATTTTTTGCCATCTCTCAGATGCAATTTTTAATACAGCTATCGTTAATTTCAACTTATACGTTGTTAAAAAAATTTATTTATGAATTATTCACATTCCTGTCCATATGAGTCATACGAAATTTCGACTTCGTTGCTCTGTTAAGCCCCTGATTATGGTTTATTATTTTTAATTGTTGCCACTCTTATCTTTTATTCTCAAACTTACCCGAAAATTTGTTGGCGATTACGGTTTCTAATGTTTTCTAAGCGTAATTGGAAAACCAGTAAATGCACGAAGGATGGTGAGTGAGGGTTAGCGAGTGAGGTTGTATATATTAATTTCGTAGCGACAATACATATTCAAGATGGAATTCATACGCTGTCAGAGGCAGTGCTCGCTCGAGTGAATAGATAGACATTATGGATGTCATACCGACGTGGAGTATATAGTATAGACCGAGTGTGTGAATATGTGCGTGTTTCGAGATACAGAGACTCTGGGGGCGAGAAATCCGAGTGAGCCTTGGCTCGGTCGCTGCTGAGGTTCACCGACGGATGGGAAACGTACGAACATACGTACGAGCTTCTGCCACGCGATAGGTGCCTACCTATTATACTACCATATATACGTATACGTATGTATTCCATCTCGTGTAGCTGCTGAGAACGCGGGTACGCGCGTTCACGTACGATTCACGCTCGTACGAACGGGAAGTGGGAGTTGTGTGACACGCTACGCTGATGCTGAGAGCGAGTGAGAAGTTTGAGTTGAGGAAGCGAAAGGGATATAATACAGAGTATTATAGAAGCTAGTATGGCACAGAGAACGGTGCACGTTCACGTGACGTGACATCCTATCGTCTGTACACTCGTGGAATATAACTAAGGATTTTGGATTTTCGATTCTTGGGATGTTGCATATGAAAAGGAATTCCTAGGGTATCAAGTGGAGGAATAGTTCAATATGTTGCAGAGCTTCGGTTACCTGTAATATTTGCATTCTAACGTTATTGTGGCTTGAATTCAATGATTTTATATTGAATCTTATCGCAGTGGTTTGTTTGGAAAACAGTATGGAATCACAGAGTTGTGCAAGTTTGAGTTATATGTACGATGGTATTCTGGAATAGCGTCGAATTTCAATAGAGTTTTGATATTCTAGAGTGAGTAGATCGTATTTATCTTGACCCAACAGAATTCGGTTAGCTCAAAGAAAATTCCAATGAGTTAACTTCGTGTAGTTGATTGAATCTCGCGCGGTGAGATTAGATACAGGGGTTCTCGCACAGTCTTCTTGTGCAGTACGTTATAAAAGAAAAAAATAGTTCCCAAGAACGACGAGAATTGAAACGATAGCCAAGGAAATTTGTGCCAAATCGGGACAAAAGAGCAACCAAAATCCATCACGATTTCATAGAACCAGTGATCTGCAATCAAGCCGTATGGAAACTCGATTAAAAGCACCAGCAAGAGTAACAGGTTGGTCAATGAATGCACTAAAACGACAAACAGCCGCAATCATAAAAATGGGAACCAATCAACTCGACGAATAATCACCTATATGGACTCACCAAAAATGACGACCACTTCTTGTGTGTGTCCAACTACCTTTTTCTCCGCGTTCGTTACTACCATATCTTAAAAATGTAATACCACATTCAACGTGTTATACATTGAGAAGGTTTTCATTGCCGAGGAATGTTTAATTCTAGCTGATCGTTACGTGTTAAAACCCTGCTATTTCTGGCACACGGAACTTGATGGATGTGGCTCCGTGCATCCGAGCGAGTGTCGTGTTACGCAGTGACGTTAAGTTAGAGAGGATATATATCGATGATCGAGCCAGAAACGCCGGAGGAGAAACTGGGAATAGGACTCGGAGGGGGGTCATGGAAGCCCGGGCACCTTGTGCATGTGCATCGGTCGCGGGTTTCTCGATGCTTTGCAGGAAACGCCAATGGCTCCTGCTCCTGCTGCGGGCTGTGCTGTACCAGAGAGGAGGCTCCAAGCTCTCTCGCTGCGGCGAGCAGAGAGTGCACTGCGGAATAGAGCATTGCCGTCCCTGTCGGACGCGCGGGCCACATAAATCCCGATTCCGACTCAAGCGAAAACGGTTCCTCCGCGTAGTTCGAAGCTACGGCCATAATTCCAAAGTCGCTCGAGTTCCGTGGACCGTCGACGAAGCGACTACCGCACTGTGTACTGTATATACTACACTACTGGTATACCAGTATGTATACATCTCTGTACGACATTGTACAGCATAGCATAACGTAGTCTTGTATATATATATATGTATCATCGTAGAGAAGTGCGGCGGATCCCATGGCACAACACAAACCTCCAATGTGGCCTTTGCCGCTAGTTGGGATGGTTCTTCCATGCTAAATTAACCGATAGCTGTTGTATTTCGTCTAGTCGTACATCTCTCTTCCCTTCCTCACTGCTCTGTTTCAGTCTCGGTTCCCAAACTAGCGTAATCCACAGCGGCTTCTGCGTGTCTGGTGTTCTTCTTATACTGATAGATTATCTGCGTCGCCGTTGGGAAAATCCGACATCGAAGCGCCATAAACAAGAACGTCAGAGGATATATTCGTGATATTTCTGCTACTGTGCACATGAACACATCGTAACAATCTTTGTGCATTTCTATTCGACATATAAACACTTGAATTGACGAATTTCTTTAAATCTTCGCGAAGGTTTTTTTTATCGATGTGTTATTGAAGGAAAAATTTTATTCCAATTTTTACTTCAAAACAGTGATAACTGCAGGCATTAATATTGCATTGCAAAGTGTTACAGTTTCGACCAAGTCTGCGGAAAATCGATATGCATTTTTTGTCACAGGACCATATTTATCAGGTGCAGTGTAATTAACTTGTCTACCGTCAGAGCCTTTAAATTACGAGGCAGCTTATGAACTCACTCGTTCGACCTCATCTCAGTTCTTTTCAGCAGCATATATGCATCACAAACGATTCGGCTGTTATCCCGAAGTACATGCCGGCAATTTGGGCTGAAATATTGTGGCAGCCGGTCAGGTATTTAGCCTACAATTGCCGGATCATGGGGAAGGCAGGGAGGGGGGGGGGGGGGGGTAAACATCCCCCAGGCCTGCGATCCCAAAAGCCAACCTCATCAGTTTTAACAGTACGTGCATACGCGGGATATATATATACACGTGTATGGAATAAACATTTATAGGACGCGAAAACAAGGCAAGCCAACGCGTAGCCTACTACCCCATTAACGGGCCTACACCCTCGGCTATTTTCATCCACCCTCGTAATTTATTTCGTAGAGACCAAAAAAAAAAAAAAAAACAGTGGAGAATTCAACGATAAATTCAACTGTGAATGTTACAACGTCCCGGCGGTTTCGCTCTGTCTCCATCGCGCTTTCGCTGTTTCCACAGCCATATTTCTCTCATGTTGTATCTTTTAAACTGTCTCTTTCTCTTTCATCCCCCTTGCACCCCCAGGGTCGTCTCGTTAACACTGCGAGGACAGAGAACGAGAGAAAAGGGAATAAAATAAGAAGAAAAAAAAACAGAGTAGTTAGGTTTGGCTCTCTCTCTCTATCTCTCTCGACCTACCCCTCTACTGAGACAGCATGCATTATTCAACTTCCTGGTTCACAGTCCACCGTGCGTCACAACGTGAAACTCGAGCGTGCCACCGGCTTCATTTTATAAATAGCGCACTGTTTTTCTCGTCTTTTCTCGGCTTTCGTGGATATAGGATAAAAATAAAAGACGCAGATCTTGTAATTGAGATAAGAAAATAATTAAACGTAATTTACAAGAAATTAATGTACGGACAATGGAAAAACGACGTATTCACGAACAGATAAGAAAATAGCAATTGTAGAGACTGCGGTCGGTGAACAGAAAGTTTGATGTCTGGCAGTCTCGTGATTGATGACCGTTCGAAACTGACGATCGGTCATCGATACTGAATCTTAAGAAATAAAAAGGCCTTAAAAAAAAAACATCGTATAAGCAAAGGTCTAGTTTCTTCCAGCCTGAAAATTGAAAAATCCATAAATTCACTTTCTTGTATTTGCCAAAGAGATTAATTAAATTTTGATTGATTTGGAATTATCTATTCATTTAAAGATTACGTTTTTATTTATAAATATTTGTACCGTTACAGAATCGATAAGAATATAAAATTCTTATATAAAAATGCATACATTCAATTTCTCCATTCTGATTCTATATTTTTCAAAGTATAGCGAATTCTTTCTAAAAGGTTTCTATTTCGAATAGAAACGTTCCGTGAAACGTTTAAGGTCGTTCGAAAAGCGAAAGAGTCTCAACAGTGTAAACGTTTGTTCTCTCCCACTGTTTCTCTTTGTTTCCCTATCTCTGTCCCATTTTTTGGCCTTCCTATTTCGTTTTCCATCTAAAGCACACTCTCAGTCGCGGCCTCGGCGGCGTTCACGTAATACCCAAGGGACCGCGGTAGACAAAAATTCAATCTCTTTCACGTCGAGCTAAACAGCCTTTCCTGACGTTTTTATAATGCATATTTTTTGTTGTACCTCCCCCCCCCCTCCCCCAAACATCTAAAGAAACGGTGTGGCTTCGTGCATAAAAAAAACAGGATTACATATCGGAAACATGAAGAAAAAAAAAACGAAAAATATAAATAGGCAGGTGTATGCAGCACGAGTACCAAAGTCCTCAACTATGTGAAAAAAGCCTTGAAGCTTTGGACGCTTTTCCTTCACTGGCACGATGTCGCTTTTTCACACCAGTTTTCTTTTTGCTGCCCGACAACTAGTACGACGTCTTCGAGCCTTTTGCCATGGCGTCAGCTCGCCGAGAAAGAAAAACAAGAAGCCAAGCAAGAAGAAAAAAAAATGCCAAAAGGAAGATGATGGGATAGAGAAAGGAAATGGGCAGAAAGTGCAAGTGCAGAATGAGGCAGAGTAGACCAAGTAGAGTGTCTGGATATGTGCTTTAGCTTAGGAAAATATGTAGCTTTAGAGATGTACAGCATACAGTGGAGTCCCTCACGAGTTTTAAATTTTATTCGCATACGTTCTTTTTCGAAAAATATCCCTTCATGGTATTCCACACATATTTTTCATACGGTTCAAATGAGGCTCTCTATATCTATCCCTGTATTAGGAATACCTCGATGAGGTCAACATTTTAGCCTGTCGTAATGTGACGTTTATGATGCTAAGTTATGTGAAGCTGTACTGTAGCTAACACGTATATATACGCAGTTGGATATGGTTATACTACACAGAAGTAGGTACATAAGTTGAGACAGAGCAAGGAAGGATGAAGCTGAAGCTTCAGAAGGCCAAAAGGGAGGTAGAGACAGCAAGACAGGCGGACCCGGGTGACAGAGTAGAGGAATCTGACTTTGTAGCTGGTAGGTTTACACGGCCAATCTCGCTTTGATGTTTCCAGGCTCAGCACCTGTCCCCTGTGCTCCCGTCCGATCCAACAGCAAACTCGCATGGAGCATCAACGACGACGAAGACGGCGACGGCGACGACAACGACAACGACGCCGACGACGACGACGACGACGACGACGACGACGACGGCGACGACTACGACGCAGAGTAGGACCGGTAACAGGAACTCCCTTACGACGTCCAACACGTTCCTCGTATTACGCGCTTAGGTACATACAACGTATGTACAACGCCCGCCTTACACCCATACACCCTTACGTAGGAGAGTGGAACGTTCTATATACAGATACTCTGGCTTCGGAGCTCCGTATGCATCAATAGCAGTATAGCTTGATGGCAAGAAGCGTGTTCACTTCGACGTGGGATATGTGTATGTTGAAGCAGCATTTGGAAAGACTTGGATAATGGAATATGGAGGAAACATGTTGTACAGATATAGTTATTGTATATATCTGAGATATTGAAGTTTATGTGTTTGCCAGTTGTAAACCTGCGCAACGTAAATGATGTCAAGTTCAAATGTCATTATTCGCATTTTCATGTTTGTCTTGCGACTGTATGTCTGTTTAATTTTGTCAATTAAACTTTGCAATTAAACATTTCAAACCGTTCAAAAAACTATTCAGGTGGACACGTCATCGGTTACTTGATATTTGATCTGGAAATTGATTTACACGTTCAGCGTTTCAACGTATTGTATCACCATACATGAAGAATAAGTTTCCATTTCTAAGAACAGTTGCCTTCATCCAAATTCAAATTACTCGGAAGCGTACTTTCGCCGTTCGGAACTTCACACGGGTTTCGGTATTAGTTGATCTACGTCTACGTTAGCGTTTATCTCGTATCAAAGATTTTACTTCGGCAATCAAGTATCAGCTCAGCGAGACGGTCGACAGGAAACAGGCGAAACCCGGATTTGGAAATGTAGGGGATGAAGACGATAGTGTCGCTAAGAGAAGGACAGCTCTTGGGGATCGTAAAGCCCGGAAACGCGGTAAGACGTTAAACCGGTGTGTGCGGTGAAGGTGAAGAAGGATTCCAGGAAGGAAACGGCGGATCGAGAAAGCCATCATGAAGAGATGGAAATGGAGGAAGATGCAGAGACAAACGTGTTACCCGATACGCCCGGAGACATTAACGTCGAATTATTTAATTTAATTATCCAACGACGTTAAACACCTGGCATTAAATGTCGACGCAACTGTTGGCTCCGGTGTTACACTCGGCTTCAACAGTCGTTTGGGGTGAGATTAGCGGTTGGTCCGACGGGTTTTAACCGTGATCAATTTGCGAGCTAGATTCCGGCTATCTCTCATTAAAGACGATATCCCAGTAGATATAACCCAGACATTCTTATCTTATTCTCTATATATCATCCTCCATATAAATATATATGTATATATATATATATATATATATTTGAGTCCATCGCTTGATCGAAATCACTCCCAATCTCGAGAAATTCTCTCAACTCGATATTGGAACCAAGTAGACCAATATAGGGTTCTACTTGGGGGAAACGAATGAATGAATCGATATTCCAAAAGCCTCAAGCTTAGTTCGTTTCGTCGATCAATTCGCTCGTTTCGCCCCATCGGGCGATGCTCCGAATGTGCTGGCTACGAATATGCAAAGTCGGCGACGATTCTCTGCCAACCCGGAGCACCACTAGCACACCAGTCCTGTGGGAATTGTTCAACTAGGGTTGGAACAGAAGTGGCGACGAAAGGAGATGCACCAGAAACTGGGTGCTCGTGCGCAAGAGCCAAAGCTTTCGCATTAAAATCGGCATAAAACGTTATTATCCGCTGATGTAATCCAGCTCCTGGCTCCTCTTCGATAGTTCCGTCCACAGCCTCATCCTGCATTGCCGCTTCCAAGCTCTCCGAATAGTTAGGTACTATCTTTTGAACCTCTGGCACGGAGCAGAGTGAAGAGGGTGAGGTGAAACGATGAAGAGAGTGAGAGAGAGGAAAGGCAGCATCGAGGAACAGGCACCAACGGTGGGTTTTTGGTAATGGGGGATGATAATGCGATCCTCACCAACCTGTATTCCATCCCGCAGATTCTACGCTGAATTGGTAAGTACCCCGAGGATTTCAATATCAATTCTTTCGCGAATTGTTTGAAGAGAGGAGTTGAAACTCGTGCTTCTACCGTCTAACGAACAAGTGGGATTTTGCCCGTGGCAGAGGAAATGAAATAAATTTTGAATAGCAGAAAAAGAAAATGGTAGAATCACTATGCAATGTTCAATCTGGTTGATATGTTAATACACATGTTCCATCAGGGTCTTATTTTTGTTGCGGTCTTTAACATTCGTATTTCTACGATATTTTTGTCAATTTTGTATAAGTCAGCAATAGAAAAATAAAATACAGTTTGTCACTAAGTCACCTGTATATAAGACAAAATGACGATCTTCATAAGAGAAAACTATGAAATATGTAAAATAATGAGGAAGAATTATTCAAGGATCTACTTTGGTTTCTTATTTATCCAAAGTATTGAAACTGAAATTAAATTTAAGTACTCAAGAAATTGAATAATTCGAAGTACTCTTAAGTTTCGTTGCTCAACATATTGCCGTACATTTTTTAAATACAATGTTCAATTAATTCAAACTTGATCGCTTTTAGCCGTAATTTATATCAAACATTCAATAACTTTATTATAGATTTCAGCTTAATTTCCCAAACTCTTTCAGGGGTACAGCAGTGACAAATTTTAAAAAAATGTTAAACCACATAATCCGAATCTTTGACAGACAAAAACAAAGAAATCTTTTGAAATTTTAATGTAGAGTCCACCCAGAATTACTTTAGTCACAAGAGCATGTGACACGTCTCGTCCTAAGGGTGAAGTGTCACGTCTCAGGGTGAAACGTCGAGTCTATACTGTCATCCCTTCGAAACGAGATTTTTCCATCGAGAACCTTGAACCCTTAGACCGTCCGGGAGCACCAAAATTAATCGAAGTCCCAGAAGTCGGCCGTAAATCATCCCTTCACCCTAAGCAACCCGAACCTCCATCGCTGCTTCGCTACTTCGCCCTCTTTCAGCACCACCCGTTTCGCCACGTTCATGCTGCTGCTGCTGGTGCTGCTGCTGCTGCTGATGGTACACGAACGCAAGCTCGGGGTTGCGCGTGATCTAAGGCCCGCACGACCGTAAAGAGTTAACTCTCGTACAGCTGGCAGGCTCGTAAACTCTCTTCCGGAACACAAAATGCTACCGCGCGACCGGGATTGGCACTATCCTGTGCGCAACGCGCAAACCCCTTCCCACTTGCAACTACCACCTTCCACCTTGTCTTCCTTCGTCTAGTGCTTTTCCACTCCCAAACACCCATCCTTTCCTCTATGGCACACACAACTCAACGTGCGATATCCTTGCCGAAATATCGTAAACCTCAATCTATCCATCCTCGTTGCCCAGGCTCAAAATTCTCCTCACCCTGACTCTCGTTTGCTCACCCACGAAACTTGATACTAAGAAATGCTCTCCATGAACCCCATGTTCGTAAACTTTGTACACCGATGGCGGTGCTTCACCTGGCGAAAAGATGTAGCCACAGGTGGGATAAATTGGGAAAGATTCTCTTTAGAGCTTTTTTATAGGGGCGAAAAGAATACTCAGAGTTATGAAAGTTCTGGATTATGAGTTGGAACTATATAATAGGAAGAGTGGCTTGTTTTTCAAAAAGTCGAGTGAAGGTAAACGTCCAATCCGCTTTCAGAAATGATTATCTTTCGAAATTACACTTTCTCAAATATATATTTCAATCGATTCTAAAATATTTCCGTGCTATGTGGGAATTCTTTCAGCTGAGAAAGTAAACGAAAACGATGTCTTTTTCTACTCACGAAATCCTCAACACCCGGAATGGTGTTATGATATGAAAAATAACGGTAGAAATCGTCTCACCTGTAACAGAAAATGATATCGAAGATTATATACAAATTCAACACCATGCTTTAGTAGATGTATCAATTAAAAACGTAATTAATGTACTACGTGTATATACTAGTATAGCTCAGCCTTTCGAAAACCAATTAATGGTTCCGTTGCTAACCTATCAAATTTTCGTGTTCGCGAAGGACTCGCAGCGTCTCTGAGCTCGTCGTTCCTGTTTAACGACGGTATGTATATACATTCTCCACTCTGAGCTTGCCTATACCCTCGAAGCCTCGACGCATTCGCAAATATCTACAGGTTGTCGACATTACCGTGTGCGACAGACAGCCGTGCTTTTCCTCTGGCTTTCGTGTGCCCCGTAAAACCTCCATGCGAGCGCGTTAGCTGAGCTCAGCCTCAGAGAGTCCACCCTCCTCCAACTCTCTATATTCTTCGCTTCGCCTTCATCACCCTCGACTTCAACCTGGCTGGTAATTCGTTTTGCGTCTATGGATTCTATAAGAACACGCACCCAACTGGGGTCTGGAAATGAAGTGAGAACTTGGAAAACTTGACAGAGATGCATAAACCGTTTTTATCAGCACATTGCTGCAGAGGATTCATCCACGCCGTCTTACTACAACGATTGAATCCAGACTTCTCACTTCAGGGATATTTTTTAAGAGGATACTTGAAAAATATTCCTCTGTAACCTCCCACAAAAAGTTCATGGATATTTCGTGATTTTCACGAAAATAATTAAAGAAAAACGTGTAAATAAGTCTGCAGTTAAGTCGTTAGAATATGTAGATAAAACACGTTCGTCGAATGACCAAATAAATACTTTCATTCATTCTGTCGTCTATGTATTCCCGGGACTGAAATTTCCATCTTTCAATCCTATTTTTCATCTTTGTTTTTTGTGTCTGTCCCTCAATGGCGAACGGGGCGGGATACTCCTTCAAGCTCAGCAGTCAAAGTGCCTGAGAATAAAGTATGAACGATAAAGGAAAAGCGTCTCGCCCGAACGCTGTTAGTTCTTCGTTTCCAAACCCTCGCACCACAGCGCAAAACCAAACGAACTCAAACTCGTCGGGGCTTCGCCAGCCGAATATTTGCATCCGAAATTAATGCCTTTCTATTTCCCCCGAATTAAATGCAAGTTTGCATAAAGAAACGACGATTTATTCGTTTATTCTCTCTCCTTGGGTTTAGGTGTACGTCTACCGCGTCTCGTCGAGAAACCCAATCTCTCTTTCCACCGCTTTTCGTCCTTTTAGTACTCGTCACGCTTCGCAACTACCACCAACACCACTACCACGCTTCGTAATCACGACGAGGAAGACGATAGACGAACCTTTTTTTTTTCTCTCTCTCATCTCTTTCTCATTCTCGTCGCTTTACTCATTTTGGCCTTTTACTTTATACCAGCATACTTTTTTTTCCCCACAACTTGACTAATGACTTCAACCCACACCAGATTTGTCTCCTTTGAGGTGAATATGAAACTATTCACACCATGTTATCATTTTTATAAGCAAAATATGTTTTTATTTGAATGAACAGTTAGAAATGTACTTCGAATTTTTTTTTAGTGATTACTTTTTGTGTTACATCTTCTTTTATTTGGTTCAATACCATTTGTTAAACTGCCCCATTTATTATATTCAGATCTGGGAATGATTTTTATGATCAATCATGTGCATGGAGTTTTTTAAACGATTTTTTTACCTACAGAAAAAAAAAGAATCCACATTCTTTTTGCCAGAAATTCGGGTTAATGATTCGAAATCAAACATGAGTATTTAACTGTGGACTTCTTTCTCATATCTGTGAATGTGGTATTCATATTCGTGAAATAAACTGCTGTTCGCTCGGAAACAGAGAAAATTACGCAGATACATAGAAAGAACAGAGCTGCGATGTAATGGTAATCAATTTGTCGTTGAGGCCGCAGGCTATTTTTGATAGCATATCGAACGATTGGTAAAGGGGTATACAGGGGTTAAAGCTGTGCTGACAGAGTCTATATATGTTGGATGAAGATTGGCCCTGTAAGTGACGGGTCGAATGGTTGGCCTCTGTTGCAGTAAAAGCAGGAGCTAGCAGAAAACGTAGCTATAGCGCTGAGCTAGTAGCCAACGGTGGTAACAGCACTCGCTGGCGCAGATGAATGAGTTCGTTAAAAAGCAACGTCAACCGATCTGAATGACCAATCAGGCATCCCCGGTAGCATGAAATCAACGATGGCTCGAGAGCAGTAGTATATATATATAGTATACATGTCGAGAGGGAACAAGAAAAAAAATAGGAGAAAAGAGATGGAAACAGAAAAAAAAGAGTTCGTTCATTCTCTCTTCTTCCCTCATTTTTCGAGTATAATCGTTCCATTTCTAGTTATTATTCAAACTTGAAGTAAATTTCTTAAAAATTCACTAGAAAAATGTATTGCATAATTCGAACGATGATATCAAGTCTCGTGGTACAATAAAATAATTTTATTTAATAATGACCCTCTGAAAGGGTTTAACCACCTAAATGACAGCTTCTAAACGTGTTTATAAATAAAAATAAAAATACTATGAACTCAAAATATAAATAAACAAGGTATGGACTTTATGGACATATTCCATAGTGTTGATTTTTAACACCGCGTTCTTAACAGAGTGTACTCAATATAAAAATAGATAATTAAAAGAAGAAGAAAAAACGTGTCTTTATAATAAAACGTGAATGCAAGGATTGTAGCTGTTTATCGAGGTATGTAAAGACTAGGCATCAAATGCCCAGGAGAAAGGTTATACGCCTTTACCCGACGTCTTCTCCTTGTCAGCGTAGATGCGACGATCTACGTCACAGTGACGAGTCGCATATTTCGCAATTTGTCGTTAAAGCTTCAAGCCGAGCCAACGGGGGTTTTACGAGTTTAATAAAAATTACAGAGTAAGGTTTGCGAGAGGTTGCGGTGGTGGTAGGAGCTAGTGGAAACAGAGAGTAAAGGAGGGTGAGATATGGCGGCTCGGTGGCCAAGTAAACGCGTATACCCTCTCCACTTTTTCCGCCCTCTTATCCCCGCAGCTCGTTCGCGTTTTTCTAGCTAGAAATGAGGAACGAACTGCACGACATAGCACGAACCTGGCAGAGCAACACACGAAAGTACTAGACTCACTTACACAACAACTTTTCGCGCAAGCAGCCGGTGCAACATACACCCCCCCCCCCCCCCCTTCCTCGCCCGTCCTGTAATTTATTATACGAGCTCTCATTACTTTTTATTTCATTTTTCCTCGTTAGCGAATGTACGAAAAGTATCCCTTACCTCTGCCTCCATTGCCACCCTCTCATGTCGTTCTCTACCGTCTTTCAAACTCCTTGCTCACTGCCGTCATGGCTCTGATGCTTTTAACCAGTTTTTTTTTCTTTTTTTTTACGCGTCTTCACCTCCTTGAGGAAAGACACGAAGACAAATATATATTTCCTTTTTGCTCTATAAGAGACATAAAATAAATTTTAAAAATGGTGGTATAATTTCTACCTGTTTAATGCCAAGTTTGTCCTTTTTGTTGTCAATAAATAAATGTTTAAAAGTTTAAAAAGCCACACTTTTATTCTGAAATTAAAAAAAAAAAATCGCACGACTTTAGCGAACATTTTTTTTTTCAAAGGCTGGCCCATGGTAAGCGGAAAATACCAGCGGAAAAAGGGATTATTACGAAAAAAATATCGATACTGATAGAAATAAAAAAATTCCGGGATTATTGTTTTCCGGGATTCCCGAAACTTCTGCGTAAGTCTGTGTTTTTTATGGCAGAAACAAAAATCTCTATAAGTATCGAAAACGCAAAATAAAGGTTTTTTTTTTAACTACCCTAATAAAATGTAGAGAATTGTCTGCAAGGCGTTTAAGTGGATAAATTGATATTATTTCCTAAGCATCCAAAGTATTGGATTTAAGAATTTATGTATTCCGGTCATGCTGGAAGTATTAAGAATCATGCGTCGCATGTAGAACTCGAATTAAATAATCGGTATTGAGATAAAGCATGCAAGGAATGTACGATGCCTACATCGAGTTTCCAATAACGCAGGGCTGTCCCGTTTCCCTATTCCTTTCCATAGGTCGGTATAGGGAGACGATCGCGATCGGGCAGTTGAATCGATCATCGAATAGGTAGTGAAACGCGCAAACGCTGACCGCTTCACAAACCAACCCCGTGAGAGACGAATAGAGGACAACTGGAATCGTCGTCGTCTACGCGGAATGCGACCGCCATCGGACCATCGGCTTCTCAATTCCAGAATTCCGATCGAACCCTCCTTTATACTCTCTCTCCTCTCGATCCCTCGTCTCGATCTCTACTCTCGTCGTCCATCTCCGCGGCAATAATCCGTTCTATTCGGCAGTAAACCGTCGGAAGCCGAGAAACGTCCAGAGCAATTCTTCGCCCACTCTAATCGGGTCACAAATATTCGAGATTCAAGAGTTGAGGAGGTCGGTATGAGACTCCAAGGAAAATTAAATTGCAGAGACAATTATATATTCCAATATTTCAGTCTCTTAAAGATTAATGAGAAAAAAGTACATAATATTTAAGTACAGTATAGTGGTTTCTACTTTTTATTATATGTGCACGAAGTAAAGTAGCATCGGTTGTGTCCTGTTTTGTAGTAATTGCAAATTGGATAGCTTCCAATTTTATGGGTAGATCAATAATCAAGAAATGATGACGTGCCATTCTTTTTTGCTTCTTCATAGAGGAATGTCCTTGTTTTATCGTTTTTATGAATGCAATGAAAATAGTGTCAACTGCAACTAGAGTGTATTTAATATCTTTTTACAGATATCACAGAAAGAAATTATGCAAGCAAACTACTTTTTCGTCAGTCTTTTATTCAATTTTTATTTGATTATAACAGAGTAATATTTTTAACCAACTCTCCTACTAAGCGATATGAAATTATAACCTACACTTTGAAAATTATTACTATTTAATTAAATTACATTAATATTTTTAAAAAATAGAAATTTTAATTATAATTGCATCATTACTAGTTAAACCAGAATGTGAGTAAAAAAGTAGCGACGCATGCACGGAAAAATGGAAAGAGGGTGAGAGGAAAAGCTCCAAAAGTGTACAAAGAGTTGAAGTACAGAGAAATAGAATAAAAAAACCCGGACAAGCCCCACTGATGTAAGCTGGCGTGCGTAAAGTGCCGTAGCGCGCCATGAATTGAAGTCGTACCCGAACGAGAGCGGCTAGCCAAGCCGCTCGTTGCAAAAGTTTTCGTCGAACGTACAGAGGGTATAGTAGTAATATAACGGGTATGGGCCCATAACTCGACTTTGCTGGCGATACTGAAGCTGGCTCAAAGTTGGATTATAAAATAGAGTCCTGCTGTAGAGGCACTGGAGGACAATGTTATGTAACTTCTGTTGGATGAAACTGTACGACTCCTCGTCTACCGCATGCTATCTTTTGTACATCTATTTCTATACGCTGAACGCAACATATGATATGTTATATCTATCAAAAGTCCGATAAATATACGGTAAATTGTATAAAAGTCAAAATACGGTTAAATAAACTTAGGGAACTAAAATTTAGTAACAAAACTACGATCCACCCGTTACTTTTTTTATTCACTTTATTTATTTGTTTCATGAATTATTTAGTATTGATACACGTTATGACAAAATCTATTGGTAATGATCTAAAGCATTTCATTGAAATGAAACAAAACGAACGAATCTCTTGTAAAATAGCTTGTAAAAAAAAAAAATGATTAATGTTCATTGTCCGTATGATTTTAATGTTGATTATTCGTCGGTAATTCGGACGCCAATTACTGACAAATAATCAACATAAAAATACGAAAACACGATGTAGCTAAAAAATAAAAATAAAAAAAACGGGTTATCCCGATTCCCTCGATGAATATTATTAAATTCCTGCTTGCAGTTGCAGAAATCACGAGATTCCGCATTAGTTATTCATGGCCGATTGTAGTAAACGTTTGACCGAGCAATATGTAACATTTCTGCGTACACTCGTGCGCTGCGCCATAAATGCGTTAGAATTCTATTTACCGAATGTGAAATTTCTCTCTCTAGACGGACCGCACTGACGGAAGCACTGACTCGTGCATTAATTACCATCGCTCGAGCCGTAGAAATTACTGGCTAATAGTAATACTGTAGGAACGCGGGCATCGTTAATTACCAGTGGCATTGCGACTCGGCGAAAGGTATTTATGACGCTAACGACGCGCATATAGGCAAGCAGCACTCTCGTGTCATCGACAAATGCGTTCGTCGGTTATGTTTCTTTGAAGCGATCGGCACATTCCTTCGCTTCTCTACACAAACGCCCCTTCTCTCTTACGTTTCTATTCCGTTCACTCGATCTCTCATTGGGCGATGAACGATGAGTGAGATATATGTTTCAGACACATGTTTACAACACTCGAAAAAACTGCTAAGAAAAAATAAAGGCCATGTTCTCATCGGTGAAACAGATAAAAAGAGAAGATAAAAAAAAAGGAAAGAAAAATTTAGACGTATCGTTTGAGCTTCATAGTTGGTTACTACTCGTGTTTATGTACAATCTGTCATTTGTTATTAGAAACGTTAATCAGATTTATACTTTTACGTAAGTAGTTATAAAGGATGCATTCTCTATGAAGTGGACCACCTCTGCTTCGAATTGTCTAAAAAAAGGTTCAGTTTTTTTCTGAGTGGTTTAGAGTGACTAGAATAAGTACCAATTATTTCAGAATTTTTAATCCTATATTACATCCAGAATTATTTACCGATTTTCGACATCTGTGCCTTTTTTTTCGATTCGCTGCACATAAAAATGGGTAAACAAAATATTATAACATAAAATTCTGGTCTTTCAATGTAGTTTTTCATTTCTTTTTTAAGAGGAGATAAGCTTTAAAAAAAAAAATTCATTGGGACAATTTTTTTTTTCTTTGCTCCAAAATTGAGAAAATTTTCGTTATTACGTATAAAAACTACGGAAAAATTCACATGGCAGCAAATTCATATCTTCGACAGGTAAAGTCTTAAGGGGAAATGAAGACCTTTTGTTCCATCAATACAATAATAAAAAAAAAACGCACACCCAAAGATGGAGATGAAAAAAGAATACGTATTGTTTGGACTTAATAGCTAGCAATTCTTCGCGTCAACTATACCATCCATGTGGCGATATGTTTTCGCCCATGTAAAATACGATTCTCAGCGCAACGACGCTATTAATTACAACCTCGTCCGCAGGGGGGAGACACACACAGACACGTGCTTCGAAGGATTTATGAAACGGCTATGCGCGTATCCTTGAAATATCGTGTATACACAACAATATTTTTTATTTTCATGCAATGTGAGTTACTTCAAGTTGAATTGCACGGAGACTTACATCATGACTTATGTGACATTCGTATAGTTTATGCGAGACATTACGCCGTATGAGGCTCTTGAATGCAATTTATTTCTAATTGTTTTTTTCTTTTTTTAAGTTCCTTGCAGCAAGAATTACACGGAATTTTATTTCGACAACTCCCCTTCGAGTGAACGAGGCTGACGTTCTCATGCGCAAGTAGCCTCCTCTCTTCCACCGCTCCGAATGATCCAATCGGTCGATCGATGAATCGATTAATCCGCTCACGTGCGATTTCCGGTTGAGCTTCCACGCGTCCCATGCACTCAGCCACCTGGCTCGCCTGCTACCGCTTGCCTGAATCTGCAGGCACTCGCCTGCCTGCCTGCCTGCCTACGTACCGCGTTCCAATCAAAGCCAGCAAACGTTAATTTAACGCCAGAGATTTCAGGAAATCCGTTTTTGCGATCCGATACTTGGGTTAATTACTGGAATAGCGAGGTTTGTTGGAACGTAAACGGGTTCGCAAGAGATTTGGAAATGCATGCAAAATATTTAAAAATTCAAACGAAAAAAAAAGAAAACGATAAAGTTTACATTTCAAATTTTGCTAGAGTACTGGAAGCATGTATAATTTGAAAGGATAATTATCTATTTTTCGACAAAAATTCAATCAAAATGTGA
This sequence comes from Perithous albicinctus, assembly GCA_964016905.1. Lineage (NCBI taxonomy): Eukaryota > Metazoa > Arthropoda > Insecta > Hymenoptera > Ichneumonidae > Perithous > Perithous albicinctus. Next base: position 31,447,917 of record OZ024689.1, read on the forward strand.
GAAAAGAATTTTGTAGTGTCTTATATTTTTCACCAATAATATTGAGCTCTCTAAACCCCAAAAACAATTAGTCTTTGAATTTAGCTACATTAAACAAAGTGTATAATACATTTTAGAGCAGCCAATTGGATGATTTTGGTATCATTGGAAATTAACCTATCGATAAGCTACGTTAATTTTTCGAATCATTTCCACACAACATGTGCCATATAATACTATAAAGATCTACAAACCGGACGCAGACTTGTGGTCACTCTATATAAAGAGTATCTCCGATTTGCGTGCCTTCATCTCCACTCGACATCAATGAACATACTCACGATCTATTCAGTGATGAAATGAATGAATTAATAGAAAATCTAACTCAGATTTCAACATTGCACACTCGTGTAGTACACTCAATTTTCCATGTCTTTGTTTTACTTTCATTTGACTTTTTCACCACTGTGTGCATCACTTTTTTTTTCATAGCATGAAGTACTTCATTGTGGATGACTGCAATCAATTGCTAATAGAGTGTAGTGAGATAAAGAAATCGAGCTTTTACTGCGGTTATGGTTTTTTTCCGAGCTTATATCGATGCAATTTACGTGAAATTCTAGATTTACGTTTACAGAAAAATTTATAGATCTCTCTAGATATATCTTGCGGTTTTTCTAGCTTAGTATTCATACACTATAACACCAGAGTATATGCGAAGCTGTGTACACACGGAAGCAGCACACATGGTATCCTCACAAATCCGGCCTCGGTGTCTCGTTATCTGAATGGGACGACGAGTTATCGTGAGTAATCCAAATGGTATTCTCGCCGGTAGCCCGTTCCGTGAATTTCTACGATGCATCGAGTGAGAACGAGCTCGAGCACTCCAGAGAGCTCAATCTGCTGGTGGAAATTTACTCAATCGCATGGACGAGCCGCACGCGGAGTGATCTGATGCCGTGCGGTGGGATTATCAGTTTGAGATTTGAGTTTCTACGACGGAGAATACCGAGTGTTTTTCCTCGTTCCTTTCCGATTATAATTTTTTTTTCCACATCCTCTAGCTGTACTACAAACGATTTTTTTCTCCACTACCTTTTTTTTGTCCCCTCAGATATTCGAGTGTGTATGTGATCGCAATGAAATCATCCGATTGAATTCGAACGACGGATTCCGCGAGAGTTTCCTCTGGTTAGGAAACGATTTCCGTAGTTTCTGGAGCCAATTTGAAATTACGTCAAGTCCGTTACGGAGGTCCAGTCAAAACTTCAATTTAAAACTTCGACGGCCCCCGCCCCCCTCTTTGGAGTTTCACCTGCCTCGTCCAATCTCCGCAACCCCACGTCTTTCCATTGCAGTGTTCCTCCCCGACTGGCTCTCGTTCGGAATTGGAAAATTGTTTGAAACGATCGGAATTAATTATCTCTGGGGGAAAAAAAATTCACCGAGGAGGATATTTTTCTCTTTTTGTTCTTTCTTCGTCTCTTCTATACTCATTCCTTCCTGCCGGCTTGGCCGTTCGCGATTCGTAAGGTATAAATCGTGCCTCTCCATGCCTGATTTCTTTCAGGCGCAACGCTGAAGAGAATGTTTTTTCTACGAGTTATCAATAATTAAATTTGTTCCATGACCTCGTTATGCATCAGATAAAATAAGAGGATTAAAAGTTTGGCCTAACTTCTCTTAGGCAGTGAAAATATTAACTTTAGCTGAAGTCAATAACTAAATCGGGTTTTGTGTATATCAGTATTTGAAATGTCTATTTTTATTCTTGGGAAATGTACCTTGCTATGCTATATATTTTACATACACTATAAAATACACTTGAAAATATATTTTAGCGCTTTTATTTTCACAGAAAGTTGCCAGAAGCCAACGATAAGCAAACGTGTGCCTTGGATAACTTTGTTCGACGTTTTGTCCGAAGTTACTTCTCGGATGTCTTATAGATACCTATTTTCCATTCATTCCACTTTCCTTTTTGCCGCTCTGACGGCGTGCGACGTTTCTGCTTTTCAGTCCTTCGCCTTTTTTCTTTGACAAATTAATGAGATTGGTACGCGTCCCGCTCTTTCCAATCCGCGTCTTCGTCATCGTCGTTTCATCCCCAATTTCGATCCGCCTCACGTTCCCACCTCGGCGATGCGCAAAGGGTGGGGGCACCCTTCCTTTCACTCCACGAGATCGAAGAAAAACATTCGTATTCCGTCATCATCGTTGATATGGAGATATATGGAGGAAGAATCCAGAGGATTTGATGAATCCACTTCTCATGATATTGGCAATTTCATTTAAAAACCTTAACGAAATTCCTTCGTTACGTTTCAATAGAATATTGAGGATTATAATCTGGTCGAATCGCCAAGTGGAAAGTTTTTTTTAAAGTGAGTTACATTTTATTCCAGTCTTAAGAAACAAAGCGATTATTTTTGATGGTCTAGTTGGCTCGGTGCTTGGCTTTCTCAAGGCGTTAGGGAATATTTGAGAAATTCTACCCCTTCAACGCGTCCAAACACATTCATTTCTTTGCTGCCAAAAGAGAGTAACGCCTTCCCCGAATGTGCTTCTGAAATGCAGCATATATTATCAGGAGAAAAGCTCGATCTGTCTGTAACTACGTAAACAGACGAATGGTATGAAAAAGAATGTACGAAAGTCCGACGTGATCCGTTATTTTTTGGACGGGTGCAGTAGTCGAAGAAGGGAACGCCAAGAAAAAGAACGAAATGAAAAGGTAAGGAAATGGTTGGAAGATTGGGTGAAGGATATAAATTCCACATCGAAACGAGTTTAAAATCGCCAAGTAATCCGCTAGAGTGTCCCCGGTGTGCTTCCCTCACTCTGAAGGCACGTCAAAGTTTCTGGGATAGTCGGACAGAGGACCGACGCGGTTGAGGGGGATGGTTGAAGTGGAAAGAGGGTTGAAAGTTGGTCGACGACGTTTTCACGAAACCAGTGGAATCATGGATGGGGACTTCAGATTTGCGGCAAAGGTACGACTCCGGGTGAGACTATTGAAGGACAGAAGGAATGGGACACCAAGAATAGGAATGAAACGAAAGGGTGAGGGAATACGACGCTGCTTTCCGGGTCCTATCCAGCCCGTCCCCCTCCCCTTATCACATCCTACTTCTTCAATCTCCATAACTGCGAAACCTCGCACTTCGTAGTCCTATCAACTGGTCTCTCCACAATCCATTGCTGGAGTCCGTAACGCGCCATCCGGAATATTTTCTTGATAGGAAGAAAGGAATCTCATTAATTTGGTGCGACGAGTCCGACTCGGTGCGACGCTACCGACCCGTCAAAACTTTTAGCTAACGCAGGAATGCGGAGGTCTTCTCGACTCGTCCTTTCCATATATACCGGTACTACCTGCGCAACGACGAAGAAAACGACGACGACGACGACGAAAATCAGGATAATGCGACTACGCAGACACTTCCTGTCCAGTAACCGTGGGAGAGATCACGAAATCTAGACCTATCGAAATTCTCGGGCGCGGACACTTTTTTTCCATTTGCCAATGAGATTAATGGGAATGCTTTGATAACCGGGAGACATCGATTTAATTACAAAATGTCTGATGGTTATAGGTAGGTTTCCTTATCGACTTTGAGTGTTCCAGCAGTTTTAAAGAAATTTGGCATCCACTAAGTGATATTAGATCAGGTGCGCCTGAAAATTTAATTGACCAGTCAATCAAGACCATATTTTTTTTGCTCATGAAAAATTAATGCTGCATCTGCAGAGAAGGCTGGTTGGTCAACGATCATTATTTCAATGCTATTTAAGTATTAACAAGTTTTCTTTTTTGCATAGTAGAATATTAAAAACAAGACCAAATGTTTTCTATACATTTTTACCAAGAAATAGTGTACAGTATATATATAGTTGAAGTGAAGTAACCGGCCATCGAGGAAGGATAGTGGATTCGTTGATGGAGGTCGGAAAGGTCGAGGATGGCATCCCTTCCCGTTGAGGCTCGATGCCCTCGTCTCGTTTCCTGAGTCCCGACAGCCAGCCCATGGTATCGACTCCTGCTTTCGCCAACGGTATTACCTCACCTTTTCCCTCGTCGCGCGAATTCAGGCTACATTGGGCACGGACCGGGAGCGATTGCTCCACGAGGGAACGGAACGGTGCAGAACGCAGTGCGATCTTTGCTGCGCTCGCTCGACCGGAAACTCGATTCGCTGTCGGAACAAGGTCTTACGGTTTCGCCCCGTGGATGCATCAAGTGAGGAAGAACGTTGGAAGACGAAGGCAGACCGACACGCAACCGGCTGCTGCCGGCATCGCAACACCGTATTTCTCTACAAAACTCTTAAAAGCTCGGATGCTGCTACTCGAAGCTTATAAAAGCATCGGAGAACAGATCGAAAGTCTAAAAAAAAAAAGAAGACAAAGGAGCGAAATTCGGAGATAAATATTCACTGAACCGTTCTCAAGAATTTATTTTCAGTGAACAGCGGATAAGAGAAATCTCACAGAAATTGTCTATATACACCTAATACACCTAATCAACTTGCTTATACGTCAGTTACAATCTAGATTCCGTATGTTAATCTAAATTGAAAATAATGTTTATGAGATCATTCCAGTGTAAAAACCAGGTTATTTCGGTAGAATACGGGGCCGATGTATAGGATCAACTAATCAGAATCGACTGTACAATATCCTTGTGGGAACAGGTGGAATACTAAGGGAAAAAAAAACTCAACAAAGTAACCAAATAATACAACGGGAGGGAAACGTACATGGTGCTTTCTGTGTCCCAATTTACTGCAACAGAATTAAGGAACAGAAGCGGTCGTGGACGTTGACGAGGGTTACGCTGCGAAAAAAAAAAACTAGTTGGTGTATCTTGAAGCTGGATCGAACGTACAACCACCGTGGAATCTTAATGGATCCTAGGGATTGCCGGAATAGAATCGCTCTACTCATCCGGATCGCCAACAAACGTAATTGCACGTGCGCACATCCGCAAACCGTTCAAGAGCTTAGCTGTACTTTATGGCAAAAAATATGAAAAAAATACACAATACAAAATACGAAATTGGCAATAATACAAATATAAAATATATAAAATATAAAATGCTTAAATTTGAAAAAAAAAAAAATCGTAAAAAGTAAAAGAAAAAAAGTGGAAACGGGTGAATGAAATTATCGCGACACAGTTATGATTTAATCGATGGAGTATAAAATTATTATCGGTAGTGCGCACCAGGTGGTTAATGGAGCTGGGAAACAAGCGATGTACGAAGTGTGAGAGGCGAGAGACGAGAAAGCAGGATAATAGATAGAAGGAGGAAAAGAGCGAGGAGGTCGACAGCGTGTCGACGTTTCGATCCGTGAGAGCGAGTAGCACCTGTCGGAACGCGCGCAGGAATGCATCGTTCAGCTTGGCATCATGTACCTCACCCCTCTCCCCCTTCTGATATTCCCATTCAACCGCCACTCACCCTTCTTCTGTGCGGAGAGCTATCGAGCTGGACCGTTACATCACATATACTCCATCGTATATATATATATATATACTGTGTATAGTATTATAGCACCGTATACGGGCACACAGCACAGATCGTTGCATTATCGGCTTCTCTTCCGCCATTGACCGACCTTCTGGATCAAGTATAAGGAGGCTATGAAATTCTCTTGTCCATTGCACACTTCTTGCTTAATCATCATCTTTATTATTTTCTCATCGTGCTTTTTAGTTACGTTCTCATAATAACGGTTATTCGTAGGTCGAGTGTTATTATAGTTATATTAACTTTTTACAAAGTCTCCGATTATAATTGTCTAAAAATGCCAAAATTGGTAAATAATCTTTCTCATAGAGCTAGCTTTGTGAAAAATGTTAATTAATTTTAACAAGTTCTACATCAGGAAGCAATTTACAGAGTTCTACTTTGCATCTTTTTTTTTTGCAACGTTCTACGGGTAATCCGGGAAAAAAATCGTAACTCTTAAAGGAGCAAACTGAAAGTAAATGAAAAATATATTTCAACCATTTAAATTGAAAAATTGTTACCGTACACATTTTTAAAAATGTTTCACTAAGATTTCTAATAGTTGATGTTCAAAAACAAACAAAAAAAATGTCTGGGCGTAAAAGGCAAGAAAAAAAATATTACCGTTTGTATTAACCGAGTTCTTTGATAAACTTTGTAGACGATCGAATTACCCAGACTAAACTTCAACTACGGCGGTCGTACTCGACTCTATGAAATTCATCGAGCGCAATATTCGACGAAATTACCTCCGCGGCTATATGGATAAGAGTATACGCTTTCCAAGTTCTCCGGTTCTTACACTCTTCTGCAGTGTCTTTTGCTGTCTCTGATATAGGAAGCAGCTCGTTTTCCCAGCACTAGGATGGGTTACACACACTGCGTACCATGCACCGAGACTTTATTCGCATCGTCGTTTATGCATTTTTCTACCGGAAAAGATGAATACGAGGCCTTAACGTTCTCTTTCATTTTCTTTTCGTTTTTTTTTTCTCTCTTGTTTCCGCCTTCTGCGTCGAGATATTACGCTTTTCGTAAAAGTCAATCGTCGAGAGAATATAGTTCAGTAGGGTGGGTTAGGTAAATTCTTTATCGGCCTTTGCCTCAAGGGTCTCGGTACGGCACTGCGTACCTAATTGAAAATAAATTGCATTTTCTGTCGAGTATTTCCGTGAATGGAAATTGAGCAGGCCGTGATCAAAGTACAAGGTCCTGCAACGAAGTACTTGAATCCCAACCCATATTGCCATGAAATAAATCATGTATACAAGTATATTTACTCATATACCTGCAGCTCTTTAACACTTTAAGTACTTAGCTTCCATTTTTACCACTATTTTATTTTCTTCTCCACTATACTCTTATCTTAAATTGCTATATCTATAAAGATAAGTGGTACAATAATAAGCATCTTAACAAATGACAATGGTAGTGACGCAAAGTTCGGAAAAACAAAGAATTTGACAATTGTTACCACCAAAAAAAAAAAACTTTCTCTTTCTATAATCGAAAAAAAAATAGGCTGGACTCGAAGGATTAGGAAAATCAAGTAGAAAATTTAGGTCAAAATTGATTCAGTAAACAAAACAAACGGTGAACAAATTCTTCAAGAGAGAATTCATTTCTTTTCTCAAAAAAAAAAAAAAAAATTCTCCCCACAATTTTAATTACAGCTGTACGTATTAGCAGTTTCTATAAATAGATAGCAAAACGCAAGCAAAGAATGCAGACACATTTTCAGCCTGCACGTCTAAGACTTTCCCATATATCAACGTGATTTCACCCGGACCCCACCGCCTCCCCCCTTCCCTACATTTGCTCCCTTTCGTCCCCCTACACCTAAACCCTTTCATCGTCCTTTTCATGCGGAATAACGAAGCACAGAAGCCAGCCTGTAAAAAAAAGCCCCCGAGTTCACCAGCTACGGAAAAGCTCAAGAGTCTGTGGGAGGATCGAAGGTATACGTGCATATACGTATTACTGTGCATAGGCGTTACTGTGTGAATGACTTACGGCAGTGCGCTCGGATAAGCAGCAGGCTCTCAGGAGTCTTCTCGTATAGCGCTTTCGGATGAACGTGTGTGGGCCTCGTGCCCAACCATCAACGTCAGTGCGCACACCAAGAGAGCAAGCACCAGAAGGCAACGAGCACAAACTATGCTCTCTGGCAGTCTGAACGTATAGTAGTGGTATATAACCGCGATCAAAGGCTTCAAAGAGGCCGTGTGTTTTCTCGAATTAGGCCGTGAATGCGCGCCCGCGCTCTCATCCCGTCCCAGCCTACTTTGATTAAGACACCCAAGAAAGAGCTGCTTGTTGCGTATCTCTTCTAGTACAGCCTTAGTAGATACACAAGTTAGTGTGCCACTACACGGCTATACAGTAATAGTAGTCATTCTTGGCGATAGGGAAAAGCTAGCAAACGAAGAAGCAGAAAATGAAAGCTAAAGTAAAGATAAGAGATGAAGGGGAGAAAAAAAACTAATTATCGGACCAAAGGCAATCCAATTTCAGTCATTCGTTATTCTTAAAGGTTCGCAACCTAGCTTTTTATTCTCCGTTAAGAGACGTTCACGTTTTTACTTCCTTATAAGGGAAGCTTTATTTTCCATGAAAAACATTTGGTATGAGCTATTCTAATAGAATTTTATTTCCAGATAACTTGGCATTCGTATGTCATCTGATGAGAAGGCATCGTTATCGAACTGAGCTATCAGAAGACTTCTTATGATTGAAATATTATTTCATTATCTTCACGCCAATCGAGAGATATTTTTGTAGTAAGCTACAAAGTTCCATCTGAGGAAATTACCCTGCGTTTATTGCAATTGCTTTGCTGAGTCGGAACTCCTAAGAATTATACCAATGTATACAAGAGAAAATTAACGAAATTGTAAATTAAATTACAACATGAGGAATATTAAGCTGAAAGTAATTCGTAAACTAGGTCAAAAGCAATGCTTTGATTTTTACTAGTAAGAAATAAATATAAGTTACGTGAAAAACCAGCTCATGAATTAACTAAAACGTGATACGAAATACACGACTGTATGAATTAAATCTCGACTTAATTCCAACGAAAACCTCCAGCTTTTCCAGGGTGAAGTAAATGCATTTATGCTCTAAGAAATACATACTACGTGAATTTGTAGGAAAGACGCTGTTATTGCACAGCAGTGGGTACGCGGATTTCCGAGTTTTGGTATACACGTGTCTCCTCGCGTCTCTCTTCTCCCTTATTTCTTGCCGCTCTCGTTCGCGTGCTAGAGCCCTTCATAATCTGTGTCGCCATGACGACCCGTGCGCGGAGCAGAGCACAGCAGAGGGTGTACAAGGCGCCTTTCCTTCTGAATTATTTACGCGAGCATCGTATACGCTCTAGAAAGTACGTATAGCGAATGTACCTACGAAGAACTCACGAGACTCTACGATGTGCTTCCCCCTGGTGTTGATGCTCGTTCTTCTGAAGGGTAAAAGCTAGGAGGGTCGAAGCTATTCTGACCCGAATCCCTGGACTGTCCGGAGTATAACGCCAAGCCGGAAATTACTACGAACATGCCAGTGGTCTCTACCTCTCAACGCTAAACCCACGACAACTTCGTTAATTAGTTGCCCGAGAGTTATCTCATAGTTGTATCACAGTGACGTCATCATGTGCGACACTGTGAGACTCATGAAAAACATTTTGTCAACCTGACACAAGACAAAACGTTTATAAAATTTTGCTTCCAAGCTTTAATTAAATTGGAGACCAAACATTTAAAATTTTCCAGTGCGAAATCACGATTCTTTTTGATCGAGTTCGAGTGGCCCGTTTACTGTCTGCGTTTTGCTCTTGGCCACGTGGAAACTACGAGCCTAGCAGACTAGCCATTCAACGTGGCCATTCGAGAGGACGCAGACAAGAAAAAGGGTATACAATGTCGGGGGTAGTTTCTCCTTTCCCTTCGGTACCCTCTTCTACTGTATATTTTCTATGTTACTACCATTCTCTCTTAGAGAGAGACATTCGAGTCCACCACAAGACGACGGGATGTAGACGAGGACGAGCTCTGAGCTAAGACGCTCTGGGAAGAATAAAAGGTTCGTTCCCTTCTTTTTTTTTGCTCTCTCTCTCTCTCCCTCTCTCTCTTTATCGTTCTAGATGACGTCGCTTCTTTTCTTCTCTTGAGAATACGACATAGGCCTCGACCGTTAGCTCTTGGCGAGGTGGAGAACGTGGCCGACCGGTCGATAAGACGACGCGAGGAGAGAAGAGGGTCTGCCTATGGCGCCCCGCGGCAGATTTACGTCGGCCTCGATAAACCTCCGAGATTAAGAGTGAAAAAGATAGAAAGAGAAAGGAATATGGTACCGGCAGCGAGGAGAACTGATATATAGAGCACACGAGGGGGCAGCAGCGCTCTTAATCCACTAGGTAGGAGCTTTATTTCGGCGAGGGAATATAAGCGAGCCGCTGGAATCTTCGTGGTCCAACGTCCGAGAATATATCCGGACGTGATGAAACTCAGCACGGCTAACGCACACCGTATTATAATATATATGTATATGCGATGTAACAGGGCAGCATGAACCGAAAGCCTCATGAGTCCGGAAACTTCCAGTAGCTTACTTCTTTTTTTTCTTTTTTTGGATTAAGGATGCTTAGATTAAAAGAAGCTGGGATGCCTCGTCCAGACTTAGCTGTATTGCAAAATGTGTGCGTGTACTATGGATATAGATTTACTAGACTCTATCTAGCTGCTCGTGGAATAATGAAAGTTTCCTTCTACATGCATTCTCTGCGATATGCGTACGATAAATCTTTTTTTTTTTTTTTCTTCTTGTAGATACTACATTCGATATTAAATTGGCGAATACGGGGGCATATTTCAGAGGAGTACTGCAGTGACTTTTAAAGTTTCTATACCTTTGTGCACAAAATTTGCAGATTTTTTTTTTTTTTTTCATTCCATGTGCAATCTCGGAAAATTTCTATTCACTGTATATATTTTTAAAATGTAATATGAAAGAATATAGCAAGAAAAAGCTGTAGGGTAGAATCTTGCAAATTGCTTCCTCATTCTTTTAGCCATAGAATTCATATATAGAAGAATTTTTTATTTTTGGAAACAATAGCAATATCAATATTTTGAAATAATATTGAATATTTGAATATTTTTGTCGACTCCGTTCAAATCGTACGTCGAATATTCCTTAAAAAATATTAGATATATTTTTATAATGTATATAATATTTTCATAAGTTGCAATTATGAAAAATTCAAAAATTCACAATACTTAAGAATATATATGACGTTACAGATTGTGACGAAATTACCAATAATCGCTGAATAGAACTTCGTTCATGTATCAAATTTGGACTCGTTAAGCTCGAGTTTTGTGAAAATCAGTGAAATAACATCCACTTTTTGCAATAAAAAAAAATGTATGTTAAAAAACTTATTTAAAAAAAAAAAGTTAAACTTTTCACTGCATACTGCAAATATTTTTATAAACATTTCCAAGTGCTTGTTTGTTCATCTTTTTACTTCTTTTCTTCCATTTCGAATTCTGGAGTAAATAACTGAAGCGTCCTCTCTTATACGCAGTTCTCCAAGTCTGAGTGAAAGAAGAAAGGAAGCAGGCGGGGCATCAGAAGAGGAGTAAGGATAGATGCTGCTAGATGACTGGGCTGTATGGCGCGTATACTTAAACCGCGCCGCCAGCGTAACGTAGTGTACGTCGTATAACGACGTCGTTACCCAAGATATACAGACGTCTTGGCCCCGACGTTCACCTACCTCCCGGTCGACCCTTCATCCCTTGCTCGCGCTCTATACCACCCGTGTGCACGACGCGCCTGGTCTGCGATTATAGCATACCGCCGCGGGGCATAACTGGGAGGTCGCGGCTTCATAAGCCGACCCTTGCATACCTCGCGCTCACTGCTCACACCTTTACGCTCTATCTCGCACTATCCCGATCCTTTTCCTTTCAATTTACTTATTTTTATAATTCACCCGTTAAATACAGCTGAAGCAGGCGTTAAACTTATTTCTTGACAAAAAGTGAGTTCTTATTGTTTTTTAAAAAGCTGGCTAACCAGGAAGAGAAAATTTGGACCAGCGTTCGGATTTAAAAGACTCAATGTATGCAATTTCAATTACAGTTATATTAACTTTTCCATTGTTATCATAACAAACTTGAATTATCTGTAAATATTAATTAGTTAATGTAACAAAAAAATTCGTTACCACATCTATCACGATTTCTCCGACTGTGAGTGTAAGGTTTACAGTTTAGATTTGCTAAATGTCATTCAATCATTCATTCAAACTCTAACGTGCGTATCCTATACAGGAGAGGTAAAAAAATCTATTCATCTATCACCGGGCCGAATCTCCCGTCTTCTTTTTTTCCGTCAAACCCTCAGGTGAGTTTGACCCGGACGAATCCTCCAACAGATCTTCGTGCCTCTGGTAGAAGCAGAAAAGCCCCATCACCATAATCGTACAGGCCACCAGAGCCCACTAGCGATTTCGTGCGCGTGAACTCGGCCTAAAGAATCGCCCCATTAACACGATTTATAGCCTGCTTTCTGCCTACTGAAAATAAAGTATATTGTATATCATGCGGGGATGCCTGGGAAAAGAGGAGAGGACAGGATGGAATATATGCGTGGAACGTGAGAGGCAAAAGTGCGTTAGCACCTATTACTCTGTCGTGCTATCGGAAATCTGGCATATAAGCTTGGCCAGAGCACGTCACATCCAGAATGTTTTCTGGGAGCAGAAGAATTTTCAGGAGGAAATACATTTTTTTAGGCATTTATATACGTGCGACGAGTATATACACGTCGATGAAAAGCGGTAGCTACTTTCTACTGCATTATAGAATTACACACAATACATACGATAGTCTATATAAAGTCCACTAAAGGTGGACGAATATATATAGGAAAACCACACACTCGTGAATGCGCCCCTCGAGTTAGGATGCACCACGGATAATGGACACGTTTTAGAGTGGGGTACTAGAGGCGTCCACTTGAGTACGTGGTACGTGTACGTTGGACCTGCACATTAAGCTGTCCCCGGCGTCGACATTCCGGCAAAAGTGCTCAACCCGTGAAATTGAAAGCTGTCAGGGGTTGGTGGAGGCCCCATGCCCGGACCCCGGTCACCCAACGATGCGATACTAGTCGTGTGCAAGTTTCCTCCAATTTTAACCTTTGTGATATACGAACGCGAGGTCTTTCAAAACCCCTCGCCACATATGCAACTACGCATTTGGAATGAAATCAAATATAACGGCATTGAAATCTTCCTATGCTGTGTATGCGTACCAGATTTCTATGATGCGAAATTACACGGTTCTCTTATAAGAGCACTAACTTATATACTGAAAATTGCGAAGAATGTTTTATAAAAAAAAAGTATGAAACTACTGACCACAAAGCGTAAAATGAACATGTATCTGATAAAACAAAACCTATAACACGAAATCATAGCACAGCAGCCAAAACATTCTCTTGAAAACTGTGGATATGCCCTCTATGAGCATTCCACAAAATCGTCTATTGTCTGGAACACAGTAATACGGCAACATTGTTGAACATTGTAGAAGCAAAACACATAACCGAATGTCCGTTTTAGTATACATCCTTTCCTTCCTTCCTCCCGCTCTCATTCCCATTTCGTTCTCCCTTGCGTATTGCGCTTCGCTCGGGAACCACTAAATACAATTTCAACGACTGCATCATCCTGAAAGAGGGAGAGACAGGAGGGAAACGACCAAGCTGTAGCAGGCAATAGAGTTCTGATACCAGAGTGCAGCAACAGCACCAGCAGCAGCCTTTCGGGATAGCAGGAGCGCGGCACGACAATGCCTTTAATCAACAATAATTCTGGCGAAGCGTACGAGCTGGTAGCCGCCACCACCGCACCGCCGCCACCACTACGCAAGCCTCTCCCTATGTATCCTCCATTATATCGCATTTTGCCACCCTTCCAACGAACCAGCTTCAACAGCACGGCCAGTCCAACCAAAACCCAACCCCTCCCGTCCCCGTTACCGTTTCGTCTCTTTTGCCTTTGCCCCCAGCTTCACGGCCAGACTCTACGGCCTAGGAGAAGGACGTGGATGAAGAGGAAGTGGAGGATGAAGAGAGAGAGAGAGAGAGAGAGAGAGAGAGAGAGAGGGAGACCCAGTGAGTTTCCGGCGCGGGATCGTCCACTGGAAAATTAACACCGTCCGGATTTTCGTCCGATAGACGTCCAAAGCTTCCCTGGAGCGGTTATAGCCTCCTCATACTCCACATCTTCCTCCCCTATTTCCTCCATCCTTTCTATTGCTCTGTCGCTTCCTATTTCAATCCTCACCAAGCTTCGCGCAGATTGACCAACACCAGACACACTGAGCTTCTTCGTTGCGCTTCGTAATCTTTTCATTTGCGTCCCACTTTCGCAAATCGTCTTTCGAATATGGTCATTTGATACCAGTGTTGCCTCTGTGTTTCTTTTTATACAACGTAGATTAACATATTTAATCAACTAACAATGCTGTATCTAAAGATAAAGCTATTGGAAGAAGCGTCTTTAACACGACATGTTGGTATCACTTTCCAGGATCACAATTCGAAACACTGCTTGAGAACAGACATGGTAGCGTCTTCACCTACATGAGCACGGGTGAACGACTGCCACACGATTTTGATAAGAAGGAATATTATCAGATATTATTTCCAATCAGAGAAACACTTCATTCTATTGGTGTGGGTGGGTTACCTAAGATTAATACACTTCCAGATGTTGCATTTGTTTACCAAATTAAAATAACCGGGAGCTGCAGTCATTCGAGCTCATATTTCTTGAAATATCAGAATACTTCCTGATATTTGCCTCGATCACATTCGTCATTGATCTTTTTAAATTAATATGTTTGCTGAACTTGTGTTTTTGTATAAAAATAAAATGTCTCGATTCGTATCAATATATACGGAAAATTATCTAAAGCACCTGATTTTACCTAGCCACATAATGTCGGGAGCTACAGTGGTTGTCCTATCGGTAGACACTTGAATTGATAAAAGAAAATTTATCAAGAGACGCGGTAACGTCTCGATACCAAGTATACTGATAACGGCGAATTTACAAGGCAAACTTGTGAGGAAACAGACAAATTGTCCGTAAGACAAGGTTGACCATGTTGATTTAACTGTGAGTCAATTAACCATCATGATCACTGCTAGTTATATTCTGATTGAGAAGTACTCAGTAATAAAATTCATACTTTTTTTTTACAAATTCCCTATTAGCATTTCCATCGACTAGTCTATTATGTCTTAAATTTAATTTTCATATACGGCGTCACTTGCAGCGACATATGTGTAAATTTGTACCGTTTACTAAGATCTGCAAGCGAGGCAATTTCAGAATAATCTTTGTGTGTCAGTACACACAACTAAGTCGTAGTCTGCAGTATCTAGCACGATGAAGGTTTCCTTATCGCGGATTTCAATGCGGTATGCGTAATCGACGCACTCTGTATTTCCGTCTCAGCAGCTAGAGAACATACGTAGAATGAAGTGAACACTAGGATTTGTGCATACATGCTCTGGCAAACAAATGGCAAAGGTAGACGTGAATCAGGTTAGTCGTGTACGTTAGTTGGTTTCTGGATGCTTCGAAGCGAACCCAGAACCACGGGGGACGTCATATGTTAGTGGGTACACTGGATGCCTTATGCTGGGCAAAAGGGGATAAGTATACGTGTCGGAGGTGGTTGGTCCGGGAGTCTGTCAAGGGATGCGAATGGGGTGGTCCGGTGAGCAGGAGGAGCCAGAGAGAGAGAGAGAGAGTGTGGGAAACCAGACGCCGTACACAAGGGAAATACCATGCTTCGTCAACACTGCGCTGCTGTAACTAATGGATATTCTGGAGGAATCGAGTGGAGAAACGGCGGCATCCAACAGAGAACCTGAGTAAACTATAGAGCCCGGGATGAAGAGGAAATTAAAGGAATAGTGGAGAAACCAAAGGGAGGAAAAATAAATCTACTGGAGAGCTTTTTTCTTTTGGTTTCAAGAATCACTGTTCTTGGAACAGTTTGCTAAAATCAGAGAACAGAAATTAATGTTGAACCATGGTCTCGGATTCTGTGGTATGAATGAACGAAATAAATGTAATTTTTAGTGTAACGCGTGACACGTGAGATCTTCTCCATCCAAATGATATTTATGGAAAAGTGTTAAAACATTTTTTTAGCGGCTATAGAATCCTACCGAGATCAGGTTAAAAGTATTAAGTATTTAGAAGAAATTAATGAGCAACTATTTATCCAAAAGTTTGAAGTCCTAACATTTATCGTTACTCTGCCGAGCTTGAAAATTAAGAAAGACAAAGAAAAGCTTCGTTTCGTTGGGATTTTTGAAGCGTGAAAAAAATGTAAAATCATACAGGATTCTCCGTCTAAAGATCACGGTATGAACACCTTCATCAAAAAGCTAAAATTCACGGCGATGGTGAAGAGGATTCCCCGTGAGAGAGTTAAACAGACAAGGAGAACGCTGTGAACGACGAACTTCAGTGTGTTTGGTCGGACTAACGATCTACGAATGCTGCCGGCCTCAAGAGTAGAATAAGACGAAGAACAGACGAAAGAATTGAAGTTAGAGAAGTGAAAGACGAGACGAAATCTTATGACCAAGAATAGGTAGCCAACCAGTAGTCTTGATCTCCACGGGTCAGGCAAGAATGTTCTCCTATCTGTATTCCGCTCTGCTATCGTCGTTCTGCCTCTAGCTTACCACAGCTTTTTTTGTGCTTCTCTTTTACTTTACTCGATATCTTCCTTTTCTGATTCTCCCTTATTTTAAACCCTTGTTTCTGGACTTTCTCCTTCGTCCCTTTTAGTCTCCGGGCAGTAACGAGCGCTCACCACCGCCGCCAACGTTCGACTTCCGCAAGAAAAACACGCATTTCACCAACCTTTCGCTAACCGACCCCCAGTTTTCTCTTCTTCTCCTCCTCTTGCCTTCTCCTAGTATCCGCGAGGTAACCTCTAACTCGTGGCGCGGTGGTAAAGAGAATGAAGTTCGGTAGGGGAACGTGAATTAAAGTCCTGCCGTGCAACTCGTTCTCGCGCTAATAACGCGAACAAACTTTTCCACAGTTATAACTTATTGCCGAGGTGGGAAGGGTAAATGATATGCGGATTGCTGCGTTGGCTAGGTAGTAGTTTGCATGAGTCGTTGTTGACTAGCGGTAGATTGTAAGGTAAATTTAACAGCTCCTAGAACCACCGGAATCCAATTTTGACTACGGCTTTCAACATAATAGAGCTTTTTAATATCATATGGAATACGGGGAAGATATAAATGGTACTAAAAATGATCGTGCTATATTTCTCAACATTATTCGACATAGACCTTAAAAACGAAAGAACAGGCGTTGCAATCCCAGTCGGTTGATAAAGTAAAAAATGGATTTTATGGAAACAATAAGGACCTGAACCCAACAATGCACTCGTACATATGAAATCCGAAGAAAAATGTACTGTCGTCGTCCTCTCAATCCAACCTGCAGACTGCAGTATACACGTAACCAGGTATAGAGATAAAGAAAGAAAAATAGGAATTCGAGAGAAAGTGAAGCAAAACGAGAGAGAGAGAGAGAGAGAGAGAGAGAGAGAGAGAGAGAGAGAGAGAGAGAGAGAGATTTTTCAACACCAGAGATTGGTGTTGAAATGTTTTGGTAGAATACAAGCGAGTTCCCAAGCGTGGAGCGAAGACGCGTGTATATCGTTGTATTCCCAGGGGATTGAACACGATCGTGGCGCGCGTCGTATCGATGACCACAGCGGCGGTGACGGTGGCAGCACCGTCGCAACTATGAACGACTGTACAGCGCCACTGGGATATCGTATGCACTTCGCGTACACACGTAAGATGGATAACACGAATATATCGGATAGGGCGTATCGAATAACGGGCGAAACGAGAGTTGCGTTCAGATGATGTTCTCGTCGTGGCGCTATCATACCACCGCCATCAGCATCGCCATCGCAGTTGCCTCAGGACTCTTTGAATGAGATAGTTGTTACTGGACTTTTGCAATATATACCTCATGCTTTCTAAACCTTTCATTAAACATCGAATTTCCATTAAACATCGTTACATGGATGTAGCATCAGCTGGGGAATTATGGCCTAATCATAAACCACCTAAAAATCAAGTTAGCTGTAGGAATTACACAGAAGAACAGTGCGTAAAGAAAATTTACAAAATCTTCGGATCTGTGGCTTGATATATTGTTGGCTTAGCTCTTCAATATTAACTTATTATTACCATTAATTATTGCCTAACGTACGTCAATTATAATTGGTATTGTTGACAATGCAAGCCCTTGTAGCTCGAATAAAATCCCATAGTATTTAATAAAACTCAGTCAATCAATCACGCGTCATATTCTATGCTTCCCAGGCAAAAATGAATGAGAATGGCATTCTCGATCACTTACCATGTATTTCCCAACAATGCAGCCAACGCTATTTCTCCGTTATAGAATTCATTATGTACTTTTTTTTTCATCTCACTGTTTTTTTTTTTTTTTTTTTTTATTTCATTCCTCTATCTTTCCGAACCGCGCAATTTCCTCACGATCGAAGAGGGGGAGGAAGTTGGAAGTGACACGCGATAATTGACAATTTTGCGAACGAGTTGTCGACCCCGCGAGGTCGAGGGTATAGTGTTAGAGGTATACAGTGACTCTCATCAGTCCTGACGAACTACCGCTGTATATATTTATACAGATAGCAAGCGTGTGGAAACGCTAGTTCTCTTCGGTTATTCGCTCAACCGAGGACGAGGACGACACGTCGGCGCCGCGACTTCCGCAACGAGGCAGGTGGATAACGCGAGTCGTACACGCGACTTTATCGATTTTACGTTGTGAGCATCAGATAGAAGGATGGAAAGGGACAAGCGGAGGGGTTGAGGGCGACGCCGACGTTCCATTCACGTTCGTACAACGACGCCACCGAGATAATGTACATTATGTTACACAATGAACGTGTAGAAAGTAAGAGTCTACAGTGACTTTCAAAACTTTGAACTGACTTTTTTTTGTCATCATCTATACGTATAATATTCTCCAGGGAAATAAGTATGACAGCAAAATGTATGAAAAAAAATTATAGTAATACAGAAGCAAGACTACCAAAAATTTTTAATGTTTCTAAATTTTTTACGTATACTGATATATTCATTCAGTTGCATATATTTTAAATCTTTAACGAACCTGTAAATGAACTGAATTGATGCTTTTTTAAAAAGAAAAAACAAACGTGAAACTGAATTTTCCTTTTATTTCTGTAGAAAAGCTCAATTATAAAGCTCTTAGGAAAATGGCACGAAAAAATAGGATAAAGTTCATGAACATGGAAAGAAGAATTGAAGCACAGAATGGAATCCGAAAAAAAAATGTTAGTAGATATGAGAAGGATTTAACAAAAAAAAAAAAATATGGAATGACTAGAAAAGTCCAGCGAGTAGACGAGCCACAGGGAATAACTAGAATGAGAGGAGGTTCCCGGTTCTCTCAAGTGGAAACCGACAGAGAAGAAATGCAAATAATTGCCTCGTAACGTCACTTAGGGGACACTTAAAAAGTTTTAAGTAGCTTTTTCCACAGCGGGGGCGCCGCGAGACTCGCCGCCCCCCTCCCTCTCTCACTCTTTTCCTCTCGTCCCTCTTTTTATTCTTTTTTTTTTGCGGGTATAGCAGCAGGCGAGCGACGGCATGCACGAAGGCCAAGACCAGAACTGAAGCGCACCACGCGAGCGTCTCAGTGAGCCCAGGCACTCTAACTTATAAATGATATAAGGTCTTGCCGTGAGTCAAGTTTTAGGGGTGGTTTTTCGGGGGAGGGTTGGAAGCAAGATCTTGGCAAAGGTGAATTCTTGAGATCGTCCTTCTCTTTCACCCGCGAAACTTCTTCAGCGAAAGACGCTAAAGAATGAATAACGAGTGGATAACAAATGTGGATAGAAATTTTTCGGGCATTCTGAATTTGCAAACGGTCCAAGAATTCGCGATCGTTCCATTTCGATAAGGACTTAAGAATGGGTTGACGTGCGATCAGCGACAACATTAAATCAGGGTGTTTTATGATCTCGTAATGTAATAAAAATGACACTATGAATATTGCGATGCATTGTTTTACAGATTATCGTATTACACTTGAACGAGTCTGACCATTTACGACTTCGACTACTTCATACAACATAAACTACCGTCTAGGTTTGAGCGCCTCAATAACGTATCCACTGATATCACTATATGCTCAAGTAGAATACTTGCTCCATTTTAATATATCATATGCGACCGATTTTTATAAATACAAATCTAATTTACGCTGTGAAGTGAAATCCAAGCTCATAGAAACCGTAACAGTTCTGGCAACTATAAGTGACAACTATTAATTGTTAGTTCAATGAGACTATTTTAATAGTTACATTAACTTTTGTCAACTGTTAACTATAGTTTTAGTTCCTATGGTAACTTAAAAATAACAATTGAGGTTTTTTGTAACCTATCATTAATAATAACCGATACCAGATTTCATTTAACTGAGTGCAGTCGCAGGAACGAAATGTTTTATTTCGTCACATTGTTGTCCTAGTATTCTTAAACGTATACAAAGTACCTGTAAAAGCATGTCTAAATACTGCTTTTCTTACCAATATAGTTATATAACACCTGGTGTCAGTAGTTCTGACTGGCTTATATACCAACGTGGGTCGTCCTCACTATTCCGTATCGATATTGATCGGTTTTAAGCGAGGCTCGCATTTTAGTGCAGAAAGAGACAGCGAGTTAGTGGAAGAAGACAGAATATGAGAAAGGAAACATATATATGAGTACGCCAACCAAGAGCAGCAGCAGCAGCAGCAGCAACATTTTGTGCTCTTACGCCGCGAAATTGCCCGACCTACCGCAACGAGCAATTCCACAGATGCGAAACACCGATAACCAGTTCAGGCAGTAGCCAGTAGCCATCAGGCACCCTTTATTCTCCCCCAACCCTTCGAACGTATAACATCTCATTCATCCGCACGGCAAAGGGAAAGGGGAAACGGAAGAAGACATGCTGAGTACTCGGACAGACAGTTAATGAAAGCTCCCACATGATCCTACACCGCGTGTGTATCCCTTGGACATAAATTTCCGTTTCAGGCTTTCACCGTTCCAGGTAGGAAGTTATCGGTTTCACTACCGCGAACCCTTAATTTCCGTTCGAACAGTCGATCGCACAACCCTTTTTGCGGCGGTGATCATGAGGAGAGTGGGTAAAAGTGTATATGAAGGTGGAAAATGAAAATAGTGACGAGGAATCGATGTACATTCATTCCATTTGTTAACTGTGATTGACGTGCTAACGTGAATGTCACATGGCTTGAATTAGAATTCATAAAGCTTCACAGATTTAAAAAAAAAAAAAAAAAAAAAAAAAAAACAACTTGCGAACTACAAGCCGCTGATCATCTGTTTTATTGGCATATAATGGATAATATCGTTAGGAATAATGAACCCGTCATATACTGACTATGTGGTGAGAAATATCCGATAAACTCTTAAAAAGACGACTTAATTCTATCACGTTTGTCGGATCAATGCTGATTATTAATTTCTCTTTAACTAATGTATATCCTGGGATAATCATCATCTGCCATAATTAGATAATCCAGGCTCTTGAACCGAAGGAATTCCCATATTCTCCCGAGTATCTCTCCGTTCCAACAATCTTCTCTGCTTCATAGTTAACGTTCCGGGAGCGCGGGGATGCGTGCAAGGCGCATTATTAACCAAAGCGGTTGCACCAGCAACTTCTTGATGGGATTTTGAGCTGGTTGAAGATGATATAGGCACACAGCATCAGGCTGTTCCGCGTTGACGTCGTTGGTGGCAATGTTCCTGACTTCAAACCCCCGCCAAAACAGGTTTTGAAGCTTGGGAGAGCATCGTTTCGCTAGCGCGAGTCGATCCTGGAATGCTCTCGGAGGCCTGTACGAGGCTCATATGCCCCCGGGGGATGATGTCGACGTTCTAGGTACGGGGTTTGTTACTTGACTGCGCTGTATAAGCCCTACACTGGCAGCTTACGAAGTAGACGAAGGTCTTGCGCATCAACCACCAAGTATGTAAGCAACTACAATGTCACTCTTCTGTGTATATACTTCCGTCCTCATTCAACGACTTGATGACGTCATATCCGGTCGCTCTGACGAGCGTCAACGGAACTTCGATTGGTAGTCGGTGTATCTCTAGCCGCAGGCGTTTATGGGGTCTTCTACTGTGGTTACACTTAAGCTCTCTCTCTGTCTCCCCCTCCATGAGCTTCACCTTCGATACAACCCTTACTTCCTATTGTCTTGTCTCTCCCGATCTTGTTCCTCCGCCCGTGAATCCTTTGCCCTTCAACGTTCATGTCACAGTGGCGACACAGTGAAACCCGAAAGCACCACGTCAGTTCCAACCAGATGACGGTAGCCTCGCCGTTCGCCACTTTCAGCGCCCCCGTTATACCTTTGCACCCTTCACCGTTTATCTTCGTCCCTGCATGGCAGTGTCTCCTCTGTCACGAATGATTTAACCCGCGGCCACCAGAAGCCTCGCCGAGAACTTTGGCGACTCTCGAATTAGCCTTTGTCTCTAATCCCTTGGCCCTACTACGAGCCTTCTCTCCCAGACAAGACCAACGAACAGGCTAAGGGTCTTCGGGAATATATAGATTCATCACGTTGGGGTTGCGGCGTCGAGGAGATAGGAGAGACAGTCGACAGCCGCGAGAAAGAACGAGAATCACGTGACCAGGAATTTCAATCACAGTTCAAGCAGAACGCGCCGCGGAGACAATTAAGAGCGGAGTTTGATTAGAATTTACTGTTGGCATTGGGGAGAGAGCATATTGAGAATCGAACGATTATTTCTGGTTCATGGCGTCCCACTCTACGACTGGTCTGCGGACTCTCGATTTTTTTTTATTTGTCTTTTTTATTTTTTATTTCAAGCGCAACGGGAGAATGGTCCGACGTTTAATCTGCTCTCTAATTTCGTTTCAAATTGAACTCTTTCAATTCTATCGAACTGTTAGTTTTTCCGCAGACGCTGAATGTGTATGGACGGTCGATAAAATAGATTCGGAAGTTGCATTTTCATTTGTAAGTCTTTTTCCATTGAAATAATCACTTTGGAGATGAAATGTTACCTCTTTTTATCACATGAAATATTATATTATTAATGCCTATTCATTTGTAAGGAAAAAAAATTGAGATCCATTCATCACTGAGTATCCATGAAAGGATATTTATCTTTCGTACTGATATACGACACTTTTTCATTCGAGCTTTCAGTCTCTACAATCGTAAAGATTAACATTTAATTCGTTGTCTAATTTCATTTCTAATTGATCTGTTTTAGATGCTACGGATATCAAGTGCACGGAGCTTGAACGTAAAACGTTTTAATAATCGTGTTCAGCCAGTGCGTTTCCGGCGGCGTGTGACACGCAAATGCAGCAAATGCATCTCGCGAAATCCAGCGCACGTCAATTACTCTTGATGTCTTCTAAAAACCCATTTTTCGACCTGATATTATAGTCTATGCCTTTCGTCATTTCCCGTAGAACATGAGGAGGTAGACAGCTCTGACGACACAACATCTAAGAAAAAATAAATCGTTCTAACCAGTACTGTTCAGCCACTGCGAAGGCGGAAAATCCGGCGTAAGGAGAAAATCAAAGGGATGAGTGGGAGAGAGCATGAAAAATTCATCGAACTCTCCTACAAACGAGACTCTTCCCAGGTGTATGAAACGTGATTGCAACTCGCAAGCGAGCGACGATGCGCGACAGCCTTTGCTCGAACGGAAGTTGAATTTTGCGTGCACGCCAACAGCTGATCGTAATAGCTGTTTCACCGGGGTGAATATAGTCAGGTTGCTCCCTTCGGCACTGGGGGTGTCTTGTTGCTATTGTGTATACTAACTGAACGAAATAACGAACTCTATGCACGCCTAGCAAACTAATAATCTATCTGCAACCCCTGTGCAGCTGCAAGCAACCCCATTCCACGAATTTGCCAATGCATTCGCTTCCGAGAATTGACACTATATTGCTGGGGGAGCTACCGAGCTCTATGGTGCACGTTTATCATCCACTTTTGCAATTATTTCGCTCACTTTATTGCACTTTTCTCAGAAAAATGTTTCAGCATCGTGTTTATCGATTCTTTATGAAACATTTTTTGTTCGCATCCTCCGACCCCTATTGAATAAAATGGAGCCTATAACAGGGTCGGGTCGGTTCAGTATAGCCATCAGTCCACCCTTAATGCATTCGTTTTTACTGTACTCCCTCGCATTAGCCAAACGCTCAGGGAGAATTCCGAAAAAAAAACATACACGGAGAAAAAAAAGTTATTAATAATTCTATACACTGTACAACAAAAATACTCAATATTTGGATAACAATTCTGTCGATTCCAGTAAATCGGGCGTTCTTCGTAATCATAGATGAATATTTCACAAAAAACAAACGTAGTGAGCGTGAGTGCGCGTAACGGAGGGAAAAAAATTAAAAATTTTATTTAGGTGCGAGTGAAAATGTCACGAGGGCGTAATAACACATAACCAGTGGCATTAGAAAGCAGAACGGACTGGCTGACGGAGAATTTACAAGTCATAACTATTTTCCCAGCGTACATATATATATATATACATATACCGGAGATTACAGTTTCAGTTGCGTGGTACTCACGAAGTGAGACGAGAAAGGGGGGTGTAGAAAAGACAGAGAAAGTGTACAAACGGAGCACAGTCCACGAGGAGGAGAGAAAGAGAATACGGGAGCTAGATGCAGGTAGCTGGCAAATGCCAGAGTTTTAAAGGGGTGTAAGAGCGAAGGAGTCGAGTAAACCAAGGGAGAAAGATAATACTGTCAACCAGCTTGCAGGCCACACGGTAATTTATGGTACAACTTGCAAAGTGAGAAAAATTACGTTAGGTCGGCTGCGTTTCGCCGCCGAGACAACGCTGGTTTATGTTTGTGAAAGAGGACGCAGAGCGCGTGCGGTTTCCACTGGCAAGGGGTTGACGGTGTTTACGACTTTGTACCACCCCGCGCCCGTGGTCGAGAGGGTCTCACTGCCGATGGTGGCATGGCGCAACCAAGATATAGGTGAGGGTTTGGGTAGCGTCGCGCAGTGCTACCGAAAGCTCAAACTCACACACAGACACATGCACAAAGCCAGTACACTAAAACACACGGAAAGAAATGAATGTAGCACAAAGACTGTACTATGGATGATACAAATGCGCAGATAAACACTGAAAAACACATACACGTGCACACACAAACGACGTTAACATGTATGTATATGTATCTGTGTTGAATTTTATTACGTTTTTCTTTGTCTTTCTAATAGAGTCTCGTTTCATATGGCAAGAGGTCGCCTCGCACTGCGTTATGCCTGCAGATTCTGGGGTTAAAGTAGTCTGGTTTTACGCTTTCCGTCAGAACTGCTGTTGCGGTGGGTACTTTCTATATGTATAGTATGCTTATAGCAAACTACCGGCCATCCCACAAGAATAACGTATTCCAGAGAAATATCTATTTATCAGGCTTCATCTGTTTTTTTTTGTCTGTACTATTCGTTCTTGGCTCTCGTTCTCCTTTCAAAACAACCCGTGTTTTACCACGTTACACCGGATGCGGCACGATGACAGATACCTGGAAGCTGAACGCCATGTTGTTTTATGCTCACCGGTGAAACTTTTGAGGGTTCTATGGTTTAACGGATGGGGTAAAGAAAAATAGCGATGGAAAAGCAGTCGAAATTGAAAATGGGTTTAATTGGTGCTTTTGATTAATTAAATAGTTGAGAGCAACGACTTTGACATTTCTGATACATATGGACGGTCATATATTACATTCTATTTTGCTCTGCACTTGTTCTTAAAATTGTGATAAAAGTGGAATTCGATTCTTTTTTCTCCTTTCTTGGAACGCAAATCTGGAGGCTATTATAAATCTTAGCAGCAAGGCGAATGGAGGATATCGACGTACCCTTCTATCGCCTTACTAAAGTGCTGCACTGCTATCCACTTTCTATATAGTATTCCGATAGCGCAAAGCTATATACCGTTCACCAGCACCGGTGATTTAAGCTCCTCGGAATCGTGCCAAATTTCCTTGCTAGAAGAAACGACTTTGGAAGAGGTCGATGGACAAGCGATGTTCGGTTTGGAGGGCCTGGCGACTGGACGAGAAGGGAATACCCATCGAAGAGTCGTTAGCATCGATTAGTAAACTGGCAGCGTGCTGCACATCCCTCCTATAACGATTTTACATTGTATACAACGTACGTCACTGTATGCGTTTTCTATACATCCGACGTATATATATATCCAAAACTGTATAACGTTGACGAACGATGAAATTTTTCTGCGGATAGTGTCGCAGTTTGTGCTTCCAGCAAAACCGAAGAATTTTTATACACCATCCTACAAAATTCGTCTATCATTGCATAATATCAACCTGTACCTGATGTCCTGAATGTTTCGTGTAAAAAGTACGACACGTTTCTTCAATTTCTCTTTTACATAGTCTTCGTTGTCAGGCAACCTTAGATCTTTTTCTTTTTTTGCTATTTTTATACAGATCCAAGTTCATAAGTGTAGTTCATAGTAGGACCATAATTATCCCAGTAGCTTAAAAAAAAATGGACACTCTTCTAACAATATCATCGAAAAGCTTAGTTTCTGACATTCAGATGGTTTAACGGGCAGTTTAGGGACAAGAGAAAAGCCTCACTGTCTGGAATACCTAGTACAATAACGGACAGGACACGTATTCCAGTCAGACAAGGACGAGATCGAAGAACCTGGGGGAGTCCTCGACGTCGGAATGAAGTGCGGTTAAAACCATCGTGCGAAGCCTCGAGAGAAGTGAGAACAGTCCACCGCAGTAAATTCCAGTGGGACCTCCCTCATAAGCGAATTGCATAATGGCAGCCTCCCACCAAGGAGCTTATCCGATTCTGCTTGTCTGGGCTGGACAAGCAGGCGACACAATGTGTGTCTGTGTGTGTGTGTGTTAAAGCGTACATGTATCAATCCGTACAGAGAATACATAAGATATAATACCATTTATATATATATATGTAAATATGAAGTCCGTACGTGCAAAACCACACTAATTCCTTTGGGTTGAGGCAAGCGAGGAAGCGTTGGTCTTCTGAGGCGAGGGTAACGCAGCAATAGCTCTTTCCTTCTCCGCCCTCTTGCGAAAACGGTATTTAATGCGATTAAGTATATGAATTCGCGTGGCGACTCGTGCTTTTAGCCAAATAGACCAACGATGTTGAGGACCACAGCAACGAACTAGATGAGAGAATACACGATGTGTACTATTCCATTGTATGCGGACAGTAACAGAGGGGTCCAAAGGAGATAGAATGAATTATTGTCCAAAGGAACGCTAACAGAAAATGGACAGCGCGATAGGAATAGATTATAGAACCAAGCCAGTAAACGTCCATTCTCCAACTTGCTAACGGCTTGTATTGCTAGTTTGAGGATATATGAAGTACGTGGGATTATTAGTGTCACATTGGGACATATATGAGGAGACGTCGTTCCAGCTAGAAAACTACAGCAACCATTTCTGTTTACCCTTCACTAGCAATATCAATTATTCGCCTCTAAATCGACGAAACTCCTTGATGAATGTAGAACCAACGTACCTGACGACAATTAACGTTCAAATGTAGGATTAAAATTAACAGGATGCTGTATAGGCTCTTCGTAATTACTATGATTGTAAATATATTCAGAAGGGAATGGAACGTCGTTATTTAGACGATCCAAGAATGGTGCATCTGCTGTTTGGGAAAAGAAAAGAACAGAATGTATTGTACCGAGAGCGTGGGAGTTCTACGATGACATATGGAAATAGAAAGCAGTGTGCAGAGAAATGTATCATACGGGATTTTAGGTTGAAAATTTGCATGTATACTTATGAAGTTCTGTGAGACATATTTCTTTTGTAAAACGTATAAGGGGATCATACTTTTTCCTATAATCCAACCGATAACTCTACTTTTTTAGAACTAAGTTAACCGCGATAAAATTGCCAAGAGATTCGTTATTAAGATTAAGAAAATTAATTATAAAGGACACCATTTTCAGTAGTAAGTTCCATGTTAAGATTAAACTTATTATCGAATTTACAACTGAAAGTCAGGTGCATAGATTGATAATTTAGAATGATATCTACTCTTCTCGTTTTTAAACAATGTTTTTGGTTTTTCAATAAAGTTGCGATCCAATAGCTGTAATATAATTAGGGAATATGTGATAAATGGTCTGCTTCATCAGAGACGTAATGTCGCAAATTAAGAAACATTATTTTTTTAATTTCGATCTTATGTAAAGCCTTGACATCAATCTCAAGTTTAATCACACCTTACAACTTAAGTTCCATCTTAAGACTCATCTTGAGAACGATTTTAAGTTAAATTCGCAAGATAAAACTTATGACTGACAAATAGAACCTATCACAAATGTTAAATCTGTATGCTTACTATTTTGAACCACATCAGTGAAGAACAGTACGCTGTGAAGTTCTTTGATTCTTACCTGAAACAAACAAGATAATATTTGGTTAAAATCATATTCACTCGTGATTTTCATTCAGCTGTTATAATAATGCGATAAAAATATATAATAATAATAATATTATATATATATGAATTATTATATGAAAAAAGTTCACTTTACTGAGATACATCTTTTCTATATTCAAATAAAAAACATATTCTGTTCAAATATAAATTTATTAGATTTAAATAAAAAAAAATTACTCGAAATCAAAACAAGTCTCCCAGGCCGGCCATCAAGCAAAAAAAAATGTATTCCCGATAAATAGAAGTCTAGTTCCCTCAATCCGATTTTTTTTCCTGGATGCAGTTTACGCAGAATACGTATCTGCGTACAAAGGCGCCAAAAATTGTTTGTATTGTATTATTATGTGCAATGAAAGAACGTATGTAGCGCGGGAGTGGTACAGAGTGCGAGAGCAGGGTGGAAATGCGAGAGTGAAGCGATGCACCCGCGGAAAGGGGGAACGCACGCGTTCTCGAAACGATGCGCCGCTCGGCAGAAGAGGCAGGAAATTGCAAATTGCCGACAGGCACACACACACACCCTCTAACACCAATCTCCAGTCTGCTGCTCTGAAATCACCATTCGGGTAACACTCGCGGTATTGGCACAGAAGAGGTGAGAGAAAAAGACAAAAACACTGGACTGCAAATTGCAAATTGAGCTAGAGACCGGAAGTACGGAGTGTATGGTCACCGGTTGAGGATGAACCGATTGAGAACTCCCGTATATCTATTTAATCGATATACTGCACGTTTTGAACTTTAAATTTTTACGCTTTTGTTGCCTGAATTTGGATTTTAACAGACTCAGAGTAGTCACAAGATTTATGCGCATGTTTTGTATCTGAAAATTGAATTTTTGTTCGTTTAGATCCGGTGAAATGTTAATCGGTGCATCCGTGAAGTGCGTTTAATTGTTAATCAAGAGAATGGATATAATACAAGTTTATATCGTATTGCTTATGTTTATTCTGAGGTCACAGCTTACGAATTCGTATTTTCGGAGCAGGTGACTTTCCGCATTCAAGTCTCCCAGAATCGTTGCGGAATAATGCAAGCGAGGGAAGCGCGTGGAAAGGAGATAAGCTCACAGAGAGCAGGTAACTGGTTAAAGCGAAAGTACGAAAAGGATGGGAGAGAGATGAGTGCAGAGAAAACAGGAATATTCTGCCGGAGGCGCTCAGCTCTTTGATTAAACAAAAGTAACTCTGGATGCAACTGATACGGTAACGCTGTGTAGTACGAAGAGGCGGCTTAAAAAAAACAATCCAACAAAAATAATACACTTTTTCAAAACGTTTTCTGCAGTGAAGAAGAAAGTGTGAGGTTAATCCAACTACGTTTCGGTTGGCTATGTTCTCCTCAATTTTCGCCGCATCGTACGCATTTCTTTTAGTGTCCAGTGAAAAAAAATAAAAAATCTTTAATGAAATCATCAAAATTATTATTTTTTTTTTTCAGAACTAAATATTTACTGCTGATATATTATAAAGTTCGGATCAAAAACACACGGCGAACTAGTTACTTATCGTTAATAATCTATGAATGGATTAAACTCTCGAAATCGATGTATTTACACACGTAAAAGGCAGCCTCGGACATGCTGATGAGAAATAAAAATTGTTGCGGTAATCGATTTTAAAAGAAAATAGAAAAAAAAAGACAATAGATGATCCATCAATTGGAATAGTGATTGAATGTCACTATTAATTTGTAAAGACTACAAAATGCGTATAGTTAAATTTATACTTGTTGCGAAAAAAAAAAAGAAAAAAAATGTATTCGAAATTGGAATAGGTAAAAAATAGGACTTTTGCATATCGTTTTAACGAGGAGATCTGTCGTGAAATAACCCCCGAGGCTTGGAGGATTAACAGGCGTTCACCCGTACACTCGTGATGCAGTGCTCTGCACACTTGTACACTACGGCAAAGTGTGCACACATCAGTGCAGTGCATTGGATCCGAGCGAGACCAAACCCAGCAGAGTATATAGCAGGAGCCAGTGTGCCAGAGGGACGTAGTTGTTATATACAGTGCGTCAGCTAACGCGTTCCCGTTTTCCCTGCGTTCGTTCACTATACAGCCACGACACTACTGCGTCGGCCGAAATGCCGCACGCCGCGCGCGACCCATTAAGGAGTTTTAATTAACGCAGCTGCACACTGCCACTGCATCGCTGCATGCTACCGCCCCCAACCTACCTATTAACCGTTACCGTAACAGTTCATCTCAGCGCACCGCCGCGCATGCCATAGGGCTCTCCGGGTTGGTATATATACGCGTAAAGAAAACAGAAAGCCAAGCAGCGAGACAAGGGAATTACCTAATCTTT
Organism: Perithous albicinctus; assembly: GCA_964016905.1. Classification (NCBI taxonomy): domain Eukaryota; kingdom Metazoa; phylum Arthropoda; class Insecta; order Hymenoptera; family Ichneumonidae; genus Perithous; species Perithous albicinctus. Next base: position 31,478,452 of record OZ024689.1, read on the forward strand.
CCATGTGGAATAATATGTTGCGCAATATGCAGTTAAAGAGGACGGAGTCAGGTGAAATTTATATAATTTTTTTTTTTTTTTTTTTTTTTTTTCGATATTCAAAGACTACTATCTAACTTTTAATTGACCGCTAGTATTGTTTAAAAAATAATATGTATCGAATGATCTATGAAATAAAGAATTTTTTGACATGTGGCAAAAGCATGCGGGTAATTTTTGTTTTGTTTTATTTTATTTTTTTACACTCTCCACACTTTGAAACGAGAATCAGTAGGCCAAAAATTCTCAAATAATTATCAGTTGTGGTTGAGATTTCTCTTTTTTGAATGTGTGCAGCGATTTGTGATCGAGATCAAATTTAAACAAGGCAATAGGTTTGAAGGATTATTTAAAAAATTAATTTCTTGAATAAATTATGATTATACCAATTTTTGCTTTAAAAAAAAAATTAAAAACTGCACTCATGCCATGAGGGATTATCTCAAGCTTAAAAGAAAATTATTTAGGAATATTTGGTCTCTAGGTTCTCTTTCAAAAATGTAGAGAGTGTAAAAACGAAAATACATTGTTATATGTGACCCGGATTATCCAGATAATTTTCCCACCCGGCAAAAAATTCTTTGTTTGATAGATCAAGAGAACATATTTCCTACAAACAATCAAATATTTGATTCATTTGACTCTTAATACATTGAATATTTTGAAAAGGTAAATTTTGTCAATTTTAAAAAATAAGAAATTGCCTTCACTGACAGAAAATATTTGGAATGTGGAATTACGGTAATTACATTTTTTTCTTTTTTCTTTAAAGAGAATTTTTGTATATTGTATTTTTCGTTGTACAATGACAGAAGAGAATTCACGACGTGGGTTCCAATTTTCAACGTAAAACAGAGTTAAGCCTCTTTGAAGTGTTCGAATTTGTTTGAACACTTGGTGCATTCAATAAATTAACGATTGCAATATAACACGTGCACTCGGGAGTTTGAATCAGTTCTCTATTGTACGTTTGGGGAGGGGGGGGGGGGCGGTGTATCTGACGGATTACAAATGCATGACCAAATCGTCGCTCATTTGCTTTTTGCAAACATCGAGCGTCCTCTACCCACGCTATATTTGTGATCCCGAAATTAATGCATGATTGAACGCTGTTGCTTCACTGTTGTTTCAAACTCATGTAGTTTTGTCAAAGGTTTATTTCCAAAGTACGTCGGTTTAGGCGATTTCGCTTGGATTTCAGCATAATTAAATTCTCGTCATTGCTATGTTGTTAATTTCTAGATTTATCGTAAGCGAGCTACCTACATACCGATTGTTTGAAATCCACTGGAACCGTAAATTCCAGCACGCGTATTAGCGACGTTATCATAGGGTAAGTTGCACTATTAATTGATAAACTATAGCGGTTTTCACGTAATAATAATAATGGCTACAGAAGTGTAATTAACAAAACAAATTATCATTCTGAACACGATAAATATATATATATATATATTATCTTTGTAATATGCTCGGAGAGAATGAAGACTTTGGTTTTTAAAATAAATTCTTTACATCCTGTTTTAGATTAGACATGAAATTCCTAAAAAAAAAAAAAATTAGTACGAAATGCTTCCTCTATGAGGAAGCAAAATCGTATTTCTTGATTAATAATTGATTGCATATCATATTTAAGCTGCTACGAATCTCAGTCGACTCGAAAATAAACGTACTTTTGTCATGACAAAATGATCTCACGATTCAATATATATACAACGAAGAAACTTTCCTATCGTGGGAGTTTTAATGAATGCACTGTAAAGTCTCTAAATGAACTTTCACTCAAACTATGTGGGGAACATGTCGTTGTAAACAGTTACACGATATTCAAACCGATGCAGCATCTGAATTAATCATGATGGAAGATAAAGAAATGAATTATCAGCGAGCAAATGTTTGTCCTCGGTTATTCTACGACTTTAGTTTATTGCAGTATTCGTCTTTTCAACTGCGAAAAAAAGTTTATTTGTAAGAAAAAAAAACGTAAGGATAATAGAGGTGGAAATTCTAGGGGAGGCCGCGGTTAACTCGACCCTTTCACTAGTTACACAAACCTTGTGTTGGAATTCATTTTTAGCAGTTGGTTTTTATCGATAACGAATGCATCGTAACGTCAACGTTATAACGCCATCGCGCGTCAGCTAGTCGACGTTTTATAGGCGCCACGTAGAGCTATCTATCGTCGTGTACCACTAACGAACCCATATCACATACCGAAGGTCATGATCATTAGTTGTTTCTGATCGTTCGAGCTTTTTCTACGAGTTTCAGATTTTATTAATCGATAGTGAATGCGCACATTTTTAGTATCACTCATTAAATATATTTAGTAGTAATATATTTATTGACAATACACGACATGTGAACACTTGCAATAGAGTGTTTCATTTTCAACTTCAATTTTTTTTCTAGTCTCCCAACTCAAAATGTAGTACCAAATACTTGAAAAAAATTCCCCTAAATCATGAGTACGTAAAAAAAAAATATTTAGAGGTCGTTACTGATTTTTGAAAAAAAAATGGAGTCAATTTTTTTTGTTTCTCTTGTTCAGGTTGGTTTAGTTGAAACTTAATATTTTTGTGGTCCACCACTTAAAACAATGGTGACAAATAGTCAAAATAAAATTCTCCTAACAAAACAGTACATAAAAAAAAAAATTCATTCGTGCATTCATCTTGTTAAAACAAAAGTCAACGTTATTCAATGGCGGCAGAACGTAAATTGCATTAATTTGACCGATTTCATTGAATACCTTTTGCTAAAAAGTAAAAAACAAAAATCATTCCTTCAACAACATACAATCTATAACACGAGACAAAACACGGATATCTCGGATGAAAACACCATTGCAATAAAGCAGAGCTTTTGTAGTGTCTACAATATTTACAGGGGGCCATTTCCTTACTCGCTAAGTACAAAAAATGGCCTATACCAGTGGGTGTACGTAGCCAGAGTTATATTACTGGTGCATGTAGCTTCGTTTTCTCTAATGGCCCGGGCACAGCATGGTGTCCTGACAGGTGCTGGTTCCGGTTTATCGCGACAAAGAGAAAAGAGTCTAGAATGTCGTGCGCAGTGCACACAAACTGCCCCCCTCCCACACAACCTCGCCTACTAGAACACTCCAGAACAGAAGAAAAATACAGGAACATAAAAAAAAAAGGAAAAGGGAAAGAAAACACAAAAATAAATACTAAGAGACGAAAAAGTAAATTACGAGCCTCGGAGTGCTCGGGTATATACAGACTTTGTGTTCGAAGAAAAGGATAAAGCGAAAGACGTAAGAATAAAGTAAAGAAAAGGGAAGTGTTAGAGAGCAGATCGTGGGCGTCTCTCCTCCACAGACGATAAAGGACCCAGGGGGGTCCTTCCATTTGGTCCACGCCCCATGAGCAATGGGTGGGATTGTTCGAACGATCATTAGATACCCGTGAATGTACTACAGAACACGCTTATAGTACATCACGACTGTGCATGACAATACAATCGTATTCCACTGTGTATACTACTACCGTACTACAATTACATTTAACACATAGCCCATAAATGACGTAACTGAGACCACACACACCCGGAACCCTAATGTAGGGATTTCCATAACCTAACACAAGTTACCAGGCTGTCATAACCTCTGGGTGACAGGAACTATAAATTACATGCTGTTTCCTGTAATAATAGGTGCTCTAGGTGCTCACAGGTAATTTCGATTAACCGCCACAAGACACATGCAAAGAACGCGGAAGCAGGCTGAATGTGTGCTTCGATGATTTTTTTTTTTCCGACGTTAACGGATAATTCTTATCGGATCTTATCTATAATAGGCACGCTGATAACTAGTCAAATGAGACTAGCATTTTATAAAAATAATGCTACACGAAAAAAGGGGATTTTCAACATGAGTTAGAAATTTTTTTTTTTCAACTTCTATTTTTTAAAAGGTTGTCAAATTTCGCGAATTTGAATCCTATAATACGGTGAACGTGCTTCAAATGTGGATGAAAAAGCATATCATTTCAGTTTCCACAGTATTGATTTACATAAAAAAGTAGTGACAATAAAAACAGAGAGTGTAAAAACGAAATAGATGAAATTCTTCTACACTGTGTGTCGAATTGTTCCTTTCCTTTGTCCCGAGAAAACCAGCACTCCCCTCGTCAGGGAAAAAAAAGCAGACGGCGTCGGGAGATCCGGTGAAAATCGTATTCAGGGAAAAGATTTCAATGCTCGACGCGGAGGCGTCAGAAGAAAAGATGAAGAGCAAAAAAAAACTGTGATGACTCCTGTGCCTCCCGCGATATCGTTCTCCATTTTTCTCGATCTCACTTTTTACTATATTTCTGTTTATTCCTGCGAAAAATTGTCAGGTAATAAAAAATGTCGAATTATATCAAAGAGAAATTATACGGATTGCGGGATTGAAATACGCAACAACGACAAGAGTTAAAGTGCTGAATGGATTAATTTGAACGGTTTATTTGTAAACGGTTTTATTGTAAAAAAGAATTCAAGCATTTGTATTTGATATTTTTTTTTGTTCAACTCGTAAAATGACCAAAAAGACAATTGCGAATTTGTCGAAATTATATTTTTTATACTTGGTTGGACAACTTTAAACATACAAACTTTTTTTGCGAAGTAAACAGATACAAGTTTATGGAAAAAATATTTTCTCAAAAGTACAAAAGTTGGGTTTTCATTTTACTGTGAAATTACGGTAAATAATTGGATAAAGTGAAAGTGGCGAAATAATCGCAATTATATGCAAACATAATGCAAATATCGAGCGTACAATTAAAATTCGTCATATAACAGTCGCAACGACAACCACGATTTCTTTCAGTGTATTATTTATTAGTGTTGTATATAATGTTGAGATGTCTCTGAAGTTCTAATCACGTTAGAGTTGTGCTTGTCGGCAGAGAAATTAATGGTAAAGTTGCAAATTCGCCGAAATACCAATATTGTGTTATATAACGTTGGATTCATTACCGTACATTGGGCATATGCGGTAAAGCATTTCCACAACCTCAGTAGAAATGGGCGCGTAAGAGCGTAAAGCACAGACGGCGCAGAGGATTAAGCTTTGCATGCAGCACATCTCGTTTCTCTCTGTGTGTGTGTGTGTGCGAGAATTTCGAGTGGGAGTCTGCATGTACGTAAAGACAAAGATGAAGACAAAATGGAATTGAGAGGCGCGCACACACGACGTGTATAAATAGGTGGGCTTGAACGAGACCGTGAAAGCTTGCGGTCTCGTTTCGAATAATTGGATTTGCTCGAAAGCGAGAGAGGGTGGATGGGAAGGACAAAGTAGCGAATGTATAGCAGGAAAAGGCAAGGAAAGAGAGAAGGCGGAGAAAAAAAGAAACGAAACACGCAAAAGCAAAGCCCAGTGGTCGTTGTCGTTCGCCACACGACTCTTTACACTTTTCTTTTTCACGGCAGATTTCTGATGAGCTCATATTCCAAGCTCACATACACGACACATATGTACATGAGAACAAATACCCTTTCTCACACTTTCCTTCTTTCCTCTTCCGCCACCTTTATTTCACCCTCTCTCTGTAGCGAAATATAACACCTGGCTACCCAGACTATCGCTACATATATTTCCGGGTCAGTTTGAATTATTTTTATTTACTCGAGGCCAACACACGGGCTTCAGAGCTAACGGCCTGGATATTTGTAATACTCCGTTCTTCTTTTTAGTTCTTTTTTTCTTTCTTTTTAACGAAGAAATGCACACGCCACACCTCTGTATGTACTCGCATTTAATATACGGGTGTTTTCATGCAGATCCATTATGAATTAGCGATGGCATATGTATGAAACTCTTTTGCTCTCAGGTTGTATAGTATAATGGAACTTTGCCTTACCATCACAGATAAAGAAAATGCAATTAATTTATGTTTTTTTAAAATATGAAATACCGTTTCGAGCAGACAGATTGATAACAAATCATTTATGTCTCATAAATCTTATTTATGTATTTTGGAGGCATAATAATCCATAATCATGTAGTAAAAAATATTTACTACAATTTATGTTCGTTAAAAAATATAAGATTTCTTTTCTAATGGGTTGATAACTTATACCTTTCATAAGCTTTTGAAACAAACAAAAAATACCTAGCTGAGTATTGTGAGGAGATAATTTTTTTTTTACGTGTTTACAATAATTATAAATAATTTACAGCAATTGCTTTCTTTGCAATGATAATATTTCGTAGGCGTAACAATTCGTGAGGATTCGATTGAAAAAAAGTAGTTAAAATACTTTTTACTTTGAATTGTATCTAGTCCTGGTACCTCTTGCCACGGTTAGCTCGCAATGTTACTGCGGATAGAGTACTTTAATGATGTAGGCAAAAAGGGAGGACCGGCCTCTGTTAAGGGAAAACGGTGAGTCATAACATAGCTGCATGCTCGCGTGCTGCTTTTACTGCTGCTTCTGACACACCCCCATGGTGACACACGTGTGTGCCACGAAATAAAGAAGCTAAAGTAGTTACGGGACACACGAAGCGGACACCATTGAAGCGGATAGCTGACCAAACTCACGTTTCTTCGCTTCGCAAAAAGTGGTGAGAATAAAATAAATTAGAATAGTCAAGTAGAATATAGAATGATTGTGAAAAAAAGAACTGGTCGTGGACTTGTTAAACCTCATTAAAATATTTTGAAAGCTCGCTATTTCAGAAAATCAGAAGATTTGTATTTTTAAGAAGGGAAATAATTGAATATTTGAAATATCAAAACCGAAAATGGAAAAATTATAATTTCATAGTTTCAAACTTTAAATTGCGAATTTTGTTTTTCTTTCTTTTTTTTTAGTTTATACTCACACATAGAAATATTGAAAACCCGACTAAAATAGGAACTCTTTAAAATGTCCGATGATTTTCAATCAATCAAAAAAAAAAAATTATCGGACGATGATGCAGTAACGAAGAAGAACGAGTGAAATATGATGAATGGATTCGTTCTGAAAATAATTAGTCTCCAGTCATAGATCTCAGCGACGCGGAAGTAATTTTTATATATTTTAAAGACAGAGGTGGCGTGATTGGGACACACAGAGTTAGTAATTTTTTTAACGTATACTGCGAGTGGTGCCACGCGACTAATTAAAAAAATGACACTACGGTCAGACACGAGCGTTGAGAGGGAGGAAACAGAGAGAGAGAGAGTCAATTTGATTAGCCGATAATAATTAATTGCTCGTTAAGGATCATACCCTCGACTAGCACTCATTTATCTCTGTCAGAGCAACCTGCATTTCGAAACTGATTTCTCACTCACTTTTCTGATTTCCCTCGCACTCCGGCTTGGTCTATTGTATATAATATCCTACTTCCGCCCCTCACCTGCTGCTCCCGCACTACCTTCACCGGACGTCCATTATTGTATTTTCGTTTTTACCACACTCACGAGCTCAGCTAACCCCCTCCCCTCAGTACGTTACATCGAGGACTACTCTATCATGCGAGGTTCATTAGGTTGGACGTGTCGCGACCGCATTCGCACCCCCCACAGTACGTCGGATCTTGTGTCATCAATTCCAACGAAAAAACGTATAAATGAGAATATTAAAAACGAGCTGCAGATTTTTTTCGAGACTCGAAACAACAACTCAATTTTTTTTCTTTTTTTAATCACTAATATTCCGGGCGCTGTATTTGTAAATAATAATATCAAAATTTCAAAAATGAAAAGATACCAAAATTGTTTGCCTATTTGGAGAAGAAAATTAAGGGGGAAAAGGTACCAAAAATTGGTATTTTTCAGTATTTTTCACTTATTAGTGTTAATTTTAAGACCACTGTGTAGTCCCAATAGGTCCATTCCTCTGGTGTAAGCTTTAGCAACGCATTTTTTTGACAGTGCACAAAAGCACCCGGTGACTCGTAAATCTCCTCGTAGTTATCACATAGGTATGTGCGCGTTCGTACTCGCGTGAGTGTGTTTGCCGGGACGTAGAACGTTTTGGTTTGGAATTCGGTGAGACGAGTAATCGCTGATGGTGCCTGAACCGAGGAAATCAAAATGTTTGCCCACCGCTACCCGGTACTGATAGCTTGGATTCGTGAGTTTAGCTCTCGCTTCTCACTCCAATACCGAACCCGATTTGTCAGCATACAGAGAAAGACTGAGAACATACGCAGAGAGAACATTCCTCTATCCATTTCCATTTGAGTAGCAAAGTAGATATAAACTCGTGGACAAACACGGTATAGATGGTGTACATAGGGTTCACTGGCGAAAATCAAAAACGAAATTCCGCTGATATACAAACAGCGCATCACATATCAGCGAATACAAACAGGAAACATCACGTATGTATGTATATTTCCACATAACCCATGTATGTTTTATGTAGTCGCCTATATGGCATAAATAACTTAGTATGTTATCCGATCCGCTGGTTTGAGCGACTTTGTTCGCATAAATATAAGATTTGCAAAAAATATTGAAATTAGCATTCCACCAGTATTGTTCCCAAAAGACAAGTGACTAAACAGTTTATACAGTCTACGCTTTTCCACATTACTTCCACTTTTGTGACCGGATCAAAGTCCATATGCTATATACAGTATATAGGTTGAAAAGGGTGCCGGTGAGTAAGGGTGAATTTGACGCTCGAATAGGAAATCCGAGAGCGTGGCATATGCCGCACAAGGTGAGGGAGAATCAGAAGCATCGGTGAGAGGCAAATTCTACTTGGAGATTGACATTGCCAGGGCTGTCTATCGGGAAAGCAAGAGGAGCGCTTCTCTACTCCTCTTTCAGGAGTGAAAAGGGACGAGGTATATAAAGAGACAGTAAACCCGACAACGACGTGCGACGTCGGGTCCATCGTTGAGTGCCTCATTCCCATCTACAAGCTATCCAACATCGTGGTATATCCGTTAGCAGACGAAGGGAGGATCGGTTAATCGTCAATATGCAAACTAGGTTTAGGGTCGAAACTCGGACTCAATGCAAGCGAAGTAGAGAGACCGAGAGAATTTGGCACTTCTGCTGGTGGAGAATCGAGAAGAGAAGAGATGAAGAGCTATAGTGGATCATCTACCTGCTGAGTGCTGTAGGTTTCACGAGTTACTGAATTGCTGATCAGGATCATCAGACACCACCTTTTATTTCCTCTTGTTCGTTCGATTCTGTCTGCTGCAGTGATATGCGGGAGTGAATTTCTTACTTTGGTGACTCAATGATCTGTGTGTTGAAGATTCTTAATTGTTTATGTGCAATACGATAGGAATGACAGCGACTATGAAGAGTAAACAACCTTGAACAGCCTGTGAAGCTGAGTCTGACACTGCAGATAAGAAGAACAATTCTGTGATGCCAACGTGGAAAAAGACTATGCGTTTGGATGCATCCTAGATTTCGTGCATCGACATGTACATGGTTATGAAGGATGAACTGGCAACACTCGTTCGACTATCCGAGCAAACGTCATTACGAAGCCACGCAGGGGTTTCAAGGGAATAATCTCGTCTGGTTGGGTGGTGGTAGTTGGCTAACTGTGCTAGCCAGTGCATACACTGCTATGCACTGCACTACTGAACATCGGATACCACCATAAATGGGATCCATATTGTCGAGTGGCAGACAGATCGCTTCATCATTAATATGCAAACAAGGTTTAGGCTCGGGTTTCTGTCTCTATTGCACGTTCATCGCCATCAAGCCACTGATGAACACCAATTCATCTCCTTTGCTGTGTCCAGGCGTGGGGAGTAACGAACTGATGTATTTACACCGTGTGCCTACTCTGTGTTCAGCGCTGCTTATATAGGGTCTGTATCTTTTGCTGACAAATGAGAATTCTTAAATTTGTTGGCACCTTAAAACCCAATGTTGCCTTTTTTTGCACATTAAACATACAAAGAATCTGCAGCCGTTTCCGAAATAGCATTCCATTCGATTGAACTCCACATTGAAAGTAATAGTGAAAATATAAAATTCCATGGTGAAATCTTTCTTGTACGATTTTCCTACCCTTGGCCTCCCATTTTTTACGTAGAACGTTCCTTTTCCTGTCTCATTTTATCTATCTTATATCCCATTCAGGCTCGATAATTTCTGCACAGTCGAGAATGAGAGAAGATGAGGATGAGATATGGAGGCTGCCAGAGAAGCTGCTGTGGGAACAGCAGTCCGTTCCCCGCGAAACGTTTTATATTTGAAATGCGTCCCCGGGGCGAGGGGAGTGTGGTGGGGGCGGTTTGAGCGGTTGGCGACGAGGAGGGGACACACCAGAGGCACCAGCTCTCGCCGGAAACACCGAGGCACGCCAAGCGGCCGAGGTCGCGTTTACGGAATACTAATGTCCTCCTATTCCCCTCAGCTATTCTAGCTGAGTTCGGTTCCTCAGCGTGTAGCTACTACTATGACGCTATAGTTCGCCAGTCCCGAAGGGGCTGTTTCTCGTCGGGTGACGCCATATTGCGCCGTTGATCGTGTGGAATCCCGGAAAACCCGGGGACTCATGCATCTTCCCCTGCCCAACTTTTTTTTTCACGTCCCTCCGAAAGAAATTTCCATTTTTATAAAGAGTCTAGTACGGACGACGATGTAACGAGGAACGTGGTGAAACCCATGGCTTCCCTGTCTTTCACTATTATCCTTCTTTATTTCATATTTTTAGAAACGACGATTGGTCCCCCGCTATCATTGTCAGGGGTTGTAGAAATTCTCAACGATCGTCGAAAAATAATTGGTATTTTTGTCGTAGTACGTTCAAAGGGGCGATAAGACACGATCGAGCAAATATTTTCTTTCCCTTTTCTCTATAACATCCATACGGAAATCGTGTATACTAAAGGGGATACTTGCATATGGAGGGAGGGCTCCTATTGTTATACTTTTGTATCCCATTGTCGTTTATCGTTATTTCCTTTATGTGATAACTTTGCAATGTATCTTTGCCTCGACTAGAGGGAATTTTCCAAGGACGTGCATGGAAATTTCTTACTTCTATGACCAATGTTGCTGAAAAACGTCCAAGCGTTAGATTGTGCCATTGCTTGCTTTTACGATATTGTAGTTTATCCGGTAACTAACACGAGTGCAAACAGTTCACAAGCTCTTCTTGCTGCTAACATGTATCTGGAACATAGTCTAGCGTCCTGTTGACCATCAGCATTTCCTATTTGCATTTTACTCGGGAAAACTTTGCGCGCAGCCAAGCTTGGCGTTTGTTTTGAAATCGATAGCTCTCATGGTCGAATCTGCGTTCAAGTTATAAACGAATTTCCAAATAAAATTAACAAATACATTTGCCAGAAAGTAATCGGTAAAGATAGCTTTTTAAGACAATCTCATATAAATGATTGCATCGAACTGATTTAAAGAAATGGGAAAAAACAACACAATTAATAACCTTTGTATGTTTTCGAATGTGGGTTATGAAAAGAATCTTACTTACTGCAATCCAAATGAAGAGGTCAAACAAATCACCTCCTAAATTGGGCCGGCTGATGTACGCCTTCGCGTAGATTTACGTTCACATAAGAAAAACGATTTACTAAAACGAAAACTATTCCTTGAAACACTGATTTGTGAAGTATCGATTGTACCTTATCCAGACAACCAGTCTGGATAAGAAACAATCCGGAGATAGTCCACATTTCTGCGACAAACGCTGCCAGTACTTCTTCCATACACCAGAGCTGGATAACCGGATTTGTTCCGGAATCCCAAGTGAATTGTCGAATTCGTGATTCTGGACATTGTATCTTTGTTTACTTTGCGCTCGTTTCCTTCAATACTATTCCATGTTTCTATCTTTAGCTCACTGTACCCAAGAGCACAACTTTCTATTCTACACTTCTACCGTTAGAGTACGGATCGATGGATCACAAAGCGGTATCCGAAAAATTGCAGTGAGGAAGATGAAGGTAGCAAGAGAAAGAAAGAGTAAATAATACAGAGTTTTGACACTTAGAAAATACGAGGATAACATTTGAATATATCTACTCAGTTTTATAGGCAGTTCAAGATACAAAACGTGGTATCAGGAGCTGCATAAAAGTAAATCAAGCAGAACAAATATAATTAAAAGTATAAAAATAGATTTTGAAAATCATCCACTTCAGAATATAAGGCATTGTATGAATTTAAAGAATGCCTTCCATACATCTACATATTCTATAAAAGTACTCAAGCCATAGATATGACGAAGAAGACAGAAAGAAAGTAAATAACGAGTTTAAAGACCGAAAGAAGACGATCAAGAAAACCCACAAGTTTACGTTCAACACTTCAGACCAAACCACGATTCGCATCTGCGGGTGGCGGATATGTGAAAAATGAAAAAAAAAAAAAGTGAAAGAATGCTGGAAGCGAGCGTAGAGCGAGAGATAGGTTCTCAGATAAAAACTAGAAAGAGTAAGGATGGCGCGAAAGTAAAGTAAGGAAGAAGTTAAAATCGTGAAAGGAAGCGAACGAAGAATGGACGGGCGTTAGGATGAGAAAGGGATGAAACGAGGTCCAGGGTCCAAGAACGTTGCTGAAGTTATGAGAGACCCTGGCCATAAGCCAAAAGCGTCCAGTATCGGTGCGGGGGACTCGGGCTCGAGTTCCAACTACTGTATGAAGGCAACGGTGCGGATACCGGTGGCGCGTTAGATGGAAACGGGTCTCCCACACGACCAACGGGTGAAAATTATTCGAGATATGAATTTACGGTCGGCACACACCGGTCTAACGTTCGCCATTCGCCGTTCCGAGAAGGATCGAGTGGAGAAAGAAGCGGCGAATCTAGGCTGTTCGTGGATATAGGGTTGGTAGTGGTGGTTCATAAGCAGTGGAGGCACGAAGCTCTGGCTCAGGTTCTTCAACCACCCCATTCCCCCCCAACTCACAAGACCCTGAATCGCTTCCAGGAACGCTACGCGATAAGACAAGTCGCCGTCTGACTTAATAAACTTAGGAAGCTGAGGGAACCCTCGTACACTCGTGGCTAAACCGAAATCTTGCTCAAGACCCAACGAATTCCGCAGGTATACCGCTATTTCCAGCCAGCTCAGTAAACCCAAGACCAACCTTACCGTCGATTACCGACCACTTGAACTAGGTTAATTCTCCTAGCTTGAGTCGAAGATCTTTTGAACAATCAGGTCAAGCTCTAGAAACAGCTTATGGTCTACGATTTATTTGTATTACTAGTTTAGTACATCCGTGTTATAGACTCGAATAGATAAGTATTACATTAATTATAACTGCAGGAACGTTGATTTTACTTTTATTGATTCGGTTACATAAAGTTGTTTGTTCTTAAACTGTAAATATGGATTATATCATAATAAATGTAAATTATCCCTGTTTTTAATCGGGTAACCGTTTCCAAATTCACCGGAATGAACGAGCCAAGAATGAAGAAGGGACAAAAAAGGGAAAACACAACCTCTAGCTTAGTCTGAGACGCGAAAACTTTGTGTACCTTCTTCGTACAACCCATGAAGTATGCATGGATCGAGCTGGTGGTTGGCAACGGTGGGCTTCTCGACTACGTCGACGCTGTGGTGTATGTGGTCTGGCTTTAAGCCACTGCGGACGAACAGCTACGTATATTTTAACCAAACCCTTCCCCACACAAACTGATCAAACTTTTCTCGATATGCCGAGATTCAAGATTAGTTATTTATGTGTAGTTTACGGATTTTCGGGTTGAGCCTATAAACTCCCAGGGTAAACCGGGCAAAGTAGGAATTATATGAATATTAGAAAGGAAATTAAAGAGACGAATTGACCTATGATCTTAAATGTACTACAACGGCAAAATGACAACCTTATGATGCTTAGTTTCGTTTTTTCTAATTTTTTTCCATAAAATGACGTTCATTTCTTTCTTTATTAGAAAATTACCTTCGACCTTGTTTTGGGTATTTTGACAAACAATCACAGATTTTCATTTTAAGACCATCATATGATGTTCACCACTTACTGCCCGACCACTAATTGAAATCGCATCACAATCCAGGTCGCATTACCTGGATAATGCAGTAATTATAACGCTATTTCAACATACTTTCTTTCGAGTCATTCTTTGTTTTTCTTTTTCCCATCCGTGTGACCTCTATCCTCGTTAGTGCTGCATGTACTACATTCCCCCCCCCCCCCCCACCGGTATATGAATGGGCTCTCGTGATAGAAAATTGAAAACGACCGCAAAAAGAACGAAAGGGAAGAAAAAGGATGAAGTGTTGCGCAAAGAAGGAAGAGGAAAGCACAGAGGGTCACATTGTTTTTCTCGCTACTTTGTTATGCACGACGGCCCCGGATAGTAGAAGGGCACGAAAAGGAGGGCCGACGGAGACAGGTGGGAGGGAGGGAGGGACATAGCAGGGTCCAGCCAACTCGACAACCTACATCGGGCACAATGACGCCGGTTGGTACGTGCAATTGGAAAACACGCGGCTGGTATGCAGCACGAACAATGGCCCGCAAAAACATACCTGTGTGTGCCCCCCTTCTATGCTACACAGTGCAGCACAGTTTCCTCTGTACACACTGTCGTACATGCTGCTGCAGGAGTAGAAGTTGTGCATTGCAGTCGCAGTGCAATGCACTCAGGCTATCCCTTGCACACTACAATGTGCAACTACTGACGTTGGGCACGGCAAAAAAATTACGTACGTACATGCATATTCATTCATGTATACCAATGAGGTCTACTTTATTACGATCGTAAAATTAAACGCCATGGAAACTACGTGATTTTCGCCAAATTTACTACCTCTGGTTATTGTATTAGTAATAGTAAACACTAAATGCCGAATGAAAGAACATCGAATCTGTTCTTCTAGCCAACCTTTCTTGGAATTCTTGTCAGATTTTATACCAATTTCGAAAATACTGACCAATTTTAGACAAACGAGGCCGAGCGGTATTGCAGCACAATTTAATTTTCACGATTTTCAGGTGCCTCACACGCCTTATGATTATTAAGACTGAAGTGTTCGCTGTAGAGTATCGTAAAATTAAGTACGAAGGGGACAGGAGGCTGGCAGAGCACTTTGATTCGGATCTCTGCTACCAGCCTAACACAATAGCTATGCTGATGATGGACATCGCGAATTGAGCGCGCATCAGGACTGTGCGTAAATGCATTCCTGAGTGACGCAGAACGTCGAAACGCACTATACGCATTTCGAATTTATAACGAGAGAGGGATATTGAATTTTTTGAATGATTCATGACATAGCGTGGCATGGGTTACGGTGTACGCGGTTTATACGAGCAATACTGCACATTGCACGGTATAGTGTTGCGCTTTGTGGTGCTTGGATGAAGCCAATTAACGATTTAAACCGTGAACGTGAAGGATGTCGCTCTTCGCGTCGTAATTAACGAAAAATGTTCTTGTCCCACGTAAAAGAATCTCTGCTGTCTGACGAGGGGGAGGGAAAAGCTCGAAATACTCCTCGATCGTTCATTCACTCACTCGAGCCCAGCATTTTATTCACCTCCTATCTTCCTTGCAATTTTGCCCACCATCCAAAACCCGTCGCATACCCTCCTATTTCGCAGACAGGGCTGCTGCCTCCTCGCACTTACGATGCTTTTTCGAGGAGGCACTCACCTGGATATCGAAAACAATTTCAATTTGAAAAGTTTAAATACCCCGAACGACGTTGCCTCTGGCATGGGATAGGGCTTGGATAATGTTGAAGAGGAGGACCGCAATCGGGATACTGGAACTGATGGGGAACGAGGGTGAAGATAGCGACAGCAGCAGCCAGAGCGAAGGGGTTGAGGCGCGGAGAACCTCGGGCTTCAGAAGTGGAGAGGGCTCGAACTTTGAGGAAGGTATTTCGAATTTCGCTTTAATTTGAAATATAAGGGGGTGGGGAAAGACTACTTTTGCGACCAAGAACAGCATGAAGACTCCTCTAAGGTGCTCTCAAAGCGCGATGTCTCTGAAGGAGGGGGGGGGGGGGGAACTCTTAAGACTTTCACCTTTCTCTTTTCTGTTTCGATCTCTCACCTGAATTGAGATATTATTGATGCCATTCCTTGAGGGTAAAATAAATTCTCTGAACACTTATCCAACGCTGCACTCTTGACTTTTGGGAAATACTAATTAAAAAATCGTATCGATTCGAACATTATTTAAGATATTGAGAAAAGTGTTTAGAATAATTCTTTATTAGAATGGTGCCCATTTATGGTTTCTCACTTCTTGTCGACGTTATGTTAAAATATACAATAAATATAGTTTCTGTTGTGTTCCATTTTCTTATAAGTTTGTCTTTACGCTTTTTTTTTTTTTTATTTCGTACTCGCCCAACGATGCAAAGAAATGCAGAACACATGCACCAAAGAGTTACAGTTCTTACGCCCATAGCTCTTACTCCCACCGAGACTCTGCATCCAACCAGAATCCTCAGAAGAAATTATATTTGCGAGCTCGCAGCCACCCGCTGTAATAGCAACAACAGAGTTGGATACTAGACAGTTTCAGAGGGCGGTTCGCGCGACCGTGTGTCATATAACTTTGCCGTATCTAAAGTATATATACATGTACATCACAGTTATATGCTTCCACATGCACATGCATGCATTCGTGAGGTTATATACGAGGCATTCCAGTCCAAATCGTCAGGGTGATAGTCCTCGTGTTTTTTACATTATTTTTTCTTTCCACACGTTGTAAAAAAGGCTTCACACCAATTCTCAGATTTTCATTTTAATTCGCTTGGCCCCAATAATCTTTTTTTAAATTTATTTTTAAATTAAATTCTATTTTGTAAACTTTTGATTCTTTGAGAATACCTCGAAAATTTCGTTTTTCAACCCAACATATATTGTATATTTTTATATTCAACAACGTTATTAAGTGATTAACATTTCTGGTGATTATAATAAAATCTATATTCGCAAAAATCTAAAACGCTGATGTACAGTTTTATTTATTCGTCCTCCAACATACTAAAAGAAGGAAAAATATATAATTCCTGAAAGTTTGTCCTGGAATGCGCTATGTATGCGTTCACGTATATATTCGCGAATGGATCTTAAACAACAGACAGGGATGCAACCGCCAGGCGTCACCCCGGGACGCCTACAGACAACCCGAATGGAGCTTCCCGCACAAGTCCAAAGTTGCTCTGTCTCCCATGCGAGAAACATCCTGCGAAGTTGCGGACGGTGCTTGGAAAGGGCGCATGGTAGTACCCCTACGAAATGTAAGGGGAGCCGGGCTGAAACTACCAGCCACTTTGGAAACTCGTCGCTTCACCAATGTGAGTGCCGCGAACTTATTGTTGAGTATTTGGGTCGAGATCCGACGTGTACGACGAATATCCATTGTCGCTAATTTGTCCTTCGAAAATTTTCAAATACTTCGATCACGTCATATTTGTTTTTTTTCAGCTGACGTCAACATTTTTTTTTTTTGGGATATATGCTTGATTAAAAATAGTATACTAATACAAGTACATAATTTTATTCAAATTCTTTTCTCTCTATTTTTAAATTCGACGGATCAGGTCGAATTTGGTTAACAAATGTCACAAACGGAACATTATTTCTCAATCCCTAAACAAAAATGTCGAGAAAAGAAGAATGAAAAAAAAAAACCCAGAATTGTTTCTGACACTTTCAGCCCGTTGGGCACCTGAAAGTGAAAAGAAAGTGTTTTTTTTCGTAAGTTATTCCATTGCATTTTTATTATTTCCGGATTTGAAGAAGAGTTCACAGAAAGACGAAAAGAATCGAGGGACTAGAGACTAGAAATAATCGGCTCTGGGATTTCCGCCGCCTGAGGGAATTGCACGTCGGTTAAGAATAAAAACTTTTGCTGACTTTCCGCAAAATCTGTCGTGTACCATATTTTTTTTTATACTCAACATTTTTTCGCCATCTCATCGCTTTGAGTCGATAAAAAATAAATAAATTGTTTCGATCTAGCGACAAAATTGTGCGAACAGGCGAGAAAAAGTATTTAATGGTTTCCCTGTGATTTCTGACCCTTCGGAAAGGCACCTAAGAGCTGATAAAAAAAAACCCCCAAGTTTCACCGCAAATAAGGGTTGCCGAGATAAGGGTCCTTGGGGTTGCTCTCGCTTCTCTTCTTTTTCCTTCTCACACTCGACTCCTTTAATTTTCGCTCTTCTCTCTTCCTTCTCTCTCTCTCTCTTTCCGCGACTCGCCCTTCCTTTTGAAACTCACCCCCTTATTCTCGTCAGAGTCGGCTCTCGACTTTAAAGCGTCACAATTAAATTTGAATGGCCGATCAAGCGAGCGAGTTCCACGAGCGCGCGCTCTCTCAACCCTTTACAGCAAAGGCAAACAATGGGGTCGAAAGAGTGTGCAATGGGCGGGAAGGGTGTGAGGTGAAAGCGCGGGAGTCTGGGGTAGGGGGGCGGGGGTCACCCAGTCACCATTTGAGTAAAGTGCACCGCCTGGCTTGTGCACTTTTAATAAAGGACTATGAATTCCATTACGATACTCGATGCACCGACGCCGCGTAAGCGTATGTTTATATGCACCCCCGTCGGCAATATTAAACAGTTTGTAATATCGTCGCCATAGTTCGACACTACAGAAGGGTAGAGAGGGCCGGCTTCGAGTGCAGAAGGGAAAACTCACGCTAAAGAGAAAGAGAGAATATTCGATGCAACGACAAAAACCATAAATTGGTGTAACCCCCTTTTTTTTTTTCTTCTCACAGCGCCCTTTTTTCGTGCGCACATTTTTTTTCTTGAAATTTACCATCGTACTTTTAACTACATATATCGAAAAGAGGGTTGCAAGTGAAAGAGGGCAGTAATAACAAACTTCATTACCGATGAAAAAAGTTGACAAAGAGGCGATCGGTAGAAAAAAAATGAGAAGTGTTAATATGACAAGCTAGCAGCGCGTAATTAATTAGACGTGTCGACAGGTCAATCAACAGTTTGTTTTCTTCCTTTTTGTGACTTGTTGTGCGTTCTAACACTCCACGTCAATTCTTATATTATTTCAAAATAATTTGCTCACAAATTACTAAAAATGTTGTTCACTAAAAAAACAACGTATATTCTTCAAAATTTAACAGAAAAAAAAGCATCTGGCAGTAATATACATTTTTTCAATAATTAACCCTTTTGCGTAACGTTATTTATTTATTTATTTTTAAATAAGGAACGAAATCTCGATCAACAACTAAGCCAGATGATAAATATTTGTTTTTGTATTATCTGATACAAGATGAAGAAATTATTTTTCCTACTGTACATAAAAGTGAAAAAGTGTAATTGTCGAGAGAAAAAAGAGCTCGTTTAGAACGAGCCAGGAGATTACAGAGTTGGAAATTCATTGATACAAAAAAGGTGGTAAGGCCCGGTAGAAAATGAGAGCCGAGACATGAGAGGAGGGAGGGCGAGGAAGGACGGTAAAAAATGAACACGTAGCCAAGTCGAGCGATCTCGACGGATGTGGGGTGCAATCGGCGTCCGCGTTTAATTAACTTCACCTAACTCGCGATTTTGCTCGCGCGTTTCATCTCTCTCCTTCTTCCCTCGTCCATTTCCGTTTCGTGTTCCATCTCGTTTCATCTCCTTGCGCTTCACCCCCTTCTGCCCTCCAACCCTTTCTCGTCAGACTCCAACTCTCCACTCTGCATGTTTGGCCCAATCCTCCGTTCCACCTCTCATCCTCTCTCCGACGTTCTTCGCTTCCTCCACTTCGTCCTCGACGACGCCGTCGTCGTCGTCGTCGTTGTCGTCCACTGAAAATAATTGCCGCGCGTAATTACCGAGTTCCTTGACTCTGTCTTTTTCTCTCGTACTCTGTCATTCTCCCGCTTGCAAAAGCTCCACCAGGGACTCTCTAGTTTTCCATACTTCAGCTATACCTTGTACGTTCGTGATGGCTCGTTTTAAAGAATTTTCTCAATCAAGGTCTGACGAGCAAGCACTTCCCGATATCGTCCACTAATTTGTAATTTATCGTTCGGTGGCAGTAATCAAATACTGTTGATTCGAAGCACCGGTGTTGATCATGTACTTCTAAGACAGATAGATTAACGATTTGAGCGACTAACAAATTTGTCGGCGATATATCCTTCTCGTTCTGGTTGAAAACTCGAAGTTTTATGAAAGTTTGTATTATTCGATATTAAATATACAATGATTAAACGCTGTGCGACCAATAGTTTAGAGCTTCACTTGAATGACCTTCAAAACATCTAAATGAAAGCCAGAAAAATTTCAAAGGTGCCGATAGGTGGAAAAATTCACCTACAAATTTCACAGTCGATAAAGTTCTCGCCTGATGGTGGAAGATTCTCTACTCCTTTCAAAACTACATATATATACATATATATATTCGAGGTGAGTGCAAACGAGCTGGATAGGGTTGGTTAGAGCTGGAAGAGAGGAAATGAAGAGGGAGGTGAATGCGAGTGGTAGGAGACGCATTTGATCGACTCGCGAGGGTCCATGCGAACGACCGCTATGGCCCCCCGCAAGTGGATAGGATGCGGGAACGTAGTACTCGTGAAAAGAGCGCGACGAGTTGCGCTACGACGTTAGGGGATGGATGAAAAGCGACCGGGTTTGCGATGGAACGATGGAAGCGGAGGGGGGAAAGGGGTTAGACGGACGAAGAACCGAGGGAGAAAGGAAGAGGAAGAAAAGAGCCCGCAGGTTTTTGCAGGCGGTACCAAACCAGCCGTCCCGTACTACGACACGAGCCGGGACTCCGTTGCCGAGGGTAATGAAATTCTTCCGCTCCGGCACCTTCTCCACCACTTTCTCTCTCTCTCTCTCTCTTGCGCGCATGTTATCCTTTTCGGCTCTCTTCCGCTTCCGTTCTCTCGTATCAATTCCATCCTCACCCGCAACGGCGCGAAAGACGGACTAGCGGGGTCGCCCTCGTCAAATTTTCTTTCCTATCGATTCCACATGCCATGAGTAGACTTAAATACGTGAGCTGATGGCAAGACGAAGAATGAAAAGAGAGGGAGAGAGAGAGGATGACTCATGGGCTTCTTCCAAACAACTAAAAGTTGGGAAGAATGTTTATGAGGAATACGTGCTTTCAGCCATTTTCTTGGATTGATTTACTGATGAACTATTTTAGAACTGGAAGGATATTTATAGGGTTTGGTTGTCCTTCAAGTACTAGAGGCATAAATATACGTATTAGTATTTTTTGGAAGTAGTGATATATCTATTTGCCAAATTGGTTAGCGTGTTAGAAAAATTTAATAGAAATTGTAGTCACCTTAAGCGGAAAAAGGGTTCAGATTTTATGGTTTTCTGATTTTTTTTTAAACATATATTAAACTCAAGAAAAAATATTATTTATGCAAGTCGATCTATCACCGCGATTGGTGAACCCAGTTAATTTTTGAAGTATATCCGACATATCTCCCTCGTCATCAACCCTCTCTGCTATAGTTCACACGACGAGATAAATCGATTTTCAGTACGGAGGGCGCGTGTGTGCTGTACTGGTGATGGGAACGAGAGTAACGTATCGTCCATCCTCGCATGACACTCTCGGTATATGTAGTGTACGTGCACATTAACCGGTACACAGAGTCGAGAGAGCCCCAACCATTTTGAAGATCGTGATTTTAGTGAGATGACCCATAATTAACCCGGCTTTAAAGGGGGCCTGTAAGCACATTATCTTGATCTGTGGTAGGGGTAAAATAGGGTACGTGTACAATGCGATGGTACATGCACGCTGTTTCCTATCAAAGGGCTGCGTGGATCATTTTGGGTTAGTTTCTTGTTGAAGCTCTAGTATAAGAGCAAATTTCCTATATTTTCAATGTAACCGATTTTATCCCTCTTAATTTTTTGAGCTAGGAAATTAAAATTAAAAAAAAATAAATAAAGTCCAAAATGAACGACCCTACTATGTACTCTTGGTCTTTCTACCCTCGCCGACACGTCCGCTCTTCGTCACCCTGGATTATTGCACTATAGCTAAGGGTGTCGTAGAGGCTACGAAAGTGTAACAAGAAAAAAAATAGTTGCACGGAAGCATAACACGAGGAAAATGGTTGAACTATGGCGAATACGACACTCCAGGGAAAGGGGATATAGTGTTTGCGGTGGGGAGGCGAAAAAAAAAACCGTGGGTAAAGACGTATGGAACCCTCGAGAGTGGTATAACTTTGTGACGATGCGGGACACTCTCATATGTACCTTGACATAATTTACTATTGCATTTATTTTTCCTAGCGAGTGTCCTATTAGTTGTTTTTTTTAAAGCTTTTTTTTTTAAGCGTACACCGACGCTACGAAAATTGCGAATAAATATTTTATGAGGTAAGAAATTATTAAACGTAATAATGAAGAAAGAAGAATATATATACAGTAAAGAAAAAAAAATGCAAAAACGCTTTGGGGCTGATTTACAATTTCATAGTTCACTGAAATTTTCTTGCAGACTCGAACGTTTTTCTTATATTTCATTTATTTAATTAGAGTGGCAAGCACAAGCACCAAGAAAAAAAAAATAGACGAAAAATAGTGAATTCAGACTGAAAAAGCTGTTAGCACGATTCTCGTTTATACGACTAACGAATAGGAATGGGTAACACGCGAATCTACGAAATTTCTCCTGTAGTATTGTGAACGTGGCCGGATACGAAGGAAAGGGGTGGCTTGAGCATCCCGACAACTAGGTACCACGATAGGAAAGCTACAGGGTCGAAAACGCTGACGTTGGTAGCTTACCCTGAAAACGTCTGCCGAATTCTAATGCCATGAGAGAAATAGACAGACGAAAAGAAAGAGAGAGAGGAGGATGACGACGAATCACTCCTTCTCTTTCCTTTTTCCTCCTACACGTCCATATAGCCCCAACCTTACCTTTTGGTCTATTAGACGTTAGTCGCAGAACCATTTGAGAAATGTAACGGGCGTAGCATCCGATGAGCGAACGCCATAATATTAACGTTTCAACGTTGAAGAAAAAAGAATAAAAAATGGAACAAGAAGATGGCACAGCAAATGTTGGATGAGGAATAGGAGGGAGGTAAATGACAAGCTACGGATAGAAGGGATGGGAAAAAAGTGGATGGTAAAAGGAGAATGGAAAGCAGAGTGTATTAATTTCCATAATTCATAAGAACATATACATAAAAAAATGCGCAAAGTTCTTCACTGGACTGCAATGACAAAGAATGCTGAAAAACGACGACGATAGAAAACTCCATGAAATCGAAGACGAGAACTTAAAAGAAATATATAATTATGACAGAAAACGTAAACGAAAGACTCGAATTATTTTTTAATAAAAGAAATAAGGAAAATTTACGAATAACTGTTAATTTAGCATTAAAAAAAATATATATTTTCTTGACGGAATAATGAAAAAAGTATTGTCTTTGAACGTGTTAAAAAGGATTAATCTAATTTTTAAAAAATTCAAGAAATTAATAATGATACATTTATTGTAAATTTATTAGTCTTTTTTTTATTTGCAAACATTAATGTATTTGAAATAAATAATTTTTGAAATTTCTTTTTTTTTTTACGCTGTGTAATTGCCGAGTATTGACCTCGTGTCGATAAACTTAATTTTCCATCTTGCCTCGAGACTTTCCAAGTAAATTTGAAATATTTCACAGGTCTGAAGATATATTCCGTACGTAGCGAAGCGAGAGGAAAGCTAGAGAGAGAGCTGAAGAACGAAGACCCCTCGAAGCATGCACCAGGCAATAGCGCGCCGGGAGAGAAGAACTTCTTTCCCGCGATTTCCAAGTGCCCTTGGGGCACTGCCGCCTCTCCTGTGAGCTCTTCCTCCTTTTCTCTTCGACTCCTCGTTCTTTGCTATGCTTTTGCCGTTCCGACAAAGTCGCACGCCTGTATTTACGCCACTGATTCGGAAGCGCCGAAAGGGAAAGACGCGGCTCGTTAGACTCTACGCTTCTGTCTGTCTACAATTTTGCCGGTGAAACTTTTCTTTTTTCTTCTTCTTTTCCTTCGCAACTTTTTGCTGTTATTTCGCATACTATCGATATTTAAAGAAATTTTATTCACAATCTTTAAACTTATATCCGCATAAATGTAAAAGTTATAAAAATATTTAGCAAGTGGATAACAAACTTTTATTTATTATGTGTGAATACCATTTTTTACACCGATTTTCTGCCCGAAATCGTCATAAATTTTTTTTCACGCAAATTAACTATCAATTGAATTTCACATATTTTCCAATAATTTTTATTTTATTATTCACATAAAGAAAGTCAAATTGAGGAGAATATTTTTATCGAATATGGTTCCCTCAGCTGTGGGATATGCGTGTGCTGAACAAGATTTTCCGAGGTGCGAAGGTTGAAAGGAAAATTCTTCGTGAAATTTGTCGCCGTTCTCGAGGTCGTCAGGTTGAGATGATGGTTGCCTTGTAGAAGGACTGAAGGCGGAGGGTGTGAAGGAAAAGGAGGAAGATGTTCACGGCTGATGGTGTGATGGTGGTTGCTCGATCTAAGGATATGAGCGTGAGAGTTAAACGGACGCATCACCGTGGAAAATGAACTCGGGTTCGGTAAAAATGAACCTCGGATTTTCTCTTACCCCGCTTGGAACTCCCCCTCAGCATCCCTCTATACTTTCACCTGCTTTCTTCCGTTCTTCTCCGTCAATTTCTCAGTCATACTCGTCAGAATCTCATTCCCCCCCGTTTCGACACCGTCACGTGTTCGTTCTCCGGTATATAAGCCCTCGAACACCCCACCTCTTTCGGCATCGTCTACGCCAACCAGCTTCGTCGCCCGTTATCTTCGTCGAGATAACGCGCGTTACGCCCGAATATAGCGCTACTGATCGCCGACGAGGCGGGATGTAGACGTTGAGAGATGGAAAGGGTTTTGGGCGCGATGAATTTAAGCGCGGGAGAAGGGGAAGCGATATTAGCCCGATTATACCCTCCGATTCACAATTTTCTGAATCACCCCGGCATCACGCGCGCCATTAGAGACACCCTCGGTATTCGTTCCTTGTCCTCAATTTCTACCTTTTTTTTTTTTCAACCTCACCCACCCGCTGATTTTCCTTTCTATCCAATTTTTCCACTCCCTCAATCACTTTCTCAACATTTTTTATGCTTTCACTTTTTCTTCAATTTATTTTCCTTCATTTCTACATCTTCTATATGGTCGTTGGATATCATTCGACTAAACAGAGTACAACGATCATTAGAGCATAAATTAACGGTACACAAAACGCTATTGGAATCCCAAAGAACACGAAAAAAAAATTTGTCGACATTTTCTGAAGGGTTCAAGAGAAATGAGTGATCAATTTTACATGGAATGCCCCAAGTACACATACACGATGTGTGTTGAAATATTGTTCTCAAATATTTTTAAATTCGTAATACTGCGAAGCGTAGATCTTACTTAGTTGGTTCCTGAAGCGATTCCAGGTCACACCACCGTCTTCCTGAAATAAGTGAATATTCCGAGGGTACGGTTAAACTACCCCACTAGCATCACCGCCAGCAGGAGCACTTGTGCACTATACACAACTTCACTTTTCGCGCCTCCTTTTGCTCGTGGCTCTCAGGATAGGTGTACAAAACGATGGAGAGGGTGTGTACGGGGGTTGCCGAGGGTTGGGGTGAAGCGAGATGCAACGGGGCGCTTCGCCAGGATCGCTAATGTGCCTCGAAGACGCGGCGTGTACCGGCATATTAAACGCTCGTGAGCGCTAAATCGCGAACCGAGAGGATAGAAGACTCTCTCTCTGTGGTTTGGGTTGTCGGCTAGCACCACCGGCAACCGCACCACCATCGCGCACTTCCTTATGCCGCTCTATATACCTTTCACGCTAATGCATGCCGGAGCATCCCCTTCTTGCAAACACCCCCACATCTATAGTCGCTATATATAGCGGCGATAAGAAAATAACGGAGGGAAAAAATAGTCACGAGGAAAGGGAATAAATAAGAAATGATTGTGTGCTCTCTCTCGAAGGGCGATAACGAGAAATAAAAGTTAAGAGCACTCGAAAATTACCTTGGAAATAATGTTCAAACATCGAGGGAACACAGATGAAGCAACAGAATTTGAAATTATAGTAACACGTGTCTAACAAATTATTATTATTATTATTATTACCAATTTGGAATCCATACAATGTTTTTTTTTTTAAAGTGAAGGTTTCGCTTTTTTTTTTAGAATCTACGTTGATGTTTTCTTCGCTATGATAAAAAGATAAAATAATTTAAAAAGTGTACCAGCAAAAATGAGTTTGTTGTACCCAAAGCTATTTTATAAGCGCTAAGCAGAGAAGCATTTTGTGCGGTATAGGGATGAAATAAAGGACTCACAAATTTCCAAGACTTTAAGGGGAAGTACGCGGCGGATGATTGGGGGTGGGAGGGGTGGATGGGTGAAGTTAAAGCCGCAGGGGCGAAGAACAGCAGAAGGAAGAATGGCACAAGATAAAGAGAAGAGACTAAGGCAGACGGAGGTATAGTGGGGGAGAATAGCAGGCGTATTCAGGTCCGATTGAATGAAAAGACAAAGAGGAGTTGAACGCGAGGGAATAAGATACAAAGGGAGAGAGACGCAGTGTGAGTCTCGGTGAGACGGCGAATCCGCGACGGCCGTAAGAACGGTAATTAAATCAGTGAGAAATCCCGCGGAATAATTAATTGGGGAGCTCCTAAAGTATACGGTGCGCGTTCGCGGACGCGTAACGTCGTTAGCCGTGCGCGCGCCTTGCGGGTCTCGTAGGAAAAGCACCAAAAGGCGGGGGGGGGCTTCGGTAAGCTGGGCGAAACTCGCACTTCTCGCTCAAGAACCCCATAACCAACCCCCACACAATGCCGCCAACTTCACCACCGAGAGGCGCAACCACGAACGAATGGCTTTTCGCTGTGGTAAGACTACAAGTGCTATAGAAGTTGCTCATTTTCAACTACAAATTTTATTTCCTGGAGTCCGAACTCAAAAACTTGTGCCAAATATTAAAAAAAAAAAAAAAAAACATCCTAAATCATTAGTTTGTAAAAAAAATATTTAGACGTTGCTACTGAATACTGAAGAAAAAAAAATAAAGACAATTCTTTCATTTTTCTAATTTATCCAATTTTAATAATTCTTTCTCTACCTTTTTCTGAAATGTAAAATAAGATCCTACTTTTTCACAGCGGCTATCCTCTAATCAGGCTTAATTACCAGGTATTAATGTTACGATATTTGGACAGCATCAAACTGTCCAAGCGAACTATCCAATTTCAACTTTCATCTACTTCCAGTATCTCTCTAGACTGACTGCTGCAGAGGGTCAACGCTATACTCTCTGTCCAACGAGTTACATAGCGTATATCTGACTGTCCAATCCCTGGCACTGCTTCGCTTCATATACATAGCTCATATATACATATATATATATATATATATATCCCAGCCGCATATATAACAATATATATATATATATATCTATATCTACTCATATCTGACTATATACTATATTTGCGCGCGGACGCACGCGTCAGCGAGATTTGTGCGGCTGGCCGAATGCGAAACGTTGCGGTTTGAGCACAGCCCCTGCCTGCCTGGCTCACACGCTTCGCCTGACTCTCGCCTGGCCGAGCCAGGAAGGCTGGCGTGCGGGTTCTCTCTCTCTCTCTCTCTCTGCTGTATAGCGGCTTCAACAGCACGACAATCCGTCCGCGAACCGACACAACCAGCCACCGAGCATTGACAAGGTTGCCGGCACACACCACCGTTCTCCTGACTATATAAACTCCACCTCCCGAGGGAACGAGGAGGTTGCTGAGGAAAAGGAACTCCAGAGGATTCGGAGACTGCGAACCTGCAAACTCTCTTTCCCATGTACACTGGATTCGAAGACAAAGGCATCCGCAGAAAATACGTTTCCCGAGGAAATTGAATTAAAAAAAAAAAAACACTCGAAGACCATTTTATGCATAAATTTCGTATTCTCGAACACGTCGATATTATTATTGATGTAATATGAGGCGGAAACTTCAGCGATTTAAAAAAAAAAAGCGTGGTTATTTTTTTTTATCGGTGAAAATCAAGATATACGTTTTTTGCGGCACCGTAATGAAGCCCTCCTTAACGATAAGATGAATTCATTATTACTATTATTGTAGTTAATAATGCAATTGAATAAAAGACGACCAAAGTCCGTTTAGTAAAAGTAAAAAAAAAAAAAAGTAAACAAAAAATCCCCGGAGTCGAGCTCAACAAACGGTACAAAAATATGTAATACTTCTCCGAATTGGAACTCATCCAGCAATTTATCTGGTTATTATTGTGCATTATCAAAACATCGTTACATACTATCAATGGAACGAGATTTTTTTTTTCAATTTTTTACACCGATAAAAAAAACAAGATGCAATTTTTTTCCGCTTGAACCGGCTTCCTCAACGATTAAACCAAACGATATTATAATCGACTTAATGAATCATAAAAAACCCAATAATTCCAAATCCCACTCAGGCGATTTCGCATCAGGGACGCTGCATATTTTTAGTGACTCCGTTGGGCGGACAAATTTGAGCGGGACCGAAAACCGAAAAGCGTGACATCGATAGGTGGAACCAATGACCCAGAAAATTCTCATATAGGAGATACACCGCTGTTTCGTATACACTATATACAGTCTATACAGGATCTAATATAGGCCCTCGCAAAATTTCGTCCACGTGTTTCTGCACCACACGATCGAGAGAATGGAGAAAGGGCGATTCTCGGGGGAACGAACACCCGGCACTGACATAAATGCATCCATGCATCTCCATATATACATAGGGCATGCATACTCATATATATATATATATATATATATATATATGTATGTGTGTGTGTGTATATAGCACTGGAGTCTATCGACTCTTGCGCACAGTTTCACACTCTCTCGGGTCGTTTCCCGTCGACGCTCGAGTCCCGCTGGGGTCGGAGGTTACACAGTGACCGGTATGTAAAGGGAATGGACGACAAACGGTCGACTGTACGTGACAGAGGAGTGCACTGTGTGCCTTCGATCGATTGCCTGGTCGCGGGAGGGTGGGGGGGGGTCCCGTTGCGTCGCGTTACCGGTTACCATCCGCTAACAGTTGCAGTTGCATTTTGGTCCACCAGCAGGGCAACGACGAGAGTTTAACTCCTATGTCCCTAGCTGATGATCGTTGCGAAGCTGCTCTCTATAGTTGGACGCGATACCACGAACGGAATCGCGAAAACGCGCGCAGTTTGTGGAGAGGACGGAGACTCCATATGCATGCAAGCCGAGCTGTGGAGTCAGACAGAGTGAAAGCGGAAGCGAGGCAAAGGAGTGAAGAGGGGCGGGGGAGGGGAGAGTGGTACACCAGTGGGATTGATGATGACACAGGGATGACGAGGTCGCAGGTCGGACCAATCTCACTCGACTATTTATGATGACGCATTGCGACGGCTATCCCACTCTACTCGTCTCATATACCGATGTGTTTAAAAGCGTCTGACGTACGCGCATTTTTTTTCACTTTTTTTTTTTTTTAGTTTCATTATTGCTGTGGCGCGTTGTCCTTCAGCGACCTGACCTGGTACGGTTGTTGTCGCTGCTGATGTATCACCTTTTGCTCTTGTTTTATGCGCTCATTTAAAAATGGACAAATACACAAAGATATTTTTGGGCATTTGTCAAAAAAAAAAAAAAAATGTTGGCCGCAAATGGCTACAGTTGTTTTGTTGTTTTGCAAACAGAACTACAGAAAAAAAGATGTGTTAATATCAACAACAACAAAAAAACAAACAATTAACCTTGACTCTTTGTAAATATTATAAGTTTAAAATGCGTTTAAAATAAATAAAAATACAAAATTTTAACTATTAGTTTAATGAAAATAACGTAAATGACGAAATATGTCTTTTTGTTAATATAACAATCGGAATTGTTACTTGCTTGATAAGATATATTTGGAAAACGTAGCACTTTACTTTTACGTTTCTTTTACTGCGCAGATCGGAGGATTTTTTTTTACTGATTGTGGATTATCCCAGAGTGAGTGCAAAAACTGATCATTTTATATATCTCGTATGATCGCTTACGGAGTCTTCGTTGAAAGTAGTGGATCAATTCCCATCAAGCTCCGGCTGACTTTAGGTTCCTCTTTTTTTTCTCTCTTTTTTTAACGTTCCACAGAGTCACACGATCTAGCCAGCAACGAACGAGAGAGCCAGCCGGCAGCAGAAGCAGAGCTCGAGCTCTTTGCCAAGGGCTCGACGAAGCTCGTTGGTTTAATTGCCCCGGCGGGCTTGTATCGCTGTGGTAGTAGTGCACTGGTGTAGAGGGACTGAAAGAGCCAGCTAGGTGGGTGTCCAATTACGTGGAGACCAAGTGCGAACGACGAGAGGAAGGTATAACGCCCGATACCCTACACTTTCCCCTCTTTGTCCCGCCTAAGCGCATTTCGATAAATAATTATCGATTAAATGTCTCGTTTCCCTCTATTATCCCTCACTTTCGTTAGCACTTGACTTCGCTCTGCTCTATCTGCTGCCAAATTTACCATACTAGCGAGACGATTAATTTATGTTTAACGTACAGTGAATTTGTAATATTTTCTTCCGAATTTTTTTTACCACGGATATTTCAAGTTCCGGAGGTATAAATGCAAGTTTTATGAAAACTGATTGTTTTATCAATAAAGAGAATTTTCCCTCTGGCTCTTATGTTTAACTATCTCGGCCGGATTAATACATTGCAAGTGCTGGAACCAGGTTGCATGCATAACAGCCTAGAACATAATTCATATACACACACTCACGTATTTTCTACACAAAATAAACCGAGCAGTGTACTTTTCCAAGCTCAACTACCGGTAAATACATACTACATTGTATCTATAAAGCGCAGTAGCAGTAGTAGATATACGTAACCGCATAGCGCCCAGCATTATGGAACCTGCTAAGAGCATCATTCACGGTGCGAATGAGCGTTTCATTGGTCCAGATTAAATTGTGAATAGAGAGACGATGGTGGTCGAGCCACTGCGACCGCACCCCGCGCGCTCTCGTCTCTTTGGCATACCGTCGACACAACGCGAGCACTGAGGTTTCATTTCCGTGGCCCGCGACCCGACTTTAGTGGCAACTGCGGCGGTGGTGGTGGTGGCACTAGCATGACGTACGCCAGTAGCACATCATCAGCTCTCTCACCATCGCGTCATTGCATCGCCCAAACACACATGGCCAAATGGCGAGGATTAGCTTTAAGTTAAACTGGCTGTCGTCACCACTCTATACATCCTTCAATGATACCTGATGGTGTGATACATACACCAACTTAGAATTATTCAGTGTGCGTCTATAAAGATGGATTCACACTGAAATACCATTTTTGAAGAGGTCCAGATCTGGGCGAAACGTTGAATCAATAATCTCTTTTATTGAAACCGTCGTTCGCTGAAGCATTTTCGCATCGTCCTTTTCTTCATATACTAAATTTCGTTATAAATAAAATCTGCATTGTTCATATGAAAATTGATAGAAATATAATTTCGAAACAAGGTGTGGACCCTGTTTGTGGCTTTAGTGATAGCCCTAATCCTCCAAATTTAATTAACATCACGGCGATGAATGTAAAGTTATGAAGGCAACGATGAGATGCCGAAGGAGGGGCGTGTGTTTCATGAGGCCTTTCGGAAACATATCATCTGGTGTGAATGCAAGCTCCAAGGATATATATACAGGTGTTATAAGTGCAGAGGCCAGAAGAGGACTCTAGACCTGTGAGCGGGTGTGAATACTTGGGTCACTGATTACTACCTATCCCCAAGCTGGATAGGTCTTTTGTGGTCTTTGAAAATCCACGTTCTATTCATCAGTTTAGTATACTCAGTCACAACGAGTCCATCCAGCGCGAATCTTCCTTCATTCGGAAGCGTATAACGACACGGCATGAATCATGGAAGTAGCTCTCTCGGTTGTGCTCGTAAAGCGACGCGTCATCCGCAATATGAAGAGATATGAAGAGATGTGGCGAATAATGTACCAACCTGAAACAGAAAGGATGAAGAACATAAGCGATTGGATCAACATCAACATATATCAAATTTAAGTGGCTAAGGAATAAGTAATATTGGCGAACTTAGAGAACACATCTCTATGAGGACAATGAATGCTATCAATATTCATACACATTAATCCATATTGGCGGGATTTGTATTATTATTTCAATTCACAGTTATACAAATACATTAAGTGGTAAGTATTGGAAATAAACCGATTGGCATTCACATATAGGACGAAGTTGAAAGTCGACACTCTTTTTACAGTAGCAAAAAAAAAATGCAGAAAGACCTTAACTCTCTTTTAAGAACACCTTTGGTAAGAAAAGTGCTGCCGAAAATGTTTTGCACATTTTCCTAAAACTTGGGAAATGCAAGAAAGCGTGGAAACAACGTAAGACTTTTGCTTTGATTTACATTCCTCCTCGTACATCACAGAGAGTAGGACGATGGAATCTCTAAACCTTCGGTAGCCTCTTCGGAAAAGACGGAAAGCCGTATGCAGAAAGTAAGACAAGAACACAGACACCACCGAACGGTGGAAGAGGGCGCGCGAGAGGATTGGGTTATAGGTAGATGGGTATATAGGGACACGAACTTGGCGTTAACTTTCCAGCAAACTTCCCGGTTACGAGACTCACTAGTATACTGCTGCCGGAGATGCCGGTTTTCTCTATGTGTTATAGTCGAGAAACAGGAGTGAGCGAGGGTTACCGGTACATATACTAGCCTCGTGCATCCCTCGGCTCTGTAGCACTAACACGCTCTGCCCAAAGTCTCGCTCGCTTCTCGATTCGCTCCGCACCCAATTCGAGAGACTCGTGTCTACTACCGTTAACAACCTTCGCAGGTGCTTCTGTGTATGTATATACATATATCCTTTTGCCACGGGCTGATGTGTTCCACTGGCAGAGATGGTGTGCACAATAGTTCACGATCGTACTGCATCTGGTAAGATCTACTTCCCGTTGTATTGGTTGGGTACATGATACGGCGATGGTTCACTATATTGTGGAGCTCTTACGTCTGCTTCAAGAGTTGTAACCCGATCCGGAGTTCAATAAACCAGGCAAATCTTCATCTTCTCAATTGGTATTTCGAAGGGGAACTTTTCGGATGCTCTGGAAATGGTTTCAGATAGGATATTAGTATATTTTTAATTACCGACTGTGCTCCACCACGGATGCAAAAATAAACTAGGAGATGCGTTTGGTGTCGATTTGCAGATCTCACCTCAAAAGTTTGCGATTGTCGTTTCAAAAAACGGCGTAAGATTTCTCGATAGATCTTGACAGGGCGCTTCTATGAGTTTGAGTATCGGTTTTAGGCCATTTTTTTTCTCGTTCCTCAACATATTGCAAGCTTAATTCGAACTTTCGCCGAGTTCCAAATCCTTATATATATATCCATTTTACAACTATTCCAATACGTTCGCTGGTGATTTTCACCTGGAATGTCTTACACACTTTTTTTTTGCAGAAATCTCAAGTAGGATTTCAAGTGACAAATCCAAAAGCACAGGGAAGTTGCCTACGTTCGAGACGCTAACTTTCTTCGAAAATGGATGAAAGGAAGCTGGAAAAAAGACAGAAAAATAGCTGAAGAAGAAATCCGCGCGTATAGTAGTAAGACGCTGAGACATCGCTCTCCCTGCTTGCACGTATTGATTACGCTTCGAGGAAGTTTGCGGGTTGGAGATACGCGAGGGAATGATAAAAAGAGACGGATAAAGGGGCGTGAGACAGACTTTTTGGTTTTTCTTTTTCTCTCTGTTTTTTTTTTGCGCTCGTTCGTCGTTCTCTAATATCTTTTTCACTGGATTCCTCCCGTGTGTCCCGGAGCGTCTAGATCTTCGAAGATACTTTACCCGCAACTTCTCCGGCTTCAACCCAACCTTCTCTCTCTCTTTGCCTAAAGTTTGTTCGAACGTGACTTCGATTTAATCAAGATACTTTTCGCGGAGGATACATTTTGCTTTCAAAGCGGGATGTTCTATTAAAAAAAAAAAAAACTATTATATAAAAAGCCTTCGTTATGAATACTTGCGGAAATATATATGGTATATCTTATAAAGATAATTTATCGATTAAGTGCTTGTTTCGTCTGAAACGAAGCAACATGGTGAATTAGTTACTCATCAAGTGAAGATTTGTACATGGACTTCATTATATATTAGACTTGAGTCAAAACCTTCACCCTTCCGATTGGGGCCGCAATTTTTCATATTTTTGAGATAACTCTGAATAGCACTAATTTGAACAAAAATTTACACATTTTTAATTATCTAGGATTTTAACTTCGGATAACTTCGGATAACTTCGGATAAAAGGTTTTTCAGAATTTTTTCAAATTTTCAAAATGTATCGTTCGATAATTTGTTTTAAAAAATCTCAGATAAACCTAAAACCGATCGAGTTGATCTTAAAATAATCAACAAAAAATTGCGAACATTTGTGAACAACAAATTAATGTAAACTAACATACAATAATTTGGTTACTAATTTCAATAGACCTCCGGAATCTTCCTCCGGATGGTAACCGTTCGTTTCTGAAGATTTCCATCTACAACTTTTTCCTTCGTGTATATACGCAACGTTGTTGCCACGTCGGAGATGAGCTAATAGGATTCACTCCGTCACGTGATGTATATATATATATATACAAGCTTGTGTTGTTGGTTTTCACCGCAAATATCACGCAGTCGGTACATAAATGCATAAATATATTTTTACGCCAAGTTGGACAGTCGACGAGCGAACGAACGATGCGAAGTATGAAGCGAGGGTATATATACTATACCGACAGTACAAGCGTGCAGAGATGAGGGTGAGATGTGCGTCGATGCCGCGAGCGAGTGGTGACAGCGTCGACGCGGCGTGGCGTAACACACCGGTGGCACATGTCCCCTATACTCCCCTGCATCATATACGGACAGTATATATAGGTTTTGGAGGAGTGAACCAGACAGAGCGAGAAAATCGAGGAGAATCGACAGACACAGCTATAGGTTATTACGCGCTTCTGCCTATAACACCGGAGAAGTGAACGGTATATATATGAGCGAGGCGAAAACTCTTCCTCGTCGTGTATCACCCACGTGTGCGCTGATGGGCACACGGGCACACGAGAGTGTTGAGAGGCAACGGTGCCGAATAACGAGGCGAGTTGTGACGCTCCCGAGTGTCGACAGTTCACCCTCGCTACCTCGTCATACACTTCCGCATTGTACACCACATATTGAAGGCACGATATATATGTATATATATATATATAGAATATATTGGACGAAAAATCCCAACCATATGGATGTGTCCCTCCTTTGCTCGGAAAAGTAGACATACATCTCTATCGTTCAGATCTGTTTTGTCGCCATAATTTCTGCGTCTTCGTCTGGTAACGATGCTAGCACGCAGTGTGCTGCTGAGTCGAACCGAAGACATTTATCCTTCTTCATATTTTATTTATACTCTGCTCCAATTATTTTCTTTTTCATCGTGTTTTTCAGACATACATGAATCAATTGATTTGTGTGAGCACTGCTTTCACTGCAGTAGAAATTTTATATAAAATTGTGTCGTTAATTGGTAAATCATTATTATACAAGCTGAGAAGAGAATTGAATTTTCTATAAATGGTTGCAATTATAAATACGTTCTGAAATTGTTCTAAACTTGTTGTTTGCATTTTTAGTATTTCATCTAGGATATCCAACCACATTGGTTTAAAAATGTATAAATATTTAGATGAAAAAAAATGAAGAACTCCGTTTGTTATTTAGAAACTCATTTGCCATATTTGCATTAAACTAATACTGTGTAATAATACTGTGAAATTAACACAATATTTCGATGGACGTCTAGAGATACAATCTTTCTGTTAAAACTGCACAACTTTCAATTCACTTTTTTCCCTATTGTATATATTACTCCTAATTCTTATCCGTCATCACTTCAGAACGGATAAATGATATCTCTTATTTTTCTGTATCATGCACTTTACCGAATTCAGCGATATCTTCAACGATGTTGAAGTAAATTCGCCTCCTTGCCTCACTCCTACATCTCGGAGCCCGTGAGACACGCGGTAATTCGAGATTCACTCGACTCGAAGATTCGATTTACGCGTCTACGATACCGGGGGGTTAGTGCGCACCGAGGCATCCTCGATAATACAGTACGTTCTACAGTATATTAGATCGACGAAATGAAAGCTCTTCGTCTTTCTCCTTTTTCTTCTCCACCCCCCCCCCCCCCCCTTCACTTCCTCTACCACCGGGGCTTGCGGAAATTCGATTAAAGCGATATTATTAACCCCATCCTCGTTTTGTCTCGTTTAAGAGGGAAAGAAGCACAGAGTCGCTTCGGATTATAATCCAGCGCAGCTAGACTAAAGCGCAGTGTGTGTATATATATATACATATATATATATATATATATAGAACCAAGGCTGATTATAGCCGGTCATCATTTAATAACGTGTTCCAGATTATAAAGCGAGCTCCCGTGGGAAAAAAAGCTTTCCGATATAGGGCACAAACTATACGACATAGTCATTTGCATAAAACGAATCGTACAACGAGGTCCGGCAGAGAGCATACCGCAGTTCGAAAGTAAAGGAAAAAAAGAAAAAGAACATTTTATGTTCCTCGAGTACGGGGAAAAAGAAAGAGACACAAAAAATAAAACGAGCAGAGAAGCAGCGCGCGCGGTCAATGGGATTATAATACCAGAGGACGAAAACCCGGAGAGTCGATTAAAGCTCCGCTAATTTCAGCTCTCGTAGCCCTGGTTTCACTCGTACGCTTACACTTCCGCACCAGTACCACGTCGTGTACGCGGGGGGAAAGAAAAAAAAGAAGCGAGGAGGTATAAAGGCTACCCCGGAGCAGGACGAACACCACTAAAAGCGATTAACCGTACATTCATTACGAAATTATTTTACATTTTTTATATCGAGTAG
The DNA here is from genome assembly GCA_964016905.1 of Perithous albicinctus. NCBI lineage: Eukaryota > Metazoa > Arthropoda > Insecta > Hymenoptera > Ichneumonidae > Perithous > Perithous albicinctus. The sequence goes on from OZ024689.1 coordinate 31,515,441, forward strand.
ATGAAAACTGCTGTGGATGAAACTACGATTATAATTCCTGTAACGAGTGCAATGAACAGGTACTCCGAGATTTTTCTGGTCTAATAATAATTTAAATATGGCACTGATGAGAATTTAAGTGGACACTTTTTTTTTTTTTTTGTAGGCAAGAGCTATGAGTAGCGGGCTTTTGTTTATTTTTTCGCCTCTCACAGGAAGTTCGTAGAAATGGGAAACTATTGTTAACCGCTAAAAAATGAAACTCTCAGAAAGGCTAATTTCTAAAATTATTCAGATGTGCTATAGGAATGACGCTGTATATTTATCTATATTTTTTCCAAAAAAATGTCTCAACAGCTGGACATTCTTCTGAATCAAAATAGTTTAAAAAAAAATGCATTTTTTCTTTTGTCACAGAAATAAAAGTGAAAAAAATGGATTTAAGATGCATCCATAATAGGTTTCACTGTTGGTCATATTTTCACGGATTTTAGGATACAAATTTAAGATATCGGTTCAAAGACAGAAAAATGTAATCTCCCATACTAAGATTAAGTACCAAGACGACCAACATTTTTATTTTCGTCTTTTATGAACTTTTTCAAACAACACTATTTTCTCCCATAATTAACGTCAATGACACACGAACATTTTTATTTCTTATTTCATAAGCAAGCTTATAAATGAAAACGTCTTCCTGATAATGTCATAATACATCCAGAGTACGTCAGCTTATCTTTCACTCCACTTTCGTCACTAAAACTCAGCCATCCGCCCTCCTCCCCTTTCTGTTACTCCAACAGAAAGTCGTTTATGATTATTTTCCTCTGGTATTATAATATACCACCAGCGGAGATGGTAATAAGAGGATTTGCAAAAGAAAAAGAAAAGTGGTTGGGTATGCTTTCGATGTTCAAATGGAACCAGGCTCTCGGCAACATCTCCCTGGTTTTCCTTTCAGATTATTTTCTTCCTTTGTTTTTGGCCCATCGTTTCTTACCATTTTTATTGGAAATAACATTAGTCCTTAGCCATTCGTCTATTACTTGCTTTCACTCGGTGTATCCGAGTGCTATATTTCTATCTTTATTTTATATGACTGGCCCCACTTTTGGAAAACGTCTCCTTTTTTTACTCCGCTCTGTTTGTTTCGATAAAAGGGGCCGGCAATGTTTATTTCAGCATGTATATCGCCTCCATGCGTCCCGATTATATTGACGAAACTATATATGCCAGCACGCGGTATTACGACAAAATACAGACGAGGAAAATGCTTATATTCTACATGGGGTTAATGGAGCGTGTTAGAATAAGGAATAAATCATAAATATAGGGGTGGTTGTAGGATATAACTGAGGGTTATAACCAAGAGTGTGTCGCGCGAATGCCTGTTGTCATCCTTCGATGCTTACAGTCGTTCTCCCCTCTCTCCCTAATAACGTTATACTGATAAACACCCTCGTAGCCACTCTGGATCAAATGGCTCGGTTTTATTAAAGAAAGCTAGACAGCTATAAAAACTATTCGTGAATTGCCTCGCCAATTTCATCAGTGCAAATGTAACTGAAACAACATATCATATATTCAACCCCCGTCCCCTCTCTTAATTCTACATACCTTCTAAAAGTCTCTTTTTACTGCAAGTTGTGATTGCTGTGAATCACAACATCGTGGCAACAAATTTCATGTAAAGCATTTTAGGGTTTGAACAATTCAAAGGAAATTCGACAAAATTTTGTTGAGATATTTTATCAGCGGGTATTTAAAGTTTCTAGCCTAAAAAATGATAACAAACAACGTATTTTTATACGATTTACATTTTTTAACTGTTTGTATATGGGAGATTCCATGAGATATTGATCATATCTCAGATTTGCTTCATCATTTTTTCATGTCGACGTATATATTGAAAATTTTTTTCACAAACCTTCCTCTACCTCCACGTTGAGGTTAGCTTTGTAATAAAAAGCTTCGTCAAAGACACAAAATAATGAGGAAGCAATTTATTGGGTTCTACTTAGCAATTTTGTTTATTACGATACTGAAAATAATTTGAACAAATTCCGGCGTGTATCGTTTCTTTAGAATCATTTTTATTCGTTCTTATATCTACAAAATTAGTTAAATATTGCTTTCTATTTTCATATATCCACATAATTTACATGGGCAATGCTATTTTACATCTATCCGTGGTCCCGTTTTCGCGACACTATATATATATATATATATATATATATACAGTAACCCTCTTTCACCACCCTCTCGAGTCAAGCCTCTCGGCAACTGCTACTATCGTGCATACAACACTGCCGTTACTCGGTATTCCGAATATAAAGTAGCTTCGCATAGCAAAGCGGTGACGGGGGATGCGAAGTAGGGAGATCTCGACTATACCTAAGGCCAGACATATAGCTTCATCCTCTGTGGGCTAACGTATACACACACATAGCGAAGTTGGGGTGCTACAAGCAGAAGCAGAAGCAGAAGCAGCCTCTCTCTTCCATATACCCGAGTGTGACGTGCCCGCGCACGTATAGCCAAGAGGGAGATCCTCCTCTCGGACCGCGCGGAGACGTACGAAAATACGAGGGACAGTCTGTTTGCTCAGCTGCACGAGGCAGAGAGTAGCTACAGAGGAATTGCCAGTCTTTCCATTGCCTATATAGCGCGCGGAATACTGTACAGATAGATACACTGCGCTCTGTATTCTCTGGTATAGCACTGAGGTGAAGTACCTATATAGTATAGGTTAGCGAATCCACCCCGATGGTTTACTTTCCTTCCTTTCCTCTGCTATATACTTCGTTCGCTCCTGCATTTTGTATTTTGCACGTCGAGCTAGCACGAGCAGCCTCCGACCTCTCTACCTCTCACCTTCTTGCCTGGTCCTACATCTCCTCTCTTCCGGCACAACTTGTGGTCTATAGATATAAATCGTATCGGTTGTTCATAATGCAAATTGTCTGTAACATTTTGGCTACACTTTGGGTGGGATAGTGGAACAACGAAAAAATATTTAAGGACATGTTTATGAGTTAAAGAAGTAATTCTTCTGTAGAATTCACATGTCCATGCAAACATTTTCAAATGGCTTCGATGTCGCGTAATTAATTATTGAAATTATATGCGGATGACATAGAAAATATGATAACGTATATTTGTATTAAACTTTAAAGAGGTCTAGTAGAAATGGTAAGATCTCAATAAAAATTACTACTATTTTTGTGCAAAAGCTTTTCAATCAGCCTTTCGCCATAATGTGAATACCATGTCAATTTTTTTTTGGTTTTGGAATAATTACTTTAAAAAATGCATTGTTTTTATTTTTCATCAATGATTTTTAAAACTAATTTAAGCTGCCGATACATGTTTATTGATACAGCAATTACTGTCACGCGATCCAAAGTGGTGCGTAATATCAACGAGAGGGAACGTCCCCGTCCGTGTTGTCGCTGTTTAACCGTACTGTAGCGAATTCCGGTAGTCGCAACGGTTCGCGGTGGAATCCTGTCCGGAGTGAGAGCGTCAGCGTGTGCCAAGTAAGAAGGACGAATCAAAGCGACGGTTCGTGAGAGGTAGAGAGTCCTTGAACGAAGGTAGAAAGGATCAGTTGAGCACTGACGAAGAGTGAATGAGTGGGACAGAAAGGAGAATAGAGAAAAAGGAAGAAACAAGAGGGGAAAAAAAAAAAACGAAATCGTGGCTTACGAGACGATGACGACAACAACGACGAAGAGATCGGTATAGGAGGCTGAAGCAAAAGCAACATGAGTGGCAGCACGTTATGCCGTAGGTGAGAGGCGATCTCGTGGAAGTGTATAGTAAAATACGGTGAAGTAAGAGGGGTAAGTCTTGGCATCCTCCCACAAGGAAGAGCGAGAGAGGCCGATATGCGAGACGGAGAAAGAGGAATGAGAAGGCGAAAGAGGAAAACCGGTTTCATTGAACCACCATTAAAAGAAAAAATCTTAAAACGCCGTTGTCGTCGTCGTCGTCGTCGTCCTCGTCGTCGACGTTCAAACCGCTGACTCTCGTGTTCCTCTCACGGCCTATGCTATATGCCTCCTCAGGAAAAAAATAATCAACGGACGATCGAGTCTCGCGAAAGTTACGTAACTCGTTAGAAAGCGACTCTGGCTCGCGGGTACGCTATATATAGTGCAGCGCGGTTGAATGTAGAGGGACGGCAATCGTCGTACGTAGAAATGGTCGAATATGACGAATAAGGATTGTCGAGATTGAAGAATTTCTGTAGCATATATATGACACTCTAATGTTTAAGTTAAGTGTACATATTTATGTTTTTATTTGATATTTAATTCTCTTCTTATTTTCCATTGTATTATTCTTTATTATTACTTGTTTTAACTCACTCGTTTGCTGAGTTTATCGGATGACTCATGTAACTCGTTATCATTTAAACATTCGCCCGTGCCAGTGTTATCGAGATTCTTTTCCTGTCTCGTCTCCATCCGGTTTTTTTTATTTCTTTTATTCTCTCGTTGAGTCGAGAGCGAGGAGAAACCGGCCCCTTAATCGACTGTGAACCGACCAATGAATATGGCCACGTGGTCGAGACTTTGGAGAATGGAGAAGACGAAATACAGAGCATAATAGCATATATTATGCGACAAGTGCGTAAAATCGTTCGCACGTGTCGCATAAGATATTTTTTTGACGTGGTATGCGTGAAATTCATTTTACCCAACAAAAATATGCGTAAAACGCGCGTGCGTACGATTTCACGCACTCGTAGCGATCGAATAGCACTCGTGCGTAAAATCGTATTTTACGCACTTGTCGCGAAATATACTATCTTCGTCGATGCGTAAAGTGCAGTTTTACGCCTTGCTGTAACTCTATAGTTATTTGGTAGAAGGTATACAGTACAGTGTTGCGCGCCGTTACTGCATGCTTTTGGGGAAACTGTCTGATTTACAACACAATTGTTCAGTAACGATTGTGAGCTATTCAGTTTCAATAAATAATTCCTAGTTTGTTATAGTTTAGTGGTATCGTGGTACCGGTTCCCGTTGGCTCTTTACATATACATAGCCGAGCCATTAGTTTCGAACGACGAATCTACGGCGCTTGCTACGCCATTTTTTTTTTTCCGATACAAAGCGAGAGTATAAAACAACAGGAGGGTGGAAGAATAAAGTTGCGAGGAGGAGGGACGCAACAACGGGGAATAAGGGAACGTGAGTCTATAGAATTGCTACTGGCATTTCGAGGTAAGAAAAATTGTGTAGATAAACTTGTGTTGTGGCTCTGATATCAGGCCACTCACTATATCCAGCGGTACTAAAATAAAACTACAAATATGCCATATTGTGTAGTAGTCCGCATATTCGGATGGTGGTTTATCGTTATGGTCAATTTATCGGTGCAGAGGTTCAGAGAGTGAGTAAAATGTATACAAATTGACATGCTTTAGTAGACTCGTGTGTTACCACAGTATGTATATTAAAGTAGATGTGCCACGGTAACACATATCGAACTCCATGTTGAAGTTTGCATGTGGGTGACGTCAATGTCAAATATGACACAAATATAGGCTCATATTATTGCCAGTGACCTTCTTCCACAGTCATTTTATGGACATACTAATTTAAATCTGTAGTTATGACATTCTTACAGCTTTCAGCGATGTGAGACATAATTTGTCACTGACAGATTCAGCTGATTGTCCATACCCTGAACACATAGTTATGTCTGATTTCAAGTCAAGAACGTGCACACTCTTAAAATTAATTCTTAATAATCATTGTTAGCCATGCTATAATCGTTTTACGATATTCAACGTACTATATAATAGAAGCTTGCGACACTTGGTAGGAACCTAATATGTTATAATACAGATGAATGTACAGAACAGTGTACAACCAGTACTCCTCACAGCCAGAAAGTGACTCTTCTTTATGGGCTACTTCGTAGTTCACCCAACGACTACTATTAAGTGGACAATCGGGTAATAGTAGAATAAGAGTAGGACGTAGGTATTTACATTTCAGTCTCTCGTGCGTCCCATTGTCACTGGTACTTAATATACGCACGTTCCTACCATGCCTCTCAACCCTTCCACTCTTCCTGTCTTTACTCTACCATTCGGGATATCCCGTGATGCTTTTGTAGAAGACTTCTCGAGAACCCTTTCTGAATTTAGTCACTTGACGAGGTGGTACAGGACTGGGGACGGGGGGGGGGGGGGGAGAGGAGACCCACGAGAACGTTGCTGAAGAGGTCGGTGAGAAAGGGGTACCCCGTTGAAGAATAGACAAGGGTGCGAGTGAGAAACATAAAGACTGCCGTGAGAGACAAAGAGAGGTACGCAGCGCGGAGAACTGACAGGCACACCGAGGAGTCGAGGACCGCCGGACCGCGCGCACGTCCGTCCGTTAATTAAGTTAACGACCCCTAAAGTACTCGCGGAACGAGACACTGGAAGAATAGAGATGGAATGAGAGAATGAAAGAGACGTATACCTTGCTATATATCCTCTCTAGCTCTTACTGTCCACTTGCATACGTGCCCGTGGACGTTCATCATCCTACTGCAAATACTATATTCTATCTCTGTATGTGTTATCATCTGTGTTTACGACCAATTCGATAGGAAACGTGTGCATCTGTGTACGTGCGAGAACACGCAAATACGCGAGTGAACACCGACTGTATCATTGTCCAAGTTAGTTCCTGGAGAAATTCTTAGTCTAGTGTTAGACTGACTTTACGACGAACTTGATATGCGGTTTACGTATGAGTAATGTATATATAGCGTGGAGTGCTCGGACGAATCACGTACTCACGCACTTTCAATGTATATTGCGTATATGGCGACTACATACACCCGCGAGTATATGTCGTCCCACGGGCTCGCGTTACTGATGCTACAACTGTGGAGCATATTGCTGGTTATAGTACTAATACACTGTTATAAACTCTACGAGTGCTTTTGACGCGACAGATCGCAGAGGCGCATTGCGAACACAGCCACAGCTAAACTCAACTCGCCAATTCTATTTATAGGACGTGATTAGATATGATGTAGACGAAAGTGATGCGATCCAAACCGGTGACGACATCAATTCCTTCCTCCGCACAGGTTCTTGCTGCATTCTCGTCGACTCTCTGATTCTTCTTTTTCCTTTCTTCTTCGGAATGCTGAAGCATTTGCTTGATAACTTATATGCCTAAATTCGTAAGCTTGCTTCTTGATAATAATCCGGTTGCTTTCAGATTTCGACCGAGATACAGATTGGTCTCGTGTGTGTAACTGATTAAAATATATATGGCTATCAAAGGAGAGGATTAAGAGTTTAGCGATAAATGCATAAAGCGGATGCACCAAGACTGTAGAAGGCAGATCAAAAAGGTCACCAAGTGACCTAGAAGTAACTTCAGTTTATAGCTGCAAGGAAGAAGATTACAAAACAGGAGTGTCTTATCCGAACTTTACAACTGCCGTAAGCATATATATTGCCGGGAATAGTAGAGTTAGAAAGCGATAGAACGGCTTAATTGTCCAAAGTTTGTTTGAGGTCCTCGGAACTGGTAGTGTAATACGAGGTGTACTTGTGAAGAACAGAGGGCAGACGCGCCACCACCAGCAGGGACAGGCAATTTGTATTCTCAACTGTTGAGAAAGACGAGAATGAGAAAAAGAAAAGGACGCCGGGGTAAGGGAGGACTAGGGTCACCAGAGGGTAGTTGGCCGGAAAACCAGAAACATTTCATTATTCAAGAGGGCTATTCGCTTTGCGATTGGACGTAGTCATATCTCGATGTGGAAGAACGTGATCTTGGATTTATCCCGTTACGACTTTTTATACGAATTTTTGGAAATATTTTTCTATGGTCAGACTGCTGCGTCTTCATTCACGCTTTATTGCGCAACGCATGACTAATGAATATCAAGTAAAAGATTTACCAATAAATCCACGAAAATGATTTTAAATGCCATAGTCATTGAGTAATGACTATTTAAAATATCAGTCATGACTCATTCGTAGGAAAAAATGGTTATCATATAAAGCCAGATATAATAGAATTTGGATTCCCTTCAGCATATCACAAAAGGTAGATTATCTAGCCACGAATTTAGGTGGGAATCCGACCAGTGCATATAGTGAATCGATCTCAAATGATTTCCAACTTGGAAAAACATCTTGGATGCATTGTGAAACCTCCAATGAAAACAAACGACCCTCTAATGAGATCACATAATGACTTCAACATAATGACTTCACTCAAAACAGTTATTACAGGCCAACTCGAAGAATTGCAATTCACACGAGGACAACGGACACTTCTTGATCATATACGAGTTAACGAGTGTTAAATACGTTCGAACACTGTTACCGTGCTACTGTTGAAATTATCGTGGTAGGGGCATTCGAAGAATCGAGTGACTGTCGCGAGGTTAGTGCTCCTATGCAAACACTTCTGTCGGTGCCGGCAAGTGCACGGGAACGTTGCTTCGTAGCAATATTTGAAGTAGTGGTAGTAGCAACATTAGTAGTAGTGGTATTTGTAGTAGTAGTAGTATCAGTGGCACGCGGCCACGCGGGAATTAGCGGAGGATAGTCGTAACCGCGACCCATCGGGTGAATACATAGGATGCCGTTGCATGCCGTTGCTCACCTCGACATACCAGCGACCACGTACGAAGGAATGCGTACCTACGTTGTCTCACTGCACTGTTCACAGCAAACTCATGCACGGATACTCACACATACGCACAAACACAGACGCAGCTATACTCATCGACGCATAGTTGAAAGCTTCCTGGCCAAGGTTACACTGCCCTCGGTTCATGCGATGAAAATGAGTCGATACTCTGTATTCGATTCACAATTAGGACACTGTCTTTATTGCTATAGAGTGCTAGGACTGTACGATCAAGCAGGTTTCTGAATAGTTGCAATCTAATAAATCGTTATGGGTTTGCTATAAATGGAAAATCATACGATAGATAGTAAATCTCTGCCAGAATGTATCAAGAACGTGAACATCAAAAATGTAGCTGATATGCACAGACTGGATTCCATTATACGATGGGATGAATATTATTAAATTCTTTTAATTTGAATCCAATTTTCGCCCGTACGATTGCGGGAATGGATTACTGGAATTTATGATATTAATTTCATACTTCACGAAGCAGAGTATTAATGTAATGACTTCTGATCGATCATCGCTATCGGAATGTTATGCAGCTCGTGATGAGATAAACTGAGTTACCGTACGCGATAACGCGAATTACAGATAATAGTCATTCATTGGCATTGGCAACTCGATGAATTACGGAAAACACAGTGGATCACACTGTTCAAACCAAGAGCAATAGTTGCAATCTGACTGAGCGCGAAGTTGTTAATTATTATTCGTGAAACTAGTCGACCGGTTATTATGTTGCTCTTATTACCGAAGCATCCCCCTGCAGCTATTTTCTGAAGCTCTCGGGACGACAATATAGATACCTGTTTTATCGATTGCGGTAAAACTTTGCTTCGTTACTATTTCGTATCATAAATGATTGAGAAATTATGTGTAAAGTGTTTTCGCACGTAGAGAATACGCGGTACACTTTTAGTTGGACGTAAAATAAATTTAGTCGTTCTCGTTAGGACGATTCATTGAAAACGTGGTGTGATCAAATGAAAACAAAAAAAACTGCAAACCGGAAATAGTCGAAAACCGCGTGAAACGAAAAGACACAAAAGCCAGTTCTTTACAAAGCCAAATCACACGGTTTTACCAGAACATACATATATGTATATATATATATATATATATATATATACGCAGACATTTATGCTGACATCAATACAAATTCATATATGCGTGCAACGTAGATACGCGTTGACAAAAGTTAGCCCGAGTCAATTCTCATTCGTCGGTATCAAATTCCTGATTGGGCCACGTTGCAAACGTACGAAAAGGTACCGAGAGAATGAAAAAAAAAAATCCACGAAAAAGAGATTCGACTCTATGACAAATATATCGATAAATTCATGTGGCGCGGAAGACTGATTGTTTTTCATTCGACGATTCGTCCGTCCGGTGCTTGCTCCCCGAGCTCATACGTACTGTATACACATCAATCCGTGTACACTGTACTGTATTCATGAATCGGGCGGTATATACACCGATTGTGCGAGGCGGGAACGAACATTCGTCGTTCACCATGCATAGGAAAACCCCTGGAATCGAACACGTCCATATCGTTTGTCTGTACGTGTTACATGAATCCACGTCGAATATCGACTGGTAGAGGTCCAGACGGTTATAGTACACCTGTTAACTATAGAAATACAAGTATATATATACATAGTTGTATTCCTTTGGTATACCGTGTCAGGGTCTCGTTGTACACGTGCGCGCCGAGGCAAAATCGTGCATACATATTACATGAAACGATTGAACGTACTTTGCCGCGCGAGAGGTGCAGTCAGGATAACCCGATTCGCGAGCGAACACCCGAATCGTGCGCGAGTATGACCCGTAACGCCGCAGGTTCGAGGGCCAAACGGTCCGTTGGGATATAACGCGCGCATTCAGCGAAAGCACCGAGAGAAAGAGATCTCTATATTCGTCGTATTCGATGGATTTTTGGATGAAACTCTATGGGAAACGTTTTTTGTTCTGTTTTTCGCATTTTTACAGTTCTCAGTTACATTTAGAATAACTTTTTCTGATACAGTTGTCATACACACCGAGACCGAGCAGACGAACCGAAAATGGCACTATGACTATGGTAAAACAGAACATCTCCCAATATTACTGAAACTTGATATGTGATCAACTCTACTGAAGGATATCAAAAAATGCCACACCTGACGCGATATGAAACTTGATATATCGAATGCGTCAATAGTGTCGAACAGTGTGTTTATAACGATATTGTGAATTTCAGCACTAGATCTAGGGATTATTGATTTATCAAGTGCAATGCAAGATTTTTGGAGGAATTTCAAGATTTCGTCGAGGAAAGCAGTTATACCAATCGAAAGATTGACTTTCGAAGTCTTGACGTAAGCTATCGCTTCTCTTGACATCAACGAAATTTAATATTGTGATTGATTACAAAACAGTGTCGAGGAAAAGAACACCTGCCACGGATTACAGAATTTGAGAACGAGGCCTTCTTCATCAGTCGCCATCAGCAATGTCAGTGATTTTGCGATAGGGAATCAAAAGGCATTAAATCTTATTCATTAATTGTGATTAATATCGTGATTCATTTTTTGGTTGTTTTCATAACTATGTCTAGGAAACTAAATTTTGTTATCTGAAAACGTAATTGATTTCCAACACATTCGAAAATATTGGTTCGCTTTGACAATTTCGCTACCACTGCTGCCACTTTACTCTTTTTATCACTAAATTGATCTGAACTTTTTTTTTTTACTGCCTTGTTTACAGTCGCATCTGGGGAATATTTGAAAATTCCCTAAAGCCCTTCATTTTAAACAACGTTAATTTGAGAACATCTAATGACTTTCAAGAGATTTCCAATGTTCTAATATTTTTTTTTAAACTATAAATATATTTACTACTGTGATAGGCGTATCTATAGATACTGCAACAGTCTCTACAGGCCGACATCAATCCCGCCGTTTTATCCCGCCGTCAACGACGACAATGTCTACGCCGGCAACGATGAAGACGACAACGAGAGACCTTCCCGTAATACAGTGTACTCCAGCCTCAACGAGGCTTTAGATTGCAACAGCTGTGGACAATGTCGTTATCATCGACGTCGACGCCTATGTCCCATCTGATCACGTCATAAAGGCACAACGCACCTTACATGAATACAATCTCTTGGCACATCGAGGCATATTTTATATGCAATCTATTTATATGTATGTAATCTTCATCACTATCAAATGACAACTATTAATTTTAAGTCCGCGCGACTATTTTTATAGATATGGATTAATTCTATTATTGCTATCCGCGCAAAAATGAAAATATTAAAAACCGTATGGAAAGCAAAAAGTCTTAAGTATGACTGAATTATTAATTTTCATAACGTCACAACAAAAATCAACCATTAATTTGCAATAGTCCCAGTCGGTTGACTTTCCGGTTGATCAACCATATAAATTTTTTTTTTCTCTACTCGGGATATTACGATTATCAGCAATATTCCCACCGTTAAGAAATCATTAAAGATGCTGCGGAAATTCTTTAGCAAATATCTCGAAAGCCTAATCGTCGTTGCTGCTCGTTGCTTTTGACATTAATAAAAAGAAATAAGATAATAACCGGGACCTAATTTTTATGCTCGATCCGTCGACACAGGCCAAGAACTTGTAGTGTACAGGAGAGAAGCTGTAAAAAAAAAAAAACGAAAAATAACGAGAAAGAGAAAGAGTCATATTTGAGCGTTGAGTGGGAAGTGGAAAAGATGAGGGGCATAAGAAACGATGGAACAACATAACGGATAGAGTGAGATGCGAGCGAGAGAGAAAGAGGAGGAAAAAAAAGTATATGGCAGTCGGTTACGAGTTTCACGTGTGCGCAATGTTTGTTCCCTCTTAAATCTCTCACTCGCTCCGTCCCTTTTTGCCAAAGCAAGGGGCAACGGGAACAGGGTTGTGAGAGCTTGGCGCTCAGAGCTCATTCCACTTTTACGATCGGCTGTTATAGTACACGCAGCGCCGCAGCACTGTTTCATGGATCCCAAACGCTCCTTGGTGAACGAAGGCATATCACACAAACACGTAACGATATACACACCATATACGCACATTTTCATCCATAGTTATACACATATACATACATTTTCACATGTTTCATGTTCGTATACTCTTGTTCGAATGCATTTGCTCGTACATATACGAATTCTGGACGATTGAGGCGATACATGTATGCGCAGTAGTTGTAGCGATCCCGGTACGAATCCACTTTACAGATCCGGTCATTTGTGTGTTAACGCGTGTCCGCTATACATTGGTACTGCTACTACTGTTGGTATACCGAAGCTCCAATGCAGCTCCAACTCCTGATGTACGTCTATCCTATCCTATCCCGCTCGTCGTGCATTCAGCACTTATGCGAACGCGTTCGCTACACTATCCCTCTACTCGTGTCCTTCTACCATAATCCCCGATGTCGGCAAATAGTATATACGTACTGTAGGACGTACATACGTGTACTTCAAGTACTTTAACGTACGATATACGTACACATTCGTACGTTAGACCATCCAGCTTTACATGGATGTCAAGGACTTGGCCGATTTGCCGTATACGACAGTCTGAGATGTCAACGAGAATAATTCTACGGTAACGGATTACTCTACGGTATGCATAATTTATTGGAGCGGTGATATGAGTGCTGGAAGAGTAGATACTGCTGAAATTTTGTTGAAATTTATTGGCTGTTAAAGGGTGTACGAATTATTCGCGATATTGCCAAAATATTGGATGTTAAGATAGTGAATATTTTTATGTTCTCCAGATCCGACAATGTCGATAGCTTTTTGTCTGTAATATAATATTATTTATAAATCAACGAATTGAAAATATGTTAAACTTCAAGGCTCCTGTTTTCCATACTATGTTAATTGTTATGAGATCTTGTGTCAATGTGAACTTGATACATTTTTTGACAGTAATTTTATGATTAATACAAGTATCAATTGTGAACAATCGAAAATTTTTCCATATGATTTCAAAAGTCACATCGAATATTCTTCTCGCTGAAAATATACAAATAATTTAAGCACAAATCCGGCAAATCTGGCGTAAATCGTTATTATTCAGATAAACCGGGCAATCGTGCAAAAAAAAAAAAACACAAAGAACGACTTATCGCTCATGATATCCTGAACGTGCAATCTCAACAAAGCTTCTGCGTCGACGTCATTATCGCCATCAACTTTTGCCAGAATACCGACGTTGAAATTTCGCAAGATAAAAGCAGGTGGAAAAAAAGAAGAAGAAGAAGAAGAAGGAGAAGAAGAAGTGCAAAAATAAAGATGAAGAAAGGGAGCGAACGAGGGGTTGTTGTCGTTTTCGTCCGCAAGCAACCGAGCGAACTCGTCCCAGAGCTTCCCCGAGAGTGAACTTCATGATTTTCTTCTGGATGCACATCCTGTGTGCGACGGCAGGAACGCTACGCTCGAGAAAAGCTCAGAGTCTTCGTTGTAGACCCCCACGTATACTAACGTCGTCCCAGTCTCTTCTCAACAAACCAAGACCCCCTCCCCTTCCCCTCCTTACTCTCCGCCACCCGTTTATTCTTTCTCTTTTCCTCGTTCTCATCCGCCTCATGCTCTCGAGACGAGCGCTGTGTTGGCCAACGGGTCTTTGTCGTCGTAGTCGTCGTCGTCGTCGTCGTCCTCGTCGTCGTATTCTTCTTCTTCTTCTACTTCTTCTTCTTCGTCTTCTTCTTCTTCTTCTTCTTCTTAGTCCACTACGGAGCTCGAAGCGATGCAGCAGCAACAGTCGCGTCTTCGTCGTTGACGTTGTCGTAGTCGTCGTCGTCAGTGCACCTCCTTCACCTCGTTTCCTACTACGTACTCCAACGCCCCCCGGCGGCTCTATTGTTGCATTATCTTCGAGCACTGACCACGTCGAGATTAAAGTTTTAAAGTTACACCGAGTGGAGGCCAACGTCGTCGAAAGGAGGTTCCAACGAAGACGGGTGGAGTGAGCCCGGGCTTCCACTCTATACATGTATTACCGTTCTCTTGTACAGAAAGTCTAGGACACTGTATGCTTGCTAAAGCTCGCTCCAGAGAATCGGTGCAACTCGGGAATGAGCGCAAGCACTGTACAGGCTGCACCAAAATTTCCAAATCTTGGTCTTATGAAAAAAAAAAATATATATATGCAAAGTTTAGAAGTTTTTTTTGCGATTTCATGTTAAATTGTCAATTTTTTAGACTAGAACTCGGTTTAAGGATGCACGTGGCTAACGAAAAATGTAATTTTATTGAAAGTGAAGTAATTTGTGACGAGAAAAAAAAAATTAAAGGAAGTCAACGTAATTTTTCGTAATTTGTTGCGGTAACAAAATCGATGAAATATCTTTTTTTATTTACATAATGGGTTCAATGATTTTTCCGAATATATATGACTTTTATTTTTTGAGAAATCATATTTGTAAAGTAGAATCTTTATACGAAAATAAATCTACCACTCGCAAATTTTCTACCATATCTAACAATTTGGTTTTTTAATCTGTGAGAAAATTTGAAAAAAATAAGACCCGTGATTTCCTATTTAAAAAATATAACTTTCAAGCAAATTTGTTAAATAATATATATAAAATAATATAAAATATAATAAACAAATGCTTAAAATAAATCTTGCCGTATGAAGTATTGACAAAAAAAACTTTGTAACAATTAAAAAAATTTTAAATGAACACATTTCGAGAAATAAAAGAGAAAGAAACGTCCGTTATGTACGAAGGAGTAAACTTACGCTCTGTACACTTCTCAAGTTGCGACGATATTCTCGAGTATTCGATATACTATATATTTACCCGTGTCGGTGCTGTCGAGAGTTCGTTTTGCTTTACTGAAAAGCGCAGAGCGGAGAGTGCGGACTTTTGTCGAGGATATAGAGTCACGAAACCTTGGTCTCCAGCTTTACTTCATGAAACTTCCATCACCACGGAAAATTCTGCCTTCTTATTCTTCAACCTTTCTATATGTACCTCATTTTCTCTGCTCCCGCGCACTTTCATTCTCTTCCAGAATCTGCCCTTCGTGCTGTGTGACCGCTCTGATGCAACCCACTCTCTCTATAGTCCCTTATTCTCTCGGGTCCTTTGCCACGAACGACTGCGTCGACCCAACTCAACCGCGAGACAGTGGATGAAATTGCGGTCTGGTTAGATCGAAATTTTTCGAAAGCTCCACAAGCATCTCTCTTATAGATTCCAACAGTTATTTCAATAGTCTTTCGATTTCTTATTTGTATGCATATATTATTTAAAAAAAAAACAAAACAGAAAACCGTATTTACCGATAAGCTTGTGAAACAATTTTCGATATTGTTTCATATTTCTTATCATCATTTTATTTTATTTAATCAGACAAATACTGACTGCACAAATAATTTTCATTGCAATTTCCATTGTATTCTATTTAGTGCACTAATTTTATTAATTACGTTTCGTTAATTAAAATCCATCTCGAAAATATCATACAGATAAAACTGCCAAAGAGCTTTTGATTTCGAGATCTGCACATCGTGAACATCCGCCGTAAAGTGATATTCACACTTTGATAAGAATTTAATCAGGAACGTATAGAGAGCCCGATAGAATATCAGATAAAGTAGTTGTGCCGCGTGCAATTCGCCGCATTTCCGAGGATCACACTTCCTCGACGGAAAGTCACGGTGGATGGTTCTACCCTGCTTTGGTCTAACCTGTGCGGAACTGTACCTACTACCATAACTGGGAGCTGATGCGATTATCTCTTGCTCGCACGGTTCGCAATAGCACACACAATTTATCTTGACCGTCGAGAGCCAGGCGCTTAAACTACTCTGATCCTTTCCCCCTTAAACTACTCCCTCCACCCCGCATGAAAAGGATATCACATCTCCACTTGGAGACTTCCCTTTCGAGTCACATATTCGAACGATTAGATTATCGAAATCGGAGTCTATGTCCACCCGGAAGAGAATATTACTGCAGCAACGGTTCAACGGCGAATTAACGAAACAGGATAAGAAATAGATCGAGTTAATATATGGAGCATTCCACGTTAAATGTACAGCCTCATTCCCTTTCAAATTTTGATACTTTGGTGCAAAAGGGTCTAGAGTTTTTTTTCAAATTTTTTTCACCATAATTTGAATTTTTTCAAGACTCTCGAAAAGCCGATTCTGAAAACATCATTTTTAAACATTTGAAAAAAAAAAATTACACTCATTCCACGATTTAAAATACAATTTTTAAGCACATTAAAATAATGGGATTTCAGTATTAACTTTTTTTATGTCTTTTTTTTCATGTCAGAATTGGAATTTTTACTTTTTTGCCAAACTTTCTCAATTATCAATGAATTTCAATTTTTGCGCATTTTACAGAAATACCAGAAGTCTTCAAGTTTACGATAAATTTGATAACAGATTTCGTGAAATTACACTTTTTTTTTTTAGGTAACAGCAATTCGTTAATGTCGAACACTCGACACTTCACGTTTTAATGAATAAATGCACGGTTGACTTGTCGATTTATCGTCAACTCGACGAACCGAATATTATTCGCAAAAATTGTGCCAATTAAATTTTAACGAAGATGAATTGCATTTCACGA
Source organism: Perithous albicinctus (assembly GCA_964016905.1). NCBI lineage: Eukaryota > Metazoa > Arthropoda > Insecta > Hymenoptera > Ichneumonidae > Perithous > Perithous albicinctus. Next base: position 31,532,714 of record OZ024689.1, read on the forward strand.
GATAGCGTTCAAATTTTTCAGTGCATCTTAGTATAGATGCATGTAGAATTGATTTTCCATATAAGCCGTACACATTATTAATATTCACACACTATTGTTATTATTATTCTTAAATAATTCGCCCAAATAGTGAATTCATCCGGATCCGTATTTCGATTATTCGTTCAGCCGTGAGTAAAATGTGTTTACGATATTTGAATTTTCGTTAATCGTTATTCGCAAACTCTTTTTCACTTCCTTTCACGACCAAAGCAAATTCTCACAAATGCATCCAAGCAACCCCGTACATTTTATAAACACCTATTGCGTCTTTCCGTGCATTATCCCGTTCGCAGTGCACCAGTCGATGCAGTCTATCTCTCCGTAAAGTTACATATATCTGCTGCAACGTGAAACGTTGCAGTTTACGGGATATACCTAATCTAATCGAATCTCCAATAGCTGGAATGGAATCCTCGCGTTCAGAGAGAGAGAGAGCACACATTGCAGGTTGAATCTGTTCACATCAGACTGTGTACCTATACTATTATACTTATCACTTATATAGAGTGTATTCTCGCTAAAGTGAACCCATTTCCTGGCTGATATTTTTACTTTATTTAAATTTCACTTGATTTTAATACTACCGCAAAAAGAAAGTTATATACACACCAAATTTTAAAGCTTCAACATTTTTTTTTTTTTTTTACTTGAGCTACATGGAAATTTGTGTTTTTCAGTTTTGACTCCTCCAAAGTTTCCGAACTGTACGAAAGTTAAAAAAATAAATCAACAACATCGGCGAGAAAGTGGGCTCACTACAGCGAGAATACACGATGTTTTTTCTTTTTCTCGCATTTATTTACCTCCTGTTTTTATATATCGTACTTACTATTTTTTTTTTTCTACAGTATCACGTTACAGCCAATGATTATAATCACGATTATCGTGCACCTGTGCAAGCCATGCATTTTCAGCTTCATGTCTCAGCGTTATACATAACTTCGTTCCATTTCGCTAACGAGCTGAGTACCTTTGGACAGGGAATCGCAACGTATACCAGCTATATCCCGTTTGATCTCCGCACATACCGTAAGCGATACAATCATCGGCCCCTCACAATTACTGGCAGGCACCTCATTACAATTTATTGCATTACACCGCTGTCGAAATTAAATATAATCGTGACATTTTCAAAAATTTGTTTGTTTAATTGCCAAATTAACTGTCGAATTTTAGAGACTAATCGATTATTTTGAATTAAAATAGATCTCATATTTAAAAAATATATATTCTTGAAAAATATATTATGAAATATTTCGTTCTTTTTGGGCAAAATTTTTTTTTGTCTGAAAATATCTTTAGCGAGGCTTTTCCGGAAAGATGTCCTCAAAAAGCTTTACGGCCCTTCAGGAAAAAAGTGAATTTTTACCAAATGTGCTCAAAAAGCGTTACGGCCCTTTGGGAAAAAATTGAATTTGACCAAAATGTCCTCAAAAAACGTTTTGATTAAAAGTCACAAATCTATGTATTTTACCTTAACAACCACAAACCGATCCTAACATGTCCGAATTCTAGTAAAATAAAATCCCAATACTGAACTGCTTCTCAATATTGAACATCTTTTCCAAAATATATCCAAAAATATATTTTTTATTATAAAATTTTTCGAAATATATTTAACATACGTTAAAAAATATAGAAAATATAGAAATTTTTAAATTCAGGATACGGTATGCCAACGACTATACGATTCGCCGTTGTTGTGGCAAAATAGCGGTGCATCACACCGCGCATCGCACTGGACTATCAATTCTCGTTGGATGGCAGAGTTCAGGACGACTACTGCCGGCATTCCAACTGACTTTTGCAGTCACGGACTTGGTCTCGGACGCAGCGTTCCTGTTCGCAAACGCACCGGGACGTCTGAGCGATTATTTAACGCGTCGAGCTTCGGCCAAGGACGGCAGCTCTCTTCGAGGTTGCGTTTCTTTCCGCTATACCGATCTTATATACGCAGAATATTATCGCCGACTATACCGCGCGACCCTGTTCCCGTGAATCATGTAACCGACTCTCACGCTCATAGTGTGTTTACGTGCATGCGACCGGTGATGACTATTTCCACATCTCACATCAATTTGTAGAATAATATTCAACGATCCCAGCAACGAGTTTTGCACAGCTCTTTTCTGTCGAACAATTTTAATATCACATAAATTGATGTATTAAATTTCAATAAAAAAAAAAAATATATACATATATGTATATATGACGATAGATCACGAAAATTATGTTCTGAATAATTGGTTAGTTGCATAATTTACGATGAACGAATTTTATGCATCAAATTGGCATAGATATTTTTACACATTCCTCAAAATGTACATTTAAGTCAAGTTAGTAATTTTTTTTGCCTCATGTACAAAATCAACACTGCTCAAAAATCTTTGTTTTTTGTTTCATGTAGGTAATTTTTTTTTCAAATTTTTCGCATCATTATTTCCACTCAGAAGTTTCAGGTTCGATAAAAATTGCATAAATTTTAAAAAGCTACCTATTTTCAGTTACAATTATTATAAACATGTAGATAACGATGAATTAGTATCCGATATGAAGCAAATAAATAATTTAACAGCTTTTTAAATTGATAGTTACCATAAATAGTCACTTTTTTCTTTCAACATCAAATGTGCCACACAAATAAGAAACCATAAAATAATACCAACCCACACATTTATTTCAAATTATATCTAAGGACTCTGGAAGGCAGAAAACCTGTCAATAAAGGCATTGCCAATTTGTATTGAAGTAATGCGAGGATTTTTCTCGTTGAGCTTTTCCGCGTGCGCGTACAAGGTGATAACGATTAAGAATTTATATATGTATATACATGAATTATATGCACATATATCATTGCGGAAACGCATACATGCTTTACGTACGTATGGCTGCGAATGTGTATAGCAGGCATTATATATTAGATACCTTGGAGCGTTCCATTTCGAAGACGCGATGCCCGTTTACCCGGGCCCATCAATAACGTCGATAAATCGCTCGCTGCGAGCTCGCGGGAACTTCGAAATGGAAATACAAGAAATATATAAGGAGAAGAAGATATCGCGGGCAGTGAAGCACGAGGGGCAACCGAAGAATTATGCAACGAGTGAAGCGTCATCGTGTGCTTTGTTTTTTTTTTTTTCGCACCATCTCTTCCGTCTTCTTTCACTTCGTTTCGATATCTTATATATATATTTTTTTTCTTTTTTTTTCAACTTTTTCTCGTAGTTTGCATTGCATCGATTTATATCTCACAATCAATGAGGCAATTGATCGATGGATTGCATGTTCTCACAGCCCTTAACCAGGGAAATTAAATAACTATCAATCTTTGAAGCGTATTTAATCCGTCTTACCACCATTCATACTTTTTTTTTCTGCTTAATTTCTTTGCATTCGTTTCGATACAATTTTATTTATGCAGTTTTCACACTGAAAAAAAATTGTTGTCGCAGCGCTATTTTTCGCGAATAAAAATGATTTGTTAAATATTTAGCTAACACGTTTGTTATTTTAACAGCAAAAAAATCGTTGGTTCTTTATGATCTTTTTTTTTTAATTAGTGAAATGATTTTGTAGCTATTAAAGAATTTAAAAGTACAAAAGAATTAATTAAATCCTATTATTTATTGTTGGTTTTTTTTTTTTAATCAAACATGGACATTTATTTGAATCGAATAATAATTTATGTGAATAAAATAAAATATAGATAAATTTAAAAAATCCTATTAAACCGGCCCTTATATAAATGAATTCATTCAATTTAAATAAAAGTATTTCTTAAAATGTTTAAGATTTATTTAACTAACTTATATTTAATTTCATTTAAATAAATCTCCATATTAAAAAAAAAAAATGCATGCAGATGTTCATCTCTAAAATAAAAAATAAAAAATTAGAAAAGTAAAGAAATCATTAAGAGCAAATTAATGATTTCTCATCTAGATTTAATTGCAGGAAAAATCATTGAAGCAGAAAAGCTTCGTTTAATAGAAAAGGGTTCGGGGAGCGCTGATTGGAAGTCTCTCGCGCGAGCTCTTTCAACTTGCTCTTGTCGGAAAGAGCCAGCTCTCTCAGGCCGAGGTTGCCCAGGTTGCTCGAAAATTTACGACGCCGGGTGGCGTCGCGTGTTAAACGCCACGGTATAACGCATATATATATACGGTATATAGCGCAAACGTAAACCGCGGCCACGAAATTCGCGACTGCGGCATTTTAATGCACCTCCGGGCCCTTCGCCTATACCCGTAATACTCTCTACAGTAACTACACACCGTACGTACGCATACATGCACTCTCCATCACCTTGTTAATTACGCATGTGCGGTTTGTATGAAACACATCATGAGCACTGTATAGCAATTCTCGAGCATTCTGGCATACAGTTTAATGCAGACTTACGACAGTTACTTTATCGGTAATATGCACGCGCTCAGATTCCTGATTACACGTATAATATCCTTATGAAAATCATAGTTAACAAACCGAGTGGAAGTATATATTGTTACGTTTTCCTGTAAGCTTTACGTAATAATAAAAAGGGATAATAATAAGGAAATACGTGGAAACGATTTAGCGTCTAATTCATCGGAAAAAAATTATTGCTATTGTTTATTCAGAAGGATGAAAGTATTTTATAAATTTACCAAAATTATCTTTTGTTTTCGTTTCATTATTTTTTTATTAGAAATGGGTGTATTATTTATCAAAATAGCGTCAACGAACCGCGAACAAATTGACGGATGACGCAAAATCAAATATATCGATGGACCAACCAGAAGTTTATTTAAAAGCAAATTTCGTGAATGAATTTGAAAAATTTAAAGCATATTTTATGAAATAATGTTTAAAAATGTCAACTTTGATTTGGTAGAATTAATCTAGCTTTCGTAAAAAAAAAAAATCGAGATTTTCATGTCAGGACGTTTGAATTGGTTTAAAAAATCAAGAAAAATGCTACGTACCAAATTTGATGACGATCGTTAAATGGGTTTGGATCTCACGAAATTTTGAGTTCTCCGAAAAATTAACGTTGTAGCTTTGTAAAAATTAAAAAATAATGAGGAAGCAATATGCAAAGTATGCTTGTAAGAAAATAATAGAGGTAAACGAACGGATAAAATGTTTCTCAACCTGCCATTGACAACAAATAACTATCACACGTATTGTTTACAATCTCGTAAATATACATATTTTTTTTCTTCTTTTTTAATAGGTGCTTATGCTCTTATAGGTTTAATAGTAAAATGCAGCATGCGTTCTCGTTTACGCTAGAGACGCGATCGTGAGCGCTCGTCTAAAAATGGAAATTGTGTCAGAACGCCGAGCAAGCATAGAGCGGTCGAGAGCAATATGCATCGACTATACTACTGCAGGTTGTGGCATCGCGCAGTTTCTCGATATACGCGACGGTGGAAATCGTTGATATACACCACAGCAAGCATCGACATATACATAGATATAGTTAGAAGTTGTACTATACATCCTACTGGCATATATACGTTTGCTCATCATCAACGTGTAAGCAGGTTGCATATAGTGCAGGAAAATACATAGGCCACTGGCATTATTACCAGATCGTGCTGCGCGAGTCTAAGCCGTATAATAATTGATGCACGTCTTCTAATACCAGCGACGCGTTCTCACAATCAGCAGGTAAGCTCACAGGTGCCAGGCAGACGTATACAGAAGTGACATAACGCCTTTGCCTTCGTCGTCTACAGAAAACGAGCTTCTATTGAGTGCCGATGCCCAACCAAGCAGACGGATAGAGGATGGAACACCAAGTGCACATAAATCGATCGTTGATTTGCATTTTTATTGGCCATGCGGTTGTCACTGCCAGCTTTTGACGCTATAGCTCTCTGTTATATTTCTGAGGTTACGTAGCATTGAATGCAGTTTAGATGAAAAATGAAGAGAGAGAAAAAAGAAGCTGCAAAGCAGAACTTCGAAGACGTTGGTTTGTCATTATTTTCGAATTTTTACAAAGCTACGTCTATGAGGGAATATATGTTGATGAATTTTCATTTAACATTGAGGAAGCTTTGTGCAAGATGAAAAATTATGAGAAAGCTGCTTTTTTTCTTTTAATTTCAGAGGCTAATTCTTCTGCATTTTCGATAAGCTTTGTTCCAAAGTTTTTGTAGAGATCTGACCGGTTTACGTATACTTTAAAAGAAAACGCAATAGCCAATACAGATCATTGTCAGGGAGTCCCAATTTCTGATCGGATCCTGGCAGGGAGTCCCAATTTCCGATCGGTTCCTGGTCGGATTTTAGTTGGGTTGCTTCAAATGCGTAATTCTACTTGGAATCCAAACGGATCTCAAACCTTGTCACATTTTTGTTCGCAAATCTTGTTCCAGTTTTGCACAGACCACCAGAATTCCATTGGTTCGGGATTTCCTATGTCAAACTTGTCGGTGATAAAATCGTTGGTTATTTATGATATTCGTCCATACCTGAAACATAAAAGATAATCTCTTATCAATAATCGGGACGTACAATAATTCAAAACAATAATACATGATTATTTTGGATAATCTCTATCTATTGATCTCTTAATAATTTTTATAATCTTTTATAATTCTGTAATCTTATGTTTACTAAAAAATCATGTTAATATTCTGTTATTTGTCCAAACCATAAATGTCATATTTTCTGCCGTCTCTTATCCAAAGTTCTCACCTTGGCTTTTTTTCGCAATTTCCTCACACATTATATTATTTGCTCTAACACAATCTTATATAATAATCTTATTCTCACGAAAACTTGCACTACAGATATACAATTATTCTGTCGATGATTCCGATGAATCGATAAAATTTATAGGTCTTCAAGAATCGTTTAGAATAACCGATCAAATCAATAAATCGAATGAGGCTGAGATCTGCTCTGGATATAAAATTGTTTCAAGGATTCACGTTTTTCCTGTCTAACAATTCTCGGATCACGTGCTTATATTCTCACGGAACATGCACTTATACACGCAAAACTGTCGAGTATTATATATTCTGGCATCATGTGTATAAAAGTTGTGGCAGTTGCATGCGCAATGTTGTATGTATCGTGTGCTCTGTTACGTATTTATGTTCAAGTACACGTAAACTGTATCTTCGTGAACAAGAGCAAAGTGTACCACGTCTCGGCTCGATACACCCGTGCGATTATCTTACATCGTCTCTCCTGTTTGCACTTGAGATTCCACGCGATAATGAGTCATACGTGCCCCACTGGCGTGATGAACTCGCGCACACGCATGCCACGTCAGAATAATTAGCGATTACGGGGGCACGCAAGCAGAGCACACCGTTCAACGCTTTTACTACGTCGATCGATTCTAGCGCGTGAGACATACGTTGCCACTCGGGTGGTTCATTTTCAACTTCAATTTTTTTTCTGCTCTCCCAACTGAAAAAGTGCCAAATACTGAAGAAACAAAATCCCTCAAAAAATGCGAAATTACGTAGTGACCTCAAAATTTTGTTGTTGTCACTCATGATTTAAGAGGATTTTTATGTTCAGTATTTGGCACTGCTTTTTGAGTTGGGAGTTTAAAATTTTTTTTAAATGAAATGAAAAATGAACCCCCCTTAGTGTTTACATTCTTTTGGATAAAAAAGTCAAACTCTTATAACATTTTAACGAAATAACCAATTACCTTTTTACCACCTTTTTTTTCGATATTGCACACTAATTTGACGTACAGTAACATGAAAATTTCGATAAAAAACCCAAGAATTCACGAAACTAAAAGCTTTCTCTATGAGAAGTCAAAAAATAATTTGATATATTTTCATGTTTATTATATTTGTTTTTGAGTACCTGCGTCTTGTGTCTTACGATAGAAATACACGTTAAAATCCCCAGCCACATCCATAAAATCTGGTCACTCACGCGAGGTTCATTCTAATTAGACCTTTTGACTCTGATTTCTCGACTTTAAATTTCATTATCAAGTTTGGTCGCACGTTGGCGTGGGGTATAATATTATAGTGGACAGGAAATCTGGCGTGGAGGGTGGTTTCACGCAGCAAGAGAGAGTGGCCAGAGAAGGCAACCCTTCGGTTTCCTAGGACCCTCATCACGTCAGTGAGAGAGGGATGGAAGGGGGGGGGGGAGGCCCTGCTGACTCGCGCGCGACCACCGCCAGAAATTAGTCCGGATTAATCGCTCCACCTGCAGCGAACAACGCGGTTTACCAACTTTCCGTGAGCGCGCGCCGTGTAGACCTTTGTATACCTTCTAGCTGCGGTTCAGCTCTGGCTTTTCGTCTAGAGGAAGAGCGCAACGGTATAATGCGAACTGATGCCATGTTGCACCCCCCCCCCCCCTTCAACCTCGACCCAAGGGTGGAACTGTTCCTGTCAGGAACGACGTGAGCGGGATGTCGAGAAAACGCACGAGCGCTTTTGGAACGTTCGCAAAAATTAAATTCTCACGTCGCTAACGCGCGAGATGCGCACTACGGCCATTTTCACACTGAGGTGAAAATTGGATAAGGCACCTCTCGTGTGTCCGGTAGGCAATACTAAAGGGATTATACGTCGAACGAGAATAAATAAATTCGTGGTAGATGGGATATCGACACATACATTTCGTTAAGTCCCGAAAAAAAAAGGCAAATCGAAAAGAAATTTGAGTAAAAACTTGAAGTTCGTCCTGTAGGAACGAAATCCTTTTTTTTTTTTGTTAATAATATGAATAATGGTAGTTTTTAGTTTGACAGAATGAAACACAAAAGTAGAAATAGGATTATTAATTTTTTTTTATAGTATACAGTTTCTTGGCATTTGTTCTTAAATGAAAATTGTAAATGTGACAAATTTTAGAAATTTTCATTTCTATGTAGGATTTTAAACTTTCTAAACCATTATTTTACGTTTAAAAAAAAATAGCATTTACCAATTAAAACGAATATGCTTCAACAATTCTGCAAATACGACTTCGTAATGACCCCGGAAAGGATAAAAATGGGACCTCGAATGGCTTTTTTGTCTCCATATGAAGTAAGTGCCTACAAATATGTAGAGTTGGATATTGTGGTGAGAAATTCTGACAGCAAAATCGAATTTCCATTTATCCATCGATTCTTCGCGCGCCCTTTCCGTCAGAGGGGGCCACTCATCCACCTTTTTCATCCTCGTCTTTTTTTAATATTGTTTCGCCCTCTCGGGGAGATGGTGCAGCCACCGCAGCTGCAATTAAATCCGGAAGCGCGGAGCTAACGCTTTCTGCCCTACCTACTGTTTCTTTCTCTCTCGACAGGGGCCATCCACGTATGCACGTACTTTTGTTGCCAGGATATATACGTATATATGTATATGTAGGTAGCGAATAGAGAAAATGAAAAAAAAAAAAAAAAAAAAAAAGCTGCCGCAGCCGAAGAGAGGAGAGGCATGAGAGAGCCCTGCAGACCGCACCGAGCACTTCTCCTCTGCATATATACGTCCTCTATCTATAGATAGTTATTCCTATATACGTGCACACGTATATATCCTCTCTCTCCCACCTCTGTGCCAGTGACCGGACCGAATTTGAATTTCTAATTGAACCGGAGAGAGAAATCCAATTACTCGGCTGCTTCTGTACTCTCTATATCTCTGCGAGCAGGTAGAAACTAACGGCGAATATATATGGGTAGCAGGTACATGCGCTATATATAGGCAAAAACCCGCGACTTGGAATTTCTTTGTGCCTTTTATACTCTCTGCTATCATTATATTGGACTTGTCGAAACCCTCTCGTTTTTTGGTGGACTCGGGTTAATTTCAAAAACATTAATAGCTCTGACGTTTCACCTAGAAACAGTATAAATTACTCTCCGACAGTTTTGTTAGCAGTAGTCAAGCCTTTTTTTTTTAATCATGACAATCAGTGAGATTTCACGTAATTGAAGACAATTGAGATATAATTGTGTACGAGAGGTATTCCTGAGTGTTTAAAAAGCAACACCTTTAATTTTTTCTAGATGTTTTTTTACTGAACCTTTTTTTTTTATGAATTTTTTAAACTTCAATTTTTTGTCTCAATTTAAAAATTAGAAACTTTGCTCCAAAAAATTCATTCTAAATGGAAGAAAAATGAAACGTGATGTTATACATGACGCAAGATTATTTTCGAATTTTCCCGAAGCTTTTTATAAAAGAAAATCATGTATTAAATAGATGAGATGTTGAAATGGAAAATGTACTGATACATTTTTAACTCTCCTGTAAATTTCTCAAATCCAACCGTCGAACCAACCGTACTTGGACATTATGAAACATTAACAATTTATTTAATCCAAGTAATCGTGTATCTTGTAATTTCGACAAATAAGAGACTTCGCATTAAATTACTTTCATCATGATTAAACGAAAAAAATTGAATATCCTGCGAACTACTCGTCTCAGTATGGAAAAACGCTCATTTAAATTAATATCACGAATTTCGTTGACTCGAAGATGCCAAAAGGGAAGATAAAATAAAGACGCGAGCGCAATATTTAGTTTCCGGGTTTTCTGATCCTGCGAGTACGCTTACCGCCCGCTTGGAGAAATCCACAGGTGCCGGAACGCAAAATCCCCTTCAATCCCTCTATGCCAAATACCCACTCCACCAAACCCCCCCCTCTTCCACCTCCGTTATAGTCGCTTCCTGACCGCTCAAATAATTTCCACAGTTGCCTTCGCGATTCGCGGTATACCCATCCCAATGCATCGATTCCAGAATGGTACTCCGTAGTAACAACCTCTCTACGCCATTCTATTATATACATAAATATAGTGTATAACGTCCGCTGCGATTTATCCCGAATCCGTGGGAATTTCCTCGGGGAAATTAGACGCACGCGCGCACCAGCATTCCCGATTCTCCGAAGGTTTACCGGCATACGAATGGCTATATACGCCGCTACGAATTTCTCTGCTTGAGGCACGCTCCAACGGTTGACGATCCTTGATCGAGTGGAATACTACGTAATTTTCTGAATGATGTCGAGGGAATGAGATGAAGTAGTGTCGTCGAGAATATATTAATACAGTTAACGTCCGAGAGTGTTTCGAAAAATGAAAAAACGAACTTAAAATTGGTTTACGGACAAGAAGCAAACATGGCTTATCTACTGACATCAGATATAATTGGAAACGTGGACGTTTTTTTTTCTTCCTCATAGACGGATCTTTGCTTTCGTGAACATTTTTTTTTATTTTTATTTTTATGTCAGGATACTCGGAATGGTCAAAAATATCGGGAAAAGTGGTTTAAAAAAAATGTATGTATGTATGTGTGTGTGACACCTTTGTTTGGGATCATTTTTTAAAAAAATTGAAACAAGATAATTTTTTATTCAATTTTGAATTTTTCGAAATATGTCTGTTCTCTACTTTTCGCAAATTTGTAACTATCGAGCTAAACAATTTTTTACGAATTTTTGACTCACGTAAAATCTCACCAAATGAACTGAAATTTTCTACACATAAAAAACAATATTAAACTCTGCTACCTACCACATTTGGCGATGATCGATAAAGCAGTACGTATTTTACGGGAGTTTGAATTTTTGAAAAAATCAACGTTTCGTTATAACTCACAAATTTTATACAAAGCCTTCTTTATAAGGAAGCGAAAATTGATAATTGATAAATAAGATCTCCTCATAGAGGTATTCAGGAGAGGTGTTAAGGAGGCAAAGTTCTACTTTGCAGCGTTATTTTTGTAATTGTTCAGAAAATGATGGCCTTGATAAACCATCAGGTGTATCACAATTTAATTAAAAAAAAAAAAAAAAAACATGAAGTCCGGCAATTAATATTTTGAAACTCAAAGTGCCTCTTTCAAAGTGAAAAAAGCAAAATGCAAAATACCGATTTACATGAAAATTGGCCTCAAATTAAGAATTTACAATTTCTCAATGCAAATACACGTTTTGATTTTTAAAAAAGCGATACGCCACATGAATATGTATGGTTCAATAGTTTCGAATTAAAAAAAAAAAAAATCGCGTCCCGTGACAGAAGATCCAACGATATATATCGGTTAAAGCGTTTCCCAAATTCCGGAAAAATGTTAAACGCTCAATGTACTTCGTCTGTCCTTTCATTCGTCAGTTCATCACCAATCCTCGGAGTTTCAATTGATCCTGATCAAGCCGTAGGCAGACAGGAAGCCCCAGTGTTCAAGGTTGGGAGAGTACAGAATCGGTATATGGGAAAGGGGGCTGAAATACAGAGGCGACGGGCGCGAGCCGCGCTAATTAAGCTCTCGTTAGCGTTAGTTCGCGAGCGACAATAGCCCGCCGGACTCTGTGTATAAGCGCGACAAACCGTGGAAATGGGCGCGCCGGATCGAGTGAGAGAGAACATATAAACGCGCGGGGGAACATTGAATTACCGATAGTTTAGCCTCTCGCCTGAACGCGCAACGTTAACAGGCATTAATCCTTCACACGGTTGGATAGCTGAGGCTCATCTTGGTCCTCCGGCACTTCGCGATCCTCCGTCATTGCTCTCGTGCAACGGATAGCAAGTTATACAGTTAGGTTAGGTGCGATAATGCGAAACTACGTTTCCAACTCTGGAAATCTGATCCTTCAAATACAATCAGCGATGACGGAGTGTTGAAACACAAACAGTGTGTCTTATCGAAATATTAGTTTACCAGTTCGTAAATCTAGCGCAAATTGATATTAGATTATGATAGGTGATACGATAGAGTAAGTACTTCAAAGGCTTTTACAGCAAATTTAGATTGTATAATAGAAATAGAAAAATCTTAATTGCCACATTTCACACGTTCTTGGCCTAATTTCAATTTAATTGTATATTTTTACGGTTGTTCTACCGAATCAATCAATCATTATTATATTCAACTTTTTTTGTTTTGTTTCCAGTTGTTTAGAGAACTCAAAGGGTACTGTGGGAAAAACGGCGTGAGAAGGAAATTGCGAACTGAGAGGTTTAGAAATAACTGAAAAGACACGTTTGAAATTCAGACTGGATTTTAATGCTCGAAACGCGTGCTTCTTGCGAGAACAACAGAGTGAAAACGACTGGAGGTCAAGAGCTCTCGCAGTTCGACGAGAGCGAGAGTGATAGTGGTTGTGTATACATGAGTTGTTGTGTGGTCGTTTGTATGTATGTGTTTCAGGTGAGAGCGCGTTGGAGACAATAACAGCTCCCGTTTCGAAGAGTTTCGATAACAGTTGAACGAACTCTGAGAACTGCACGGGAGACTTTATTTTGTGAATTTTAAAGATAGATTTAAATCGCGAGAACACTTCTTTTGCCGAAACATTCCGCCCGCCTTGGCAATCTCGGCTAGATTGCCAATAAACCCGAGAAACGAGAAAATGTTTGCACTAGAGTCTCTATTTTTGCGGGTTTTTTTTTTTTTTTTATTCTGTGTAATCTTCGTTTGATGAGATCGGCAGCAGAACGAGCTTCACAATCGGTCTCTTGTAGACTGACTGCTGAGTTCGAACGGTGGCAACACGCACGAGACCATCCTTGCCAGGGTGAACGTCGATGACTCTCCCAAGAGCCCATTTCGATGGCGGATATCGTTCGTCCTTCACGAGAACGAGCGAACCGACCTTGAGCGAGTTGAACCGTTGCTGCCACTTCGAAATCGTCTGTAGATGCTGGAGATACTCTGTGCTCCATCGTTGCCAAAATTGCTCGAGCATTTGGCGGATGAGTTGCCAACGAGACAACCGGGAGCTCGGTAGATCGATGAGCGATGGTTCCGGGATCGTGTTGAGCGCTGCACCGATGAGAAAATGGCCCGGAGTCAGAGCGGATAGATCAGATGGGTCGTCTGAAATCGGGCAAAGAGGCCGCGAGTTCAGCACCGCTTCGATCTGCGAGAGCAACGTAGAATACTCTTCGTACGTAAGACCGGTGTCCCCGATAACGCGTTTGAGGTGGAACTTTACCGATTTGACTGCGGCTTCCCATTTGCCTCCGAAATGAGGCGATGACGGTGGATTAAACTTCCATCGCGTCCCGTCGTTAGCGAGGAGGTTCGCGAGAGCGTTGTGTTGCGCTGAGGACGCTTGAAAGAGCTTTTGAAGCTCCTTATCTGCGCCGAGGAAGTTCGTTCCGCAATCGCTGGCTATCGTCTCGCAGATACCTCTTCGGCTTGTGAAACGTTTGTACGCCGCGAGAAATCCTTCCGTTGAATAATCCGTCGCGATCTCGAGATGAACAGCCGACGACGAGAGACAAACGAATACGACAATGTACCCTTTGTAGGTTTTCGCGCCGCGACCGCGGAATGTTCGTAGCACTAGAGGTCCGGCGTAGTCGACTCCAGACTGGAGGAACGGACGAGATCGAGTCGCGCGAGATTCCGGTAACTGACCCATTAGTTGCTGCCCAAGAGCAGCTCGATATCGAACACATTGCAGGCAACGATGTATGAATGCACGGATAGGGACGCGACCCCCTACGATCCAGTAACGACGTCGTAGAGTAGCGAGTGTTACTTGCGTTCCTCCGTGGAGTGTGCGTCGATGAACTGCATCGATGATCAAGGTCGAGAATGCCGAATCACGAGGTAAGATCAGCGGATGCTTCTCGTCATGATCGAGAAGAGAGTTTCGCAGTCTTCCGCCGACGCGCAATAGCCCAGCAGCATCGACAAACGGCGTAAGACGAATGAGCGAATTTGAGCGCGAAATCGATTTCCCTTGCGAGAGCTCGTAGATTTCGTGGGCGAAATACGCTGCTTGCGTGTGTTTTACCCAGAACAATCTTGCGATCTCGAGTTCTTCTGGCGTGAGCGGCGATGCCGGTTCTCCGGTGGCTTGAGTTCTTCTTAATCGTCGGACTGCACGAAAAACCCATGCAGTAACTCGAAGAAGAGTTCTGAGACTCGAGAAACGTTCGACGAGTTCCCACAATTTTGGAAGCTCGTCCTTGTTAGCGATGTTGGCTGGAGTTTTTCGCACCTCGAGAGCGATTTCCGAGTCGATCGAGGGGATTGCAGACGACCAAGATGCAGAATGTTGCAAGAGCCACGGTGGGCCGTTCCACCAGAGTGTTTCTTCTTGGAGTAGACGAGGTGAGAGTCCGCGAGATGCACAATCCGCAGGATTTTCCTTTCCCGGGACATGATGCCAATGCGAGTTCGAGAGTTCCTGAATTTCAGTGACGCGGTTACGCACGAAATCCGCCCACCGGCGCGCATCACCCTGAATGTACGCGAGAGCGACTGTGGAATCCGTCCACAAATGCCCCGGGACGTCGTCGAGATCGAGAATCGTTCGGATGTGCGAAATTAGACGAACCAAGAGAAGTGCGGCAGAAAGTTCGAGTCGAGGAATCGTCACTTGTTTAAGAGGCGCAACACGGGTTTTTGCGGCGACGAGCGTTACCCGAACGTCGTCGAGATCCGAGAGGACGCGCAGATAAACAACAGCACCGAGAGCTGATCGCGATGCGTCCGCGAAGCCGTGCAGCTCGACAGCGAGAGATGACGCGTGACAACCGAGCCACCGCGGCACTGAGATTTGCGACACTTCTTCGAGATCTTTTTCGAACACATTCCAACGATTTGAGAGTTCGTCAGGCAGTGGATCATCCCAGCCAAACTTTGCTAGCCACAGTTCCTGAATAAAGATTTTTCCCCGCACGATAACTGGCGCAATCCATCCGAGTGGATCGAATAGCTGCGCGACGCGAGATAGAACGTGACGTTTCGTGATTCGAGAAGATTTGGTTGACGCGAGCGACGTAAATACAAACGAGTCCGATCGCGGTTGCCAGTGAAGACCGAGAGCGCGAACGAGCGGATCGACTTCGATCGATACACACGCCGATTGTTCGCGCCTTTCGTTAGCGATATTTTGCAATAACTCTTCGTCATTCGCTGACCACTTCTGTAACGGAAAGCCGCCCGCCTTGAGGCACTCGTTGAGTTGTCGAGCTTTCTCTATAGCTTCTTGAATGCTGTGAGCTCCCGAGAGCACGTCGTCCACGTAGATCTCGTTTTGAATAATATCCGTTGCGAGCGGGAAACGATGATTTTCGTCGATCGAGAGCTGCCGTAGAACGCGAATCGCGAGATACGGAGCGCTCGCGAGCCCGTAAGTGACCGTGTTGAGACGGTACGCGATCGGAGCAGCTTCTTCGTTGTCTCTCCACAAGATACGTTGCAGATCTCGATCTTCTTCGTGTATGAGAATTTGCCGATACATTTTTTCAATGTCCGCAACAAACACCAGCGCGTACCGACGCCAGCGCGTGATTACGTCCGCAAGATCGGTCTGCAGCTTCGGTCCGACGTGCTGCAGATCGTTAACCGAAATCCCGAAGTTCGTACGGAATGAACCGTTGAAAACTACGCGAACTTTCGTCGTTGAGCTGCTTTCGCGCACGACAGCGTGATGCGGTAGATAGAAAACGCGAGATGATACGGCGGAGTCTGATGCACGAGTCATGTGTCCGAGTGATTCGTACTCCGCGAGAAATTTCGAATACGATAACTTGAGAGAGGGGTTCGTCGCGAACCGTCTCTCTTGACGATTCAGTGCGGCGAGAGCTGGAGAGTAAGAATCTCCGAGATCTACCGATGCAGTCTTAAGAGGAATCCGCACGATGTAGCGTCCGTCTGAGGTACGGGTGTGTGTCTCCGCGAAGTACTGCTCGCACTGAGATTCGTCCTCTGATGTTGTTGATGTTTTGTTTGCAGTCGGCTCCTCCTGGACCCAAAACCGTTTAACGAGTTCGATAAGCTCGTGATCTATCGAGCACTGTAGTCCGTTCGCAGGCCGAGAGCTAACGTGCGAGTTCGGTTCCGATGTGACGGACCCCGAAAGAATCCATCCGAGAGAAGTGCGCTGAGCGACTGGAGTCCCTGGACCTCCTCGTCG
Source organism: Perithous albicinctus (assembly GCA_964016905.1). NCBI lineage: Eukaryota > Metazoa > Arthropoda > Insecta > Hymenoptera > Ichneumonidae > Perithous > Perithous albicinctus. The sequence continues at coordinate 31,549,611 of OZ024689.1, forward strand.
AAGCCCTTCTTCGATAATGACACTGTAAATTTCTGCTCCGAGTATGAGGTCGATTTGTGTCGCTGACGAGAAGTCCGGATCGGCAAGTTCGAGATCTTGAAGATGCGGCCACGGGTTTTGCAAAACTCGAATGGGTGGTAGATACGAGGTGAGCTTCGCGAGCACGTACGCGTCCACCGAGAGCGAGATCGCGGGATCGATGCGAGACCCGATTTCCAATCTCATAAGCCCGCGCGAAACAGCAGATTTTTGCGCACCGATACCGTTGATAGGGAGTGTCACTTGTTTGCGCGGTAAGTTAATCCGTTGCGCGAGAGAAGCCGAGATAAATGACACTTCCGAACCTTGATCGAGAAGCGCTCGAACGTCGTAGTGTTCGCCGTAGCACGAAGTGACCTTGACAATCGCAGTCGCGAGCAATACCGGAGTGTACTTGACGAGAGGCGCGAGCGCGAGATTCGTACTTGCCGATGCTTGCGGTTGAAAATTATCGCGGCGCGGAAGCGCGGGAGTGACGGTTTGAATCGCGTAAGCACCGTCCGACGATTGCTGACCGGCTGAAGCGACCGCGGGAGAATTTTCCGTGGATGCAACGGTCGATCGATGGATCAGCGTATGATGCGGATTGTTACAAATTCGGCACCGCTTCGCGGACCGGCAATTTCTAAATTGATGCGCGCCAAGACAATTAAAGCAAAGATTTTTCTGCTTTACGATCTCAAGTCTTTGCTCGAAAGTTTTACCGCGAAAATCTTGACAGGCTGCTAGAAAATGCGCGACACCACACAATGAACACGCGAGTGACGAAGGCCTCGAATCGTTGGCTGAAACTTGGTGAGATTTCGCCGAAGTTTGATTTTTCGTTGCCGCAGGGTTTGTCGATTTTTTCACTTCACTCGCGCGCGCGACTGCTTCGAGAGCGTAAATACGCCCGAGAATAAATTGCTCGAGATCCGCAAAGGTCAATGACTCACCCGCGTGGTCCTGCTCGAGATCCACAGACGCCGCGTCATCACCCGCGTTGCTCACCTGCTCGGGCTTCATGGAGGTCGCGAAATTATTTGCAGTACTAATCTGTTTTTCCCACTCGATGAGGGATACAGAATCGAGTTTACGCGTCACCATATACACGAGAATGCAGTCCCACGCTTCTATCGGACACTGAAGCGCTTTCAAGGCACCGAGAGCCTCTTTAACGTTTCCGAGTAATGTCTTTAATTCCGATGCCGACTGTTGACTCACCTTTGCAAGCGAGAACAGTGAGGCGAGATGAGTATCGATGAGCACTCGTTTATTTTCATAACGGTTGACGAGAGTTTGCCACGCGCGCGCGAAATTGTCACCGGTAACGTCAATATTTATAACGAGCTGAGCTGCTTCACCTTTTAGACACATTTTTAAATATTGCAATTTTTCTACGTCCGAAATGTCTTGATTCGCGGTAATAAGCGATTTAAAAAGGTCACCAAACGGTCTCCACTCGCGATACGCGCCCGAGAATTTCGGGAGATCGATTCGCGGCAATTGTCGAGAAATCGGAGCAAGTCTTGCCGCTGACGCCGCTTGCTCACCGTCGTCCGTTTTTCTCCTTTTGCGAAGCTCACTCTGATATGCTAGAAGCTCACTTTTTTGATTTATATACTCTTCTTCACACTCCGCATACACTTCAAGCTTAAAATAATCGAGCGCGCTGCGCTCCTCCGGCTTCAGCGACGATAGCATTTCGTGGTTCGATTGAAACTTTTTCCAATTCGAGTCGAGATTTTCGATTCTAGTTAGAATCTGCTCAGGAGTTCGTTTCTTGATTTCCAGCTTTTTTACATTTGCTACCGTGCGAGAGATCAATCCGCGAATTTCTGTTTGTTTAGCGATAACCGCGGCAACTGAAGCTGCCATTTTTTAATGATTTAAAAACGGCTTGCACGGTAACGGGACACAGCGAGAGGTTCACGAGATTTTTCGCACTTTTCCACTTGATGATACCGCTCTTTTCCACAGTATCCGGCTCGAAGGACCAGAAAATGTTTAGAGAACTCAAAGGGTACTGTGGGAAAAACGGCGTGAGAAGGAAATTGCGAACTGAGAGGTTTAGAAATAACTGAAAAGACACGTTTGAAATTCAGACTGGATTTTAATGCTCGAAACGCGTGCTTCTTGCGAGAACAACAGAGTGAAAACGACTGGAGGTCAAGAGCTCTCGCAGTTCGACGAGAGCGAGAGTGATAGTGGTTGTGTATACATGAGTTGTTGTGTGGTCGTTTGTATGTATGTGTTTCAGGTGAGAGCGCGTTGGAGACAATAACAGCTCCCGTTTCGAAGAGTTTCGATAACAGTTGAACGAACTCTGAGAACTGCACGGGAGACTTTATTTTGTGAATTTTAAAGATAGATTTAAATCGCGAGAACACTTCTTTTGCCGAAACACCAGTTTACACGCTGGCAATTGAATTTGAAGCATATGAAGAAGAAAAAAAAAGGCTCACGGAGAAGCTACGTTGCTAAAGGTTAAATAAATTATGAGATATGTCGCTCTCGTTCGCAATACAACTACGAGGCGGGAAGTAGCAAAGCCGGGTGGGAACTTGATGAGCACATCAGCGAAGTGAATGAACGCATACTGATGCATACCATGAATGCATATTACTATATATATATATATATATATATATGTATCTAATACTCGTACGTCGGAATAAAAAAAGGGAGAGAAGAAGCCAAGTGAAGTTGGTGAGAAAGAGTGAACTAGACGATACGTGGAAACCACTCTTTCGTACGTGACTATACAACTGTGTGTATGCAAAGTACTCGCAACATTGTCTGTAATAGAGGAGAGAACTGGCTGGCCACTCGGGCGAATAATCGAGCGGCCCTCACGTCTCTCTCTCACTCTCTCTCACTCTCTATCTCTTTCTCTCTCAACATGGCCTTATTCATATGTACTATATAGCTGTACTATAGACGTTACTGTACGTACGCTTCGTACATCGTGGGCACCAACGCGGAGACTCCACTGCTGGTACACGCTGGTTACCTCTTCTAGTTCGCCGGTCTAGTCGTTGTCGTAGCCATCCTGAGTCCAATGTTCTCCTATTGCTCTCCTCTTTCGTATATACCTATTCTCTTCAACTCCAACTGCTATACATATATATGTATATACTAGTCTGGATCTATATTTTGATCTTTCTCATGCTCGTCGCTGATGTCTAGATTCGTTGCAATGTGCAGTGTAAACGATGATTCAAAGTATTCGACAGAACATCGAAAAATGTAAAGGAGGTAAAAGATCAAAAAAAGGCTGTAAAGTAGAATTTTGCGCGTTGCTTCTTCGTTAATTTAGATTTTGCAAAAAATGTTCCTCCGTGAGGAAGCTTATTTATCAATTTTGAATTCATCATAGAGGAAGCTTAAAATTCGAAAAAATTTGAAAAAATTTCGTAAAATTTGAACTGCTGAACCGATCATCACCAAATTTGGTACGTCGCAACGTTTAGTATTCTTTTTTGTCTGTAGAAAAATTCAGTTTATTTGGTGAGATTTCACGTGAATTAGAGCAAAATTATTTTTTTTTCCCGAAAAATTCAAATTTTCATAAAAATCGAACCTATTTGACGATTCATTCCATATTCAATACTGATCCGCCTTTAACGTTGTTTTATTTGTTAAAAATGATTTAGAACGATAGCCACAAATTTACAAAAGCTAGATAACATACCGACATTTTTCTGAAAATTCAAAATTGAATAAAAGATAAAAGATATTTCTCGAAATTTTGAACCATTCTGACTGTCCTGACATTAAAATCTCAAAAAAAAATTATTCACGAAAACAAATCTTCCTCTATGATATCTAAAATGTAGAATATTTTGCTTTCTACATAATTCACTGAAACTTTTTGCACAAACTCCAACTATTTTTTATATTAACTGTTTTTATGTGACAAAAGCGACAATTTTTGAACCATACATTCATAGTTACGAGTAGTAGGAAACGACATATCTGGCCTCTTCTTTCTTTTATCTATATTATTTCCTCATATCCTCATCTTTACTTCAACATCAGAGCTGAGTTCTTCGACGTGCCATCTTGCAGCTGCTTCTGCTAAAGATCATCGTTGAACACTCGGGACCTCTTCATTCTCTCTTCTCTCCAGCACTCTGCTATACTTGAACAACCCACGGCAAGACACTCGAGAAACCCCACAGCCATTCAACCTCTTTTATTTGTTCATTTTATATTATATAGTTAAGAGTTAACGTGTGGGTTTTTTTTTAAGCTTCAGCTGTAAAGCAAAACAAACGGTAAAAAAAACGTTTAACGGATAGGCAGCACTACAAATGCGTGTGTATTCATTAAATTCAAACACAGCAGTAGTTTTTATCTTAAGAGATGTTCACCAATTGAATGGAAGTATTTTAACAAATAGTAATTATTCCGTTGTAAATAAATAAAAGCTTTTTTTTTTTAATTCGAATAATATGCAAATACCTTCTTGTTATATCTAAGAAGTACTCGGAAAAACTTATTGGCATATTTGGACAAAAAAAAGAGGCATAAAAAAAAGTCAGTGAAATGAAGAAATTGAAAAAGATAAAAAGAAAGAGTTACAGAAAAGCCGACGGTAGTGAGCGAGCTGCGAGTCGGATAAGAAAAAGAAAGGCGGAGGGGGGGGGGGGGGGGGGCGTCGAAGAGTATTGAAAATGCTTTGTCAACGACCCAAGGCGTCTCGATGGAACAGCATGGAAAAGTAGGAGGATTTCACAGGCTCGCCTGTAACTCGGGGAACACTGGTAGAGAAACTCCAGCACCAGAAAATGCGAATTTTTACTTCAACTTCCATTCCGTCTTTCGACGCGATAGGAAGGGAGCGAGATCTCTCAGTATCTTTTTTTCCTCTACACATGAGTACTTGGATTCGCTGCGGTGGCGAAGAAGCTCACGCGTATCGATGTAGGTTTAGATATATATATATATATATATATATATATATGCACAGATACGTGGAGAGAAAACACCTATGCGAATATACGTAAGCGGAAAGTAGATATGAATATAGGTATATATGGGGCATTCCACCTGGTTTCAATCTGAGTCTGACCCTTAACCCTTCCGATGGGGTCCCCAGTTTTTTATATGCCAGTCCAGCTGCTGCCAATCGTAGAGTTACAATTTTTCTGATTTTTTCCACATCTTTTCTTGTTGCCAAACAAAGAAAAATTGTATCGCCAATTTTTCAGAATTTATCCAGATTTTTAAAATGTGTCGTTCGATAATTTGTCTACAAAAATCGTATATAATTAAAAATGTGTATTTTTTTTTTAAATTAGTGATTTTTAGAATAATGTTAATCATACAAAAATTTTCGGATGCAATCGGAAACATCAAGGGCCAAACTCAAAACCAGGTGGAATGCCCCATATAATACATCGATTCAGCAGGTAACATGTGAGTTTCAATATGATAGTGAGAATGGGAAAGAGCCCACCGACGTCGAGATGATGCTTCTTGCTTTTCTCTCTTCTTCTCTCTCAAAATCTCTCACTCTCTCTCTCTCTCTTTGATGCAGCGAGAAATCGCGTACCAGAGTTGCGCGTATACCCTGGAGAAACAGGAAAAACCGCTTCCACTTCCGTATGTACGTTCCCTTTGCTCCTGTTGCCTGTCTATATCACTACTGCTACCGGGTTTCCATTGCCGAGCGGCATGACCACGTTTCTACACAACCCATTTTGAAACAGACCCGCAGACTCTATATTTATAATGCACACATGGTTAAAATATCAACATTGTGGCATGGTTTCTGTGTCAACGTTTTGTATGCATATATTAACATTGTATGCATGACAGCAGTGGGTTTTCGTCAGAGACATGCATCGCAAAACCTTCACATTTCAGTCCTGCATGCACAGAAATTTCTGCTTTATTACTACGGCAAATATTACAGCACTCCGGAAATAGCGAATTTCACTTGCGAAGCAGTAAAAAAAAAAAAAAAAAACAAAGTAGAATTTTTCACACCGCTTCCTCCTTAAATTTCATTTTTCCCAAAGCCACCTCTATGAGGACGTTTATTTTTTTATTTTGGCATTCTCATCGAAGAAAGTTTGTGAAAAATTTGCAAACTTTTTAAAAATCCAAGCAAATAAAAATTTAACTTATTGCTATTCAATAATAATAATAATAATAATAATAATAATAATAATAATAATAACAAGAATGATAATAGGGTTCGGTAGAGGTTTGCAATATTTTTTTTTCTCACAGCAACTACTCAAGTTACCAGCATGGAAGAAAGCGCAATCTCTTTCTATCTTTTTGAAAGATTTTACAGACACGCGAGGCAATGTTTCTGCGGATAGCATGCACCGAGAGACGTGCCCTCAGAAGTCTCAAGAGAGAGAGAGAGAGAAAGGAAGAGCTCGCGGGTAACATCGAAGAGTGTGCTGGATTCAACATACAGGTAGTTTGCCCTGAGGACCACCCTGAGGAAGGCATACAACGTGCTGCCTTCTGTGTGTGTGTGTGTGTGTGTGTGTGTCTCGTGCCCTGCACGCGCTTCATCGCAACCTCTTCCAGACTCCCGAAGGGTCCGACAGCACATGCGGCACGCGAAAGAAACAATATATAATGGCTGCAATGTTCGAAGCTACGAGAAGGTCTCCCGAAGCTTCTGGGGGATATAGCCACAGCAGCTTCTATTCTTCTCACCATATCCTCTATGCTTCTTTCTTTTCCTACCCTCCATGCAACCCCTGTTCGATAACGAGGACCACAGGCTCTAAGAAATGTATTTTGGGGATGTGGAGAAAGAAAAGAAAGAAGAGGGATGAAAAAAAGTGTATGGCAAGTGACCCTTGCCTGCTCTGGCAACTTTTAGACTTTTTTTCAACACTTTGAGAGAGTTTGACTCCCGAAAAAATTACTTCTCGAGTTGAGTGAAAAAAAACATGAGTTAGGAAAAACGAAAAAGAAAAGTGAGGGAAAAAGAGGGTTTGATGTATATACGGTATTCTGGGGTCAAATGGGAAAGGTGATGACACTCGATTAAAAAAAAAAAAAGAATTGACAAAAAATGTTTAAGCATTTTTTAAAGATTGCTTCATTATAATCACAAAGGAATGTTAATTTTTAAAATCTATCTCATACAAGTTCTTTGTTGAAAAACGAAATTTTTGGGACTGATTTGAAGGTGGACGTGGAAATTATGATTTTTTTTTTTTTCATTTTTGTAATTATTCAGAATTACGATTTTCCAATTTTTGTAGTCTATTAAAGAATTTTTTACATTAAATGGCATCGATTTTTCAGTGTCATATATGTATGTACGGAGAAACGAGTAAATACATCTGTTAGCGGCAGAAATTAATTTCCTATCGATATAAAAAAAAAAAATACAGAAACATTAATTCGAATACCTCTACACTATTGCAGTATTTTCATGTAACTAAAAAAAATAACACAATTTATTTCTATAAATAATTAATAAAATTCATAAATCTCAAAAATCGTGTTTTATTTTTCGAAAATCGTTTAAAAAAGAATGGAAACCATTCGAAGTCATATAAAATCTTCATCTTTTGACCCAGTTAATTTACGGAAAAAAATGAAAAAAAGTCAAAAAATATCCTTAATAAAATAGGCGTCCAGAGGGTCTCTAAAAATCTGAAAAAAATTCAGAGATGTTACTGAGACCCCAAGAAACCAAAACAAAAAAAAATTTGTCAACTTTTTCTAAAGGAGCGAGGAAAATGTGTCACCCTGTAAAATACATATACTGACAATTATCCGAAAAAGTAATCCCTACATTTTGGCAGAACAATTTCATTTCAACCATTTGTTAATGAAAAAAAAAAAATTATTTTTAATATCCAAAATAATTAAATACAAATATCAAGGACTTGACTATAATAGATTTTTACCAATAAAAATGCTCTATCCAATTATTATATAATTGTTCTTATTTTTCAATAAACATTATTTTGTCATTGACAATTTTACAACCACACACCAGGTTTTAGAAATAATGTCCTGAAACTGGTTTCGAGAAAAGCTAACTTTAAACTTGTTTATGTTGCGCCGGTTTGTGAGTGCAGCATGTATGTAACGGTGAATTTGTAAATTTCACGTTCACGTGTTGACTTGTATTTGCCACACTATATTATAGTACGGGTGCGGAGAGAATATATATGCAGAGAGATGCAGGTTGCATCATTCATGATGCAGCGATGCGCCCGAAAAGAGGACCGGCCAGCGACTCCGTATTTGGTGGCCCTCTCATCAGATGGATGAACGTCCCTTTTCGCCTTTCTCCGTCCCAAAACCCCCTCTTCTCACACAATATCTCTTTCTCGCTCCGCTGTCCCAGCTTCGCGTTCATTAATCTTATAACGCAATTCCCGTGGTTCAAGCTCCGTGAGAGATGCTCTCGTCGTAATAACCCGCAAAAGCGAGGATCAAGAAGGGAGAGAGCAAAGACCTCTCTTCATTCACGACATAATTATTCTCATAATTATTACTCTGAGATGTTATGGCTTTTTGGACTCGCGATTCAAGACTCTTTTCATATGACACGACGAGAAAAAGATTATAAATATATTAAATTGCGATATTCTGGAGACAGTTTGATTACGGATAAAATGCAACATGGCGAAAATATATTTAAGCAAAGTAACCGGTTTTTATTTGCACCCAATAAACATTATTACGTCCTTATAATTTTCTCTAAATGAAACACCAATTTTTTTCTATTGCACGTAATTTACAAAATGCGAGGCAAGTAACGTGAAATCTACAAGAATACCAAAATCATAACAACAAAAATCTGTTTTTTTAAATTTTGATTATTCTATTTACAGAATTATTAGCTATTTGTTTACTGGAGCATTTCACACATTTTTTTTCTTAAACCAATAAAAAATGTGTTGGGAAATTTAAAAAAAAATAAATTTCGTCTACTACACAAATTACATAGGGAATAATTAATTCTCAAAATTGTAATAATTCATGCTCGTCTCTTATGTTTTAAAGTATGTACATTACAAAAAAAAAAAAAATGCTTTACTTCGAGGAAACTTTTGATATAGTCACGTTTATTTCCGTAGATATACACCATACGCGTGACTACTTGATTCGTGGCTGGCGTGTACGTATATACCGCGCTTTCTCACTCAAGTTACTTGGCACACTTTACACGAGCGGGAGGCACACGAGTGAAGAGCGCAGTGACTTTCTTCGACAATGGGGAAGTGTGCCACTGCGTCGAGACTCCACCGAGGGGAGTGGGTTCACGCGTGAGCGTGTGTATATATATATATGACTAAGAAGAGGACCCTTTACAATGGCGTAACGTGAAACGGTACGCACGAGCTTTATTATCGCGTGTATAGAAGCACTAGCTGCATTATACTCTGGAGTATAGTCCCAGTAACCGCAGGAGGCACCACCAGTAATAGGACATAGTAGGCAGTATATAGTACTATAGACTATATATAGTTACTATACTGACATAGTACTATAGCACGTGGTCGGTTGTGTGTAAGACTGTATATGGGGCATTCCACCTGGTTTGGAATTTTTTGAACCCATTTTTTCAAATAAATTTTGAGATTTTAGTTAAATAATTTGAAATTAGGCCTTTTTATTCGTGGTTATTTAACATTGATTATGAGATAAAATATATACATATATGGGGCATTCCAAGTCAATTCGCGTGGTCATCGGCCTGACCCTCTTGGATTCAGTTGACGAATTTTATTTTTTTCCAAAAAATTAGTGCTCTTCAGAGTTATGTCAAACATATAAAAAATAGTTTGCCCAATCGTAAGGTTCAAGCGTCAGAACCAGATGGAATGCCCCATATACTACAATACAGCAGTCACCGAGACGACCAGGCACCGACCAGAAAGCCTGTGAAGCACGGCATACTAGCAGGGTTCTGGCATCAAACGAAGCCAAACGAGAGAAGAGTGAAGGGACGAAGGAAAAGAGAGCCTCGAGAGCGGTCTAAAGAATCGTTCCCTACCATTTTTTTTTGTCCCTTCTCAGCTTTCACACTCAACACCACACACAAGAGCCATAGTGACTATACAGTGTCATATTCAGAGGCTGTTGTAATATTCAGAGGAAGAAGAAATTGGCGTGTTAATCGTCGAATTAAAAAGCCTCATGCTTCTTCATGAGGGGAAAGTAGTCAGACTCTGAATATATATTTTGTTATTGTTGCTTTGTTTTCTCATAGAGGAAGCTTTGTTCACATAAAACATTTTTTTTTCGAGATTTTCATGTGAGTATACTACAACTGGTCCAAAACATTGAGAAAAATGGTTTAAAAAATTGCCATGAATTAATTACTACAAAATTTAATATCAATAAATAAATTGTTAGAAATATTTTTTAAAGTATATTAAATATGTATCAATAAATATTTTATATTCCAGCTGACATCCATAAATTATTTCATCCGCAATTTTACTTTTCAATATTTTTTTGGTCTGCTCAATAATACTATGAAAATGAGACACACACAGAGTCACGCTTCTCAACGAACACGATTCTTTCGTGTTCTTCAATTTTTTTTCTTATCTCTCTTTTTCTTTATCAATACACTTTTTGAAATCTTTTATCTTTTCACCCACAGCGTCTCTTCTTGATGCGATGCCAATCGAATTTCCATGAATACATTCGTGGATTCATCCCTATATGTATAATGTCGATCTCGTCTCCAGAAACGAACGCACATTTTCTTCATACTAAGCAGTATACCTGAGCTCCGAATTGAAAAGGTCCGATCGGGTATCTGACTCCATCTATTATTTCTCTCCCTGTCTCGATCGTTCTCTGCCGTGACTTTGCGTCTTGCTTTTCCATTGGTCCTCTTCACTTCTCTCCGCACTTTCTGGCGACCACTTGTAACTCCAAATGCGTCTAAATATTTCCTTCAGGGAAAACCTTTGGGTCTTTTGAGGTTCAGACTCTTGAACACATCGATTCGATCGACTCAATCCAGCTGAGGTAAAACCTTACAATTTTATGCACGATTCAAATAAGAAAAAAATGTCTAGATGGTGAATGAAAACGAAGGCTTTTTTCAACTTCTTGTAAACAGAAGAAGAAGGAGTTATGATTTTGCTGAAATCAAACAAGATCAGTTGTGAAATAAGAAAATGTTGAATGGATTAAATTAGTAAATTAAAAGAAATGTTTCAAGAAAATCTGTATTAATTCTGAAATATTATAGAACACAAGAACAAAAATATTATTCTATGATGATTTCCGATGATTTCAATCGAAGCTCCAACTACGAATTAACTTTTTAAAAAACTGATGTTGCATATTTCGACGCTAGGTTGGCGAAGTTCGCAAAAAAGACGATAATAAACGAAAAGGAAACGTCTGCGAGTATATTTGACGTTTTCTTTTTTTCCTTCCTAGGTGATGATTCCATGCATAATGATTTTGATGAATCACGATCATAGATAAATTTTTACCTGTATAGATATTCGAGCGCCTATAATACACCAGAGGCAAGAGTGAGGTAATATCGGAAGAATACCGAATAATAATAATAGCTACAACAAAACATTCTCTGTCAAGTTGTGATATCTATCACCGATGTTTCGAGAGACGTTTTGCCACGAGCGTTATTACAAAAATGCTATTCTTGAGTAATACACAGCATTTTAATAAATGTACGTTTAATATCGTGTGTGTGTGTCACGATCCTTTCTCGGTAAAATGACACGGCATGCGTCTACGAGAGAGATTTAGTCACGGAGGTGATGAGGTCAGCGAAGAGGAGTTGATGCTCATGTATATACGATATACGGAATACCGGTTTGTCTAGCCTCCAACGTCACTATAGTTGTTGTGTCAAAAAATTCTCTCGTGTTTATTATCAGCTACACGTGCACATTCGTAATACTTAAAAATGTAAAAGGTGAAGGTGTAAATATTTAGCATCTGATAGATTACGTAAGTTATCCATTAATGAAAGATTCTCATTCAACAAACTATAGTATGTCTGACGTCATTGGGTTTCGATAGCAGAGTATGAAGCATCCAGTGATAATTCACACAAGATTAAAACTGACGCTCTTCGATTTTCTTAGAATTTTCTTTATATTGTTGTTATCACTTGTTAGAACAGTCATTTGCTGGACTATAAATGATTCAATCAACTGATGTCTGGTTCTCAACGACTCGTAACCAACTGAAGGTGGCCCGGATCATGACTAGCAGCGGGTTACATCTTAAACACTGAAAAGAAAACGTGTGATTTTTGTTAGATTTTTTTTTATTACAAAGCTACCTCTATGAGAAGGTATTTTAATCAATTTTGGCTTCCTCATAGAGGAAGCTTTGTAAAAAACGAAAGCTATGTCAAAGATAGAAAATTGTGAAAATTTCATGAAATCTGAACCGCTCGACCGACTTGCATCAAACTTTCACTCAAACCTTGTTCGATGGTACTCCCATATGTGAACGATGTTTAAAATAAATCTGCAAAAAATTTCGATTTCTTTTTTTTCTTTTTTATTCATCAAAATCAAAATTTACCGACACATCCACAGTTCCTCTGACTAAATTCACCATTGATAATCAATAATCGTGAAATCATGTCGAAAATTGTATAAACACGCACACATACAGACATTTCGTACAAATCACTTTCCCCGACGTTTTGGACCATTCTGAGTTCAAATGAAAATCTCGAAAAAAAATACACAAAAACATAGCTTCCTCTACGAGAAATCAAAAGAAGTATTTTACAATACAAAGAAAAAATGAAAATAGTACTAAATTGAATAAACATCGGAAACACATTTGTGCCATCGATCAAATAAAATCGATAAAAAAAAAAAAAAAAAAACAAACATTCTTCTGTAAGGAAGCAAATGAAAAAGGGAAGAGAAAGGAGAGATACGCGAAGACGTCGCGATGTCTCGACGCGACAAAGCTCAACTCATATATACCTTTCCAACGTCGACGCACTTCGTTTAGTATTTTATTTTCATCGACCTAAGCGATCCGATAGTCGATAGATACGGGAGAATCTATACGACAGCAATACTGCACCGTCGAGAAGGAGAATAAAAATGCCAAGCGAACCCGTCACGATTCTATATATATATACATATACCTTCAGTCACGTCTATACGTGGAGAAATAAACAAAGATCTGTGCCATCGATTAAACCGTAAATCTCGTTACACTGTACTTCTTTCGTCCTGCTCGTCCTTCTCTCTTCACTTCACGAGTTCTATTTCTTTTTTTTTTTTTTACCTTTTCGGTATTTATACACAACCCTTAGACCCTTACGTACTCTACCTTCGTTCCTTTTCTCTTCACGTTAATGGCCCGTCGTTTCCTCGAAACGATATACCCTTCACTGCACCACACCACGACATTGCCCATAAAATCGCAATACTATTTCATTCTGATTTTTCTTTATTTGCCGGTTTACTCGTAAAAATCACGAAAGGGCTGCTCGCGAGGTTCGCGCGCCGCGAATAAAAAAAAAACAGTGTAATCAAGCAACGACAATGTAACCGAGACGTGATTGGATAAGTCCGACAGTTTTATTAAATAAAAGATAATAATGGTTTCAGGAAAAAAATAGAAAAAAAAATGTGAACCAAATTAATTTATGTGTGCTTTGAAAAATAGCTGCAATATGTTCGGTACGATATGCGTGAATTTATTTGCAATGTGACGAGAAGCTCAGATTTCTTGGAAATTTTATTGTAAGAATAATAAAAAAAATGCTGGGAAACAAAAGTTTTATTAATAAAAAAAGCAAAACAATGTGCAAATTCAGTAGAAAATCCTTAACCTCCTCTTAATCGTTCAACTGATGAGCATTTTATAAAATGATCTGTCCAACTATATAAAATAAAGAACTCCATAATAATGTCAATAAAACATATTATAACGGTTGGAATCTTAGATAATTTCTTATACAATGCTGAGAATTAAATGGAACGTGAGGTCAATAGTCGAAACGGACAATATACGTTTACCTGAAGTTGTAATTATCGGAAGATGCCTCATGGCAATTGCGCAAATACACACGTAAGGCACACACTGGTCCAACTCCATGTACCACATACGGTGTGTGTGTGTGTGTGTGTATGTTATAAGACTTGCAGTTGTCGATATCTAATAAGGTCGAGCGATCGAATCGGTTCTACGCGGTAACAAACGGGGCCGCGACGACCGTGTCGACGTCTCGGCGATAAACGAAATTTATCACGGTCGAGCAAAGCTCCCAATACGTGATCGTATCTACCCAAGTGCCCGTATGCGGATAATTAACTTGGCTCTCGTCGATATCTCTGGAATTACCAAGAAAAGACGAAGTGGATGGAGCTGTACATTAAAGACAATGAGACTTCAAACAGAAAAATAAGAAAATCTTTCTTTGTCATGTTTAACTTTTTCTATCAATAAAATTATACATATATGCACTGGGGTCATCCTTGTATGGGGTTTGAAAAGAATGTCATGTTGGAGTCCGTCAAAACGGTTCCAAATAGTAAAAAAAAGAATGCCCTAATTTTTTTTAGATTTTTAAATTTTCAATTGTTTTGAACTTTATTTCAAAGTTCGTGTCTTATCAGTTTTTTAAAAGTGAAATTTCCTTTATTTCGCGATAAACGGTGGTCGCCATTTTAGTATTTATTCAGGTATGCGGATAATGAAAACTTCCAAGAAAAGTGATGACCGAGAACAATTTGTATTTTAATCAGTACCGTCGCATAATTTTCCTGTCGTCGTGAAACCTACACATACCTCCGTTTGTGCGTCCTTCGTAAGACTCGAGAATTCCATTATCCTCGATCCGAACAGAACGGACTTAACGTACAAACGTGATCGAGCAATCGGGTCACGACGAAGAAAACGAAAGTGGACGCGTGCCATCTGCTAACCGCAAACATAACTTCGTATTAAAGTTCAATCGACATAGTTATTGGCACTTTAGGATCTCCTTCAGAAATGGAATATAGAATACAGAGAAAGTTTACGTTAAATCGGAGTGTGGAAACAATTTTTGAAAATTGGATAGATATCGCGGAACAGAAAAGTATATAAACAAAATTTCGTGTTTCACTTTTAAGTATATACATATTAATGAAAATAATCAACTAGTGAAAGACAAATTAATTTTTTTTTAATTATTTTTACTAAAGAACTATTATTTATCTCAGTTAGTATGAGATAAGTATTATTTATTCAAATGACAAAATGTGATTATTGATAAAAAAACAAATTCGTGACAGGCTACAATGTTTCATATACCAATCACAATAAGGACCAATCATCAATATATATCCTGCCATTGGACTCCAAATTCTACGACTTGCATCCTTCTACCTGTGTACCTCTATAGATGCGTAACATATTTGCAACTATATTAGATTTCTAGCTCATTCAGAAAAATGTGGCAACCTACAAAACATCCTGATGCACGCACGGAGCGTTGGACACGCGTGTCAGTAACATCTGCGACAACAGATGTTTTTGCCTGGCGCATAATCATTGGGCATCAGTAGTACGCCATAGTGAAACCCTACTACATTGTTGATGCCCATCGTGTGCCCCTGCAACGACGCTAAACTGCCCAATATTTCCGTCCCGGTAAAATGAAGACACATATTGGCATAGCAGCTGGTTTCTCCAAAGCATACCAATGTCGCTTGACCCATAATCCAATTCCTCTGGCATTTGGTTATACTTGATATTCCCAATCTATCTTAATACTCTTAAAAATACAATATACGTCGCGCATAAGTGAACAAACATAGCCGAATGACCTTTAACCTCTGTATAGATTTTCACGATTAAATGCCACGGGTACAGAATATATAGTTGGACGCGATAAACCGAAATCAACATATAATCGAAGGTGGACTAAATCTCGTTCGCATGTCGTCGTGTATACCTCCGCCTCACTTGGACCGAATTTCACCTTCTCCTTCGGCAACCGGAATTAGAACTTGATCGATGACCCTTCGACGAGCTAGATATCCCATCCCTTTCCTCTCCTGTACGTATGCGCTTCCTCTGTAACTCTCTATATACCCGATATGCTTCTCCGCAGCTTCAGCACCAAGCAACTATTACTGCTGTTGGATAGACCCTGTTGCGAACCTGATTTCGACCCGGTGACCAAGACTAATTGTGTTTCGGAACGGGGTGAGAGAGCTCGGGCTGAACTAACGATCGGGGTAGATAGATACTTGGGAGAGAACATTGCGGTTCGTTGGCGGGTCAACTGGAAAAGACAGACAGTCAGAAGGAAATTTCGTTCTCCTGGCCCAATAGCCCTGTTCCCCTCATTCCCTGACTGATGTCTTTGAAGAATTCTAGTAATCGTTCAACAGAGATAATAGGAATAGGGGAGGGATGAAAGAGGAGGATGAGAAGGGGAATCCACCCTCAATTTTCTGCCTCCAAGTGGACCGACTGATGTCTACAACCTCTCCTGCCATTGGAAACATTCCTTATCCCGGGGGGTGGAAGCGAAACCATCAACCCCGTGTGGAAGAGGGCTCATGGTGGATATGCGCACCAACGTGAACCAGCTTTTCAGCTTCACTTCGGCAAGAGAACTGATTTCACCCGTCGTTGACGAAGACTAATTACGTCCGTAGGGAAAAGAAGAGCAGAAACGATTGAGAGTGAAAGAAGGAGATTGAACTAATGATTGAGAGAATTCGAACACCCTTCGACACTCCAGATGCCCATTGCGCTTTAATCGGGCTCGCTGATTCAATTTCTTGGTAGCCTTGCGTGTCTCCTAGAATGATTTCAGAGATAACTGATAGATAAAAATGAATCTAATCTTGAGAAGGAAGTAATAATGGAAAATAACGTTTGGCTAACTGACGGTACTTTGGAGAAAAATGTTGCGCTGAAGAGATTTGTCGAATCTTTAGGGGAAACAAATGTCAGTTTAATCTTGAGAGAAGTGGTTAAACAGATATTTGTTTCTCGTAAAGATTCAATAAATTAACTTTTTACACTTGTCTAGCATTTGTTTTTATTATACTTACAGATTAGATAAGTTTGTTTTCCCTTCAATTCTTCGAAAACATTGACACATTTTTATGGATTATAAAAAGCCACGAATAAATGGTATAGATTTTTTTAAATTGAGGATAAACATATTTAATGTTTACACTAAATAAAAGTATGTTTTTTCTTAAAAAAGAAAAAAGAAAATCTCCATCGATTTCCAATGCTTTTACGGTTAAGAAGTATTAAAACACGAAACTCGTTAATTTAACAAACTTCTCACTTAAGGATTATAACAGAGTTGATAGACAATCCATTCGTTAAATGAAAATAACAGTTTAATTACAACTTTAGCAATTAACGAATCGAAAATTTTCGCAAACTTTTAACGCTGTATACATTTCAATTCACATTTCTCAGTGTTTTCGTTGAGAATTCGTTGGATCAAAACTTGGCCGTATGCATCACGATTGTGTGTCGTTTTGTGGTAGTGCAAAATTCGCACACAACGTTAAACACAGCGAGTGCGAGAGATCGAAGACAGAATTTAGACGACTGTTGAGAACACAGTATATAAGTATAGCTGAGGAGTTTCGGTAAATTCGAAACTCCAAAGCGACAGCTATGCACCGAGTGGTGTGGCAGAGAGGCTAGGTGAAGTTTCGTGCACCGCTGGCGCGCACTTCTGTTGGCAGTACTGACGCGCGAGAGCGCGCGCGACTTGCCAATGGAAACAGGACGAATTTCGAGGCGCGTTAAAGGGGTGTTAAGATATTAAATCCGGCGAGAAGGAGAGGAGTGACTGCAACAGAACCACTACCACCAACAGCAGTAGTAGCAGCAGCAACAGCAGCCACGAGCTTCGGGGTTTCCCCAACTAATTATAGAGTTGAGTGCAACCTTAGCCCGAGGAGCAATTGATTTAAGACTTCAGCGGCAGCTGCGGCGGCGGCGGGTGGGATGCGAAATTGGACGGGAAATTTGCCTTGCTGCGTTCACTTCTTCTCACCGCACTCTCGTTCCTTCCTCTCTGCGCTATATTTTCCTTCCTTCGTCCCTCTCTATCTTTCACTGTTTACCTATTCCTCCTCTCGTTACTTCCCTTTTACCTCTATCGTTTATCCCAAAAGTCTTCTTCATATCATGCTTTTGCCGCACTACCAGCGGTCAAGCGCCACCCTTTCTTCCCCTTGAAAATTAAGTTTTGAAAAGAAAAGGACCCCATTGCTAATTTCCCATCCGACAAATCCTTTCTCTCCTTCTGAGACAAAAATTACGACAGCCGAACAAAAAAATCTCTAACACCAAAATTGTTCATAATTTTTCTGTAAATATAAGAACTGAAAGGATCAGACTGCTTTATTGTGCAATAGACTCTTTAAGATCGATTTGTCGTTTAGATATTAAGCTATGAATTTCAGCACGCAATGGAAATAGAGATAATCCATCTATATTTATTTATTAAATTCCAAGAATAAGTATTCATGATTTATTAAATGTGAACAATGATTCTAATTATTTATTCGTATATTGGACAGACAAGGAAGGTTTAAATAGAATCCTATTATTGACTGTCTATAAATATCACAGAACTTACTCGTGATGATTAGTGTTAACCAGTTTCTGAAGTACCAAAAGATGTATCTTACCTGAAACAAATAATTGAATAAAAAGGTTAGTGGACTTATTTTCGTGTAAATACAGCCAAACATGAATATATATTTGTTATGACGATTGTTTACATGCGCAAGATACATTTCAATTAAATCGTACACGGCTGGTACGTACAAATAAACTATAAATAGAAAATGTATCGGCTCTGCTGATTGAATAAATAATTGGACAATGTTATGGAAGCGTGTCGTGAACGAAACGAGCGAGAGTGGAAACGCATTCTCGGTGTTATACAGCGGGCACGAGAACTGACGCCGGAAAAATGCTTTAATAAAAATGTTTATTCATGAGTGAACGATGGAAATGGAAAATATACACGTTGGAAAACAATATATACATATATATATATATATATATATATCTGTATACATTATTATCAAACGTCCAGTTCGGCTGGCTGGAGACTCTTGTATGGTATATGTTGCATTTTGAATTAAACACCCAACCCTCCTTCCACATAAACTCGTCTCACCATGCATCATCGCGTCACAAACGATAAGACTAATTTTGAAATGAAATACGTAAGTGTGACTAACTCCATAAAATCGATATAATGATAAGAATGTCATTTTAAAGCAATTAATAGAATACACGAAGGCCGAGTTTCTCTTCTTTATTATTTCAGCTTTTGTAATTAGACACAGTCCATAAAATCTAGACCTTGGATAAAGGAAATTGGGTCTCCGTAATACTAAAAATATCGTTTTCCCCTTAAAAAAACAATAATATTTATCAATGTATAAATTATTTATTCAAAAAGAAAAAAATTGGTACAGAAAAAAAATGTTACTTGAATTTTCAATCCATCATTTGTGAATATTAGAAAAAAAATCTATTTTTTGTTTATAATAATATATTCGTATATTTTCTTACTGATACACAATTATTAATATCAAATTATGTATAAACAAAAAATTAAGCTAATAGACTAAAATTCATACCAATGGGATTGTTACAAATTTCATTCGCGTATTTACCTAATCGTGGCAGCTGGTTCGAGTGGAAAAGAAAAGAAGAATCAATCCGCGATACCGGATAATAATAAAGACGTGTTTCGGGCCACCGCGTATATCGCGAGATCATACGCGGCCTTCGGGTCACGCTCGGTTGGACTCAGTATCGTCACGAAGCCGATTTCACGATCTGGCACGACGCGACGTGCCAGCGAGATCTCGGTGCAGCTTGGTGCATGCATGCAAGCAACTGCAGCGTAAAGTGCAATGCATGCAGACGTACGTACTACTGGTACACCCAGAGCGGCGTGGCAGTACACGATGCGGGGCAGCAGCGCGGCAGCAGTCGCGCGAATCGAATCCGTCGGACGCAATTATCTCGGCGGGTTGTTAATGACGTAATCGATTGCGCGACAACGTCAAGTGACGACGAGCCTCGCCGTAGTTCTCGTCCTCGGTCGTCCCGGGGCGAATTATTAAACATTGCCATAGGTCGTGTGGCGAGCGCGCGCGCGCGCGCTTCTGCAGGTCGTGCGGTAGGTCAGTGGTGCTCAATTTGCTTCGATAATCTAACAATTGTCACTCGTGTGTTTAAAGAAAATATATAATGACACAACTCTGCAATGAACATCCAAGTGTGTAGTTCAAGTGTGTTTTTTCCTATCCTTAATATTGTTGTACGTTTTAACACAAGTTTAAGTGTGGTAAAATGTAGTACAATGTTGAGGATAGGGAATAACACACTTGGATTTACAGTGAACGCTGAAATAATACTTTGCAGTAATTAAATATATGATGTATTATTGGCCAACTCTGTAAGGATTCAACCCTGAGTCCTTCGAATTCGCTCCATAATTTTTTGTACTATTGTATATGCTGGAAAAAAAGCTTATAATTTAAAAAAAAAATTTTTACTGTAACATTTTTTCAAGAATTTTTTTAATAAACATTTTTTGCTCCTAAAAATATATTTTTCTCAAAAATCATGTATTAGATATCGATTTGATTGAGTCGATATTTTAACCCATTTTTTTTTTTCGTTTTTAAAGACATTAAAAGAAGACAAAAAAAATAAAATGATGTCAGATCATGGTCGGTTGTTGCGTCAAAATTATGTACATCGTGCATAAGATTATTGTCGAATTTTCCTGAAGTTTTTTTTATCGATATAAAAGAAAATCATGTATTAAATAATGCAATGTTGTAATAGAAAATTAAATGAGACATTTTAAACTCTCATTTTGTAAATTTCTCAAATCCAACCATCAATCCAACCGTTCTTGGTCATGCTGAAACGTTGATTTATGGTCGAATCTGAAAAGTCAACAAAAAACCAATCATCCCTGTTCTCAGTTCAGCTGTGGAATTAGGTTTACTTTGTCTTATTCAACTCTGCATCATCAATATTGAAAGAGCCCTGATTTTTAAATCATTAATTTAATTCAAATTAATGCTCGTAATCATATATCAACAAGTTTATATGGTAAATTAACCGAAACGTTAATAGCGTGTTGGCGACACCAAAGCATTTCCGTCTGGCTGCTGCTGCTGCGGCGGGCAGCTGATTCTATACCGCTAATGCTGCTTGGCAGAGTACGTATTAGTCGTAGGTCACGATATATATTGCAGAGCAAACGCGCTTTCTATAAGATTTCTCGAGTCGCATTGGTGTAGAAGCGTGTGTCTCTAGAAATAACGATGTCGAACTTGTGCTCTTAACTCCCTTCCCCACTTTTCGAGTGGATGGAAATACATCTTCAAGGTTTCGAGCGACCCAGAGAGCGCTTGTGCCATGAGCCTCTTGAAATGTTTGTCATCGAATTGCATCGATTTTCGCAAATTTTATTTCAGAATTTTTTTTTTTTCCCAGACTTTTTATATACGGGGCATTCCATCTGATTTTAATTTAGCTCTAAAAAGCTCCAATTTAAACAATTTTTGTTTTATATATAATAAATAATAAATGATAATGAATAAAAAATATATAATCGATCATTGTATTAATATTGACACATCTTCCTAATGGACGAAAGGGTAAGCGCCAAAAATATTCATAGAAAAAAAAATGCGAGGAAAAATAAATCATGAGTAAATTATATCTGATGGAAGTAATAACGGTTTTTTTTTAATTGCTGTAATTTTTTATAAATTTTGTAAACGCCTACTCGTGATTAAACATATACTTCCTATATCTTGAAAAAAAAAAAAAACAAATGTCTATTTATCGATATTTGGGAAACTCCTCCAATCACGACATCACGAAACTTTGATAAAACATACAAATGACGCAGATTCGTTGATTTTTCTACGTCGCTTCTAGCTTACCAAAGTAAAACGTAGCGAAAAATTTAGCTGTTTTGACGATATATGCATGAAACATAACACAGAGCGAGGTAAATGCCTCCCAGGCGGATTGTCGCGAGCGTCAGTGATGTAGCGATCCCCGTACCACCGTTATAACTTGTATAGTATATGCATCACTGACCATAAATATTAATCCCATAATTGGCCAACAAAGTGATTTACGCCTCGTATATAAAACTTTCCGGCATTATTTACAACATTTCAGAGAGCACACTCGCTCTCGATCATTTGTTTTCTTTTTCTACGACCATTCAAATTCCAACGATCTGGCTCGAATGTTGCGGAAAAACTATAGAATTCACAGAAACAAACCTTTGGATGCTGCAGTTTCATTTTTTTTGTTTTTTTTCGTTTTTTTTCGCATCACGTCAACGAACAAAATATTTGTCATACACGGTAGCTCCACTTGATATACAAGTCTGCCAGTAATTCTGGTTAATATTCCTACTTTCCTTAGATACAAATATCGCACTCACGTGCAGCTCTAGTTTCGCAGAGTTGTAAAACAAAAAAGATAAAAAGATTTAAAAAATTGCACGTACATCAGTCAAACCCCACTTGTACTACGCGTATCTACCATAGCAAACTTTACAATAGCTATAAAAGAAAATCATCGAGTGCACCGGGAATGATATACGTATCTCCTCTATATGCACCGTGTATGATATTCTTTAGAATGCTAAAAATATATGCATGACAACGACAGCCACGCCAGGATATGGAGTAATTCACGACGCATTCTTGTCCCTTTTCCTTTTTCATATATATATACATCCTTCCCGCGCCTTTCATACTCTGCTCGGCAGAGAGTACACTCTCTACGGGGGCTGTCACTGGAATTCGTATTCCCAGTCGTCGTGAACACCCATCAAAACCCTTGTCGGCGAAATACAAATTCGTTTTTCACACTCCGAGATCCGATGTGCGATGAAGGAAATACGAAGTATACTTTTTCCTCAAACTTTTATGATTTTACGCGTATACGTGCTTTTTAATCCCTAGTAATTTACACACAATTGCAGTCTTCAATTTTGCGATAATTATTGAAATTCTTAATTAACGGAAAGTTTCTTTTTTTTCGTTTAAGTCTGTTAATTTTGGTTTTGTTTTCCATAGAAAGGTTTTTCAGAATTTTCTCATATTTCATAGATGATTAAAAATGTGTAATTTTTTTTTTTTAATCAGTAATTTTTACAGTTATGTCAATCATATCAAAAAATTACGGACCCAATCGTTAACGGTCCGACTCAGGTTGAAACCAGATGGAATGCCCCATATAAAATGATAAATGTAAATATTACGTTCATAGAAAAAAAATGCATTTATTCCCATTGAATTTTCTTTTTATTTGACGTGTACAAATTTGTCACGGGTATTTTGCTATACATATTTTGTTGGTACATACATTTATCAGTTACACTGTCTCGTGTCGACACTCCTAGATATTGCAACGGAATTGATAGAAAATACTCGGTCCGCCGTTTCTTCCCGCCCTTCTTTCTTATATCCATCTTCTTCTCTCTACTTCTATTTCTACTTTTGCGAGCGAATAATTCTCATGGCGGAGTTTGTGAGAGAGCGAAAATATTTCTCGACAGGCGTACACACTCAAGGTGTTCTCGGTGGTGTGTGCTAGTGGTTGGTTTGTGTGTGGCAGTTGGCGCTGCTACGAGACGAGAATTGAAAGTGGCTGAAAGGGTACCCAAGGCACTGTAGCAGAGTAAAGACGGATATAGGTACCTTCCACTATGAACTACTTTACACTGGAAAAACGCAAGACTCGCTTTGACGACGTCGAAAGAAAAAAAAAAACAAAAATTGCCCTGTTACTCTTATGTACTTCCCTGATGTTCGTTATTTCTCTTCCCTTTCTCTCATTCTATTTCACCTCATTCTTTCTTCAGCCTTTAATGCCAGGAAAATTTTTCGATTACAGGAAGTCCCCACACGAACGTGCAACGTCGTTCCTTTTGATTTCTGAACTGGAACTATAAATTCGTCTTCTCCTCCGCGCGAACGGGAGTAAAAGAAAACCAGTGGGAGGAACAAAAAAAAAGAAAGAAAAATGGGACGGAGATTAGAGCGTGAGGAAAAAAGTGTAGCAAAAGTACAAGACCGAGAAATTGTGTCGACTTCGAAGAAATCCGGATGCGGAGTATTGCAAAGGAAGGAAAAATCGTCGGGGAAAAATAAAGGTTCACAATTTTTCCGAGGAAATCACGAAAAAGGGCTAAAATAAAAGAAGTGAAAGCATCGACTACGGATTCGGTTCGGTGGAATATCGCGGCGAGAGCGGGTTATATATCTCGTCGAACCGAATCCGAATCGAAAGTTGTGGTTGTAGGTTCACATTCACACATCTATACATTTATATATATATATATATTTGACGACGAATCACGTTTGGGACCCGCGCGCGCTTTGCGGTTTGATCGATGGAAACGGTTTCGAATGCCGGTGGCAAGCTTGCCCGAGCGACTCGACGTATATAGAGAGATGGAAAGAAAGCGAAAAAAAAAAGAGTGCGATGATTCATCGCTGACGAAATCGATACTCGCAGTTTGCGGACGTATAGCTGCGGCTACCGGTATGAACTGAACGAGGTTTCACGTAATGCCATCTTGTACGAGGATCACGCATTTCCTCGGCACGATAGCGACGATATTTTATCGCTATTTTATACCTATTGCTAATAAACGTCGCAAAAATCTGTAATATAATTTTATTATTTTTCTCAACATGGAAAAAGGCTCGGTTTGATTATTAGATATCGTACAAATTAATTATACCATTCGGAAGATTAATGAAACTGTGAATGAACGACGGTATTTTCATAAGAATTTTTTTGACGATTTAAATCTGCATTGTTTTTTAATTTCGCCGATTTTCTTTGAAAAGTTTTTTTTAGTTTCATATGACCAATCATAAAAAAAAATGTTCTCCTTTATTGTTCATTCATAATATGATAATAACATTACGAGAGCTTTTATTCTTCAATTTAATCATAAATTTAAATCTGCATCGGATATGCTATAGCTATACATGTTTATGCAGTTTAAGTGCATTTTAACTGCAATTATTGCCAGCAAGGAACAGCAAGCTCTCTCATTTCCCGAAGAAAAGCGAGCAATTGTTTGGATTTCCACCGAAACTCCTGGAAAGCCAGCAGAGGAGAGTGTGCATTAAACGGGACTGCAGGAAGGAAGGTTTCAGGGCAACAACTCACACGCCGCAGGTAACCTGGAGTGAACGCGCCTCCTCTCCTGTACGCAGATGAACTTTGTAACATCGAGCAAGCGAGAAAGATACAAGAGCACCGGTACAAACGGTAACTTCCTACTCGCGCGCTCATTACCAACAAGCGTGTAACCCCGTCCACTCTGGCTCCTTATCCCCAGCACATACACAACACTGAGTATAACTGTATGGTATACGCGTATAACCAAATGAATGTACCAAAATCCAACCCGCAAGCCCCTTTTCACTCCACGTTGGCTTACAACACGCTCGGCATAATGGAAGACAAGCAACCGCGTCTCTGCACGCATTAGACGAGAGCTCTTGGAGTCTCGTGTACACGGGTTGCGATGAGACACGAGAGAACCAAGTATAGATAGAACAGAGAGAAAATGGCATATAACAAGAAAAGTACGGTGATACGTACAGACATTGGAAGGAGTACAAGTGGAAGAAGAACAGAGACTCAAGGAAACTCAGAATGAAAGAGATGGAAGATACAAGACAAAATATATGAAGGAAGACTAAGATAGTGAAGCCAGAAACAGGAATAGAGGAGATGAAGAGCCAGTGGATAACGACGCTTATATATGTGTGTGTGTGTGTCTAGTAGCTCTTCCTACAAACCCACCAGCCAACCACGGGATGTTACAATGAGCGTGACGTCACTTCCGGGATCCAGTAGCCGAGAGAGTCGAGAGCATATAGGAAGCTAGGTCGGTAGGTTGGTAGGTAGCCAGACAGCAGAAGCACGGATGGACTGGATGTGTTCTACTAACACCGCCTGGCTAACTTAGCTATAGCGAGAGGCTCATTCGTGTGTTGAACGTATATACGGAACGGATGGACACACCGAGAGTAATAGCAATATATAGCGAACACCATCGTCTCGACAGAAACACACCAACGCCCACCGTTGTACCACGTTTGCATTCAACTAGCGGACTAAGTATGCGGGGTGTCTAGGCTTGAGTATACTCGGCTTTGGCATTGGCGATGTTGGAGATGAGTTAAAGTCTGCGATTAAAGGCTGGCAAACGGACATGACCAGACGATAAAGCGTATATATGGAGATGGGAGTTGGTTGAGACAGTTGAGAAAAGTGGGAACCTATTCATGTACAAGACTTTCCAGCCGTTTTTATTCACATCAAGCGGATAAAGTGACCAGTCAAATGCAGTGATGAGACATACGTGAGAATAAACGTAGAGAGGTCATTAACTCCATGATATTACGAGAAAAAAAATTATGTATGACACTTCAGTTAGAGGATTTTTGTTAATTATGTGTATGTAGGGAGGAAGCTATAGGCATTGACATCAATGTTGGTGTCGTTTTGATTCGTCCGAGACATCAATGAGTGTTCATTGAAAGCTCAGTGAAAACATTCAGCGAAAATTGTTTGATGGGAATGTATTGGAATTGTTGAATATATAGGAAAGGGAAACGACAGAAAAGGGTTTGTTTGAGGTGTTCATCTGGTTTTTAAGAAACCTTCGCGGAATTGAAAAAACAAACATCGCATAGGGAAATAAAAATTGATAACAAGCGTAGAGGATTATTGATGCCCTGCGTGGATGTATGAAGAAATGTTTGACGTTGACTTATGTGCTGTTATAGGATCGATAATATATTTTTGTTGTTATAGGATCGATAATATATTTTTGTTGTTTAGAAACTAGGTCGCTGAACGATGTGACAAATTGCGATTTTATCAGACATCTTGTTATATTTTGTTCTTTCCTTTAATCGACCTCGATTTGACTTCAATTCTTATCATCTTCCTTTTAATCTTGGTATTAAATCGTCTTAATACCGGAGTTATTAAATAATCAGTAAAATCTTGTGCCTTAAACATTCAAGCAGAGTAGCTCGATAAGCCAACCCGGCATCATGGAACTGCTACTGGTGGGTTGCTGCGGTTTAAGTGGTTAACGAGAATCGCCCCGGAGCGACCTATCCATTACTGATTATTACTAATGAAGCAGTCTTCTGCGAACGTTTAGTTTCCTCCGGGCTCACGAACGTCATCCACGTCGTCGACCATTTGATAAACGAGCAGTGATATCAAAATTGTAATTTCGATACCGATGACAAAACTGTCTATCATTCAACCAATTTCTCAATTTTCCAATTAACGTTCATCTTAAGGGAGAAACAAATTATTTTTATTATAAGGTTTATTTTTTTTTCTTAATGATACAAAAATCAGAAATAATTATATCCTTTTAGGATGGCAGCGAAGGATTTTTTGTCACTGGACAAACCGGTTGG
This sequence comes from Perithous albicinctus, assembly GCA_964016905.1. NCBI lineage: Eukaryota > Metazoa > Arthropoda > Insecta > Hymenoptera > Ichneumonidae > Perithous > Perithous albicinctus. The sequence continues at coordinate 31,577,126 of OZ024689.1, forward strand.
ATCAACCGGTTGGGATCCAAACCAGATATAAGGGTTATACACTCTTCGCGTGATCCTGAGAAGTCCGCTCATAGGATCGGACTCTATGATGTCTCATTTCCATAGCAGCATCACACTACATTAGTTGAATAGAGAATTTTTTTTTAAATTAATTAAATTTCATTATTTCTTTTTAATTCAACATTTTTTTTATACTTCTGGCTGTAAACCTTGCGGCTTTTGAAAATATCGACCTAACACGTGAGGGATGCAAATCGTGACAAAGAATCTAAAAAAAAAAAAAAAATTCGAAATCCACAGAATCGATCTCCTTGATCCACCCAATAATCAACACCGAAAATCACTCTCAAAATCTAATACATTTTGCCATACATTGAAAATTGATTAAAGCAACCATCGAACATGAAATGAAGGAAATACAATTGAACCTCCTCTTCTCACCCAATTTCAAGAATATTCGTACCAATAACTAATCTCCCTAAGTAACCAATTGAATTATGAACACATCGAGCACAAATACAAAGTCTTAGCCATTTTCAGTTGCAGTTATAGGCACGAGAACCATCATCAACACCAGCGTGTATCCCCTCACACCATAAAAGCCTTGCCGAGCAAGGGGGCTGCGATTGTAATTCAATTTATAATTGAGGGATGAAAAGCAACCATCATTGTGAGAGAGAGAGAGAGAGAGAGAGAGAACGGCGGTGCGGTAGTAACGCCAAAGTGACTGTGAACACCGGCTCACGGTGCCATCGCGTCTAGCCAGCAGTCTGTTGGCCCGACTTCGTACGGGTCATTAGTACATCGGCGTATCGACCGTCCGTGGGAGACCCGTGCCGTCACCGCACAACTACAACCATTGCGCGACCACCACACTACCACCACACTTTACTCAGAGGACTAGCAGAGCTACCTTCTCTCGTACTCTACCCCGTCAGACCCAACCCCTCGTTACCCCGACTGTGCATCGTACACTCATCCTCCCGGTAGTCATTAGGAAATACTCCCAGAGTCCATCCATTCACTGGAACGTGCAGAGGGCGACTCAGTACACTGTACGCCACTAACCTCCCCCCTCAGCCCGCCCCTAAACCACCGCTCAAACCCTCACTAGCCCATTCGCAATCCACCATTCTTTTCCTGAACGACGTTCCCTCTTTTCCCCGTAAGCACTGGTGCCATGCTTGAACACGTATACACTTGCACACGCACACGGAGACACAGACAAAATAGGAAGAGATGGGTATAGGCACGCATGATGGCCACTGAGAAGGATGAAAAAAACTATAAAGTCCTCCCTCGGTGATGGCCTCACACTCAAACCTACACTTTCCTTCACTACCCTTGTGATGGTTAGTACTACGTGATTGTTGAGACATTTTGCAAATCTCTATTTCTATCTCTGTCTCTGGATGGAGCAGCATTCACATTCACGGTAGAGTCCTTTCGATTATGGAGACTCTTGAAACTATTTATACGTTTGTGTTTTCTTTTTTCTTTGGTGTCTATAAGCCGATGACTGAAACTAACATTAATTAAGTTGTAAGTATTTGTCAGTCAACGTAATTGTAGTAACACTTTTATCGACACGAATTAATAGTTGTCATGACTATCACAATTTTTGTAACTCTTTGTGTCAGTATATTACCGTTCGAACGAACGGAGAATGTTTCTCGCTTTAGGGCCTCTTCGTCCTAATATAATCTATACCGTACGTCTAATATCCATTTAACTCCGGAGCATCTCGTACTCCTCAGAATCTGTGCAAACAAAGCTCAAACCCGTAAACTGTTCTATATACTGACGAGATATTATCCAGCCTGTAAAATATGCGCACGCACGGTCTAGCACGTGCACCTAATCCCAGCTACTGGGCAATGGGAGAGGGGCGGAGGGGAGAAGTTCTCTCGTACTGAAACTTCGGACTGTCCCGGTTTGATGAGAATTCGTACGACCCAACGCGGACGACGTAATCCACCGGCTGCTCGTTTGGGAACGAGTAATGCAGTCTATCTGCTCGCACTTGGTGCGATACTTCACTCTGCTCTATCCATTAAACCTGAGAATGTCTTAACGCCTTGACTATAACCGCGACTACCTAGCGATTTTCCATTCTGAGAGAATACACAGAGAGAAAACTTCTTGGATGAAACCAACATAATTTACTTTGAGCCAACTGAATAAAGTTAGATCAAGGTAGCACATAGCGGGGTTCAAAGTTAAGGCCAAATGAATATAACTTGATTCACGAGCAAGTGAATATAGTTTGATTCAAATTTGAGGCGCTAATACGTGGTTGAGTTCTGAAATACATGAACGCCCCCAATCCCGACACCGTTTGACAACATTTAAAAAAATGTCAAGATGATTCCATCAATTCCCGCAACATATTCCTGGCATTGATCTAAATTTAAGACTCTAAAAAAACAGTGCAGCATGAAACGCGATAACGCTCATCGTTTTCCAACAGAACAGGATCGCATTTGTTGGACGCGATTGGGACTTGCAAGAAAAGGGAAATTGGGGAATCACGAGTATAGTCGTAGAAATTCGTGCTGGGAAGAGAGAAACCCCTTTTCTTTTCCATTTTTTTTCGAGCAGCTATATCTTTCCCTTCGCATACTAGACCCCAGGTTCTTGAAGGCGTTTTGTCCGAATACGGCGTTTCAAGGTTTCCATTGCCTCGTTTTTTCGCCCGCACTATAAGAGTGGAGTCGTTCTTCCGGTCTGCGAGATGTTCACCTCGGGAGCGAAGGAAAAAGAAATGGGGGAAAAACGTAAAAGAAGAGAGCCGCAGATGCAGCGGCCGGGTGAGAAGAAGAGGAAGAACGAGGATGAGCAGCGGGAGAAGGACGTACCAGAGGTCGTCCAGTGGCCGATGGTCTTACAAGATCTTTCACGATCGGTTCCTTCGGGTTCTTCTCGCTGAGAGGAAAGCACCCGTGCAGAGTCGAGTTCCTCGAAAGCCGATTTGATCGAGTCGTTGATCTCACAACGAGCAGTCGTTTCGTGTAGTACCATGCCGTCGATGGAATTGTACCACTCTATCCTCTCTGTTTCACGTTTCTATCTCGTTTTAGTACGATGTAGCTTACCACGGCAATAGCATCTCGTCCGGGAACACACGATCGTGTGCAGTAAAGACCTGAGAAAGCGCATTTGTGCGCTCGTGTATGTTGTAATCCGTGCACACCTGCTGCACTTTATATCACAATGCTGCTGAAATAGGACCAACTACATAAGCAGGCTGTAGCAGTATAGTCGGGAAATATTGAATAAAAATGAAATGAAGCAGAAAGAAGGGTGGAAGATGGAGAAAAGAAGAAAATAAAATTAGCCGAATGCGGCAGAAAATTGTGGATTCCTCTTATCGTGTAGATCTTCCTGCTGAAATATAAGAGAGAGCTAAGCAAAGCGGAATATGTGAAAGAGTGGGAGACGGGGGATGGTAGGAATCCCCTACCGAATCGATCGGCACTTAAGCACCACCCTTGAGGAGACGACGTCAACAAACATGACAGCAACGACAGCGTGGACGAGATGAAAACGAAGACGAAGATGGAGTGTATCAAAAAGGGAAATAAAAAATATATATTCTAAGCTTCCCGTAGTAGCTCTGCTGTCCGAAAGATATAGAATTTTCTTTTAAACGTTCTGCGGAGCGCACCCTTGGAGAAAATTGGGGATGCTTCAGGGTACACCCACAATTTTATCTCTATACGCGTGCCTGCTTTTTATATTCTCTCCGGTTGTTGCCTCGTATACCAGTAGTTGATAAGTGGATGGAAAATGCTCAAGATAAAAATATACTGCCTGAAGTAAGTTAAACGTATCTTGAATAGTTAAAGCCGAGAAATAAATGGTATTACAGTTTAGAACAATTTGTTCATTCGAGTCAATTGCCAAAACAATTACTTGTGATTATTCTAACCAAAAGAATCAATGAACTCTGCTGTAATATGTAAACTAAAAGGAGAAAAAGAATGAACAACAACCTTAATATAAGAGATAGTACAGAGCAATACAGCAAAGATAAAGTTAAATGCGGTTCGGTAAACTTTGTAGACATAACATTTCCTCTGCCTGCAAAGTGTAAACGCCTTCAGGGACGGGAGAAAGGGCGGTACGTACCCGAGAATCATCCAGGACTTGAAACACAAACCGGTCCGCATGGATAGTATGTACTAGGTATACAGTTGAAGGCGCAACTGGATTGTTAGAGGATGCAGAAGACGCACATAGAAAGCATGCTACAGGGCAGAGAAAACAGAGCTAAGAGTATAACACAGAAAGGAAAAGGTCAAAACCAGGATATGGCTCGGAGGGCTCCCAAGTGCTCTCGTGTTTATACGCATCCTTTTTCCGTTTGCTACATCAGACTGTTATACATTACTGCGCATGTGGCCTTCTATACAACCGGCATTGGAATATATATATATACACGTTGCTGCTAAATCATGTAAACATCGTGTAAATTCGGTACCACGCGCACCGAACCTAAAATTGAGTTTATGCGCACGACATAAATGGCGACATGCATGAGATCACCATATATAAACTACGATATACCTTAGTTTAGTTTAGTATTAGACGCAAGAGTAACACGTGCCTGCACATACGCCGGCGGATTCTATCGGCTCTTGATTAACTGCGTGAATTGTACGATGATGATTAAATCAGCGGTTGCTATGTGTGCTCGTAGAAAATTATTTTAAAAAATGTATGTCATCGATCCTAAGGATATGGACATTTTTTCGCACTTTCATTCTGTAAAATTTGTTCGTATTTGAAAATATAGAATTAGTAGGGGACGAAAGCAAACATGATATTCTTGTAAATATTTCGAAAGGCCGTCCCTCGCCGAAATATCCTTCATTGTTACAATTCAATAATGGTTATTAATCTACTAATAATTAAATGAAATAACAATTTAATACCACCGCGAATCATCGAAAAATTTCAAATTATTAATAAAAATGCCTTTGTCATATAGCCAAACATTGATTTCGCAACGCATTTCACGTGAAACATATAATAATTGATAACCCTGGGAAGATAATTGAATTATATTTCCAGAATCCGGATCAACAGACGCGTAATTGAATGGTAAATAATGAAGGAAAATATAAATTTCATTACTGAATAAAGTGGATGCCGGGTTGTGGTATACATTCTGTTATATAGGCGGAAACGCGTTGCGAGCAAACACTGTGCAAATCCACGGGTGGCCCATGGGGGAAGGGGGGCTGGGGGTTGTGACTCAGAAACGGGGTGAGTAGAGAAACGAACGAAAAAGATTCGAGATAGAGGCTATAAAAGAGGCAGGGAAAAACGCAGTTTGTACATATGTCCATAGAAATATATCAACACGACTATGTATATGGGGTATTCCACATACATTAGAAAACTCAGAACAAAAAATGTCTAAAATTTTTCTAGCTGTTGCCAAAATAGAAAGAATCGCCGGTTACCAAACATATTTTTATTTTCCAAAAAAGGTTTTTCCAGAAATGAAAAAAAAAAATTTTAATTTGTCGTTCGATATAATTTGTTTTACAAAAATCGTAGATAATTAAAAATGAGTAAATTTTTGTTTTTTTTTTTTTTAAATTAGTGCTATTTGCAGAATGCCCCATATTCTTAATAAATGTTTTAAAGGGGCAAAAGAGGGGCAAACGAGAGATAGAGAGGATAAAATGGTAGAGCTTTTCTTTTTTTTTTATACGCGTCCTCGTGGCGTGTCACATTTCTACGAGCCAAGCTCTAGTGGACACTTGAACGCGATTCCTGGGCATTTTGAGGCTGCGTGACTGCTGCTTTTGGCTTATAGATCGTATATACCTGTTAATACAGCACTAACGGATATATAACGGTGGTGTTATAGCAATGGATGCGGTAATATAGCGAGAGAGTAGGCTTGTCTAACGAGGTCGAGAGAGTATGTGCGTTCATGCTAAACGGGGTATACTTGACCCTTGCGCCGTTCCTGGAAGCGAGAGAAAACGCTACCGGGAAGCTCGCGAGCTCTGGGCCAAGTCTCGCGGTGCCTAACTGGTAACACTTGAAAAAAGCTAGATTAAAAGTGAAAAAAAAGTTTACCCGCGTATATTAATAAATTTATTAAAAAAAAAAAAAGAAAAAAGTGTTTCAACACAAGTGTCACGTTTTTATATGGCTAGCGGTGCGCTTCAATCTTGAATTCGTAATGCTACCAAATGCCTGGTATACATTCGGTGAAAAAAAAAAATAGTATTCAAAGCGTTCTATGGTATCCAGTAAAATAAACCTGTTCTATTTATATTCAGCGGTAAAAAAAAAAAAAACAAAATCGTATCAGCAATTCCGGACGATTAATTGTTTGTGATGGTGTTCCAAAAATGTAAAAACATGTCGGATAAAAAAAAATGCGTGTTACACTTTTAAAAAAGTAGAAAATAATGTTGAAACAAATTGAGGTCCTTCTGTGATTCCCTATATTTTTTCAAACCATTTTTTATCGATGAAAAAAATTAAAGACGTCTCTATTAATGAAATTAATGGAACTGTGGCTCATCAAGTGTTTTTATTTTAAACTTAGAAGTGAATAAACCAACCATTGGCTACTCATAAATGGTGCAGGAATAAGTATAGACAAAAATGTAACTTATAATTTGCATGGTAATAAAAACGCACGAGTCTGTACAAGAAGAAAATTGAGAAAAGCAATTTAACAGCAGTGGCTGTACCCTCTAACTTGAAGAGATCCGGAGGCATATACTCTCGTCTCTCGATATGTTAACCAGGTATATTGACCTTTGCGATGTTCCTGGAAGCGAGCTCCTCGGAGCCGCTCAAGCGGAGCCCAACTGGTACCGCTTGAAACTGAGCACTTAAAAAACTGGTTAAAAAATTATTTACCCACGCCGGTTATTAATAAATTAAAAAACATTCTTTTTTTTTCAACGAACATCACTTCTCATCATAGATGGCATATGCTCGAAAAACCTGAAGTGTTATAAGTGTAAAAATTTATAAGTGTAAAAATGATGTTTTGGGCTACGAATTGTTTTTTTTTTCAAACTGAAGAGAAAAAAAATACGAATTCACATTTCTTTTTACTAAGTGTGAGATAATTTGAAAAAAAAATGCACCTGTAAATCGTAGTTTGAATAATAATAAAATCTCGTGAGGTTGTCAAAAAAAATGAAAAGAGCAATCTGATACTATAGTGGCAGTATATGTTCTCGCTTGAAGCGCCTCTGGAGGGGCCCGTTCTCTCGTCTCGATATTTGAACAACAGTGGAGCAATTGCTCGCGTGCTGGAGGGTTTGGGTATTCGGCAGAAAGCAACCCGTGCCTCTTTCTATCTCACGCAGACAAACACACACACACACACACACCAGATACGCACATAGTGAACACAGTGTGTGCTCAGATCGATGTGGAGCAAGGTGCTTGACCTCAACTCACGAGTACGAGCTATATATATACAATATACTGCCAGGAGCGATCGCCTGCCAGGCAGACTTCGTCCTCACTGTCATGTGTAAGAACTGTATAACACTGGCACACAATACACCTTAATATATATATATAGCCAGAGCGTTATAGTGTAAAGTGTCTGCTGGACGAGAAAATCCAGATGACTGTGATGTGTGTACACACACCGAGAGGCCTACGACCTCGTGAATCGCTTTCACTCCCGGTGTCGAGGATTTCTGTTTAGAAAACTGTGTCACTTGAATTCGTAACAGGTAACACGAAAACATGTGTAATTAAAAAGAAAATGAGCGAGACATGTCGTCGATTCCAAATAACGTTTCAAATCATAAGCGTCTAATGAAATTTATACCGTAAAAATAATAACAATAATTGTTAATTGAATCTTCATTTTATTTTTTTAAACTTATTTCTAGGTAAAAAAAAAATACTCAAAAGTGGAAAAAAAATGTCGACATCAAAATCCGACAAAGTACTTGAAATTAACAGAAAAGTTAAAAAATATTTTTTTTTCAAGAATTTTCCGGAATATTTTCTTATTTTATTACATATAATTAGAAAGAAATCATTATTATTATTATTATTATTATTATTATTATTATTATGTTTATAATTATTAACATTGGTGTCGTTATTGTTTGTTAAAATCTGTAGAACGTTAAAGGTATAAAGGAAGTGAAAGGATGCATTAAAATGCATCTGGCTAGTTCGCATCAAAGGGTAGTACACTAATATATAGGTTCTTCGACTCACGGAAGACGAGAAAATATTCGCGCGCCCACACCGTTCACAACAGTGAACTCTGCTATATATGGGTGATAGGTATAGATATATATAAACGTATAACCATGAACCTCGCGCACTATCCGCCACGAGATCCCCTATCAATCACCGTGCGCGTAGAGTAGCGTTAGAGCCCACGCAAACCGTGGCCCCCATACATATATATATATATATATATATATATATATACACACGCCGCGGCGCATATATCCGTAACCGCGCGAACGTCTGTAATGTAGTATATATCCACGTCGCAACCCCTGCGGACATTCGAGAAGCGATCGGCGGGTTTCCGCACGATTCCGTCGCTCGGGTCTTCAATCTTCGATACCTCCCTCGGCGATCGCAGAGTTCTACCGCAGCAATGTCACGAATAATTCTCGTGCTGCCGATCGTACCTGTTCAGTTTTTTTTTTTTTTTTTTTTTTCGTTTTTTTCTTTCTTGTTTTTTTCTTCGCCGAAATAAAATTGGGAATTCGGAAATGAAAAATGACGTTCAATGTTCTTTTCCAGACGAAGTACAACGGTTATGTTATATTGTACATGTTTATTAAAACTTTTTTTTTTTCTTCTTTTTTGGAGGAATATTGGGAAGCAAAGAACGAAGAAAAATCTAGTTTATTAACTACGCTGTTTTTTTTTTCGTTCCTATACAAAACTTAAAAAATACTCAGGCAAAGTACAATTAAAAAATGCTGATAATTCTTAACAATGTTGTTCAGACTGATTGAAAAATTGATAAATTCTTCAGATTTTTTGGAGGCATATTTAAGCAGCGTACAAAATACTGACAATAATTATTGTTTATTTTTTAACGCGAAAACTACCACTTGTATAACAGTGATTTTAATTTTTTTTTTTTTAATGTACCTTATCTAGTGATAAGATTTCATGCTATTTTTTTAATTAAATAAAATCCCAACATTTAAAAATGTAATTATAATCACGCAATTCTGAAACTATCAATCAACATATTTTTCTTGCCTTTCTCGAAGTACGAGACAAAATGAAGAAAACCCCGTAATATTAACTCGGCAGTACTTTTTTACACTGATACCAAGCACAATAAATACGACCGCAAAAAAAACACCATTAAAATCTATCCTCGCAAATGTCGCAAATGCACCAACATTGATACATTACCCTGCACTATGTAAATGCATAGTTGTACGGCGGTGGTTCACCCTCACCCTCACACTTACACTCGCACCCCTCCCCCAACGCCCCCCCCCTCACAACCCCTTTTGAAAAAAAAAAAACGCGTTAGAAAATTAAATAAATAGATTGCTGCTGGCGGCTGTGCGGCTAAGTTATTTTCGGGATGGAAATTTCGTGAATGAAATTACGAGGGTTAAGGGTGGAAGAGGAAAAGAGAGCGCCGCGGTCCGTTGCTGTGTTAGCGCACACGCGATGCATGCCGCGCCGCGCCACAGCGGGGCCTTCCAGCATGATTTATGTCCTCGGGGGTTGTTGCCGGGCACAATGGGAGAATAATGAAGGCGAGCCCGGGGGCCGCGCGCGCGTTCTCCCGTTGCGCCAACGTGCACTAGGGACGCGTTGGAACCCAACAAGCTCTTTTGCCCATAGCCCGCAACCCCCCTCACAACTATATAGCCCAGGTCTCTCTCGCGAGAGAGGTACACCGAGCCGGCTTAGCAAATTGGAAGCAGAATGGAAGGAAGCGTGGCGAACGCGGTGGCGAACACACACTCGAACCTCGTGTCGGCTGGATGAAAATCGTAAACATGTTGATTACATTGTACAGTTTATTACGCCACATGGAAAACGAGATAAAAGGATTTTGAAATTCAATGCAGTTACGATGTTTGTTTTTCAAAAAAAAAAAAAAAAAAAAATGGACAATGTTCTATAAAATTGCAATACACAATCGCCGATCCAATGAGATTTTAGCAGCACGATTACAAGCGAAAACAAAAACACTTCTAATCTTGAAACTGCTCGGAAGTTCTATGAATATGATACGGTATGAACGTCTTGGGGTACCATTTTTATGTGGGGTGAAGGAGCTGGTTAAAATTGCGAAGCCATATATGGTAAAAGGTGGTAAGACAGCTTAAGATGCCATCTACTATATTTTCGATTCGAAAAGGTATTTGTCTTGTAGGAAAAAAATTATAAAAAATTATTATTATTTTTTTACTATATTATCTCATAGAATTTATACAATTGTGTTAGAATATTTGTCAGAATGTCACTGTATTTTTTCATGCTTCAGAAATTTCGTGTATTTTTCACCACAAATGTGTGCTTATTTTTGTTATATACTCTTCGCAGGAATTGTATATATATTTCAAGTACAATGTCTCTTTATTTGCAAAAAGTCCACAACTGGAAGAAGAAGAAGAAGGAAAAGAAAAAGAAGAAAGTAATACAAGAAAAGACGACGTAGCTGGTATTATTGTTGAGCCACCCAACGTGATCCAGGGTAACATCAGCAACCCTCGCAACAAAGCTTCACCAACGTAGACCAGTGGTTTGCCTTTCAGCAATGGGGGAACCGGAGGCTTCCTGATCACACCTATGTTTCCTATTGTATGCTTCACTGCGGGATTATCGGTCACTGCCACATGTTCTACTATAGTTCCAGGTATTATCCCCCTCCATATCGTCGACATCTCCACCTGTTCATCCTTCTTCATTCTCATTGACTGCGGTTGCAGTGTTCGTAAGGTCGTATGCGTGCCACTGGAGAATCTCCACAGTCTATTGTAAATATAGACAATTAATGACTGCAGGCATTTAATGATTTGTTACACGCGGAGGTTATTAAAGTTCGTCATGATTAATTAGTCGCTGCGGCTTTGGAACAACAACGAGGGGGATGATTGTGCGTGATAGTTGAAAAGACAGATTGTCTTCGACTACGTTTTGTCGTCAACTACATTTTGTCTTCGACTACATTCGTAATCCTGCCTGAAAGTGTGAAATATTGTTTTGTATTTTCGAACTAAAGAACATCGTTGATTCAACAATTTTCTCGCTCCTTCTATGTGCTTCTAATTTTTTGTTCAATAAAATCCCAATTAAACGTCACTATATCGGCTACAGAAACAATCTTCACGACGATGATCACGTATTTTTTCTTTTTTTTTTTTATTGAAAATAAAACAATCGCAAATGTTCCAACACATTCTGATTTTTCTGCCTGATGTACGTTTTTCTGCTCTATTTCTTAGGAGTCTGTCGATAGAGCTATTGCAGCTCTTCAGGCCAGCCGCGGTTTTCTCGACCCGTTAAATTTACTCCACGGTTTTTCGAGAACGTTTGCGGAGAGTGCGAGAAGAGTAGCCCCTCTCCTGTGCAAGCACTAGAACGCCGAGCCAGGTTACGATTGATCGATCACCGAACCAGAAGCAGAAGCTTCAACCAGAGGGACGGGCGCTGGAAACGAGTGGTGGAGGTGAGAGGTGGAGGTAACGAGTATTCAGGTCGAATCGAAGTAGTGAGTTTCCGCGAAGACGTGCAAGTCGTTGTGGCGGCTCTCGGGGAAAAAAAAAAAAAAAAAAAAAAAAAAAAACGTGAGAGGGGAAAAAGACGGAGAGTTAAAAGAACTCATGCGAGCAGAGAGGGGTGGCAAGTTAGAGCTCAAGTTATACGAGTTGGAAAGAAAGAGACGTTGAAGGAGAAATGAAGAGAAATAGGAATGGAGAATGGATTTATTTAGCTTTACGAATTGGGATGCATCTTGAAAGAAGATACTGTAGTCAGTTTTGCACCTATTACTTTGTTCCATTCCAACGACAACTCCGATAGAAATCGGAGACGTTAAACAGAATGAATTAACTTGGTTTTTCCGACCGAACCACCGTCGCTACATCCCAACGCACGCGCACACGTACGTACATCCAAACGCCGGCTAAAAATTGCATTAGAATATCGAGAAAAAAGGTTTTCACGAAAACATGGCTCTCTCTATGAGGAAGCAATAAAATAAACAAGTTTAATCGATATTGTTAAGTACAAGCCATAAAAGAAAAGCAAACAATGGAGAAAAAGGAGCACACGAGTCTCGATGGTAAACGACGTCGAAGCTTTAGTCGCCGGATAAGGAACAAGAAAGGGTAACTAAAAAAAAAGGAAAATAAATAAAACAGAGATATCGCGATTTACGGTAGAAAGGATTAGCAAATTGGTACGAAATTGGAAACGAAAGGGGTTACCTACTTTATTCCGTTTTACGATATAGCGAACCCTGTTTTACCGGACCCCAATATATATATATATATATATACACATATACGATCTGTTACAGAACGTCTCTATCCGTTATATCCTTCCTTCCGGCTTTTATATACGTTTCGCTATTTCTCTCCATCCCCAATCTATCGGCTGTCTTTATTTCCTGCGAACGATTTTTTTCCACGCTAAACGACGAGAATACCGATACGAATCCGGATAGTTTCACCGCAAGACCTCTCCAGTAATGATTCACCCTCTACTACCATTTCAAACGTTTATTACTTCACTGGCGCGTTTATCGCGCAGTTGTTCTCGTTGCTGAATACAAACAGCAACGTAACGTATTGGCTGCGAAATAACTTATATCAAATATTATTATATTGAGGACGAAAAAAATTGTACACACCGAAATAAATATAAAATTGTTAAAAATATGTGAGCACTAGAGTGGTTCGTTTTCAATTTCCAATTTTTGTTCTGGTCTCACAATTCAAAAAGTAGTGCCATATACTTTTACAAAAAGCTCCCTAAATCGTAAAAAAAAAATTTAGAGGTCGTTACTGAATATTGGATACCATATTCCATGGTACATATTTTTAAAGAAGTGTTCCTTGAAAAATTGTAATTAAATGATTTCACTACGAAATTCACAAAACAAAATCACAAAATGAGATTATTGACTGAAATGTCATGAAGTGCAGAAACGAAATAAATCATTCGATGAATATATACATATGAAGCTGAACGTTACAAATCGATTCAGGATCTTTCATTTTCCTGAACGATGCAAAGCGACATAAAAAATGTTTAAAAAAAAAACTCAGCGTTCACGCGTTTGCGTTTGCGAGAGAAGAAAAAAAAATGGTAAAACGTTGAGGCTCCCGGGAGTAACGTGGGTCGACCGGGAGCTCGCGCGCTATACGCCGGGGATTACGATTTTACGAGGGGCACACCATTTCACGGCAACCCTTTTTATTTTTTTTTCTCTCACTCTCTCTCAGACACTCTTTGCCTTCGTCTCATGTATTTCCTTCTCCTATTATTTCTTGGTATGGGTCTCTATCGTTTTTTCTTTCTCACTCGTTTCCTCTTTCTCTTTATATATCTTCTTACACTAACGCTAGAGTGAGATTCGCCCTTCGCAGCAGTTTACACATCTATGAATTCTTTCTCGTACAGAGTATAAGCGCGCGCAGGCCGATACCTTTCTTTTTATAGGCCCATAAAGTCGTCTCTCAATCATCTTTAATCGCACGAAAAGAGTGGGGAGGAACGGAAAAAGAAATGGATGAAGCACGAAGCTACGACGCTTCGATGCAGCCACTGTATGCGAAGCTGTGATACGTCCAAGTACTCGTAATTCCTGCAGTTGAATGGAAAAACGAGGGAGAAGGAGAGAGACAGAGAGAGAGAGAGAGAGTGAGAGAGAGATGGATGCGAAAATGGCGAAAAACCTTCAGATCCAACGGAAGCGGAGATGACCCATGGATTTAGCTGTAATCTTGCCATTCTCGGTGTAATAGACATTGACGGCAGCCTTATAGCCCAGCGGGGTTTATTGAGGCTTGCGAAAAGGCGCGTCTTGACGCATCACCCCGTTCGTCGTATTCGTCGTCGTCGTCGTCGTCGCCGTTGTATCCCACTACCAGACCTCTGGCGACAACACAAAAATAGTTGGCCCGGTTTCCCTTCACGATTTAAACAAATTTTGCTTCCTACGAGATTCGCTAGACTTTCTTAAAAAACAAACAAAACAAAATCGTCTCATGAGCTGTACTTTTAGATGGACTTTGTCGATAGATCTTTCATCAGAGATCCATATGGACCTTTTTTTTTACACATCATATATTTTTCTCCACATTTTTAGAATGTTCATCCTCCAGTTCATATATAAATTAAAAAAAAAATACTTGAAAAAAAAGAGCCTTCAATTTTAATGTCAATTGAGTATTCCTCGCGAGTCCTGTATCGCTCCATTCTTCCACCCTGGCGACAGTGCCCCATGTGGTGATAAAAACCTAAACCTAAACCGCGACAAGCTATACGATGCTTTCTTTATATGCTTCAGTTCTCTCTTTTTTTCTTTATATGTGAGTGAGAAGGTGGCCCAAGAGCGTGAGGTGTGTGAGGGTGCATGGGCTTCAGCCCGATCACACAATATATATACACAGTGTTCCTTCTTCGCACGCGCTGCCGTGTGACGACTTTACGACCGCTACCCATTTCTCGGCCTTCGTTCCGCCCCCGCGATGCACATACGAGCATCTCTCCGTGCGAGAGATCGCGGTTCAAGTCATGCCCGGTGTGTGTGTGTGTGTGTGTTTGGGTGTGTGTGCCTCATCCGATTAAGCGACTTTACGATCCCTCTCGCTTCTCGCGGATCTCTGGCCTCAGGACGAAGGGTCGGAGCGAGTGAAATAGAAGATGTCGAAGAGCAGTGAATGAAGAAAGAAGTCATCTTATTGCTGAGGAGGATGAGGATTTTTTATTTTTTTTTTCGCCAACCCATCTTCTGTATCTTTTTCTCTCTTTTGGTTTTTCTTTTTTCCGCAGGGCGAATGCACGTGAGGGCTCAAGATCTCTCGCTCTAACACCCTTCCGCTCCCAGCCCTACCCCCGCCTCTGAGCTTTATTCCCGGTACCTGCCGGCATTCTGAGTTTATCGGGTATCCTTCATAAATCTTTGTTACACGAGCATATACGACAATGGAATTGACCTAAGGCGCCCCCCAGGCCATCTATATACAGGCAGTGGTGGCGGCGGTGCTCCTCAATGAGGTGAAAAATGTATGCGAAGTAATACGGAAGTGCGATACCTTCGTGTTAGGAAATGCTGTAAAAAAGATGTTGCATAATAAAGGTAGACGGGGGCTTCTTGGACCGGATACAAGATCGATCAAGCCGGCTATATACAAAGATTCAAACTAAAGGAAAAAAAATTATTGCAAATACGTCATTTGACTAAATAGATTATCGATTATTTTGCCTAGGAAATATCAACTGTGAGATAGGTTATCGTAATTACTACAAAAATCATGATAACTTTTTTTTATTTCTCCATAATAATTAGTCATAGTCATTTATTTTTCTGTAATAATCTAAATGCTTTTCCATTCGAATCTCCTTTTTCAACATTTTTTTTTAATATACAGTATTTTTTTTGCGATAAAAATATGCGCAGTTTCAGTGCTTAAAGTAATGTATTGTATAAGCGTCGAATAAAAAAGTAGAAAAAAATCGCGGATTCGAAATTATTCCAAACAGTTTCTGCTTTCCATCGGATAACAATGTTGTGCTGTGAAATTTTTTTATTTAAAATGGGTGACTGGTCATGAGGGAATAAAAGGTGTGTTCCGTTTTTTATTGGAGTCGTGGGAACAAAAGTATCAAGGTTTTCTTTTTTTATTACGGCTGATCTCAAGGGCTGTTTTTTATATTTCTCTCTCTCTCTCTCTCTCCCTCTGTCCGTCTAAGGTTTCTACTTCTTACCATTCCACGTCCTTCTCTCGCAACCTTTATTCAATTAAATTATTTTACGATAGAAGTACGAGCTGCGTGGCGCCGAAGCTTTATGACAGGAGATATCGCCTTGGCCTGGTACCTTTACGACTGCATTGGCACGTGGCAGCTTTTTTTTTTTTTTAGTACATATACAACGAGCAGGCAAACGTGAAGTGAAGACAAAATAAAGCATGAACTACTGAGAAGACAAAAATAAATGACAAGACTTTTAAACTCCTAATTATTCATAATGGATAAAAACCGATGCGAAGCAAAAGAAAAAACTCAGTGGAAAGCATATAAAAATAAACGGTAGACAGCAGTCAGTACAAGCACCAGTGACTCCTTTAATTTCAACCTTTAGTTAATTAGCTTGCGTAAATAACTTGACGTTTCCATTGCCATTGTTCGATTCTCTCAAAGATGTTTTATATAATACATATTTCGATTGAAAATGCGAATCTACAGATTTTAAGCATTACAAAGATGCTTGAATTCCCAAAAATAAGCATGCCGGGGATAATTATGTAATTAAGAAACAATGCTAATACATCTTTGGTCACCTCATCTGAAAGTATATTCGAAAATATGCAACTTTTGTGTAAAAGCTATTTTTTTTTTGTATTTCTATTTATAAGTCGTTTTACCCAGAAAATGTAGGGATATTTGACCCCCTAGAAGCTAAAACGGGCCGCTAATTTTGTGCGCATACTTCATGCCACGAAGCACTCTATTCACCTACAAACTTTCATTAAAATCGGAAAGAGGAGGCAACTCAGGTACTTTTCTTGTGAGTAGCCTTAAATATCTAGCACTTAAGTTTTGTTAAAAATTTCAACACGTAAATGATGACACAACAAACGTTTGCTAACCTCGAGGCAAAAAAGTCGTCGTGAGCTTTTGCATTCCTTATAACTGCCTCTTCCACGCAGCATCTAGCAAGTGACTTTACGTTCTTCTTATATTTACATCGAGCCCAGTGAATTTTCCTACCGACTACTGCATCCGACATTTCACCGTAGCTATCTTTCTTAACATCCACTTAAGAAGTACAAGTGCTAGTACACTCTGAAGCTAAAACATATTTCTTATATAAATTTCATGGCAAGCACTTTGGTTAAAACATTGTATATATGGGGCATTCTAAGTCAATTCACGTGGTCATCAGCCTGATCCTCTCGGATTCAGTTGACAATTTTTCTTAGCATATTTTGGTCTTAAAAAGAGGATATCTTTTTTTCAGATTTTTATCACTTCTTTTACTCTATAAAATAATTTTTTTTCCATAATTTTTTTAGTAAAAACAAATTTGGAATTTTATGGAAACAATTTCCGAATTTTAAACCAGTTCGAAATTAATTTTTACTCAAAAGTTATGGAAAAAAAATTATTTTAAAGAGTAAAAAAAGTGATAAAAATGTAAAAAAAAAAATATCCTCTTTTCTTTGGACCGAAATATGCAAAAAAAAATTGTCAACTGAATTCGAAAGCGTCAGGGCGATGACTAAGTGAATTGACTTGGAATGCCCCATATATATATGTGCACATAAGATAATATATATATATATATATATATATATATATAACAAAAAGGTCGCGGCAGCCAATACCGCAACGGAGTTCCGGCAACAGTTACACATAGTTCGACTATCTGTTGGATCGTACCGAACAGGTTGCCATGTTATACGTAGGCATTCGAGCCGAGCAAGATTCCGAAGGAACGAACCAAGTCTATAGGATTCAGTAGCGGTCTATATCGCAAAATAACGTGATAAAAACATAATGGCATGCAGAATTTCGATCGATCGAATGCCGATGCTTCCTCCAAACTACGTCTCGCAAGAGTGAAAATAACTCGATGCGACATATACACAACTGATGGCTCTCGTAAAAAACAATTCTCTTCTTTTTTTATAGCTAAGTTTACTCAACACGATAGTCAGATGTTCGTCGTTAGTTAGTTAGTAGTATTACTATAAAAAGCACTAATTTTTAAAAAATCCTTTTTTTTACACATTTTAAATTATCTACGATTTTTTTAGAACGAATTATCGAACGAGACATTTTAAAAATCTGAAGAAAAAAAAATCGTGAAAAAATCGTTTATTCGAAAATAAAATTTTTTGGTAATCGCGCCGAAGTGGGCCGGCGATTCCTTCTATTTTTTACGGTCTTTTTTCATTAACAAAAAAAAGGGAAAAATTAGAAAAAATAATAACTTTACGATGGGCAGCAATTCGGAAAATGTTGTATGCAACACATGGATTTTCAGTATTTTTTTAGACATTTTTAAAATGCGTCGTGCGATAATTGGTTTAAAAAAATCTTAGATAATTAAAAATCTATAATTTTTTTTGTCTTCAAATTAGTGCTTTTGAGAATTATGTCAATTGTATAAAAAAATTGATGACACAATCGAAAGATCCAGGTCGAAACCAGGTGGAATGTTCCATATATAAAATATCGAAATTAAAGACTCGGAGTCATGTGTGTAAAGTGCAACGTGCAACAAAAAACATTTGTGGGGTAAAAAGCACGAGCCGAATTCAACGTTGTAAAACCATTACTGTAGCGGCGGAGAAACGGGTGGCGTTTGGGAAGGGCAGAGAAAAAGGGATTGCGGCGGGCGACGCAAAGGGAGGATCCATTAAGGGGTCCCAGCGCAAAACTCTCGCGGCGTCCGAGGTCGTCGAAAAGTTTCGCGGTAAGCCAGGTAATTAACGAGTACGTGGAAGCCGTTAGTCTCCCCGGGGGTGATTCCCGACGAACTACCCCGCCGCGGTAGTAGGAGCCACCGCGGCGTCGGCGCTGGCGGCCAGATCGAAATCTAGATCGATTTAGATGTCTGCGAGACGTAAACGCGCTGAGTTTTATCTATTTCGTTCGGGTTCGCTGGAAAACCGGGCAATGCCAACAATTTTCGAACCATTAAACTTCAAGCGAGAAGAATGAAAAATAAAACGTAAATGAAGGGCATGTAACGACCATTAGGCTGATTATATACGGCTTACATAATTTCGTCACAATATAGAATTACATTGAAACAATGAATAATCATTTTTTTAAAGAAATTGTAGTTTCCATTTTGAGACTTGTTGTTTTTTTTTTTTTTTTTTTTTGAGCTAAACATTTTAAACTATTGTATTGTTTTCTAATTTAATATTTTTACCATTTTTTTTTTTCATAGATTGTTGATACAATATCTCTATTTTTTTAAGGATACAAATACATACTGAATCAGAAATGAAATTTTGTGAAAATATGTGTACTTTGATTGCAGTGAAAAGTCTGAAAAAAGTCAATGTCATTAAAGATAGAAAAACAGTAGTCTTGATTAAAAATAATGATGACAAAAGGAAATTAATAATAAATTAAAAAATGATAATGATGTCACGGAAATTGGTAGATCAGGGCCTACGAATTTTTATTTATTTCCGGAACAGAGTCCGCGACATAATGTGTACACTTTTACGATCTGAGTGTTTGTTAGCCATGCAGAGGCGAGAGAGCGTCTAGACTGTAAGTGCCAGAGCGGAGACATCGCCGAGAACTAGTCGAGCTGCTTATGTTGATGCCTAGCGGCAATACTATACTGAGCCGGCTATATGCCCTGCCACTCTGGCAACCCGTAGTAGTATTTCCATCCATCCATATCCATTCCACGTCCTTCCCCCGCTCCTATCAACACCATCGTGTGGTGTTTGTGTGTGTGTGTGTGTGTGTGTGTGTGTGTGTGTGTACTGAGCGCATGCCAACCTATGCCGCTAACGGGGCCGAAGCGAGTGTGATCCTTGTGGACCCCCGCAGAAACGTCGGCTTGTGGTACACACGGGTGTCGATTCCATAGAGTCGTATGCATTAGGGCATCTGAGTTGACACTGCCAGACGAGAGAAATTTAGCACGTACGTCAGACTCAATTGTGCATCGTGTCTCAATACGTATGTATATCTTCACGTTACTATTCGCACCCCTCTCTCGTTACAGTACACGCTGCCTACAATTTCAGATGCACAAGCAAATGCATGTGTGCCGCAGTAATGAGATAATTGAAATTGTGGCTTCTTTCAACATTTTATAAATTATTAATAATATATAGAGGGCCTGATTTTTTTAAGTGCCCAATGAATCCCTCCCGGAAGTCCCGATTTTTCTAAGTCCCCTATGAGAACCTCTCCCTCAGCGCCTGATTTTCCTGAGTCCCCATGATCTCTCTCCGTGGACCTAATTTGTTGTAAGTCCTCCATGAGCTCCCCTTCGAGGGCCTGATTTTTCCAAGTTTTTTTTCTTCTTTTCTTTTAGCAATTACTTGTGAATTTTCATACCAGACTGAAAGTTACTGTGATTAGTAGAACTCTTTATCCCCGACTAAAAAGTTGATAAATCAACTCGAGTTCTTTTGCCTATCCAAACGCGGCATAATGTAAGAACGTCATCATTTTTACATCCAGCAGAGATTGATCGCTCTCGCTCGATCTCTGTTTTCCCCATGAGTTACCAGGAACATTTTAAGTTATCCCTGGACGCGCTTCCCTTTCACGCCAGTTGCCTGCGGGCGCTTCGACCGGGTAAAGGGTCGTTGGTCGACTCTGCGGATCGTTCGTCCTCGAAGGGAGGTGGTAGGAGGGGAGGGGCCGGGGGTAGGGGGACGTACGATCACACCAGCAAAGACCGAGAGCCAACTAAAAGTTCGAAAGCGCCGGCGAATCGCTACAGTAATCCTCGAGTAATGCGCGATAAGTCTTCACGGCTCGAAGAAATATAAGGAGAGAGCGGGTGCAAATGGCGGGAGGGGCGGGGGAGGGGCGAGGAGGTGGGATTGTGGAGAGAAATAAAAAAGTGGAAAAAGGAGTAACGGAGTGAGAAAAAGAGCACAAGAAATAAAGCTTTGAGTGGCTAGAGGAGGTGGGGGTTTGTTATGTCCTGTAAAATCGCTCGTAACCCAGTTTGCCAATCCAACAAACCATCGCGGGTAAGGGCGAGGGAGTGCGAGGTAAAGGATTGCGATCAGGAACCGGAAATCGAAGAACCAGTTGGCGGAAAGCCTTGCGCTCGGATGCGAGGTCACGTACGTGCTTCTGATGTTGTGCTACTGGACTAACCCTGTACATATAAGCATATAGCAGTAAAATATGTATATGTCCGAGAGAGTGTGTGTGTGTATTTTGTAATGTTTATTCGAGCAAAAATAATTAGAATAAAGCTGGCGCCAAGTGGCAACAGTTATACATTGTGCTCTAGTTTTAAGATTTTTTCAACTCTATAAAACTCCCTATTTCCATTCGTCATGATAAATTCACTATGAAAACCAAAAGAAAAAAAACAGTGGAGTCTGTAAAAAAAGTAATTAATAGCAATATTTTTAATTCTGAAACAGAAGGTTTACCAGATTTTGGAATTTTTCGTTATCGAATACTTTATTAATTACAATTTGATAAAAATTGAGCCAATCGAGTTTTTTAAGGACTCTGAATTTTATTCTATGTAACTAGATGGTAAGTTTGGTTCGGGTACTTCAAGCCACACGACTTCCCTTTCTGGACTCAAATTTTTCTGAGTCTCTCATAAGAACCCGACCTGTGTTTTGATTGGAGTATCTATGGGTACTTGTGATTGTTTGTTAATGTCTGTGGGGGTTTATGAGTGTCTTTGGCTGTCTGTGAGTGTCTGTTAATGTCTGTAAATCTCTGAGAGTGTCTGTAAGTGTCTGTGCGAGTGACTGGCAGTGTTTGTGCGAGTGTCCGTAAATGTCCGTGCGAGTGTCTGTAAGTGTCCAAGAAAACACACCACCCTATATTACATCGTAGGTTATACATTTTTTTTAAATACTCAAATATATGGAATCGTTGAAATAGAAATTTATCGGTCATTTAAATTCCGAAAACTACGAATTTCCAGAAATCGTTTTTTCAGTTGTCGAATAATTTATCACTTTAAATAATACAAAAAAAAGTGCTTATTCGATTTTTTTTAACTCTCTGGACCGGCAGCCATTTAATTCATCATTCAACAGTCAAAAATTCCGTTTTCTGATTTTGACAATTGGAAGTCAAATTATGTATAATATGGCAAAAATGAAGCTATTCGTTTTTGTTCAATTATGATCAATCTCTAAACAATATTTCCACCAGCTACAATCCTCACCACTCTCCTCACGCGAGTTTTAAAATACTCTGTTTATATCAACGTATTTTTCCATACCTCAGTCTCGTAATTTCCGAGGCAACAGGTTAATTGAACCTCGATTTTCTTATCAGCTAACACGTCTTCTTCCATTCGCGTTGCGTTCTTTTTTTAAATACATCCCCCACCCCGGAAGAAGTTCGCGAAATTCCGAAAGATAAATCACCGAAGGGACTGATTTGTCGTTGCAGAGAAGCTTGCGTTCCTGCTCGCACTCCCGATTTTTCGTCTCTCTCGCACA
The DNA here is from genome assembly GCA_964016905.1 of Perithous albicinctus. NCBI lineage: Eukaryota > Metazoa > Arthropoda > Insecta > Hymenoptera > Ichneumonidae > Perithous > Perithous albicinctus. The sequence continues at coordinate 31,599,511 of OZ024689.1, forward strand.
CTCACCGAGCGCCGAAGCAATCAGATTATTAATAGTTTAGCAATGGGTCCAGCAGAACCAGCAGAAGCGAGAGCGCTTGACCGGTTGGGATTCGGACTGCGCGGACCGGCATCGATAAATCAAACACCGCGAACGCGCGAGCGCGATATTCCCGCGCGTCCGCGTTTTACGTTTCACGGTTTACGGCGGTCCGCACCGAACAACGAGTCGACTGTATATAGTACTGCTTTGAGAGCTACACACACACACACACACACACACGGACGCACTCCTCACCCTCTGATCGCTTCCAACCATAGCTTTTATCCTTCTCTAGTCGCACATAGTATATTATATATGGGACATTCCACCTGATTTCGACCTGGGTTCGACCCTTAACCCTTCAGGATGGATCCGCGATGTTTTATGTCATTGACATAACTCTAAAAAGCACTAATTTAAAAAAAAATGTACACATTTTTTTACAATCTACAATTTTTTAAAAACAGCTTATCCAAAACGACGCATCTTTAAAATCCGAAGAAAAATTTGAAAACCCTTTTTTCGAAATTAAAAAAACATTTTTGGCATTATTTATTTTTGGATTACTGCCTTTCAGAGTTACGTAAATCATGTAAAAAAATTGACAGACCCAATCGCAACTGTGAAGGGTCAGACCTAGGTCGAAACCAGGTGAAATGTCCCATATACATGTATGGGATATAAATATATACCTAAGCCGAAGAATAAACTCCACACGTGCCCACACTCTTGAAAGCATTGTATGCCGACTACCAATGGAATGCCCACTCACTTCCACAACCTTTATAAAAATACACGTACATGTTACATGCGTTAGTTGCGTGAGGCTATAATATTGATGTGTATGCGAGTTTCGTGTGTGTATATGTATGTGTATGGTGGTGGATCTAGTTGGGTATGGCAAAGCACGTTTCTCATCTTGAAGCTCCTTTTGACGCCGGAACCTGCCAGGTTCTCTCTATACTCCAGCCACTATATAGCTTCGTTTTCACGACCAACCAACGGAGCACGAGGGATAAAAAAGAAACGATAAAAAAAAAAAAAAGAAAAGAAGAAAGGAAACGCTGTGAGCCTTGACCGGTCCCACGAGAGGGTCAGCAGCGACGAAACTCTTCCGTTGACATGAGGCTCTTTGGGTTTTCCAAGTTTAGGAAATTTTACTTGGCCGCCCACATGACAAGAGACATGTACACAAAATGCAGAACTTTTTGTCGTCATATCTTGCGTATATAAATTGTATATCCTGCGGTAAACTTCATTTTCGTGGGTACGACATCAATCATACGAGAGGAGGTCCACAATAGCATGTAAAACTCTTACAATTCTTTTTATGACATCCTCCAGGATTGTCGAGAAAATATATCATTCTGAATAATAATTACATTTAGAATGACAAAATGATTGTGTTTAATCATTCTTAAAGCCAATTTATAGAATAATTTGTAAAACGTGAAAGTAAAGTTGGCATCAGAGACATGGATCTTTTGAAGTTTAAACTTAAGACAAAAATCCCTGCAGTCAATCTATAGAAAATGTAATTTCGAAGAGACTGAGAATTAGCGGAGGTCAACTCTACGATTAGTTTTCTCTTCATCAAGCGCAGAGTGTGAAATCCTTAAATCTGGTTTTGTTGCAATCGACTCACCCAACAGGTTTGTCCAGTTACAAAAAAAGAAATCCTTCGGCTTTATCATATATAAAAGGATAGAATTATTTCAAATTTTTTTCTTGTTAAAAAAAAAAGTATTCCTTATATTAAAAAGAAACTTTTTTTCACTGACTTGGCTTGCCTTAAGTATGTGGAAATAATAAACCAATAAATTAATTTCAAAAGTAATAGCTTGGCCACAACTCTGTTAAACACAAAACATATGTCAATTTATTATAGGTTCAAAAAAGCGATTCGAAATATATTTCCGTAAACACAAAATGCTCCTTCGTCGCTTTAAGAAATCGTGAATGAGAGCAATCAAGAAATCATTCCTAGACTCAAAGCTACAAAAGTATTCATGACTATAAACAATACAGTATTTTTATTGATTTATTTTCATGTCATCCCACAGTTGTGCATAAAAATATAGCAAGCAAATTACGCAAAACTGGCGTAAGTAAATTTCACCTGAGTTTACACGTTGTACTAACGTTGTTGATAATAATCACGTGCATATTTTTCTGCGTTTCGTTAACAAGAAACGCAACCGTGTTGTAAAAAATGAAGTAAAGAGAGAAAGAGAAAAAAACAGTAGGGAGGAAATAAGAGAGAGAAAAGAGAGAGAGGTAAATGCGAGGAAATACGAGGCTCGTTTGGGAATAAACCCAGCAACGGTGCAGACCGGTAATATGCCGAGATGCGAGAGCATTAACCCCGTAACGGAGAATATCGATTCGATTTACGTCGTCGCGTGGCCTCATACAATGTAGGCACAGGGTTACATGTATTTGCAACCGCTGCCGCTGCTTTCTGCTACGCTATATATTACCGAAGTATAACGCGAACAACCAGCTCAACGTCGACAAATCACGAAGGTTTGCTCCCGGTGGAGCAGCTCTAACTCCGGCGCTTCGAGACCCCTTGCATAATTCCCGTGTCGATTTACCCGCGCATAACAAGACCCTGACGAGAGAGAAATGCTGCGGCAAACGAAAGGAGGCAGATCGAAGAAGAAAAAAAATTTAGAAAAAGAAAGAAGGAGATGGTAATGTGATGCCAAGATATAACCTACACGATATAAGAAGACAATATCTGTGAGTTACATATTGTTTACAGATTTAAATATATGGGGAATTTCACTTGATTTCGACCCTGAGCCTGGGCTCTTCCGATTGGGTACGCAATTTTTGTATTATTGACGTAACTGTAAAAAGTATTAATTTAAAAAAAAAATAAAAGTTTAATACATTTTTGATTATCTACGATTTTTTAAACAAATTATTCGAATGACACATTTTTTTAGTGTTATGTCAAGTCATATAAAAAAATTGTGAAATCAGATCGAAGCCAGATGGAATGCCCCATATATGTACCGTCGTTAAATCTCTTCAAGTCCGAACGACTTGATTATTATTAATACATTTTTTTAAGGAAATATAAATCCTTCTATATGATTTTGTCATTTATCCTCAAAGCTTCCACGTCTATAATGTACAGTTCGGAGTGTCGCAACGATGAAAACAAGGCGAATCCATCCAACTCGTAATTTTCATGTCAATGACTCATACCTGAAACATAAAAAAAAATACTCCGGTCAATAAACGAATTTTTTTAGCGCATAATCGTAATATATTAATATTAATATTAATCATACTATATCCGACCACAATATACACTGTCCAAGATGATGTCAAAGGCTTTACAAAAAAAAATGTATTTATACTTCATTGCTTTAAAATTTGCTAAAGTGAAAATCGATAAAATTATGCCAAGGTCTACGATTCATATATATGTATATATATGTATATATATCGCTGACACTTGATGCGTCTTTCTCTTATTGCTAAGTCTACTTCCAACCACTTAAACGATAAATCGCTTTAACTGATAATGTCGTTGCGATAAGATCGCGAAACCAGAATTATATATACGACCCCCCCTCCACCCCCGAAACTCCTCGTCGAGTTTCGCTTATACGATCAAAGTGTAAATACCGACCAAAGGATTTCGAGAGCTCCGACACGTCAATTTACCTTGCTGTCTGTGCATGCACAGGGTGAGCCTTTAACGTTGCAGCACAAACATAAATGAAATTGCCTAAACGATAGTAGCAACGGTGACGTTAAGATTCGAAAAAAAAAAAAAAAAAATTATTATGTCATTACATAAGCATACAAAATTAATCATTTTTATCTGTCATCATTGGATATTTGCTATATTACAGGAAGAGTTATTATTTAAAATATATTCCTTCAATCTTGCCACAAAAATACTTGACCATTTTTTTTATCTCATTTTTATCAATTTGTTAAAAGCCCCGATTTTTTAGCAGTTTAGATTTCGTTTTTTTTACTGGCAAGGCAAAAAGATTTTGGCAATTGAATGACTAAAATCATTTAAGGAATATAAAAATATAATAATATTTTTAAAAATGCAGCTTCGCATTTTTTTTTTTTTTTCTTCATTTTTGTGTATATTTTTCTCGGCTCGTTCATGTACTGGTGTTTTTTTTTTTAATTTTTTGCTTTTAATATTTTCATGTAATTCGTGATGAAAATACGATATTTTTTTATTTACATCACATATAATACAACATTCTGGTTATCTGTTAAAATTCTCACAGACGGTTTACAAATATTACATTTTATAAAAATCCATGATTAACAAATCGTACCTCTTACGTGTCATGCATTGAACGCAGTCAAGCGCCGGTGTTATCGATTTCAGCTTTGGAACGATAATAACACTGCGAAATGTTTTCTAGACGTCACGATCTTTGGAATCGACGCAACCCACACACGAAAAGAAAAAAAATAAAATGAAATAAGGAGAAGCAGAAAATTATAACACTTATCATGAAATTTAGCGTTTTGTCGAATAAACACACGATTTTACATGTAATTAATCATTTTTAATACAGAGAGAAAATAAAATGTATTCGTTTCTTTTCGCACTAGAAAATTTAATAGGAACTGAAGATCTTTTAATTTTCATTTTACAGAATAAAAAAAACAGCCTTTAATTTAAACGTCGTTTTAAAAAATCTAAAAATATTTCTTATTTATTTTTAATTTCTAAACACAGCGAAAACTTAGCGATTTCACGTAGAACAGGCTTTGGAGCAATTTTTGCAAAAATAAATAATAACAAGGAACAGGAAGCTTGACAGTTGCACTGATGAATAATAAAAAATAAAAAAGGTGGAGAAAGATATATGCGCAGAAAAAGAGGAAGAAGGCGCGAGGCAACAAATGGAGCAATAGGATAGGGGACGAGCTCAGTTGCCCGGGTTCCTTTTCTGATGCCATAGCCGCCTCGAGTTCCGAGTTATAAAACCGGTTCAACACGTAAGTGGAACGCGGTTTGTTGGATGCTGTTGCTGCTGCTTCTGCTGCTTGGCTAAGGATATACGTTATGGTCTGTTGTGCTGCAGTTGCTGTTGCTGCTGATGCTGCTTTGGCCCTGGACCATACACACCGCAGGCGGGGAAACGATATCCCAATAACGAGAAGCTGCGCAATGCGCTCTCAATATCCTGAGATTTTTTTCCCCCCTGAATCCGTACGTAAAACTTGCGTATACTTTAAATATGTTGGTCACACTGATCTATAAAAGGGTTGCGATACAATTCATAGCCGTTCCATTTTTTTTTTTTTTTTTTTTTTTTTTTTCAAAATTACTTTTATTTTTATTTCATTGTGTATAGTTTGGAAAATTAATTCCTCGTATATTTTCGACATTTGGACCTGGAGTCACGAATAATCATGAGAGGAAAATTTTTTATACGGTTTTTGTTGTTTCAGGTGTTAAAAAATTTTTTTTATTATTTCTATATGCTTCGGCTCGTGCTTAAACACAGTTTAATTAAAAAAAAAAAAAAAACAATGTTACGAAAGGAAAGCTTCCTCTATGAAGAAGCAATAAGAACAGTTGATATTAATTCTGATGGCTATTGACCTGTTAATTAAAATGAGATGTCTCGTTATGAGAAATATCTTCCTGTAATGGCGATACTGTTATATAAAGAATGAAGATAGAGGGGAAGTGAATGAGGCGAGAGACTGAGAATCGAGCTTGCTCGCTGTCGCCTCGTGATGGTAATGACGTCAGCGTGCAACGGTCAAAAGGTCCTGCTCGCTTTCCTGCTTTATTACTACAAAGTGCCGCGCGGGCGTTTAACTATACACGCTGTCTCTTTCTCTCTCTCATGTCATTACGACAAATAAAGTTATTCGATAGTATATGGAGTTGGATATTGCACTCATCCTCTTCCTCTTTACCATTTTTCCTCGCATCCACACTTTTTGTCGTGTGATTGACAATTTGACCCTCAATACCCTGTTACGAAAAAAAAAAAGATATAATCTGCTAGGTGAATGTACAAGAGTAAGGGTGCATTTTATATATAAGCCACTTCACGTGAAATTTACAGCATGTGACCCTCAATCCCTCGGATTTTGATAACTTGTTACAACAATATTGTTTCTGAGCCAAAAGCTAGACACATTTTTTTTTCAGATTTTTTCACCATCATTTGAATTTTTTTCAAGGCTCGAAAAGCGGATTCTGAAAAAATTTGAAAAAAATTCACACTGTTTCTACGATTTAAAATATACTTTTAAGCACCTTTAAGATAATGGAATCTCAATATTTACTATTTTTTTTTCATTTTATTTTATGACAGAATTAGAATTTTTATTTCTTCGATCGGTCATAAATTTTCTCAAATATCAAAATGAATTTCAATTTTTGTGCAGTTTAAGAAAACTCCAGCTCTAGTCAGTGATAATGACAATTCAATTGATAACAATGCCGATATCTGAACCACTCGCGAGATGTAGTGCAAATATATTGTAGTAAAATTAAATGATAAGTAATTAGAAATAAGTTGAACGAGGGTATCATAGGTAACTAAAATGCTCTTGTAGTGTGGCTGCTATATGTACGCACTATGGTGATAACACTAATTAAATACGACTCTCACTGACACTGGTGCGCTGCTTGTTCGCCTAACGAGGCCGGTAATTACGAGACGGCTTCATCTTCACGAAACTCTGCAAAAACCTCTGTCTCAAGCTCTCTCTCTCTCTCTCACACACACCCACACACACACACACACACTTATACGACGTAGCCTATTACTCTCTTGCTTTTGGTCTACTCTATCTGTACAGCTATTCATACTGCAGTTTTCTTCCCCTTTTATCCTTCCTTCTAGTGTATTTCCTACGTTATATTCTACGAGTTCTGTCTTCCATTCATTATTTTCCCCATGAAACACACTGCATTCGACTCTCTTGTCTGATATCCTTATGTATATTAAACGCTCGTAGAAAATAAGTATCACTGAAAAGCACGAAAATTCAGCTAAACTGCAACGATATAGAAAAGAGAATCAATTCCCCATCCTGAAGGATACTGATGAAAAAAAAGGGGGGGCAAAGAAAAAGAAAATTGAGCCATCTCTCGCTTTGAGACGTCCGAGGATCGACGAGCTTCGCGTTTTACGTTCGAGCCCTTTTTACGTTCATTTTCCCCTTTCTTTATCCTACTTCGTACGTACACCCTTTTTCTTCTTCGTTTCCTTAGGCGATGGGATCGAAAGCCAAAAGAAAATCCCAAAGTCCAGACCCGAGTTCGCTGTATCCTATGACGAGCTCTTTTTTTTTTTTTTTTTTTTTTCCTGAGCCACATTCATTACTCTTTAGCGGTGTGTCAATGGTACCATGATCCACAAGCCGAATTCTCCGGGTCGTGAAATTACATGAATGAAATTGAGAGTATGGATCTTTTTTTCTCTTTTTTTTTTATTCAAGTCATGAATTTAATTTTATGAACTCTAAGTCGACTTAATTGCATTTCTGCAGACTAACGTTGACTATAAAACCGTAAATTCATTTATGGCTATGTTACGATTTCTTTTAGAAACTAATAGAAAGAAAACGTATTTCTTTTTTTTTTTTCTTTTTTCAAGTGCAGTTTAAAAGAAAATCATTTTCCCTGCAATGCATACAGGGTTAAATAGGAGGGCTGCACATTGCTTCTGAGTTTTACATCTTTCGAAACGCTTCTTCTGTGAGGAAGCCACCATTGATTAAAATATTTCTTCGTGGAGGCGGCTTTGTGAAAAGTGGAAAATCGGGAGGGTATATGGGACATTCCAGACCTGGTTTCAACCTGGATGTGATGCTTAACCCTTTCGATTGGATCCACAATTTTTTACATGTTGACATAACTCTAAAAAGCGTTAATTTTCTTTGTTCATTTTTTTTAAACACATTTTTTTAAAATAAATTATCGAACGACACATTTTTTAAACCTAAAAAAATTCTGAAAAACCTGGAAAAAAACTCATGAAATAAAATTAAATCCCAATTGAAAAATACTATCTTATTAATGCTGATTCTAATTTTCTAAACATTACAATAAATTTTCCGAAGATGACTCAGACAAGAGTCGAAACGTAAGAACAAACTTTTTCTCATTTATTAATCGATTTTATTAATTCATTATTTACACCTTAATGCTATTTCAGACGTTAAGATAAAATTAATAATTCCGGCATTTATTCAATAAAAACAGAGAGTGGAAAGCTTTTAGAAGATATTTCGGAAAGACTGAAAAAATATTCATTTCAACGAGTTTTTTCCACGCTTGGAGTTTATCCTGGACTACCGGGAGTTCAAAAAGCTCGCAGCATCCGCGTGCGGAACGTTTAAAAAGCTGAGTACACGCAGTGTACATAGTGGAGTATGGTATATATATATATATATATATATATATATAGTGGAGCCATACGAAACGAGTGGTGGGCTCGACGGAGGGTCGACGTCGCAACCAGCATCAGAGTAGAGAGAGGGGACTCTCGGCGCGTCCGCCGCGAGGGAAATGAAAATAAATGATAGCTCCTCCTCTCACTCTCGCTTCGGCTCTCTTTACCCCCGTCGTAATTAATTTAACGCGCTAGGAACCGACTGCGAAAGCTCCAGAGCCTCCCGAAGCACGCTCGCTCATTCGCTGGGCTTCTCCGATAGCCCTTGGGCGCATTATTACTTCAACGCACCCAGAGACACGCTCTGGGTATATAACACGAAAATATATACACGTATATATATTCCTATGATATGTACGTTTGTGGACATTAAAATACAGTATGATACAAAAATAATGGAAAATAATAGAAAAAGGTGTTGGTTATTACACGCAGAAAAAAAAAAATTTGTACTGATTTCAAGTAATTTTTTTTATTACATTTGAATATATTTCAATTAATTAATATTTTTATTCAAAGCTAATATAATAAATAATATAAATAATATATGGAAAAAAATGATTTTCGGGGGAACTTAAAGAAACACACACTAATTATTTCTATAAATAATGAATAAAATTCATGAACCTCAAAAATCGTGTCGTTTTTTTTTTGAGAATTAAAAAAAAAAAAAACCATTCGAAGTTATACAAAATCATCATCTCTCGACGCAGTGAATTTGAGGAGAAAAAAAAATTAAAAAATGCTCCAATTTGGAATTCTAGTCAAAACTACCTTAATATACTTAATAAAATAGATCTAGAGGGTCTCGAAAAAGTCGGAGAAAATTCTGAGGTGTTATTGACACCCCCAAAGAAAGCAAATAAAAATTTGTCAACTTTTTTTGAAGATGTGAGGGATGGAAACAATGACTGATCGCTTCGACATGGAAAGCTCCATGTATATTTCATAGAATCTAAATTGTAGTTAATTGAAAGAAAAAAAATTAAACACAGAAATTTATTCGATTTGACTTGATACTTTTTCCGGATAATAAGGAGATCGAGTCACCCAAAAATGATGAAATAAAAACATTTTTCGAAACCTTCTTTCTCAACGTTTTACATAATTTTGTGTATAATGAAAATATCGAAAACAAAATGAAATTCATGAAAAGAAAGCTTCCTTTATGAGAAAGGAAAATAGGAATTAATATTCGTGAAAGCATTAAACCGCTGCACATAGACCTATAGAGACAACAGTCTGAATCTTGTTTGCTGAAGAAACATGGCGGATACCATTACGGAGACTCCAATAACATCGTTCACAATAAAGTGCGCGCGATTCTCAGCGTAATACCTACGTAAGTAGGTAGCGACAACCGTAGTTTGCAGCCGAGGTGGAAGAGGAGATTGCGCGTGCTTTATTCTCACTTCACACGTGTATGTATACATATATATATATATATATATATATACACACAAACAAGAACATATGTGTAGAAGCGTTAGATAATGCACATGTGTGTTATTCGCGTGCATAAAGGTTGCATATTTGCAACGAGCATAAGGTACACATAAGAAGGGGTACACGTGTTGAGCACCATCAATACAAGTCGAGCCCTGGGTACAATTGCAAAATCCGAATGACTTGTATATATAGTCTCAATTTAACGTTCCACTCAACAACTCACTATCGCATAGTCACATACACACTCTTATGCATATGCATGCAATTTATTCCTACAGCTTGTTCGCATATTTGGCATATATTTGTATGTATACATGGGGCATTCCAAGTTAATTCAAGTGGTCATCGGCCTGACCCTCTCGGATTCAGTTGACGATTTTTTTTTGGCACATTTCGGTCCAAAAAAAAAAGAGGATATTTTTTTCTCAGATTTTTATCACTTTTTTGTACCTTATAAAATATTTTTTTTCCATAATTCTTGAGTTAAAATCAATTTTAGGCCGGTTTTACAATAAAACTTTTAAAATAATAAAATATTTATTGCTTACACCACGCGTTTGTTAATTGAACTTTTATTTAGTCGATCGTTTTTCAATTTTCGTAAAGTTATTTTTTTTTTTCAGTCAAATTTTATTTATTGTAATTTTTTAAGTATTGTTTTTTTTTTTGCAGTCGAGAGTTTTTGAAATCGACATTTTTATTTTTCTTAGAACCCTTTTGGTCGAATCGATCCGATAAAAATGTGTAAAAACATTTGTATGCCTTTCTGTTCTTTACTTAAAGTGTCAGGTGTGATGGGCTCTGTATGTAGAGTGAAGATCCAGGGAACTGTGAATAGCCCCGTAACAGGGCTGTATTAGGCCGAGAAAGAAACGTCCGATCGTAATAGTTACGGGCACCAATATACCTAGCAAACTGTAGCTACTGAAGCATGTATATGCTGCAGTGTGGTGAAGCAGAGGGTGAAAAAGAAGTTGCAAAGGATCGGGAGCGCCGAGGCTCTTCGAAATAGTTTCTCGTTTGAGCGTTTCATGTTTTTTTTTTTTTTTTTTCTTCTTTCTCGACTCGCGTCTGTAAAGCCTGGCTACTGTAGCCTCTCTTCCACTTTGGACGACGATAATATTTTTTCATTTCGCCCCATACGTACTAACGGAGAGGGCCGCCCCCACCTTCCCTTCCATATCCGGCAAGCAACACAACGGAAGCTAACATAGCCATAGCTTTTGCTGCGAGAGGAGCGATGCTCACGCGAAATGTGCTTTTGAAACGAGAAGAAACGCGAAAGACATGACGGGTATCAAGCAGAAGAAATACAACAAATAAAAGGAACAAGACGAGGATATGTTATGTATATAATGTAACAAGAATAGTGTCATAGTTTATTGAGATAGTAAAAACAAAAACATATTTAACCAAACGCTTGGTTGTCTCAATCAAGTTTTTTGTTTTCTGTGTGTCGAATATCGAAAATTTGGAAAAGTCTCATTGAAAAGTTACCATTTGTTATTCATTCATTTCTATCTGTCTGTCTGTCTGTCTGTCTGTGGTAGGTGGCTGTCCGAAAACACAATAACTTTTGTAAAATCTTGTGGATTGCAGTGTAACTTTATGATTGTCTTCTATGTATAAAATCCAGTTTTGGTATTGAAATCCAATCCAAAATCTCTACTCCTTCTGCCACTTTGCCTGAAACGTGAAAAAAGAAAAAACCTGTTTTTGATTTTTCAGTTCATTTTTCATGCATGTTCAATCAATTTTCATTTATTAAATCGAAACATTGAGTCTTTAATGGCAACTTTCTTTAAAATCTAGAGAGTTCATTTTGAATGTGTAATACCGTCCAAATTTACAGAATCGACGGTACTTTTGGATCTCACTGTACGCACGTTTGTTCATATAGAATACTACAATTTAGACACGAGGTATATACGACATATCCGTAGTCACGGAGGGGCTAACGTGTTCAGAGTCTCTCACTGAGCCTACTCTGCCACCCAACCCCTTATCTCGGACCTTCAAAGGCCGTGCAGGAAAGCCACCGCGTAATTACAACGTAATACCAGCTTGCCCCCCCCCCCCTTCCAGTATTACGTCTGGTTTTCGGGTTACATGGAGCCAAACCGTGTGGCCGCTATATATGTATACACACACATACACCGGACTGCTGACTTTCGGATAAGCGAGAAAGCATATGCGAGACCTACAGTACACTTTCGCTTAGCTTTCTGTTCACCTATCACTTGTCTTCTCTCTTCCCACTTTGCCCGAAAGAACGGAGAGACGCGAGATCCCTCTCTGTGAGCGCTTGATCGAGCGCCCTCTATCATTACTTTCCCGACTTTCCGAGAGCGTCGAATTCCAACGCTGAACCTGTGGGCTAACCTTGCTCGTCTTTTAATGACGACCGCAAGGGTAGACTGGGATTGAAATTGGATGTGTGTGTGCGTGTGTGTGTTGGGAGTAAAATGCGAGGCAAGGGGACTGAAGAGGGATGGAAAAATACACCTTGAGGCCAGTTGTATGTCTACCAGCCCTTTGTATACGACCCATAAGGGCATCGTTGACCTACGCACACGTGTGTAAGTATTCTTGCAATAATAATGAGATGAGGAGGCGATAGTGTATCCAGTATTTACGTCATTTCGTTACTAATAGATTTTCGAAGTAGAAGCACATTTTTTTTTCAAGGGAAATAATCATTATTAATTCATGATGTAATGAAATTATAAAACATGTCCAATTTAATGAAATGGTTGAATTTACGTAAGTTAATAATACAACGATTTTTAGCAAGTTTTTGTATTTTATTTCACTTGTTTTCCGGCAATTTAGAAAATATTCTCTCACGAAGCAATCTGAAAGCTTCAGTCTCACAGTCGCAGCCACGTCCACAGGCGAATAAAACAGCTTCCAATTTGTATACATACCAGCCACTGATTTTTTTTCCTTTCTGTCTTTCTATTTCTTTTTTTTTTTTTTTTTTTTTTTTTTTGAAAATAGAGACCAAAGTACTATAACATTGACGGGAGAACGGTAAAACAACAGTAAATTGGTGTGGTACATTCATCCTAGAGAAGAAAGAGGAATTTACCAGGCTGGCCGAGAGGTTGAAACGGTTTTACGGACGAGCGATCACGCCAAATTAAATTCAGCGCCAAAAACCAGTAGCAACTCAACAATATAATATAATCGTATCGAGATAGAAGCAAAACGAGCACTGAAATGCTGCGCACCATTTGTTATATATATATAAATATATATATATATATTTAATTCATAGCCGCTGTAACCCGTGTGCGAGCGCCCACGCATCAGTTTTCTACTCGGCTAATCGTAAATAACAATCGGCTATGCAAACCGGGCCGAATTCGCAGCTCACGGGGAAAACACATTGCGCGAGTTGCAGTTGCACGCTGTGGCATCCGGCTGCGATGCGTTATATCCAACACAGAGGGCTCAACGTGTTCGAAACGGTCCATCCACGTTTCTGTTTGTAGTTCGACCGAGACAGAGCAACGAGAGACAGAGAGAGAGAGAGAGAGAGAGAGAGAGAGAGAGAGAGAGAGAAGGGTCGAGTTTGAGGGCAACTCTGAGGGCGAAATGCAGGCGCGTGCATCCAATTTTCGTCCCTGTAACAAGAGACCTACTGGGTGCCAGGTGAAACGCCCGAACGGTTGCTCTATATATTGTGCACCAAGCTCCAGCACACGGTACACACGATAACTATATGTACGTGCGATCTCACGTATCGTATACGTATCACAGTCGTACAAACGTTCACTTTGTGAATGTTTGTACAGATACGGATATATACGGACACGAGTGTAGAAATTTGCGTATAATCCTGCCTACACACATACACACACACACACACGCACGCACACATATGCATGCGGCAGATGAAACCATTCGTGGAGGGTATATGGAAATCTATGTAATCACGAGATGAACGCATATATGTCTGTCTACATGTGTAGAGTTGGTATGCAGAGATGAATCTACCGTCGAGACACGTAAATTGTGCGATGAGGCAAAACGGACTAGCTTGGTTGGCTTTGCGCAATTTAAAAAATTTCAACTTCTATAAAGGGACATATTACTTTTATTTCTGTACTAGAATTGTGGTTGAAAAAAAAATATATATATTTATTGCGATGCTTTTTGTCGTTACAAATTTTGTTCAATGCGTAAATTTGCGTTTTCATAAGCTCGCTTGAACACTCTAAACGGTCTTAAACGTCGAGAAAAGTGGTTTCGACATTCGTTGAAATTTTATTTAACTTTTAATAATAAAAAAAATAAATAGAAAAAAATTTGTGTTCGAGTTTCAGTAGCCACATTTTTTTTAGCAATCGAGCTAAATAATCTTTTGAAAGTTATGTTAAAGGGCGACTGGTATTGAATTTGTGGACTCGTCAACAGATCTCTTGACGATCGGTAAAGAGGATTACAATTTTACGGAATTTTGAATTTTTTTAAAACACCACATTTTTGTATTCGCAAAATTTAATTTTGAATATATATTAGAATTAAGAAACAGTGAACTTTTTAATTTAAAATCATTGTGATAAATGAGAAATTTCCTACTTTGCATCCTTTTTCAGTTTTGCTTATATTCTTAAAAATGTACAAGATTTGCTGCAGTTGTGATATAAGTTACTGTTTTTACTTAAATTGAATAATAATTTTATGCGATTTTTTTATTAGCTACTATATTGAAAATCGGTTTACTAAAGTTAAAACTAAATTGCAATACTTAAAATTTTCACTGCTCCAACTGTTTCATTTTACCCCACCTGCCCCTAAATTCTATGTATACATAAATGTTTATATAAAATTTATGTATATATGTGTATATATATATATATATATATTGTATATATCTATGTATGCATACATAAGTATATAGTGGCGTCTGGTTACGCCTGTGCTAGTTACCGACCGGTTGATATAATTACGTTTGAACAAGCACCAGAGAACCGTTTATGCAATTACGTATGCGTACTAGTCCGAATAGTGCGCGAGACACTTCCCCCCTCCCACCCTCTCACTCTCTCGTATATAAACGTCCATTTTCAGTCCACTACGCGCAGATTTGTATATGTATACATAAATGTCTGCACATTTCGACATACAGAAGAGTGACCGAAGGGATATTCTGAAAAAAATCTCAAAAATCATGTGTCGCATACAAAAAAAATTTCTAGCTATTTTAACAATTTTTCCTAATTTTTCCCATTTTTTTTCTGTCGAAAAAAGGCCGAAAAAATACATGAAATTGCTGGTCAACTTCGACTCGATTACCAACAATTTTCGTTCTCGAAAAATCGGTTCTTCAGAATTTTGTTACATTTCTAAAATCTATCGTTCGATAATTTGTTCCAAAAAATCGTAGATAATTAAAAAAGCATAAAAAAAATTAGTGCTCTTTAGAGTTAATGACAATAATATTTAAAAAATGCAGACCCAATCGGAAGGGTCAGAAGGTTGAAAATCAGATGGAATGAGCCTTATGTATTAAATCACGAAAATTTGTGGAAACGCTTTTACTAATTTAGCACTGATTTGACTATAGCACGCACAGCAGAGCAGCTACCTTAAGGTCTCGGGTTGTTTTGTACAGTTGACGAGTCAAAAGCCGTTGTGAAGTACACACAAAACGTGCTTTCGGGAACTGCGTGCATGTAATGACAGAGCGAGGAAGTGAAGGCAGGTGGAAGTGGCGCGGTATATAGAGAGGAGGAGAGAAAACAATAAAGCTGCGCACGGTGTATAATATCGGAGATCGTGTAGCATATATGTATGTATATATATAGTCATATGAGCGTACCGGGGTTCAGAATTCTGTAGGGCGCCCTCTGAGGGAGTGCATACGCGTGACATGCAATTATTATCAGTTGCAAGCAAGTCCCCTGTTTCACTCATGAAAATCTGAATAGATTTGTGACTCACGTTTAATTCTGATAGTTGTTATATATATATATATATATATATATATATATATATATATATAACAATGTCACGTCATGTTCGATATACAGAAACATTGGTTTTATGTCAAGTCGATAAGTCATGACAATTTCTCAATATATTTATCTGGAGGATCTGACCCTTGAACCTTCCGATTGGGTCTGCAATTTTTTCTATGATTGACACATAACTCTAAAGAGGACTAATTTTTTTTACACACTTTTTAGTAATCTATGATTTTTTAAAATAAATTATTGAACGACAAGTATTTAAAATCTGAAAAAGATTCTGACGAAAAGCCTGTTTTTTGTTTTGGAAAATAAACGATTCTTCATTTTTTTCGACCTTTTTTCAACAACAAAAAATTAAAAATTTTGGTAATTTCATGATAGACAGCAGCCAGAAAATTTTTGTATATAACAAATGATTTTCAGAATTTTTTCTGATTTTCAAAATGTCTCGTTCGATAATCCGTTAAAAAAAATTCGTAGATAATGAAAAATGTGAATTATTTTTTTTTAATTAGTGCTTTTCATAGTTATGTCAATGATTTATAATAAAATTCAAGAAGACTCCGAAAGATTCGAGTTTAAAAGGTACAGCGACTTTCTCGTCACGATGCAAAAGACTGACACAACGCAAAATTCTGAGTAGTTACGACATCGCGTGACTCGCGACGACCGCAAATTAGAATACGAAGTATGCAGGGACAAACGTAGTATCAATTCCACAATCTGAAAGATAGTAACAGCACAGGAAACTATACATATATATATATGTATATATATATGTATATTACACATGCTGCAAGCATGCATAAAATTCGTAATGTCGATTTTTATTGTCACCGCAAGCTGTATTACTCAGGGAATGACAAGAAATTGTTACTCACTCGATTTTAATGACTGTGTACATACGACGTTTCTATAGAACAAGATGATAAATGTAGAGAGGTTGCAGTTTTTTTTCCGACACAGCAAACACAGTCATATCGGAAAACTTCATCGCCACTTGGAAATCGTTAAAGTTAGATTTTAGATTGCAATTCGATATATGACATCCGGCAATTTGATAAAAGTGACAATTGACAAGGACAAAAAAATATTCGAAATTTTTATAAAACATTTCTATTTTGTTTTTTTTTTTTTTTTCAATTTAATTCATATTCAAGTAATTTTATAATTCCAAATTAAAAAAAAAATGAATGCACAATGACATTTTTTTGTACATAGTGTGTTAAAACATAATTAATAAATTTATTATTTTTTTGACTGACAGTCCATTTTAATTATATAGAGCAACTGCTTATTTCAGTTTATTGCACATAAAAAATTGTCATAGAAATGCAAAACAATAAACTCGTGAGTCGTGAGCTCACGAAATGGATTAATTATTTACTGCATTTGGCTCCCCTATGCGACTGCATTCAAAGAATCCCCTTCCCCCCCCCCCCCCCCCCTTCCCGCCCCTCTAACGTTAAAGGGCAAGGTGGTTACATTAAGTAACTCTACCCTGCAACATGCAACATTGTAAATATCTTACTCAGCTCAATATTACTCAGCGAATTCTCAGAAGCAGTTATAGAGCATAACCGTCTCGGGTAATACCATGCACTGGAGTAATGCCTTGCGTGCGAAGTTTATTCCCTAAGGGAAAGGGTCGCCTATGTCTAAAACTAGCAGCGAAAGCCATATACGTATATATAATGAACTGTGTACGACACAATAGAAATGTGTGCGAAGGAGAGACTAAACGAGACGTATTGAGGAGGGATGATAATTATCGACACTGTATTTTCGTGTATGTCCCTGTGCGCCCCCGCACTTCTACACAAATATTATCTCTCTCCATAATAATAAAGTACAAATTCTGAAGGTTACAAGCACCGACACTTACAGAGTCTTTAAGGTACTTAGGGAAAATCGAAAATATATATAAATTCTAATATTCAAACAAAAAATCGAAAATCAAAATTCTCAGGCAAGATAAATAAATTTGGTGAAGTTCTCAAGCAAGAAAAATAAACATGTTGAAGTTCTCAAGCAAGAAAAATAAACACGTTGAAGTTCTCAAGCAAGAAAAAAATAAACATGTTGAAGTTCTCAAGCAAGAAAAATAAACACGTTGAAGTTCTCAAGCAAGAAAAATAAACATGTTGAAGTTCTCAAGCAAGAAAAATAAACATGATGAAGTTCTCAAGCAAGAAAAGTAAATTAGCTGAAGTTCTCAGGCAAGAAAAATAAATTTTCTGAATTTCTCAAGCAAGAAAAATAAGAATGTTGAAGTAAATAACTATGAATAAGTCTTAAGCAAATATTTCGGCAAAGAATGAAAAATATTTCATTCAAAACGTTATTTTGTTCGAGCATAGTGTGCACGTATAATATGTAGAACCTGGTTAACATTTCAATTAGCATCCATATATAAATATATACATATCCGTTGACTACGTAGTATTTTAATAATATTATTCGTAGAAGAACAAGCTTGAACGGTATAGGAATCGAGACAACGAATAGAACAGGAACGGTAGGCAGTAGCAGGAGCAGAGCTTGGCGCTACGCGAGCCCAAGCCTCTGCGATCAATAACACGTGTGTACGCACCGACACGCACCAACACCCTCTCTACAATTCTACCCTACTCTGTCGTGCTTTCGCTTTTCGAGGCACAAGAGGCGCGAGTTGCGCCTCTCCGCGCAGGACTCACGACTCCCCCGCGAATACACGCGCTCACGCACTTTTACGGAGCTTCCCACTACTACCACCAATCGCCGCAAACGCGCCATCGCGTCTGTAGATATATATACGAACCAACACTCTTCGACATGCCGGCCGGCTTCCCTGATCCCGGCAACACGTCCCCACTTCTCTTTACACCAACATTGGCGCGCACACGTACAGGTGAAAATACCACGCTATATATATATATGTAGAGGGTATACCAATATGGCCAACGTTTGCCCACATTTGGATATTCGTTGACGTACATTTTGTACGCTATAAAAAAATCGGGTGTTAAATATTACACTGAAGGAATTCACCTATTGAGTCTACACAGTGGTGTTGAAGTTAACAGTTAACCGATCGGTGTTTAGCAACATGGCCAAACACGTTTGCCATTATTCGAAGATTTCTTGACGTACATTGTATGTACACTCTGTGAGAAATGCGGTGTTAGATTTTACACCAAAGGCGAAATTTAACACCTATTGGGACTGTACAGTGGTGTTGAGTATTAACACCAATCAGTGTGTTTCCAACCTTGGGCAATGTTGATGAAAAATGCTACGAAAATCAAACAATGGAGTAACGAATATGCCATTATTATTACACATTACACATTATTTTTCTTTCTCTACCATTTTAAAACATATATGTGGAAAAATATATTTGCAACTCCCGACTGGTCGATTTGACACAATTTGGCTTCTGTTCGTTTTATATTTTAATTATATTTTAAATAAATACATATATATATATTAAATATTAAATATTAATTCGTAAAATAAATTCTTATTCCAATACTCATCGACTTCGTCACTTTCGATCGCCAGTACTGCACATCGAATAAGGATGGTTGATAGATTCGTACCTGGAACACAAAAATTCACACGTTATTTATGTAATTTATTTAATTTATTTATTATTCTAATTAACAAGTATAAGCCGGCATTACATTTTCCTAAAACTATTAGGAAAAAGAAACAATCATCCCGGAGGCGTTTTTTTTCTTTCTTTCTTGAAAGCTACTTGGCATAAACCCATAGAGAAAACCGCGGAAATGCCTGTACGTGTTTACCGTCTGCTAGATGGATATACATATCCGCGGTCGACGTGGGCATTCTCCGGGTTCGTCTCTAGCCGCCCAACCAGATGGAATATATAAACGTAGTCCAGAGGGAATGGAAACGTGTAATTGTGTAAATGGTACAATGGCCGACGAACGTGCCTCTTCCCTATTCCTCCTGTAGCACCCTCCTCCCCTCCTTCCCAACCCCCCTCCCACCCCCAGCCCCACCTCCTTTCAGCCCTCGTTAGAGCGCGAACCGTTCACCACTACTCGCGAAAGCGCTCTCACCCACCGCTACTGCCCGCTCTCGTGGAAACAAGATTCTGATTAACGCCTGAATTTTATCGCTACCCCCCGTCGACCCTACCGCGAGCTCTCAAACCACCCCGAAGCCAAACCTACCGTTTGCGATCCACCGACCGACCGCCGAAACCGGACTAACCAACCCCTCCCCCCGACTCTTCTCACTCCACGTGTACGCAGAAAACCCCTCTTCTCCTTCCCCTCCCTTTACCCACCTCTTTCAACCCGTTGCCGGGCTAGCCACGAGAACCGAATACCTCGCGCATATCCGCTTCTGCCTTTGCGGTTTTTCCGACTCGCGCGTTTCACGCAATTACTGTGGACCATCCCCGCTGTGTGGGTGTATGTGTGTGTGTATGTGAGTGTGCTTGTGCTGCTTTTGCTACCGCTGTCCGCTGGTCAGGCGGGATTCACACACAGAGAGAGAGAGAGAGAGGAAGAGCCCCGTGCAATGTTCCCCTCTAAAGGTTGGGATACATGCATACAATACCGGCTCTTGGAAATATAATAACGGGAAAACAATTCGTGGAATGATAATGCGAAAATAAAAGTGGTACACTCTTATGAGGGAGCCATACGAGGGATGCGAATAATAACGCGTGAATGAAGGCGTTGAGTGGATATATACGTTAGCGAGTAACCAGAATTTTCAACGCCAAAGAGCGCGGAAAAAAGGAATTTACATGAAGTACATTTTATTAAAAGAACTGAAAATTGAAAAAAAGAAAAGATCTCTATAATTTGTTAAATTACTTTTCTTTATGTTTTAATGTAAGTTGGTGTCATTTGGACTGAAACGTCTGTCTGTATATGAGAATACTATTTCTGATGCTCTCAGCATTTTGGACATCATCTCTTGATACGCGTGTTGAAAAATCAAGTAACATAAAGTCGCATACGCTGTAAAGTAATTTTTAATAATTTATTAATTCATGACAGACCCACGTTGAGATGGAAATCTTTTGCAGCATTCAAAAGTCTGACACACGTTCTGGTTATAAAAGCCAACGGTTGTCCCGTTGTTGAAAAATGCCAAAGCATCCACCCCGTTGTACCCATTTTACTGCGAATCGTATTCGCTGTATTTCTCGAAAAGTTATAACGCATCTAAATCTCGAAAGCATTGGGGAAAAGAGTCGACGATGTAATAAAAACGTGTGCGGCAACGCGTACAATGTATGTTACACGAGAGTGTTACTATACAGCGTTAACCAGATATCAGAGAGAGAGCGAGAGTGAGAGAGAGCGAGAACTGTAACTTCCTGCCGTACAAAATATACGTGTAAACCCAAGCTACAATTCATTCCCCCCACCACCACGTATACATTTAAATACAAACACACATATGCGCATATTTGTATACGGTATAAATGTGTGTGCAAGAGTCCCTTGTCGCTCTTCCGACTCGAGTGAGCTTTATATTCGCCGCAACAGCGATATACCGCTCGTATATGATCCTCCGTGATGCTACTGCTCGTGGTCTACTCTCGTCGTGCCCGGAGCAGTTGTAACTGTTTTTGATCGAGTGCTGGCAGTCACTCGTTCACTCTCTACATACAGTCGTTTCACCTCGTTCTATGCAACTCACCGCCTGTTATACCGCTAGCTGTGTATGTTGCTGAATGCACTACACACGAGAGAATTCGGGTTTATGAATACCCTAAGGAATAATGAGAGCTCTAACGATTGAAAGAAATTTAAATAATATATTGATTCCTTACTTAGGAAGACTAATTTCCTTTTTTCTTTCGAATTAAAATTATTTCACTCAATTTTCAAATAAATGGAAAACTAATACTGTATTGTTATGAAAAATCCCTCAGTGATCTATTTACAAAACAGTTGGGCAGTCCCGAATGGAGTCAATCCAGGCTGGAGTCGGAACAATCTTCAGGATGCAGTCTGGGCAATCCAGGACGGAGTCTGGACAGCCTTCAGGATGCAGTCCAAGATGGAAAATGGGATCAGATCAAATCCCATTTTCTACCCTGAACTTCTCACGCTCCATCCGGAACTGCTCAGATTCCATCCGGGTCTCACTTTTTAATGCCGGATATTAGAGGATACAACCCATTTTACTTTATAGGAAGACTTATAATAATCAAGGCCACGACACTATCAGCCAACCTCAATATTCACTGCTAATAATGTAATGTGTATCAATTCTTCTACACTTTCTCAAGTGAAATTGGCAATTTACAAGTGTAACGTTATAAAATATGCCGAAGAAAATAAAAACGGTTTTTCTTTCGTACCATTTTTACCAATTTACTCCTACGTACGATATATGATGGAATGAATTTACACGTGGTTCACTATACGTATAACCCCGCATACACATAGAGTACGTACAGCATGAAAATTGAAACACGCACTCGAGAGTCGTAACCGTCAAGCGTGACTTTTGAATAGTTATTTCACCTATTCGAACCGCCGAACTCCCCCGTGTCTGCCAATCCCCATGCATTCTATATATGCTGCCCCTTTTGCATCCCTTTTGGAAAAGTCGAAAGCTCGTGTGTTTCACTCAATCGTACGACTTGTTATATCCTTGTTGCTCCTTTGTTGCAGTCAATCTCACTTTTTCACTCCTTTTTCCGTGCCAATCTTTCTGCGCTCCTCTGTTTCGTTGGTTTTATCAGGAGGAGCCCCCTCGTGCCCGTCAATGCTCAGTTTACGACTGCACGTCCGGTAACCGTTCTCGCATCCGGTTCCACAAAACCTATAATAATACTCTGTATATAGCTTATTTTACATCGACATAGTGTAACAGAGAGTAACAGGAGGAGGGACACGGTAGGGTTTTCGATGTGAACGCTCCGTTTCTCTCCAGTTGTATCTGGATGTCTGGATATGTTTCGCTCTTCCTCGTTCTGTCCTTGTTATTCTCGCTTTTCCCTACCTCGCCATGTTTATTTCGTGATATTTATCACCATCACCCCTCGAAACTACTGCCGCCACAGTACACAGAATATATATATATACTGAATGCAGTACATATACGCAGTCTGAAACGCGACGAGCAGGACCCGCAGGAGTTCGAAGCCTCTGGTACTAGCGAAACGAAAGCACTTTGTAGGAAACTATCTAGAACTGTGTATACCAACTCCTATCCTGATGTTGCTATACACTGCGTGGAGAAAGTTTGACACTCTCACGAGGAGGTTGGAGCAAGGAGCGTAGAGTAGACGAGAATCACGTCGTAAAGATGTGTGCAGCATGAGGCCATATATATTCGAGAAAAGGTTTGAAAAAAAAAAAAAAATAAATAAAACAGACAAAAACAAAACAAAAGTTTTAAATATTTCATTGGGATTGTGGAGAAATCGTCGACTTTCTATATGATTTATTGCACATTCGATATGTAGTTCGTTTGTATTTTACTACCGAACCTAGTTTTTAGCTTACACAAGTAGGAAATAAAAATATATGTAAATAATCGAAGTTTTCATCGGAAAAAAATATAAATATATTTTATTGTATATAATATAATATATTTCGCCTATTTATTTATGCGTGTAAAAATAAATTAAAAAAAAATGTAGCATCAAAATAAAATAAAGCTAGAATACTGTATATTTATTGAATATTATAGATCATTGAAATCATGTGCCAAATATATATATATATATATTTTTTCTCTATTTCGATATAAAGCACAAGCAAATATGCAGTCATGCCGCAACCATAACACTATTATGCTAATGCAATACGTTGCGGATACTCCGGCGATGCGAAACGTGCGAGATGCGAGACGAGCAGCCTTCCGGAATTCGCCCACCTGCTACCAGGGGAATCTCATCCCGCTAAGAAGACGTTCCACTCAACGTTTGCACGCTGCACTCTCTCTCTCTCTCTTTCTCTCACTCTGTATTTCAATAGTATATGTCTGCAAGACGAATTCTCTGGATTCTATTTTGCTTAGAAATACATATGTACGAGAGTTGCATGTACTTATAAAATATACTGCGGTGAATCGAAAACGTCTCGACAGTCTCTGAGAACACGTACAGCCGGAGAAATCTTTGTGGTCCTGGCAACCATTAAGGGGGTTCAAGTTAAAATCATTAATATTTCTTTCCAAATATAGCTCACTTGTCTGAAAAGCGATATTTTTCTTTTAAATATATGTAATCGTGGGGTAGTTCATTTTGAACTTTTTAAAATTTTAATCTCCCAAAGTGCCAAATACTGAATTTTTTTTTTTTGCTTATTGTCGTATTTTTGCAGAATTTTATTTTGAGTACGTCTTGTTTTTCCTCTTATTTTTTTTTTAAATTTTTAATTCAGTACTGAAATATAAATATTTTTTTCATGCACTGATCTGTTAGCAGAATTTTATATCGAGTATTCGTCACCGTTTTAAATGGAAGATAACAAAAATATTAAATTTCACCTAACCCAACATTAGCAAGAAGAATAAAAAAAGACTTTATTTTTTTTTTTCTACAAAATTCAATAGCAACCTATAAATATTTAAAAAATATGACTCTAAATATGATTCATGTCATAAATCGCTACATCAGCACTGCAAGAAATTATATTATGCACAATTAAGCATTTTACATTATTTTGCATTAACCAATAAACTTGAGATGACGTTAATGCACTATATCACGATAAATAAAACTGAAGAAATTGAAACCCAATATTGACAAAACTTGACCCAGGCTTCCATATAGATAATAATTTATTAGAAATGAAATGAACAAAGCTGTAACACATAATGTCATGCGATTTATGATGAAAAATACAAGAAAACACGGAGGCAAAGGGATTTAGAGATGTGTGTATTCTATGTTATTCGCTATTACTTTTCTCGACCACCTGCTTGGTCTACAATCCACGAGGGATAAGGTTTAGTCGATTCTGTCGTATCCTATGAGATCCCCAAAGTCCCAAAGGGTAAGTCTCGGTGTCAGAGAGGAAAAGCGATATCGCCTCTCGTCGTTTATGTATATCGTGAACCATATCTCACTGTATCTTCCTCTTCAACACTATATACATGTATACATATGTATATATACACGTAGGTGAAAGGTCAAACTACAGTTTTCCCTACGAGTCGATCAAACGCGATACTTATCCGCGAATATTGCTTTTTTAAAGCTCACCGAGCCATCGGGTTATCGTACATTTTTTATCTCTTTCTCTTGAGTTACACCATTTTTTTAAATCGATTTTATGAATATACAAAAGAAAAGGCATGTTTTTAATTTTTTATTATTCGAAAAATAAAAAAACATTGCTTAGACTGCATTTTTTTTTAAGTTAAAGTACAGAAATATATACGTATACTTTTCAGATGTATTTTTTATCTTGTAAAAAAATAGTGTAGTGAACAGTTTTCAGTTAAAAAAAAAGCGTCGCCAAAACATGTTATTTCATCGTATTTCTCTTTTTCCTCTCTATAACTTATTGACATTTCCATGAGAAACTCCATCATATTCTCGAAAAGTAACCAAATATCGGCCGTACGAGTGGCAATCCTGTTGCTGGTTAAATAATAGAAAAATAAAAGTCACTCGACATTCATAGAATTTTTTAACATTCTGTCAAATATCCAGCTATTATTACAGCAGCACACGAATGACAAAAAACTATGTTAATGTTATATGTAATGAAAAAAAAATTGATTGCAAGATAACATATATGAACGTTCCAGAATTTTTAGAAAAATGTTCTCTACCTTTCGCAAATTTCTAGCTATCGTGCTAAATAATTTTTTACAAATAAAGCTATGTTAAAGCAGTTCGAATTTTACGTGAGTTTGAATTTTTTAAAAAAAATAACGTTTCGTTATAATTCACAAACTTGACACAAAACTCTTTGTGGAAGCCAAAAACAAGCCTCCTCATAGAGAGGTGGCTTTGCGAAAAATCGAAATTAACGAGGAAGTAATCTGCAAAGTTCTGCTTTGCAGCCTTTTTTTTTTCATCTCACTTTGTAAGACCAACTGTCTCATTTTTTGTCGAAGGAGAGAGGGTAAGAAGAGAAGAAATCAGGGTAAAAAAAAACAAGAGAAAAACAGGAGGAATTGTAAGATGTATATATAGAGATAAGTCGAGACTCCGAGAGCAGCGAATCGTCTAACAAAATCATTCCGCTTTAGTTGCCGTCGTCGATATGAGCCCCCCGAGACCCGGACGTCCGCAAAGGAAATCATTTTATTTCTTCTCCTCCTGCCTCTTCTTCTCAGCTGCTCCTGTCTTTTTCCCTCTGCGCTATCCATTTACCTGCCATACAATTCTCGTTCCACCTCTTATTCGTTAAATTCGGATAGAGAGACCATAGCGGATTAAATGTATCTCACTATCTTTTACTCTAACTTCCCACCCACCCAGCCAATCATATATCCTAATGCCATCGTTTCCTCAGCTTTGCTTTGCTTTGCTTTATTCTCCTTCCTTGTGTGTTTTATAATACTTTGGCCCCGAGCTTGAGACAAGTTATAGAATTACCTTAGACACGTGGCAGCTGTCCATGAGCTGACTATACGCGCTGACTATACATACGCGAGAAGGTATTTTTCAGGCTGGTATTTTGTTACTTGAGAGAGCTGTTAGGGAGCCTCAGCGAATCCCTCTCCGCTCCCTAAACTGGTATTGCCTACATCTTACAAGGTTATTCTCTGTTAAACGAAGCAGAGTTGGATATTTTTTATTCCATTCATCCAATAAATATGAAATAAATATATTATATCAGGATTATAATAAACTATTTTTCTGTCAGCATTAAAATTCGTCTGGTTGACTGACACATTCTGACAGAAAAATGCAAGTTCTTTTCTTTTCGATATCAAAAGAACGTCGAAGAATAATTTACTTGCGAATTATTTGTGTAATAAATAAACAAACAAATTTAGTTGAAAAGTGACGAGTTGATTGGAAAATTCTGCATGACTCTAGTTTGAAACATTATAATACTATCAAACACGCATATCTCAATTGTAACAGGCTAAACACGCGACATCACACGCGTAGTCTCTATCGATATCCGAGTTACGTATTCGGGCGTCCAGTATTCCCTCATATCCCGCATGTATCTAATGCAACTAGTAATACAACTTGCTCTGTACGTACCAGAATCTCAGACAGTTGGTGGTACATGGACAATATACTAAATATACATGTCATACACGAGTCTATTATATACACACGCATTATACTATACCTTGCCGGTTAATCCAATGGACGTGTGTGCAAGAAAGGCAAACGCGAGAGCTGGACAGTCGACTGTCGCATCAACGCAACAATATATATATATGGGGCATTCCACGGCTAATCGACAGGGTCGTGAGTCTCATACATTTTTTTTTTCAGATTTTTTCGAAAAATTTTCGTTTCTATAATCATTCAAAAATTTAATTCTCAGAAAATACGTTGACGTTTTTTTTTTCAATTCGTGCTGTACATTTTTTTGGTACAAAAACAACATTCTTGAAACTACTCCGAAAATGGGGAAAAAATAAATAAACATTTTTGAATCACAAAAAAAAGTTGGATTAATCAAAAACTAGGTTTACGGTTTTTTTTAAACTTTCACAGAAAATTTTTCGTTCTAGAATGAAATGTTTGTATAACCATAAATTTAGATCTAGAGCAATCCAATTATTTTGTGATTAAAAAAATATATACAGTCTGTGTTAAAAATTGTCTATTATTTCGTTTGATTCAAAAATTTGTATTTCTTAACTGCCATTTTCTAAGTGGTCACAAAAATGTCGTTTTTCGAACAAACAATATACTGCAACAATCTCAAAACAAATTGTCGATGTAACTTTTCCAGATGTTAACTTTCGGATGATTATAAAAACAAAAATTTTCGAAAAAATCTGAAAAAAAAAAATACGATTAAAAAAATGTTTATCTATTTTTCAACTGCTGTCTCAGACTCGCGTATACTTCAGTCTCAAAATTAGTCTCAACATTTTTTGTCTTTGAACGAAGAATTTATATTACAAATTTCAAAACAATTCTCGTTTATAAAAAATACAAAATTTTCGAAAAAAAAATAATTCCTGAGTGCTTTTTTCATATTGTCCTACAATATTCCAAAAGTAACAAAAAAAATATATGAACGTCCCGATCGAACAGACGTGGAATGCCCCATATATATCTTGCCACTTTACTACCACCGCGTGATAGCTGCAATGCTTGGAGCCCGTGTGCATGCAACGCGCAGTGGACGAGGTATCGTGAGTATGCAGTGACAAACGGGTGACGAGGTAGAGCCACAGGGTGCGTGGTTGCCGCGGTATATTGTCACCGGGCACCACAGAACCGTCCGCTCGCGCGTCGCGCTCGTTCTCGCTATATCCCGGACGAGTCGACAGACACGCGTGCTGAAATCCGAACACCGGCAGTGGCTCTCTCGCCCGCGCTCGCTCTATATGTTTCGTATACAGACCTATGCGAGAGCTTGATGCTGCTGTGGGTGCTGCTGTAGCAGCAGCAGCAGCAGCAGCAGCAGCAACAGCAGCAGTAGCAGTAAGCCGGTCGGGTTTGTGTTATAGTATAAAGCACAGCGGCCCAGTGGCCACGTGTGACGAAGCGCGATAATTCCACAGGCTCATGTACCACGCATCGAGAACCGAATCGATAAACCCTATGCTTGTCCTTCTCTCATTCGAGAGAGAGAGAAGAGCCTCGGGCATTCCTGTACTCGACAGTTTCTATACTTGATGTTTTTCGGTTTATGTTTCTTGCCGCAGGAAATTACGCCACGGGTATATTATACTGCACATAAATTTGTGCATTTGTATTTGAAAAAGTATCGCGTACTGTTGTAATGATTTTTATTTTTATTTTTATTACATGAGAATTCAATGTATAAATGCGAGGAATAGTGTAATAAATAAATTTTAATAATGACTAAGATTATTTGTGTGAATATACAAATATCAAATTTATCGTCGAATAAATAGTAATGGATTATTTTGAATAATGTAACAGGGAATAAACAATAAAGAGAATTTACGATTATTCGTGAATTGAAATTAATATAAATTGGCACTTCGTGCGAGATATACGATAAATCGATTCAACCAAATGCGAGGACAACACGTATTTTATTGAGTTACAAAACAATTGTTGTAAACAGTGTACTAGAAATATGTTTTCTAAAAATTGTGTGGTAGGACGTAAATATTATATGGGACATTCCATCTGATTTCTACCTGGATTTGAAAAAGCACTAATTTTTTGTAATTACATTTTTTTTTAACACATTTCTAATTATCTACGATTTTTTTAAAATGAAATTATCGAACGACACGTTTTAAGAATCGCAAAAAATTCTGAAAAACCTTCTTTTTTTTCGATAACACACAAATTTTGGTAATCGAGCCCAAGTGCGTCGGCGATTCCATATAATTTCTTTTTTCGGCCTTTTTTTTCAAGAACAACAACAAAAATGGACAAAAATTCGAAAAAATAGTATCTTTACAATCGGCAGCAGCTAGAAAATTTTTGTATCCAACACATGATTTATGAGAATTTTCTTCAAATTTTTCCAAACAAATGTTGAGATTTCCCTTAAATAATCTCAAATTAGGCTTTTTTTTTATTAATCGTTACTCAAGGTTAATTATAAATTAAAATATACGTTAGAAAAATCCGAAAAAAAAAATCGAAAAATCATGCCATTTTATTGAACGATCGAGCGAGCCCGCCGAAGGCGGGCGAAGCTCGATCACAATTATGTCGATTGTTTCGTTCGAAGAGATCACTGTGTAGTACCGTTTCTTCCGCTAGACGTCGCCACAAGATTTTAGCTGAAATAAAAACCAAGCTGGCAACTCTACTGACGCCCTCCCCTTCATATCGTTTAAAGTTATCATTAATCGAAGAGATCACGGGTGGGATTCTTTTGGGTGGGCAGTGATCTCTTCGAACGAAACAATCGACATAATTGTGATCGAGCTTCGCCCGCCTTCGGCGGGCTCGCTCGATCGTTCAATTATATCTCATGTCTCGTTCTCGAGATCACTGTGTAGGATGTTTAGAGCTTTTGAAATTAGACTCAGGTCTAAGTCTCATAACAAGAAAATACTTTTTATTATCGTTAACTCTTAAGAACTATGCTTTGTTACAACAGTCTTAATACACTTGGTACAACAGTCTCAATAAACTTGGTACAACAAAAAAGAAGAAGGGAAAAAAAAAAAAAGAAACAAGACGTCGTCGTTTGAACTTAGTTAAGAATAGCATTCGCAAACTCTCTCCTATCTTTGATAATCGGTTTGTTATAAAATTTTTCGAATACCTGGGAAGTCTGTGACCAGCCTGCCAAGTTCTTAATTATGTTAATATCAATCCCTTTGGCTAAAGCTGACGAGGTTGCTGCATGCCTAATGCTGTGTGGCGTGAACTCACGGCCAATGCCGCATTCTGCCAAAAAAGACCTAATCCAACGACTTAGTGAGTCTTTAGAAGCTACT
Source organism: Perithous albicinctus (assembly GCA_964016905.1). Taxonomy (NCBI): domain Eukaryota; kingdom Metazoa; phylum Arthropoda; class Insecta; order Hymenoptera; family Ichneumonidae; genus Perithous; species Perithous albicinctus. The sequence continues at coordinate 31,629,908 of OZ024689.1, forward strand.
TTGTACGGTTTTCTCGTAGTTATAAATAGGTCATCTATGTCACTCGCAAGTACCGATGTTACCTGCAAATATTTTTCTAAGGTCGACGCTACGCACAGGTTCGGCTTTTCTCTGAATCTGGGAATCAACAACAATGGCTGATTGACTCCTGGTCTTGACGTTTTAACTCTTGCCGGGATTTCTATTTCGTAGCCATCGGAAACTTTCTTAATGTTACTTCTCTTAATGAATATAAGGGTTTGCTTACGATGAGCCGTCACCAGAGCCAAAAGCACTGCTAACTTGTTCGTTAGTTCCTGCAGACTCAAATTGTCTAATGGATAAATCTTCCCTAATTTGTCGATCACAGGATCTAGATTATAGATTCGGTCGTATTTTGGCTTGCTAGGTTTCTTCCTGAAAATCCCTTTCAGAAGCCGTGAAATTAACGGACTCTTCCCGATATAGTCTCCGCATAACAAGGACAACGCGGATCTGCTTGTATTAAGAACTCCATAGGAAGCTCCCTTACTGAATTTATCCGCGAGCCATTCCAAGACCATGTCATCCCTTGGTCTGAAGACGTTGTATCCCTTTTCTGCGCAAAAGACTGTCCATTCTACAACCGGTTTGCTGTACTGCTTCATTGTCTCGTCTGTCACGGAATGTAACAATAAATCTATTACGTTGTCCTTGATCCCTCTTTCTTTATAGGCTTGCCGGATAATTTCCCTGCCATCAGGGACAATTTCCCGGCTAAAGGATGTTGCGTCCTCCTGTAAGGGTCCGTAAGTAAATCGAGAGCCGGTTGAAAAACAATTGGTGGTGACTGTAGAAGAGATAGCCATAGGGGGTACCAGGGCTGAGCTCGCCAATCTGGCACCACCACTATCCCGCAAGCTTGGTCAACTTGAATCTTTTTTAGCGTCTTCAGGATCAGTGAAAAAGGCGGGAAAGCGTAGAAATCTAGAGGTTCCCAGTCGAGAGTAAAGGCATCAATACAAAGTGCTTCTGGGTCTTTGTGCCAAGAACAAAAAAATTTACATTTGGAGTTTGACCGAGATGCAAAGAGATCCACCTCCAAATTACCGAAGCGGTTCGAAATTTTCCTGAACGCTCTAGGAGCCAGCTCCCACTCGGTATCCACGTTTTCTACTCTAGATGCCATGTCGGCATCTGTGTTTTCTTTTGATGGAATATATGTCGCGAACAGCCAAATTTGCCGTAGTTCGCACCAAGACCAAATATCATATGCTAAACTATTCAACTGTTGATACTTTATTCCCCCCATACGATTTATATACGCGATAGCCGTTGAATTATCGATTTTTAATAATATTTCGCATTTTGTTAGCTCAGAAGCAAAGGACTTCAATCCATTGAAGGCTGCTATTAACTCTAAACAATTAATATGTAGCGATCTTTCTTTGTTTGACCATTGCCCGCAGGCTACTTGATCCTTACAGGAAGCGCCCCATCCCGACAAAGAGGCGTCTGAGAAAATCGTTAATTCATAATTAGACTGTCGAATTGGATTTTTAACATATGAAATTTTTTCGTGCCACCAGCTGAAGTCTTCTTGCAATGACGGAGCTATCTGCATGTTGGCTTCATAATTATCTTTAAATTCAAGCAACGCCCGATATTTCTCGCGTTCGAAGGATTTCGAATGAAACCAACCGTAATTGACTGCGGGACACGCGGCTGTGATATTACCCACGAACTGAGCGAACTCTCTGATCGAACAACTTTTTGTTTTTCCAAATTTCGTGACCAGCTCGAAAATATGTTTTCTTTTCTTTTCAGTAAGCTCTAGCGTCATAGACGATGAATCTATAATGAAACCCAAAAATTGGCACGTAACAGATGGAATCAGATTACTCTTTGCAACATTTACAATGAAACCTAAAGACTCTAACAGATCCCTCGAAACAGCGACATTTTCTCTGCAGTGTTCGTCGGAATCTGCTATGAAAAACCAGTCGTCTAGATAGACTACCGATGTCCAACCCAAACCGCGCAAATAACCGACAATCGGTTTAACTACTTTGGTAAATACCCAGGGGGCAGTACTCAGCCCAAAAGGCATACACACGAATTCAAATAACTGGTTGTTCCATCTAAATCTGAGGAATTTTCGATAATCTTTATGGATTGGAATTGCAAAATAAGCATCTTGCAAATCCAACTTAGCCATACAGCAATCTTTTGACACTAGCTTCAACGCTGTTCTAATGTCTTCCATCTTGAAATGTTCTGAATGAACAAACTCGTTTAATCGTTTAAGGTTTAAAATTAACCTCATCGTGCCGTTGCTTTTGGGAACCAGGAACACGCTCGACAAGAATTGACCCTCGATATCAAAACATTGCTTTATGGCCCCTAATCCTAGCAGGTGGTCGATAGCTTCCTGCATTCGCGGCTCATTCTGTGATTGGTAACCCTGAGGCTCTACTACTTGAATGGGAGTACGTGTAAAAGGTATTTTGTAACCCGCAATTGTGGAAAGCACAAAATTATCTGATGTGAGAGTAGACCAAGCTTGCGTAAAAAAACGTAAGCGGCCTGCCGTCTTAGTCACCTCTATTTGCTGCCCGATTCGGTCGTTTGTCTCGGTCGACCCTGCGTCCTGTGAAACGAGGAGCGCCCTCGATTGAATCTTTGGTACGGCCTCGTGTTCGAATGGGTGAAGCTCGTCTGAGAATGGCCGCCTCGAGTCGTCGACGAGCTCCTCCAGTTTAAAAACTGGCGTGCTTTACCCGGAAACTTCTTCTCTGCTGGTGTCTTTAGAGATAAACCAACTTTTTCTACAGCCGATGCTGCCTTAATGCGCTTTCCTAGGTCCTGCCCGAAGAGAAATTCGTCCGTCGTAGACTCTTGCAGAATTGCTTTGCGTTTATCATCGACCTGCTGATAAATTTGGAATTTCCTTGTTTTCGACATCTGGAACAACACGTCGCAGAACATACTGCTCGCGTCGCATAGCCATTCCAGAAGGGTGTCCTTTTCCAAAGGTTCTTCTTCATCATTGAGAATAGCGCAAATAGATTTGCCAAGTGCGACCAGACCACGTCCACATAGACCCTGGTTGATCGATAGATATTTGTCTCTGCTCTTTGCCGTTTTTTGCAAGAGCGGAAAAAGCTCAGGATTTAATTCAGGCGCCTTTAACGGACAGTTGCCCTTGTCAGGATATTTTTCCTCCAAACTCTTTTTAATCTTAGCTTCGATTCCTTCTGTTATCAATTCTTTCCAGCAGCTGGCCAAGTCTGGATGTAAGTCGAATGATTGTTCCTTCTGCAGGCGTTTCTCGACGCCGAGAAGTTCCCGAACCTTGCCAGTGAGCTTGGTTGCCTCTGGAGATTTAGCTTCTCCTGACTTGACTGATGCCAATTCAACATTCGCGATGTTGCAATTATTTTCGTCATCCGAGCTCATTATCTCTGACTCGATATCTTTTTCTGAATCTGTAACAGCCGAAAAAGAAAGCTAGGATATGTTCGCCTAATCTCAACGTACGATCTTGGAGGTCATAAGAGCCAACCAAGTCGCCGATATATGTTTTTTTTTTTTTTTTTATTTTTTTATTATTATTTTTTTTTTTTTTTTTTTTATTTTTTTTTTTTTTTTTTTATTATTATATTTTTTTTTTTTTTTTTATTTTTTTTTATTTTTTTTTTTTTTTTTTATTTTTTTTTTTTTTTTTTTATTTATTTATTTATTTATTTATTTTTTGCTATTTTTGCTTATTACATCGTACGACATTAGAAGTCATAAAGACAACCAGTCGTCACAAAAATCTAGGAATATGTTCGCCTAGTCGCATCGTACGATCTTGGAAGTCTTGAAAGACCTTCCAGTCGCCAAAAAAAAATTTAGGCTATAAAGCTCGCCAATAATATCGTACGACATTAGAAGTCATAACAGACATCTAGTCGTCACTAAATTCTAGGATATGATCGCCTAGTCGCATCGTACGGCATCGGGAGTTATACCCCCAACCGAGTTGTCTAAGTACAAAGAAAAAAATATATATGTATATATCATAGTATACCTTTGTCCGATTCGCGGCCCTCTTGGGCCTCGGCGCTCGAGCTTGTCGTCGATTCATTTATCAGTTTCTTATATTTTTTAATTTCATTTCGATAGAAATCAATATCCTTGGACGTACAGTCCTTCCTTTTATTACTCATTTTGAACGAAGAAAATCTGCTTGCAACTATAATACACTCGATAAAGAACGAAATTTTTGTCCGACAAATAAAAATACGTCTAACATCGATGAGCACAAGAAACGTTATGAAGGGGAGGGCGTCAGTAGAGTTGCCAGCTTGGTTTTTATTTCAGCTAAAATCTTGTGGCGACGTCTAGCGGAAGAAACGGTACTACACAGTGATCTCGAGAACGAGACATGAGATATAATTTCATACGTTTCATTTAACTCAACACAATAAACATGTGATAAATTTAACATTTTTACGTATACAAATAAAAGATTAAAATGTTATCGACATTTTTCTTTTTTTTTTTTTTTAATTTTTATTCCAGTATTTATGATGTTCGCGTGTAGACGAGTAAAACTAGTCGCGATCCGAAAAGCAGGAGTGATAGGTGTATACACGTGCGCGAGTTATATCCTACAAAATCCATGACGATCCTCGTATCCGTCATCCCCCGTTGGCGAGTGGATATTAACGCACTCTCGCACCTCTTGGATCGTTGCATCCAGCTCGACAGCGCGGCAGAGAGCGGTAAATCCGTGCCGAGAGGTTTGGCCTTAAATCCCGGCTTATGAATGCGTAATGTCCATGGGTTCGCGACCCTTGCACCCGTCGCGCGGTCCGGTCGCCCTCGCACTGTTGAACACCGCGGCGTGTGCAGCATCAAGCTTGTCACTTTCATATCCCCTTCCAGATATATCCCACTCGTTCAATCCGTCGATGGTTATACTGAACCCGAGCCCCCCCCCCCCCTCAACCATCGCACGCTCAGGGCAAACGAATTAAAATCGATGGTCCGATTACACGGATTGCCGTGGCAGGTGAAGAGGAACAGCCTCGTGATGCATAAGTGAGAAGATAAGCTCAAACTCCCTCATCAAATTATTATATCATAATCCACGTAACTCGAGGCACTGTCGCGATAAAAATGTAATTCCAACTGATATTTCAACCAGAGAAAAAGAAATCATGTGAACAGCATATATTGATTCTATTTAAAATTTACTCGAAATTTTATCCTTAACACGAATGTCCAGAAATGAATTTCTATTTTTCGAAAATCGTTAAAAAAAAAAGGATATAAAAATCATTGAAAGCTCCCATTTCGAAATCATATCAAATCTTTATCTCTTGACACAGTGAATTTAAGGGGAAAAAATGAAAAAACGTCTCACCTGGAGTTTTAGCCAAACGTACTTTAATATCCTTAATAAAATATTTCCAGAAGCTCCCTAAAAATTTGAGCAAATTCAAAGGTGGTATTGGAGCCCCAAAGAACCCATGAAAAAAGACGTGAAATTTTTCTGAAGTCATGAGGGAGATCAGTGATCGCTTTGGCATGGAATGCCCCATATATTTTCTTCACATATTTTTTAGATACTTTTTAAAAAAATTCAATCTCTCACCCATTTTATTCGTACATCACAAAATATTACACTTTACTTTTTCTCTTTTTCCGCTTCACTCAGTACCAGAAACATTGCTCAAAGATTTGTATCTCGCATACACGTCAATACATTTTCTTTCTCGTCCCTTCCACTCGCACTCACTTCTTAGCTAGTCTCTGTCTAGCTTAGAGGAGTGTATAACAACGCTCGGAAAATAGACGTGAAGAGAGAGAGAGACGCAAACCCAACAGCGCTGGATGATGTGCATTCCAGTTATATAGTGGCTAGTATATAGCGTAGGCAAGCCACGTAAGAAAATTCCTCGAGACGAAAGAGCAGAGTCCTGTAGAGAGACGCGGTCCAGAAGCTAGACAAGCAATGGACCCTACTTTCTGTGTGTCTCCCTCTTTCATTTCTCTCTCTCTCTCGCTTCCACTTTCCGTGTGGTGAAGCGGCCGAAAGGTGAGTTCGAGAGCGGGCTCTCGCGACTTTCTCAGCTTTCCACGATCTATGGACGGCTTAGTCCGGCAACGCTCGTATTTTACGCGCTATACTGCCCCGTTCGTCCAACACGCTCCTACCATTTCATTTTCCGTCTCATTCCCACTCAAGCGAGATCCTGCCCAACGTGTATGTATATATATATATCCACACAGAGAGGAGGATGGTATAATGCATGGCTGCACATACTGTCGCGACTAATACATGCAGTAGTAGAGTGTGTCCGGGGAAGCGCGTGTGCTGGTACCCACACAAACGACCCCCGAGTCGTCGAGTCAGAGGGGGGACCGTGTGGGGATGAGGGTGTCGCATTTCCCGCAACTACGAGGCAAGTGTGGGGAAACTCCACTATAATTCAAGCTTCAGCTATTTAATCCTATACGCCACGAACGAAAAAGAAGGAACGAAAAAAAACATCGTAATCTCTGATTCTCTGAGCACCTTAAAATGCCTCGGGATTGGTTGCGGCATTAGTGTCGTATCGCAAGGGATTTGAAAATTTGTTCAACAAACCATCGAAATTACATAAATTTCACTCGAAGACATTGCACACCGGGGAGTTGTTTAAGGATTTACAACAATTGATTGTTAGACTTGCAGGGATTTTGCCGATGTTTTGGATGGATCGTTAACCTGAATGCTACTGCGGATATAATTTTGGGGCTTTTTGGCGATGCTTCGATAATTTTGATTTACAATGCTTCCACGTAGAGGAAGCCTTCGTGAAAATTGAATTTCGAACAAATCGCCATGTAGGTTCGCTTTTTATCCGATTTTGAATTTTTCTCGAAATTGCTTAGAATGAAAAAAAAATCTACGTACTTCCTATCAGTTATTTGGATATTTTTAGAGAAATGAATATAGCTAAAAAGAATGTGTCCCTAAACTCATTAAATAAAAATAATACATGTACGCAACTGTTATTTTTTTTTTTTTTTTTTTTTTTTTTGCAATTTAGAATATGCAATTTTTTCATTGTGAAACTCGAAAGTCTCTAGTGGAGGCAGTGGCATCGCATAGTAGTGAAAACTTTTTTCATTGCAGGCCAAAGTATTTAAAATACAGATGCCTTTTTTTTGCATCCTTTCAACTCAATTAAAGTGTAAATTTAACCCCAATTGCTGACCTGGTTTCTGAGTCGCGGCCTTCGAGGTTGAAACTTTTGTCTCGTGCGCTATAGGTTATCCTAGTGTGAAGGGTTTTTTTAAAATGCAAATACTTATTGCCATGAACTAAATAGCCCGTCGGGAAATATTTTCTTAACAAAATATCCGTCATTTAAGCTCAATCGATCTTGAGCAAAAAACAAATCAAATTTTATTTATTTCTATTCATATACGAACATAAAGTTGTAAAAGTAGTTTTATTTTTGTAATATCAATTACGTCATGTTCTTAGCTATCCAAAACTTCTATAATTGATTATACTTTGAAAATTATTCTCATCAAAAATCACAAAAAAAAAAATGAAAAAAGTCACAAACGATCAATCGCACGATTTTTTCACCAATAAAAAAAAAAGTAGAAGTCGCTATATTTTATTAAAATGTTAAGCACATTTCATCGGAATTTGTTCCAAAATACAGTATTGAAGCAGGAACATTGTAGCATAAAATGAGAATGCAATTTACATTTGTTTTCAATCGTAATATGTGACATGTCGACGATGTAGTTGATGTCAAAAGCTGTCTATATAGATTCCACTATCAAAATTCTTCGAGAGGATCGCCAAAGCCACGAGAGCCATCGTGCGTGTTCACGTTGATGCGAAGAGCCAGAGCGGCTAGAATCTTCAGCGTGTAAGTTTGTTTCCCCGTCGCTCAAACGATGGAAGATAGAACGAGATCGATCCGTCATTGCGACAGTTCGTTGGAGACAAATCGGGGAAGCGACGTTCATCGTTGGAACGCGGTCTGTTCTCATCCACTCTCTCTTTCACTCTCTCTCTCTCTCTTTCTCTCTCTTTCGCCATCCCATTCTTAGCCTTGTCGTCCTCAGCTTCCTTCCACTATCGGAACTCGCAAAGCTATCGTGTGCCAGAGACGAGCCAATAAATACATCCGAAAGCATCCCCGATACACTGGAGCTGGTAGACTGACTGTTCTCGGGTGAAAAAGGGACGTTTCCACCCTCATTCGAGGCGAAGGAAAAGAAGAGAAAGGTAAGAAGAAGCAAAAAAAAACGTGACTAAAAGGGAGAAGGGGTGTAGGAAAAGGGATAAATCGCCTTCGACTTCTCGAAGCGGATTACGCGTGAGAGCGTGTTGACCCATCCAATAGTCCAGATAGCTTTTCTTCCACCAATGCTCACGTTTCCCTTTTTTTTTTTCTTCTTTTTTTTTCATTTTCTATCCAACTTTTCTCACACAGGTGTAGTGACACTTTGAACCTTTTTTCTTTTTTACCAGACTCTGAGATATCCCTTTGGCTTTTCCGGTAATCGGTGGACACTTTTAACGTGGTACGAAATTGAGGCGACACCATCAATTTCGTAAAGCGAAAGAGAAATGTATTTTTATTGACTTTTAGTGTCTCTCAACAGATACCAAATATGTCGCTTTGTGTATTACAATTTTTTGGACACATGATACTCTTGATTGTTTTCAGCTGTGACCCTTAAGGTCATTTTCGGTTTGACAGAGCTTCGCCAGGTCGCTTTGTCTCCGGCACACGGCCATGCGGAAGAGGAGTGAAAAGGTAGAGGCGAAGGGAAAATGGTGGGCAAACTGTATATACTATATATATACACACACGGAAGACCTAGCAAAAGGGAGGAGGTCAACCCACCATGGCAAAGAGCACGATAGGTAGGTGGACCTTCGCACGGGACGCGGAATGGGAAGGGAAGAAGCCTAGGTACCTTTGTGTCGAGAGCACTAACTGTGAATCCGGTAGCAGCAGTATCTATATACACTCGTACCCTCCTCTTCCGGTTTACGACACACAAGACACGAGTACCGCAGCTCGACCCTTTCAACTTGCATTAAAAAAGTAGAGGCAAACTGTAATGCATGACACTACACATTTCTCCACGAATCACGTATACGCTATCCTTGTGATAAGTAAGCCACGATAAGGAAATATAGAATGGCAATGATAATACATTTTCAATTTCATCTCATTCGAAATTAACTATTTTTAACATCCAAAAAAATTGCAGACCCAATTGGAAGGATCAAGGGTCAGACCCAGGTCGAAACTAGGTGGAGTGCCCCATATACATTCTTCTACAATGTACGTACATCCAATTCTCTATCGTTTTGCAAACCCATATTCCCTATATATATAAATATACCCACATTTATATATGCTCATCTCCTTTCTCCTTCGCGCGTTCCAATAAGATGAACATAAAAAGATTGAAAAATAAAAATCCCACGCGATCGTGTGCACAGTTGCTCACGAAATTTTGTTTCCAAAACTGGTATATACCCCGGGTTATACTTTGAAATCGGGGTCACTGCTGGTTTTCCTCTCTCTGTCCTCGCATTTACTCTGTACGTAGAATAATAAAGTTTATAGAACGAAAAATCGTGAACGAGCGGAGTATATGTTTCCACCGAAATCGTAAATTCGCGAACGTGCCAAGTACGTCGTGGTATGAGATGGGGGGGTTTGAAAAGGGAACGGGGATGTCGTAGCAAGAAGCGAAGAATAAGAAGAAACGAAGAGGAAAAAGGCAAAGCACCGAAGCTGGACCAGGAACTACGGGTCGCGTCTTCTGGACTCTCGACCCCGGTTAACGTATCCCACCTCTTCCGTCATTCGCCTCTGCCTTGAATTGTGCCGGAAGAGTCGACCGAGCGGAATCTCCTCTCTCTGGCCAAGGCAAAAATCTTCAAACAGAAACCGACTCTATTTCCTCGACGTTTCAGACAAAAGCCCGCCCCCCAAACATACAATGCCTCTTGTCTGTCGTCGGATCGTTGGAAGAAAGAGAAAAAACAGTGGAAAGAAGCGCTGTGGGATGGTAAACGGGGGGGGTTTAGAGAGGGAGAAGCGTCAGTGGTGAGGTGTAAGTGAGACAAAAGTTATAAATAGAAAAGAGTAGAGAGAAACGAAAAAAAGAGAAAAAAAAACGACAAAGAAAAGTATATCAGAGAACGAGCAAAGCAAAAGAAAGACAGAAAAAGGGACGAAGAGTTGAACGAATAGAGAAGGGGGGGAGGGGAGATGGCGAGGGAGAGAAGAAAGAGAGAAGTGAAAAGGGGTCGTGGCAAGCACAAAAACCCCGGAGAGTTTCGCCACCGTGGTCAGCCGAAGGCAAAACAAGACCGCGAGGCTTTATTGTCTGGAACCGATATAAAAATGGAAGGTTGAGGGTGGCAAACCACGAAACTTGAACTGTCTCCACTCCACCCCTTCTTTCGCTGCACTCGAGGGGAGCGATCTTTCTTATATACAACATTGTACGACTCTGTACGCTGAGAAAGAAAAAAGAACACGAATTCCCAACGAAAAATTTCTCCAAATTCCTCGTTACGCTACAGATGTAGTGAATTCAATACGTCACAATGCAGTGAAATAAAAGGTAAAAAGTTCCAATGAAATTGTCATTAATACCAATGACGAATCAATTTTATTTTATATTAATTAACCAAAATGCTAGGATAGAGGAAGATTGCTATTAATCACAATACATCCAAAATGACAATTCTCGTCCAAAGCTGATTCACCCAACGGATAGTCTGTCCAAACGGACAGACCAAACGGATTTATCCAAATTCCTTTGTAGTCCATACTGTTCGTGTTGCAGCTTCCGCTGCAATATACCGAATACACCTGCAGTGTTACGGGTACAGATGTGGTGAACACATTCAGTATGATCCAACAGTGACGTGCTTTGGCAGGGTATAGGGTTTCTACTTATCCTCCACTTGCTTGGGGGTCTAACACCTATAAAGAAACTCGTGCTCCCCCAAGTGAATAGCAGAGAATGAGCTGGAGGTAAAGTGGACCTTCACACCCTTTATATATACAGTATACACCAATATAATATGTAAATAGGTTGTACAGGAGGAAAACCTTCACACTGTTTCTTTTTTTTTTTCTTCTTTCTCCTTGTTGTACTGTTACTATGTGTACAAGTAGTTTATATGTATGTACCTATAGATAAAACGTGACCACGGGACAGCTGACGCGATATCTTCCGGACCAATCAATTTTATATCCTCCGTGCTCGTCCAGCAATTTCGAAGATTGCTACCGAGGAGGACCCCGACGAGCTTCGACTCGTTGCTTTTTCCGTCTTTTTCTTTCTTATTTCTGGTTCGCTATTCCTTCGCTTTACTTCGTTTCCTTCACCAATTCTACTACGACTCCTGCTATATGTACCTTTCCAGTAGTTTTCCTTCTCCCTCTCGCGGAGAAACGCGCGTCGCGCGCGCGCGCGCGCCAGAATAACGTATCGTACGGGACCTAGGGAGATAAATGACTTTCCAGGAAGTTTCGGGACTCGAGGGTACACCCGGCAGCAGCGTACAAGCAGTCAGGAAGAATACGAAAAGGGGCTCCTCTCCACCGAAATGTGACGTCTCCCCGAGGAAATATATCTGCAGAGGCCAATGGGTGTCACTCGGCTCTCTACGAATCGCCCTTATCTCTTTCTCTCTCTCTCTCTCTCTCTCTCCAACTATTACTTTCACCGTGTTTTTCTATCACATATTTTACCACGTCGCTCTTCGCGCTAACACACCAGAAAATTTTGCTCTCTCGTTTCTCCCACTCGACCGGAAACTTCTTTCTTATTGTTATGACGTGTTTTCGAGCTCTTACGTCAACTCTGAGGGGGAAAAAAAATATAGAGTTTTTTCCAATAACAACGACAGCAGTAACGTCAAAGTCTTATGCGAATCAAGTACAAGGAAAAATAATTAAATAGGGAAAAGTCACTGTAACATTGTTGGACTATATAATTATTACTCACAATATTTGTTCAAATTTCTACATCAACATGTGCTTCATTATTATCCATATAATTATACAGTGCTTTCGATCACGATATAATTGGGAATCCAGAGCCGAAGTAATTAGATACTCGGCCCAAGGTCGCCGGAGGGTTGAAGCCATGGAAGAAAAAGTGGATAAAGGGCGCGGTATACGGTCCCGTTGTAGGAAGTAATCTCTCGACCCCCGGAGGGAGACCGCGTGCCACTGCAGCAGTGGCATTCTTTGAAAACCAAATGTTTTCATTTAAAACTCGCTTCTCCCTCCCACTTTGCCGGAGCGCGTGCGACTGTACAGTTTTGCCACCCTGTGGTCTCCCACCCCATCAGCAGTAGCAGCAGCAACAGCAGCAGCAGCAGCACACTACTCAAACTTCCTTCGGCCCTCTCGACCCTTCAATCTCCCCCACCATCACTTTTATCTCCTCGTCCGCGTTTTTAACTCATTCTTCAGCATACTCTCTTGCACCAGCCACGTTTCCCTTTGATGTCGGCCACGGGGTTTTTGTCCTCGGTTATGCAGCTACTCCTCCGCATCCCCCAGCCACTTTCCATTTCTTTTTCTCTTTCTATCCTTCTCAATTTTAAGTCCGACTGGGCCACGGTTGTGAGCAGCATTCACTCCTCCAGACCCCTTTCCCTCCTTTCTCACTCTTATCCTTTATTTTATTTTTCCGTTTTTGTCTCTCACTTTTTATCGACCAACATCTGCGTAGATATATATATTTGTGTGTGTGTGTATTTATACATCTGTCTCGGAGCCCCTGTGCGTCAAATCCCCGAGCACTTCCTATATTTTTCCGGCTTTCCGGATCCACCCTCGCTCACCTCTTTCACTATCTCCACTCGTGGGCTGCTTTTGTTTATACAGCAGTACTTCCTAGCCTGCTTCTGCTTTTCGGAGTAATTTCGCTGGTGGATAGACGGATGGATAACGTTCAACCCTTCTCTCTCTCTCTCTTACTGAACCAAGATTTCTTTCACCCCCTTTAGCATTCTCGTCCCGAGCAGCTCGTGTAAACGCAAGCTCGCACCCCTATCCTCCTTCGTTAATCACCCCAGCAGGAAACTGGGGTGCGTTATTGTCGCTTCTGCTCTTTCCATCGCCACTTGTCTACTCTTTACCCACGGAATACACTTGTTCGGTTGCTTCTTCCTCGATATACAGTCTTTCTTTTCTTCTCTGTCTTGAGGTCTTTTTTAGCATATCGCGCGCAACGTTTCTCCTGATAGGAGAAAAACGAAGCAAACAATGAGAGTGTATTTTGGTACAGTTTGATCGACACAACCTAGCCAAGTATCTTTCGGTAAGTTCTTGCAAATCTAGAATGGAGAGGAAATATAACATTCAAGGATATTTCTAAGGATAAGTACGAGATTTTTCTTTGATTAACTCAATTAGTTTGGACAAAAAAAGAACGCTAAATTGATTTTTGTTGAATTTATTTTTGATTAAATTGATTTTTATTCGGCCGGAATAAAAATCTAAATTTTAAATCTAAATTAAAATCTAAATTTTGATGTAAAACGAATAAACGAACGTCTTTCTGGCACTCAACAGGATTTTCTGTCCTCGGCAAAATCAACTCTTTCAGAGAAGACTCTTTCTCATGTTCCCCTCACAATTTTGGTAAACATTTGTGTTACTATATTTATCGCATACTGTGGTTTTAATCAACAAGACTATCGCTTGTTATTCGTCACAGAGATAAAAGAACAATTGAATCGTGTTGTTGTAGTTTATGCATTCTACCGAAAGCGTTCGATTCGATCCGAGAGAGCAGACACAGTATACAGCAGAGGAGAAACAGAGACGAGACCGACGAATAGTTGAATCGAACCGAAAGCGATATGGAGAAAGAGGGGTTTATTCGTGAGCGTTTTTCCTTTTTTTACAGACCCGGAGAGTTCGGTAGACCGCAGAGGAAACCTCTTCTAATTATCCGACAATTTCGATACTGTACAAACAAACCGTTTTCGACTCCTTCTCGTTTTGTATTTACTCTCTCTTTCAGTGGGACGAACATATTCCATCAATTTTTTTTTTTCCTCGTCCTGTCTCTGGTCTCTCTTTCTCACTCCGGGTCTCTTCCACTGTGTGACTCTCGTCGACTACGAAAGTGGAGAAAGGGAGAGAGAGAGAGAGAGAGAAGAGAAAAAGAAAAGAAGGGGAAAGAGTCGTGGTGGTATGGCCGCAGGAAAAAATAATAGTACTTTTACAGATATAGGTACTGTATATATATTTCTCGAGAGGTGGAAAAGCAATTTCGTTGCTGCTTGTTTTTTTTTTCTTCTTTTTTTTGCTCCCCAGTGATTCTTCCTCCGGTCGACTTTCCCTGCTCTCTTCCTCTCTTCTTATACCCACATAGCCTCAACTACCCTGGCTAACCAACTGTCTTTATCTTCTACCTCATCTGCTCGAGTTTCACGTTCAGATATATATATATATAAGCATTTAAATTTTTTTTTTTAACTTTCAGAGATAATTACGAGTGTATTAAGCCAATGCTGAAATTTAATCGTTTTCGCTTACGCGGAAGAAAAGTCAAGGGAAATACTCGCAGTAGAGGGAACAGATAATACAAACATTACAACGTCTCGTGACTTTTGTAATTTACATAAGCTTCCATTTCTTTATGTTCTTTTTTTTTAAGCGGGTGCTCAACGTTTTGTACGAAAAATTGTTTAAGCAATCATTTTGTTTGTCGCTTAAATAAAAAATCGTCCTTAGTGTACATTTTTTTTTAACTCAGAAATTGATAATTAAATGTATAAGTTCGTGAAATCATTTTCTTTTTTTTTGTATAAATAATGAAGAATGTTTTATAAAGATTGTCAAGGTAATAAATTTTTTTTGTAAACACGAAAAAATATGTGCAATTGAAGTTTAACAAAATTTAAATCTTACAAACTGTTTTTTCTCAACAAAAATTTGAAAAAGTTGTTAATGTTGAAAAACAAAAAAATTTTGTTCCAGAACAAATATCACGTGTACATTCCCAAACAAAATTAATTTGTCAATTCGTTGTTAATCATTTTGTTTATTTTGATTCATTAAAAATTGATGTCCTTCGGTATTTTTGATAAAAATACTAAAAATGTTAATCGGTTCGCACTTTTGTCTGTCAATTCATACATTACAGATATTGGATAAAAGTATAACAAAGAAGTGTCATGCATCAATAGTATCGTCGATGATCGTTTTTAATTGCATTTTTTTTCTCTTTCTCTCTCTCTCTCAATGTCCGGGAAAATATGTTTAAATACAGAGAAAACTTGCGCGACGGAGTCACCGCACGCAGTTAAAACCGTCGTTCTTGCTGCTGAAAATAACCGGAAGCTATATAACTGGCGAACGGCGCATAACGATTCCGAGTAGGAGAGGTCTCGTTTACCTGCTGGTCGCGTGTGTGCCCACGCGTTCATACAACGAAAGAATGTATGAGCGAATGTGAGAGTATGTCCAAGAGTTTGTATATACAGAAGAAGAAGAAGAAGAAGAAGACATATCGCACGGATATTGAGCATCGCTACGCGGAACAACGGGTTTTATGATTTTGGTGTAAACACATGCTTGAGAGACACTATCGCCAAAGCTACACTATCACACTATCTCTTATTAGAAATAAGCGTAGCTTCATGTACGAAGTCATTGCTGTTGTCGTCGAAGAGACACGGCAATCAGGCCCTTCGAACGATTCTTTATGTCGTCGTAAATTTATAAGATTGTTCGAAGATAAGAGAAAAAATAAAAGAAGCTGCAAAGTAGAACTTTGCACATTGCTTCCTTATTCATTTGGATTTTTCGCAAAGCCACCTCTGTGAGGAAGCTTATTTAACATTTTCACGAAAACAAAGCTTCCTCTATGAGGCATCAAAATAGATGGAGATTGTACAATATGGAGAAGAGCGAACATAGCAGGTTTGTTTGAGTGAAAGAAAACGCAAAAGCAACGACTAAAACCGAAGACAAAGTATCAGACATGTCGTATTTCGTGTATAAGGGACCTTGTACGTCATTGTGGCACAAGAAAGTTTCTGCGCATTTCCAGAAATGTTGTTCGGTGATTCACATTTTTACTACGTAAATGAAGTACGGAATGTATATATATATATATCGTGACGTATCCGAAAGATTCATGTTGTAAGCTCTTTCAGTTTCGTAGCAAGTGAAAAGCTTTCGACCCAGTGACCTCATCATTCGTAGCCCCAGTATATATTCTGCTCAAGTTCTGTGGTCGTTGCTTGTTACAGTTACGATGGAAACTTTCGACGATAATTCGAGTGAAACGTTCGCCAACGTTCTCGTGAATTCTAAAAATAACGATAATTCAAATTTAATATCGGATTTTTGTTGAGAAGCCGTGTTCATAACAGAATTGAGAACAATTATGATGAGAGAGGCAATTTTCTTATAATCTGTACTAAATTCATTTACTTTGAATGACTAATAAATATGCAGATCATTTCTTTGATTGTATTTGGCAGATTAATCTTTCAGCTCGAGATCGCTGCTATTTTAAATGTCGCAAACGGTTTTAGAACGACTTATTAGGGTCGAACTCGGAAAATAATAATATTCACAAGTGGAGATTCCTTCAACTGGCGGTTATTCTGTTAAACTTGTTAAACAATTTACCGTGTTTCATAAATATCCATAAATTATTGGCTCATGCAAAAAAAAAAGAACTATTGGATTTGTTCTGTAAACAAGATTAGTTGAGTTGAGGACACTTTTGTTCATTTCACTCAATTTTCAAATTTTTTAGTTGATTTTTTGGACATTCCAGTAAATTTTGGATTGAACTAATGCTTCTTGAGGACAATTCTACCAATTTCACTCAATTTCCATTAGAACCGTGACGCTATTTTGGGACAATATTAGCCATTTAAAGACAATGTTTCTTGAGGACACTTTCAGTTATTTCACTCAATTTCCAATAAGCCTGTTACGATTTCTCAGGACTATTCAGCCATTTTATATTAGCTTGAATAGGGCAACTTTTGATCGCTTGTTAACTATCCAAACCACCCCCAACGTTTTTAGAGGACATTTTAATTATTCAACAGGACAGTAACAATTTTAACGTACAATATTTTTCAACAAAATCTTAAATCTTTTCAGGACCCTTTCAGTTGGTATTCCGCCAAATTTCCTTGACCTAAAAAAAAAAAGAATTACGCGAGCTGAAGTTTTTGCAACCTGTATCAAATTGGAACAACAGAAAGACGTTCAAACGCACGGAGGTCGGCGTTGGGTTAACAATTACAAGATGGAAAATAACATTCTTCAGGCCACCTGCGACGTGTGTGCTGGGTAGTCATAAAACAGACAAGAGAGAAAAGTATCGAGAGACCCAAATGCGACGTCGAGAGGCTTGCAGCGCATTTACAAAGAGCCGCTGTATGACTTAGTGTACAAATGCCTCAGGTGGATCTCTAGCTACGCGTATCTTCTTGCGTAAACACGCTATGTTGCGTCACACGAGAGGCACAAACATACGATGGCTCGTCGTTTTGCTGCACATACGCTCTGCATTAAGATATTTCAACGTTACGAAGTACGCTACAAGCTGATGGAATATATGACTGGTTGGACCGAAGCCGACACTATACGTGAACGATGACGATTTTTTTTGTTTGTCTTGAGAGGCGATATACGCGATAGTGATAAACACGTGGAAGCGAAAGACGGAAAGAAAATATGATAAAAAAAAGGTGACATACCAGCTGTGTGCATTACTGACTGTCTCGTGTGTGTGTGTGCGTGTGTGTGTGTGTGACACGAAGAAAAGACGAAGGGGATGGCAGAAGTGAGAATATAGGTGTGAAATATACTTCAGTTGTAAACTTTAAACTGGGCTATGACCGATAAGTCTCACATCAGACTCATTCTACCTGTTTTTTAGGACCAAATCTTCTCGAAAAAATTCCTCGGTTTTAATAATATTTTTTCGAGAGAATTTCGTCCGGGGAAATTCTCTCGAAAAAAAATTTGACGCGGAAAAAATTCTGTTCGTTGGATTTTTGTTCGGGGAAATTTTGTCGAAGGGAAAAGTCGTTGCAGACCGTCACAGTTAAAAAAAAAAAAAATCAAACTCTGATACTTGTAATATACGATTCTAAGAAACAAATTTTATTGTGGTTTGATAAAGATGAGGAAAATAAAAATAAAGGTGTACGTCATGGCAATCAAGAGGTCTGTAAAGAGCAAAGTAGAGCAGCGGTTTTGTATGGCAGATTCACGGTGTTATGTTTCACGATCAGTGCGTCATGATAAGGGGACTCCTAATCAAGTCTGAGATAGATAAGCGTTCCAGTAGCGTGATGATATGGTAGAAAGAAAAGAACAAAAAGAGAGAGAGAGAATATATTTTTTTTTTTTCGCTCATTGCGATTTCAAGCCTGAAAGTATTTGGACGTAATCTGATCGTTATTTATTATGGCTCTAAGAAACGCAATCGAAACTTAATTGCAAATAAAAAGAGAGACAAATAAAAATAAAGGAATTAAAAGTATTTCTGCGAAATACTTGATTCCTCTTTTTTATCACCTTGAAGTAACGTTATTCACAATAACAATAATAAAGAAAAAAGAAGAAATCACTTCTTCCGCGTATAATTCACGAGGTTTAATCGACTTTCCTGACGCGAAAAAAAAAAAAAAACTGAAACGAGATAGCCCACTCGTTGTAAGCTTTTTATCTTACATGCAGTTGTCAGTTGCGTCGCCAATTTCCAGGCAAGAAAAAATCAACGTAACGGCATTACTCATCGCGCGCTTGTTTTGATTTTTCCATTCACACATCTGTTGCTTAACCAGGCGAACAGCCTTTTTGCATTCCAATTTACGTTAAAAAAAAGAAACGCAAAATATTATTTTCGAACGAAAGTTCAAATGCATCGAAAAATACATTTCTGGAATTTTCTAATAAGCTATATATATTTTTCTTTTTTTGGTGTACCATTTAATTAATTCAGCCATGCAAAGGGTTAAGAATAAGAGCTCAATTTCTGAACTACTTCAGCGAATTTCAGCCCACTTTCAGGTGGTATCAAAGGCGCACAAAGAGACGAGTAGCAGTCGAGGCAAAGAAACGAAGCTGTGGGCTTGCAGATGAATAACTTGCTTCGAGAGTTGAGCAACGGGAGAGGAAGATTGCGCAACCAGCAACATAACTCGGAATGAGAAGATCTTGGGTACCACGAGAGAGAGAGAGAGAGAGAGAGAGTAATGATTATTGCGGAGAGTTCGCTGCCATCGTGTGGTAGCCGTGTGACTCGCGGTTCTCTGATGGTTGGGTTATATGTATACGTCTGCCGCAGGTAGACCATCTTTTATATGTGTATGTACAAACTCATATACTAATAAGTATACTCTGAAGATATATAAACGCGTTCGCAAGAATTCAACGTATACCTACTAAAAGCTGACGTATATCGACTATGGTATAGTGCCTCGGACTAGGTGTGCGAAAAGGATTATAAAAAGAATTGTTCGATTTATAGAAAATAGCCTTTAGGATGATTTATTTTGAAATTCATTTTTTTTTAAATTTTAATCTCCCAACGCAAATACAGTGCAAAATACTGAAGAAAAAAAATTCTCATAAATGATTTGTGCTGAAAAAAAAATTTGGTGGTGAAAACATAGATTTATTGTTTATTTCGTTGTGATCAATTATTTACATTCTTTTGATAAATTGTTGACTAGACAAAAGACATGAGCTTGCATTTCAAATTTTCTTTTATAATCAAAAGGTAACAGATTAGTAATTTATTTATTTAAATATTAAAACTGATATAATTTAATTTGGCGATTGAGTTTTTAATAATATGTGGAAAAGAAAAATATTGTCGAATGTAAGTAAAGATTAAAATTACAAAGATTATACAAACGTGTCCGAACATCATCTTGATTTTTAAATTCAGTACAGGCCTATACATTCTGATCAAGAAAAATAAAACAATTCATTTTTTCTTTTCTTAAAAATTCAGTAACAACCTTTTAAATATTTTTTTTTACCTACTGATGCTTCAGGCCGATTTTTTAAATAGTTTTTCACACTACTTTTTGAGTTGAGAGACAAGAAAAAAAAATTGAGGTTGAATGTGAACCACTCTAAAATATAGTGCAGTAAAAACAATCCAACATAATTGACCTAATAAAGCAATTTATATAATACTCATTCATTGAAATTCCACACCATATCTCCGGACCCGTATTGCTTAATTTCAATTGCAGTTAAAAAAAGAATTCAAAAAAACGTGATTCAAAGACCATAAAAGTGGTTTCAGAATATATTGTAAATTCGTCGGTGCATTCAACATCGTATGTCGTTTGTATGTCCGACAAGTTCTTAATGCTTGTTTTATCTGAATTACGCTTTAGCGTGTGGGACTCCGAACGACTAAGTCTCTATGATCCGTTTGTGTCGGTACCTCTATGTCGTGTGCGCAATACCGAATTTACTCTGACAGCACGCAACGGAATTACGCAATCGGCTTTACGGCCACACTCGCCGCGCGGTTTCTCGGTGTACGAGAGCTAAACATCGCAATGGAACTGAGAGTACGCGAGTAACGATTATTGCCGTACGTGCGTGCAGTGTCGCTCGGTCGCATTTTACTCCAAAGCCCAAGTATACTGCCGCGTGTTAAAAGTGCAATTGGCTTTATTCCCGGTTTTATCTTTTTTCCTCTTTTTTTTATTTTTATTTTTATTTTTTTTGTAAGTTTCACATCGATTTTCGCTTTTTGGTCTGTATCGAGAAAAAAAATTAATTACCTCAAAATATGCGCGCAGTTTGGGGAAACTATTGTTGAGTTTTTAACTGGAGAATATATACGACGCGATTGAACAACAAAAATTTTGAATTTTTGTTTAAAATTCTGTCCCACCGTAATTTTGACATTAATAAGTACTTTAAAAAAATCATCTTTTTAGTTTTCCTATGTGCAAGACATTTACTAAGATATTTTTGCTTCTGTATTCTGTTCTAAGACAAAAGTTGCAAAAAACACATGTGTGAAACCACCATGTTTTATTTTAGCGCACTTTTTTTTACACATTTTTATCGAGTCTTCTGTATTATTCATGACTGGTAAAAGCCATTTAAATTATTCATGCTGTAGAATGTTCATTTATTAATTTGCATCCTTTTTTCTAGGTATCAGGAGTGAGGTGAAAAAAATTAAATTTTTGTCAATCTCCAATGATAAATCTGGTACACTTAAGTAAGATAAACAATTGTGCAATAACAGAGAAGCACGGCAGTGTCATATATGCATTTTTCTATAAAAGATGAGAAACAAATAAAAGGCCGAAAAAAAAAATATATAGTAGCCGGAAATATATAGAGGCCACCATGAGGCAAGATCATGCTCTCCGGTAGTGGCGTCATAGCAGAGAGGGATTCCGCGACACGCGCTTAACTTTAATACCTATGTGTAAAAAAAGAAAGAGAGACGAAACTGGCTCATAACTCAGTACGAGTCTCGGAGAGTTCGCTAGGCAAACAGCGAGACGAGATAGAAAGAGAAAAAAGCGCAAAAAAAGAAAATGTAACTCGACGCCTACGCAGTTTTAGTTTTCTGGCAAAAAATATGAGCTGAAAAATATAATATCCTGTCAACACCAATTTAAGCTTTACAATTCTCAAACAATCATTTTCCAACCATAGAAGCTTTGCCTAAAATGTTAAATAATGTAGAAACAATTTGCAAATTTCTTCTTTACAGGCTTCTTTACATATTTCTCAAAGTACTCAAAGTACTCAAAATTCAATAGAAAACCAAACCTTTCCTGTTCCGAATGTATCTAAAAATGCACCTTTGAGCGAATAAATAGATTTCCTCGGAACAAAAAAAAATAAACCAAATCTATATATAGCGCATACATATTTTTAAAAAAGTGTAGTATAATGTGTACATTAGGACACGATGTATATACTAAGACACTTCGGAGCCAAAAGCGTAGAAATTGCACGCGTATCCCCTTACTCTTTATTTCCCCAACCCGCCTCTTTCGTATAGTCCAGAGTGCCGGGTGAACGGCGAGCAGAACGTCGTCGTATATACCAAGGCAAGAGAAGTAGAAGCAGAAGCAGAAGCAGCAACCGCAGCACTCTACTCGTAAAAATACCGACGACTTCGTTGCTGCCGAGGCAACAGAGCTGTGAGCCGAGCATTTCTACTGCTGCTGCTGCTGCTGCTGTTGCTGCTGCTGCCGCTTGCTACTGGTTCTCTCATCCTGGTGTATATGTGCCTCTGACTATACGAAGTCGGTTGTGCCTGCGCAAGAGCCTCTCGCACTGGCGTACCACGCCGGCGAAAATAACACTTCAAGAGATCTTACTTACGAGCGATCTGGAGCGAGGAAAATTCGCGCGGGGATGAAGAGCGAAGGGTGAGAAAGGGCGGGGGAGATGCGGTGCGCGGGTGCGAGCGCACGTGCACACACTCTACTTCGGTGCGGAAAACGAGAAACGGCGGGGCTAAGCATACGACGAGCACGACTACGACTCTACGACTACGGGGAACGGAGACAGGAAAAAGAATGAGAGACAAAAACGATATATAGAAAAACTATGGTAGTGTGATGAGGAGCAGGGGTCAGGAGGGCGAGGTGGGAGGGGGGGGGGGGTTGAGGGTTAGTAAGGGAAAAGTGTGGTGCACTTGGAGGGCATAGTCTAGAGAAAAGAGAAAAAGGGAGAAACCCGAGGACAGAAATATAAAGGCGACAAGAAAAAGCAGCACGAGAAATGTGTGTTGCAGCAACGCAGCAGAAGAGAATAAGGGAGAGATCGTTTATGTAGTAGTACTACCAGGGCTGGAAGTAAGAAGGGCGAGTTTGCAAAAAAAAAAAGATTAAAAAAAAAAAAACTGTTCTATGCCCCAGAGGATGTGGAGCGCTTTAACTACTCTATGCCAACTGCTAGCTGGCCCTGCCCAAGGTTGAAGTGACGATGTGCAATTTCATCCACACAGCAGTCGTAAGAGCAACGGAGCGAAATAAAAATTTCTTACCGGAACAGATAACGAGATAGGAGATATATACTATATATATATACGTATATGTATTTATGTAACTTTGGAGGAACGTGGATCTGCTTAACGTTCTGGCTACGTTAATATTACAGGATTAATCCTTTTTTTTTCTTTTCTTTTTTTTAACGAAATGTTCAGAATCTCTCGGAGGACTTTTCAATATAACTTCATGGATGGATGTTATATTTTATGCAGTTATGCTGGACGGATATTCTAATGAGGGCACTTCGGGATAACGGTATGAGTTGATTGGGATTGAAAAAAAAGAAGAAAAAAATTGTCACTAATTAGTACTGCGCGCTAGATTTCAATGTAGAAAATTTATAGAATTCATCTGGAGCAGAAATGTGGAGGAAAATCTTTCAAAAATTTCTAAAAATCATCTGTTGTATACAACGCATTTTTCTAGGACCACCAGCCTGTTATCCCTATTTTCATTAATAAATTGAAAACTTCTTAATCTCACGAATGGGAAAACCATGAGAAAAATACTATGCATTCTTTAATAGCTGGAAGCATATAAATATATATATATATAAAGTAGATAGCAGTAAAAGTACACAGATAGAAAAAGAGACCAAAGAGAGGAAAAACGAGAGTTTATCCTTCCATTCGCACTTTTAGCAATTTCCGTAATCGCCACGAGCCTTTTGTTTTTCTTCGTGCCTTGTCGAGGCCCTTAGCATAGTGGTGGCAGCACACTTCTCACTCACTTTCCACCCGCTCAGTACAGCCGTTGTTCGAGGCCACTGCCATCCCTCTCCCACCTCTTCAATAACCCCTTTGGCGTCTCTCTCACCTCTCGTCCACAATATTTCTCCCTAAGGGAAAAGCGTCGCCCTCCTGCCACCGCCTCCCCCTCACCCTAGTGAGCGAGTAATTCGTTTTGCGAGCTCGAAGAGGTGTTAATATCGACACGCTACATCCGTACCACTTTTTTTTTCTTTTTTTTTATTTACACCCACCGCGCACAACCCCTTTCCATCCGTCGTCTGCTCTTCTATTTTCTCACTGCTACGCTTCATTTTTCTTCCCCCTTCCTTTACACTTTGTTTTCTCTTCTCCTTTTTTTTTTTCCATCCTCAATTCCTTTTGTTTGACTCGTTCTCCTGTCGATCCTCAACGCCGCACAAGACGCGGCGAATACTGTTTATCAACTTTTCACCTCACTTTTCTTTGAAACGCCCTCTCGAGCTAACCTTCCATCCCTTCATCCGGTTTACTCTATCCGATATACTTACATTTTTGCAGTCTTTGTACACATACATACACACACACACGCATACACACACACTGCAAAAATTGGGTGTCTGTGTGCGTAGGTTACGAGAGCGTATTTCGAGGAGAAAGTGAAAGAGAGAGGGCAAATGGAAAGTTCCCATAGGCAGCACAACCCCTATTACCGCGACGTCTACGTCGAGCTGGCCGCGTTCTCGCTTAGCACGAAAATAAAATTAGCGCTCGCAGCGTTTTGTGCCCTCCTCTCGCGTCTCCAACCCTCCCAACCCTCGGCGCACTCTTTCCGGCCTTTCTTGACTGTATACTGTGTTCGTCACCCTCCGCCTCTCGTTCTCGTATCTTCTACCTTTGCCGTTCCTCACTCTGCTTCCGGCTTTCGCCCTTTAGACTTCCTTAAGGTACGTTCACAATGACGACAAAGTATATAAACACAACAGACATTTTTTTTTCTAAACCACTTTCCTTGATCTTTTAGACTATTTCGAGTGTGTCCTGACGTAAAAAATTTCGAAATTCTTTTCTTTCACACCAAAGCTTCCTCAATGAGCAAAAAAAAATGTAATTTCAAGAGAATATCACAAATGTTCTATCACTCTATTGGAACGATAAAAAATTACTTATATACGTACAAGCAATTTCTTGTTAAATAACAGATTTGTTGCTTTCTTGACAATATTTTTTTTTCTTCGTAAATTAAGACGTCGTTTTTACATAATTATCTCTTATACTGCTGTCGCATATTGGAATTTTTTTTTTTTTTTTTTTTCTTATCAAACCGATTTTATTGTGAATGTACCCTTAAAAATCGTGGAGGCTTGCCTGTCTCTCCATTCCACGGCCTATAGGAGTCAGTGTCTCGCCTCTTTACATCTTTCTCTCTTCTCCAATTCTCCGGTGGTACGGCGCCGGCGCCCAGAAGGTGGCTACAAACCCTCACAGGTTCAAAGAATTGCGTTGTGTCGGTGCGCGCCTTCTCGTGGGTGATGGGTTCGGAGCCTCCCAAGCCCCGGCCATCCCGAGAGTTTCATGTCGCTTTCGATCTCACTTGCCTCTTGCACTCTTACACGTAAACTCCATTAGAGGGGCCTGTGCCCTCGCGAAGAATACTGTATTATGACGCTGGGAAAGGAAAGAAGACGAAGAGAAAGAGAGAGACAGAGAGAACGAAGTATATACGGAAAAGCCTACAGGGAAAATCGTGATGGAGAAAAAAAATGCGACGCGAACAAGCTAAAGTCGAAAACTTGAAGAGATGACACGACAGACAATGGATTTTAAATAAAATGGGGGGAGGGGTTACAGATACAAAGCAGGGGTAAAATAGTGTCACATTCGACTCGCATGTGTGTCACTCTCATTCAAAATTAAATAAAGCAAAATTAGACGAGCACAAATCAGATAAAAATAAAAGTAAGGTCTCGTTAAGCTCAAACATTATTAAAAATTTTAAGAAACAAGTTTTTTTTATTACATAAATAAGTTTTTTTTTTTTGGAGTATACTGAATTTGTTTATATTCACAGTTTTATTTTTACTTTTTATTTATTTATTTATTTTTTTTTTTTTTCAAGTGGACAGACGCAATACGGTAGCCTCACTGAAAGCATGTGTGTATACATCGAGTACATAAACTCCATGAAATATTGAGCCCTACCCAGGGAGCCGTGTGTCCTGTGAGACCTGCTATACTCGCACTGGCTCCTGCCGCCTCTTCTGGCTGTCTACCTTGCTGTTTCCATTTCGCCTGCTTCTCTTCCCTTCGTCCTCGGAGCCTCGTAACCTATCGATATTATTATTTCGTTGTCGAGACGGTATGTGTCCTTTTAAGGTCCTTCCTCGTTCGCTACGAGGTTAAGGAAATTTCGTTCCCTGCTGCTGCTGCTGCTGCTGCTGCTACTTCTGCTGCTTCTGCTAACCCCCCCAGAGTCCCAAAACATGCTGGACATGTTATGTACTCTTAATTTTCACATTTTATACACCGAATGAAATTCGCCAACATATTTTATACATCGAAATTTTAGAGGATAATTAAGTAATTTATCACGATTTTTAATGTTATCTCTTTGCAAGAGTTTTATTCTCATTCGTTGCTTTTATTTATCTCTTGTTGTAGTTATTATTTTTCCAGGAGAATAAAAAAGGCCATTTTTCACACTTAACTATTTTTTTTTTTTTAATAAAATTCAACTATACATTTATTTGGTAGAAAAAGAAATAACTCTACTGTGATTTTATTCACGAGCCAATATTCTGAATAAAAGTTGTTCAAATAATGGCAGTTTGAAAGATACACTTTTCAATCATTACACCTAAATAAATGTTATTTTTGTTGAATAGAAAATGAAAAATCGAATTTTTCAATATTTCTCGATTGGAATTGCAAAAAAATGTTTAAAAAAATAGACGTTGACAGATAAAACAATAAGACCAAAATTATATCATCATCGCGTTGTTTAGAAATTAATGGCATTTCTAAACAGTTAAAATTTAAGTAACTATTATTACCTGCAAGTCAGCTTGAAATACATTATTCACGCATTTGACGACACAAGTCGTTAAGACTTTGCATCGAAATGTGAAAAGAATAAAAACCTGAAGAAGCCAGTGCAAAAGAAAAAAAGCTAGACTTAAAGTTTACCTTTTTTTTGTTTCAATGCTCGTCAGATGTGAGAGATTGCAATTTATAAATTCATTATTCACCATTTTTACAATATCGTTGGGATCGATGTACCAGAGGATATCGGAGTTTGAGAGGGTTTAGATCGACGAGGATGGCAGGTCGAGAGTCGAATATCGCAACCTCTTTCGCTCTGTGGCCTTTAGCGGGTTTGATGGATGACCCGAGGCCTTGCAAAGTACTCAGTCTCATCATGGCCCGCGGCAAGAACCGTTATGGATCGAGTCTGGTGAGGTATATCGGAGGCGGAGGTGGCCTGGCTACCCTCGTGAGAGGAGGAGGAGGAGGAGGAGGCCGGTGTCGGGTATTGGGGGTCAGGACGAGAGGAAGAAGAGAGATGAAACTATGGCAGGCACCGGAGAATTCAAACTGTGGAAAGACTGAACAAGGGAGAGAGAAACAGAGAGAGAGAGAGCAAAAGCAATGGCAGAGACACAGAATCTAAAGAGGACTTCGACGAGCAATTGCAAGAAACTCTCTGGTAGACAGAGGGGGGTCGAACTATCGATTCCTCTGTCGTTGTCTGTTCGTGCTTCGTCGAGCTTGGAGAGAGAGTGAAGCGTACCCCGGCAGAGAGCGAATAAAAATGGAATATAGGGAGGCTGGGAATACAGAAATGCCTCGAAACCCCTCCGCAATATCTTTCCTCTACACACCATCCCAACTTTTCCAAATTCTTCAAAATCCCTTGTCGACAAGGCTCGTAAAAAAAAAGTATGATCTCACTCTCTGTAAATTTGCACACGCGGAACAAAATGGTCTAAGTTATTTTCTTTTTTTTTTCTTGCTTATGAAACATCTGCTCATCCGAGTCGACGGAGCTAATGGAGGACGAATTTGAGTCTACTGGGGAAGAGTTTGATATTCGAGGTATTCCAATTACTTTTTTTTTTTTGCTAATATTCTGGACTCACGATAATCACGTTAAAATAGAATGGATGTCAGGAAGAACGTAATTTGAGATATTGGCAACGATTTTTCTTTTTACAGAAAATATCTTGGATGGTAGGCAGATGTTGAATTAATATTTGTGAAAGTGGGTTATGTGCTAAAAACGAAGGTTTTACGTGTAAAAGTTTAATTCAATTTCTCCTGTGGAAGAGACTAAATCAGTTACAATCTAATTTAATGAGAAGAAAAAATGAAAAACCAATAACCGAGTCCACTCAATCCTATAAATAATTTTAAGCTTAACTAATTTCACCGGAAAGATCGAGGTTTCCAATGTGTCCAAAACGTGTGGAGTAATAAGTAATATTACATCTCTATCTAATATTTTTATGAACCTCCAGGACGCGAAGGGCCGTTAAATAAATGCATGACCTCGTTCAATGTGAATTTGTAGCAATGTGGATCAAGTTATTTTTCTATGCTAAGTATATCAGCACGTTTGACACGGTATAATTAATGGACTAACACAAATTTAATAAAAATAGAAATAAATATCTGATCAAAAACATCATATTTAATTAAACGAATTATTTTTATTTAACTTCGTTTAAT